>CM057832.1:62757789-63357789 GCA_030068075.1 Paguma larvata
AAAATTAAAAAAAAAAATAAACATTAAAAAGAATTTAAGTTTATCAACTTAAACATTCTAGCTGATTGCAAGTTTATCAAGAGGAAAAGTAGGTGTTTCCAGGCTCTGGTTGCTAAAGAGACAGGAGCAGGGTGCCTTTGTGGTCGCCAGAGGAGGGTGGCAGCAGTGAGAGAAGAAACAGAAACCAGAATAAACCAGAAAAGTGGGGCTGACTGTGGAGGCTGTGCCCTTGTGCCCTCTGTCACTCATTGGGAAAACACTGACCAAGTGTCAGAGGGTCTAGATGACAGCACCTAACGTGTTGAGTGTTTACTGTAGGTTGGATCGTTGGAAACTGACAATACTGAGCCATTTTAGATTCACCAAAATGGTAATACCCTGTGATTCAACCCAATATATGTGTTCTAAGTGATTTGTACATATTCATCACATTATCCCTCACACTCATCTATAAAGTAGAAACCATTGTGTTACCATCCCCATGTTATAGTGAGGAGACAAAAGCTTATGCTTGTGTAACTCTGTCAAGGTCACTCAGCAAGTTGAGGAGTCAGAACAGGACTCAAATCCAGGCACTCTGGCTTCCAAGCTTACTCTTCCAAACCCTAGACTACTCTCCCGGGTTGAGACCCGAAGACTGACAAGCTGTGGAGAGGGCCCAGGCCTGCATTCTCAGACGCTGTTTCTCTAAAATGAGGTAGGACAGACCAGACTTTGGCCAAGAAGGAGCTGGGACTGTTGCCTTTCACTCTGTTAAAGTCATAACAGACTTCACAAAGCCCACATGTTCAACCACTTCCTTTAATGGGCCAATCCTTATCTGCAATCAGAGAAAGCTTTACATCATATTATTAGAAGCCTTCTTTGAAGTTGTATAGACTCTCCAACCAGTTTTGAAAAGCCCCAAATGAGCCACTTAGAGTCTTAGGCCAACCAGGAAGAGGATCCTAAGCTCTTCTAAACTCAGGTGCAGGCTCCTAAAATAGCTTCTAGACTCTGTCTCTCTGATCATGTGTGATCTCACAAGCTGGGTAATCTTCCCAGAATTCTCATTTTCATTATGTCATTCTTGGAACTGAAAATAGCTCCCCCATGCCTGGATGGTCACGTGCAAACCCTTGAATCTGGCATCTAAGGAACTCCATTACTTAGCCTGTCCTTCCCTGGCCTTCAGTCTCATGGGGTTCTTGATGGCTATCCTTTCCAGGAAGCTCATTCCCACTTAATGCCCATTGCCATAATTAATTCACTGTTTACGTCTGCCACACTTTGCTCCTTCAGTTCCTTTCCTTCCAGCTCTTTCTCAGTCTCAATGCTAGCCTTTTTTTCCATCCCAGCTCAAACCTCACATCTTCCTAGCTGCCTTCCTAGCTAAACCTGCCAACAGTAATCTCCCACTCCTTAGAAGTCTAAGAATACAGTCTCGGGTGTTTCTATCTACTGTCTTCTGACCAATATTTCAACACTATAAATAATATAGAAAGAACCTCAGGGACAGAGATCATGTTGTCTAGGACATCCATTTCTTCAACATTTATTGAGTATCCATTCAGTGCCAAACCCTGTGGTATACAGAAGTAAAGAAGGCACAGCCCCTGGGTTCAAAAGGCTCATGACTCAGAAGAAAGATGCATTAGGTTGGACCATTTGAAATTGCTGTGTTTGTAGGTTAAAAATGGTGAAAAATTGGTAATATAACATGGTTCATTCTGAATTTAATTATCAAATAATATAGTAAGATTAGGGATGGAGATACAACCAGAGCATTTAGGGGGTCCAGACGAGGGTCACATGCTTATCTCGTTAGGAGAGAGCCTGAGACTTTTGGAATGCAGTGATATCTATGTTGAAACACGATGATTTGGAGTCACGTGGTAAGGGGAGGATATTCTAATAGAGACCACATGAAAACAAGGCAAGGAGATAAGAAAGAACAGGCAGACAGTAGATGTTATGGGCTGGATTATATTTCTCCAAAATTTTTATGCTGAAGCCCTAACCCACCTTACTTCAGAATGTGACTAGATTTAGACACAGGGCCTTTAAAGAGCTAGTTAAGTTAAAATGAGGCATTTGGTTGGTACCCTTTACAAGGAGCAGAGATTAGGATGTACAAAGAGACACTAGGAGTGCAGGCACACGAAGGAAAGACCATGTGTGGACTCAGTGAGGAGGTGACCACCTATAAGCCAAGGAGAGAGGTTGCAGAAGAAGCCAAACCTGCTGACACCTTGATCTTGGACTTTTAGCCTCCAGAAGTGTAAGAAATAAGTTTCCACATCCCAGTCTGTGGTATTTTGTTATGGCAGCTCTGGCAAACTAATACTGTAGGGTTCTATATGAACTTAGTGAGGTGGCTGGAGGGTGAAGCAAAAAATGCAAGAGGAGGGACTGTAAAAAACAGGTAGGAGAGCTGGCGTGCGGGGTTGTCCCTGCTGTGCTACGGAACTTGAAGTTTTTCCTGGAAGTGAAGGGAAGTTTTTGGAGAGTTTTAAGTAAGGAGGTGGTAGAATCGGAAGGTGTTTCAGAGACAGCTCCACAGTGGCAGTGAGGAAGGTGGATTTAATGACTAGAGACAGAAACAACAATTTGGAGGCTGTTGGATTGGTGCCAGCAAGTTAAGTTCTAACCAGGGAGACAGCAGTGTTAGGAGTGGAGAAGGGCCCAACTGAGAACACTTATGAGAAAAGTTCATAGTGATGACTTAAACCCTCCCGAGGCAAGGAGTGGGGAGGAGGGAGGAATCAGAAGACCCCCATTTTCGACCTGGGATGAACGTGGGAATCTGAGCCACCACTGATGAGCTGATGGGGCCGGGGGATGGGGTTACCAGCGTGACATGGCTGTAGGACCACCAGGGAGAGAGGATGTCAAATGGGCAGCTAAGCAGTCACACGTGATCTTTAAGAGAGAGCAGGGCTGGCCTGGAGATGTGGGAACCTCCAGCACAGAGAGGAGATATGGCCAGCACAGTGCCCATGTCCCACTCACATTCTCTGGGGCCCTTTTATCATCTGTGTGCACATTAGCTCTTGGCCTGCTCTCCATGACTCTGTCAGATGTGGGGGCTCTCCGGTTGCCCGAGCTTCTTTTATCTGCAAACACAAAAGACAGAAGTACCTGGGAATGTACATCTGTCCAAGCAATGAGGACAGGCGAAGGGCTGTACACACCCTGGGCCATACCCTGGCGGGGACTACTCTGAGACTGACCCGCACTGCCTCCAGAGCAATCCTATGTGACTTGACTTGATATCATGGCACCTTGGCTCAGCCTCCTTCCCTTCTCCTCACTTCTACTTTCCCTCCTGGGAATACTTCCTAATAAATCTCTTCCCCGTGAATCTTGTCTCAGGGTCTGCTTCTGGGGAATCCCAGCTAAGGCAGGGGATGTAGATGAGACCACTCCAGGGGGATGTGCAGCTAAGAGTGGAGCCCCGAGGGAACACGAACTCTGAAGAAGAGCCGGAAGAGGTGCCGCCAGGAAAGCCAGGTGACCGAGATCCCCAGAAGTTATCAGTAGTATCAAACAAAGCAGAGGAGCTCCAATGGTATAAAGACTGCAATATATTTACAGAATCTGGTGATCATAAGGGCAAAATGGCCTTAGGAAAAAACTGTTTCCCTAAACTCATGACCCCAGTGGTCCAAAGTGATGGGAACTTCATTCTCCCTTCATATATGGATCCCCCTTCCCTTCTTCCTTAAGGGCAGAGGGTATATGGAAGTTCTAGATTTGCATCAATGCACACCCATTTCCACTTCTACCTCTGGAACTAGAAATGTGTGTGTCAGCTGTATTCAGACTGACAGGTGCTTCTCGGGCATCTGAGAGGTCAGGGATGTGGGTGTTGATGCATTTATAGAATTGAAGGGAGAACATGGCTGATGGCTTCAGTCTTCCCCGGGGGACAGGAGGCAAGAGAAGAGAGAGCGGGAAAGGTCTGGAATAAACACGGAAGCCCATAGGGAAGAGGGCTGCCCAGGAAAGAGTGAACAGATTTATTCCCAGCCTGTGGGGCCGGTGGAGACTAAGATGGGCACGCTGGGAGTCTCAGGCTCCAGGATTGAGGAGTGGCGGAGGCTGAGCCTCTGGGCTGGAGGTGGGTGCGTGACAGCAACAAGGGAGTCTGAAAGGAGGGGAGCTTTCCCATGAGGCAGGTTTGTGTGGCTGCGAGTGGATGAGTTCCCACATGTGGGTGGGAAAAGATTGCTGTGTTCTTCAAGGATCAGAAATAAAAATTCTGAGAAAAACTTTAGAGGCGAAAGCTTCATGCACACCAGAGGTGTACACAGAGATGGATTTCAAAAGTCTGTTTAATTTTTCATTTTTTCATTTTTTTTTAACATTTATTCACTTTTGAGAGACAGAGTGTGAGCAGGGGAGGGGCAGAAGGAGAGGGAGACACAGAATCCGAAGCAGGCTCCAGGCTCCGAGCTGTCTGCACAGAGCTGATGCGGGCCTCGAACTCACAGACCGTGAGATCATGACCTGAACCAAAGTCCCACACCTAATGACTATTTTTTTTATTTATTATTAATTATTTTTTTTAATGTTTACTTATTTTTGAAAGAGAGAAAGAGAAGACAGAGAGTGAGTAGGGGAGGAGCAAGCAGAGAAGGAGACAGAATCTGAAGCAGGCTCCAGGCTCTGAGTTGTCAGCACAGAGTCCAATGGCAGGAGTCAAACTCAGCGCGATAACCGAGGGACCATGACCTGAGCTGAAGTTGGATGCTTAACCGACTGAGCCACCCAGGTGCTCCAAAGTCTTACTGTTTTAAATGGAACATCCAGTGCTCAGGTTCATGCAAACCCACATAGCCGGCGGCACATACACTTCACCTTGGCTATGGAGAGCTGCATACATGGGGGTTCCCCCCATTATTATGGGATGTCTTTTTGACCAGAGAATGAGACATTTATGAGGAAGGTAGGAAAAGATATCGGCATATCTCTAGAATTATATCATCTGTGGAGGCAGCAGCTAGAAAAAAGAGCCACATCAGATTCTGGGCCTGTCAGCGCCTCCTCAGCATGATATATTTTCACGTTTTTCTCAGCATGAGCTTGACTTTAACAATGAATCCAGAAAAGAGGGGAAGTGATAATAAATCACAAACAATAAAAACCAACAGAGATTTCTTCTGACCCTGCCACTGTATCTCTTCCATCCCGCAGGCCTGTCAGAGTCTACTAACACTCACGGGGTAAAGCTCTTTAGAGAGAGAATGCCAGAATCCAGCAGTGCCTCAGGGACCAAGGCACGGGAGTCTTACAGAAGGCCCTTTGCATCTTCCTTGGCAAGAGTCACGACTGCTGCACAGTCACGGGTAGAGCGGGGGTGGGAACAACAAGGAGAGCAGCGTGGTGGCAGCTAGGCAGAGGGGGACAGCAGTAAGATCAGCTCTGCCTGGTGCAGTTCTGCGCGGGGTCGGTGGACAGGTGAGGGAGAGTCTGGGGAGAGCCACTCGGGTCTCAGTTATGGCAAAAGCGTTTTTAATAATTAACAGATGAGAAAAGACAGGGAATGAATAGCATTTTGAAACTTTGAGCAAATCGTCATGCCACAAGAGCCTGCCACCATATTACAGGCTCCCCAGCCAAAGAACACTGAGAAGGAAAACTCAGGAACTGTTGTAACCAAATGAAATCTTCACAACCAAGTCAATCCAGGACATGTTTGATGAGAGCCATGCTCGACACTGCATGTATGGAAGACACAACTGGAAAACAGTTCTAACATTAGCAAGTTAGAGCCAAACACAATTTTAGTTTTTCTCTTCTCACTTTGTTAATACTCCAATATCTATAATCAACACAACGTTGAGGGTTTTTTTTTCCCCTTATAACTACTGAAATAATTAGACACATGCACTCATGTGTAAAAAGACAAAGATGCTTGATCCAAGGATACTTTTTTCTTTTAAGTTTATTTATTTTGAGAAAGAGAGAGAGAGAACACAGGGGAAGGGAAGAGAGAGAGAGAGAGGGAGGGAGAGAATTGCAAGCAGGCTCCACGCTGTCAGGGCAGAGTTCAACACGGGGCTCAAACTCACCAACAGTGAGATCGTGATCTGAGCCGAAATCAGTCAGATGCTTAACCTAGTGAGTCACCTAGGTGCCCCTAAGGATAATTTTTTTTAACCCTAACCTTCATGTCCTTCCACAGTTTAAGATACCGGCAGGCAGGCGTTTGTTTTTGTTTGTTTGTTTGTTTGTTTTAATGCAACTAAATGGTATATCGAGTTCCTTGAAAGCTGAGAGACTAGGGGAAAGAGGGTCGTTTCCATCCCCAGATTGCAATCTCCACTCTGCTATTTATCAGCTGTACGATGTTGGACACCTTAATCTCTCTTTCTGAGCTGTGAGTCATCTGAGTGAAGATGCTGAACAGCAGCAGGAGGGGTGGGGAAGGGCTGGCATCGGAGCAGAAGGAAATCAAGGAGAGTGTGACACACAGAAGCCAAGTGAAGAAAGTGTTTTTAGAAGGAGGGAGTGGTCAACCATGTTGAAAGCTACTGCAAAGATGAGTAAGAGAAGTTTCCATTTTGTCTGTCAACACCAAGGAACAAGGAATGTAGCAAGACACAAACCGAGACTCCTAAATTGTTTGTTGGTCCATCATTTCAAGACCATGAGATATCTTGACAGAGAGGGGAGGAAAAATAGCATCTTTGATTACAGTCTTCTTTTAAGTGATTCCTAAAATCTGAGAACAAATTCTTATAACTCTGATTCTTTTTTTTTCCACTTTCAGTTATTTCTAGGCTCTCCGTGCCCATTTAAGGAAGAACTCTACAGGATGAGAGTAAACTAAACCTAGACTGTGTAACTCAGGACAGGTTCAGACGTCTCCACTTCACTGGAAGCACATCTGATAGCCATGGTTTCTATACTGATACGCAGCAAATCTTTCAAATGCAGCCATTTCATGGTTTGCCTAAATTTAGGCAAACACGATTTCTGAGTACTAAGAAAAAGAAAAACAAATGCCATAATAAGCTTTCCAGCACAAGGGTCTAAATATAGTATATTTCTTCTCCCGGCTGTACACATACAGGAAAAGCTCTTGGCCCTCAGAGGCTGGTTCGATCATGGCCCCACGGAGGGCAGAGATAAGGCTCTCCTTATGTGTGTGATGACCTCCCCGTGTGCGGTTGGCCTGCTTATAAATTAGGAGTACATCTCATCCACTCGCGTTCATTATGACGCCCCACCCCCTCTCCCCACTGACTTCCCAAGCTCCTCTGCTGGCTCCCCACCTTCCTCCAACTTCTGCCCTTGCCTTCCTCTCTCTCTGGCTATTTCAATGTGCTCAGAGTTTTAAGTGTTTATATGCTGAATGTTCCAATCTCTCCAGGGAGCTGCTGACTTGCAGGCCCTACTAAGTTCTCAATATTGAGTATCTATCTGGCATCCCAAACTTAATGCATACAAAACTGGAATTTTTATTTTTCCTGCCAATATCTTGGCTGTCTCTCCAAATGGCGTCACCATATACCCAGCTGCAAAAGTCAAAAACCTGGAATTATTCTGGACATTCTCATCTCCCTCGTCTCCACTTTCCATGACCAAAGATCTGGCAGCTCCACTGCCCAAACCTGTCTCAAATGGGTCTATTCCTTGCATCTGTCCCCACCACCACCAGAATCGACCATGGATGACTGCAGGTTCTAACCCTTCCCCTTGCCATCCCTCTGCTGCCTGTAGTCGATCCCCCAGCTGCCAGAGCAGCACTGAAAACACAAGACAGATCATGACCCTTCCCTGCTGCCAGCCCCAGGTGCCGTCCACTGCACTTGGAGTAAGGCTTTCTGACCTGACTCCTGCCTGCCTCTCTCTGCCCATCTGGGCCCACCATCCCTCCAGCACCAGCATGTCAAGCCCTTTCCTGCTCCAAGGCCTTCCTGGTCCTGAGACACCTTCCCTTCATGCCACATCTCAGCATCTTTAACTAGCTGTGAATATGACAGGGTCCTGCTAAGTCAAAGCTCCATGAGAGCAGGGACCCTGTCCATATCAGTTGCATGCGCAGTATAGCTACCTCACTGACTGAGTGCAGAGGTGGACAAACAGTGGTGCTGGGTGGGGGACGCGGGGCTCTTGGCACTGGCTCTGACTCTCCTAAACAATGGATGAGTCAGTAGACTGCAGAGGTTCGCGTGCGAGCCAGGGGGACATGTCTGTAGGAAGAGTGGCCACACCCCAGGCCGCGGTGCTGCTCAAAAGCACCAGCCAGCCTCCTTGGGGTCAGGCTAGGCCCCGTGCATTTCCCTCAGACTTAGCCTCAGTGGACAGTCATTGTGGACTGGGGGTGTTTATTTAAAAACAAACAACAACCAAACCTTTTCAGGCCGGCTCCTGCCTGGGTGGCAGACTGGCTGGCCTTCAGGGTTGTCATCAAAATGAGGGGCTATTGCTGGATGGCTGCCTTCCCACCTGTCAGACTGAGGATTCCACATACTTGGCTCTAGCGGAGAGGGGACAGGAAGAAAGCTTCTGTTGTCATAGCAATTGGGGTGTTCCCAGGGCCTAGGCTTTGGGTTTCCAATAAACAACTATTTAGAGAAGTGAAGGAAACAGGCAAAGCAGAGAGGGGCAAAAACATTAAAATGGCAAGAAGTAATCCTACAAGTAAGTGCTATAAGACACACTCTGAAAACAAAATGCAGGAGCCGGGAGTAGAATCTTCCCCAGGCACAGGAGCGGCCTCCTGCTGGGAAGACCGGAAACAAAAGGCCCCATTGACACAAACATCTGTTACTACTAAACACTTAGGAATCAATATTGTTTTTTTTTTTTCCTGGCTTTTATTATTCTTATTCTTATTCTTAATTATTTTGTCAGGTCACCAGACCCCAACCTTGTCTGGGTCCTCAGCCACCACATAGAGTGACTCTTAGAACTTCAAATGAAGAATCTGGTCCTGGAAATGGCCTTGTGTTAGTTTTGTCCTGAACAGAGACACTGGGAAAAAGTCAGAAGGCAAAGCCCTGACAGACGTAAAACATAACCATCACATCCCTGGGACGGGGAGTGACCTAACCCAGTTTGATTTAAAAAGGAAACACAGCAGATCTCATAGATGGCCAGGAGGCAGCTAGAAGGAGAGGCGGAGGTGGCAGGCAGAGGGGGAGAAGGTAAAGAGATCACCTAGTGCTTTACCTCAACACCTGCATCTCCTCCGGGGAGCTCCGCACCTCGTCCTGGAGGCGACGCCAGCGCAGACAAGCCTTCAGCTCCTGCTGCTCCTGGGCCTCATGGGGGGCCAGCTGCTTGGGCCACAGACACACAAACACATGTGCACAAAACAGTCACTGTTGTCCTCATGTGGGGTCACAGCCACCCGCGGGAGCAGCTTGCTCAGTTTCAGGGTGATGGTCTCTCCACTGTGCCTTGAGCCCCGCCAGAAAAGTCAGAGGGCCAAGGGGGTCTGGCAGGTCCTCAAACGAAGAGCTAGCTGCTCACTCTCCTGCTGGTGATGGAGCTGGGCCTGGCTGTTTGGAAGGCGCCTCCTGGTCCCAGAACCCACCCTTCACACACCCCTGGCCCGGAGAGAGCAGGCTTCCCCAGGGGGCCATTTCCACTCTGATTCCATCCAGACCTTTCCTGCTTTGTCTTTCTGCACAGGATGGGGAAGGTCCCCTCCATTTACCTCCTACTTTTCCCAGCCCTCAGTTTTGTTAAGGGCTGTTTACAGTAGAGCCTGCTAATGCAGCCCAGATGATTCTGTTTGCATATAACCAGAAAGAGTGTACTGCCGGGACTCAGTCTGGGGGAGGGGAGTACCATCACGCCCTGCCCTGCTAGTGAGAATCGGCTGCTGTCCCTGGGCTCGTGAGGCCCTGCGGCTAAAGTCTCTGTAAGGGAGGGCAGCAGAACATCCACTAGGGAGGGAAATGTCAGTATCAATAGGCATTTCTGGAAACTAAAGATCCTTAATCATTCATTTGACAGATATTTATTGAGTCCCTGCCAGGCCCTGGGTACATTATGGACACAGCCTGTACCCCGAGGAGTCCAGGAAGACTGGTAAGAACACTAGCCATCAGGGAGCAGTCATGGTAGAGGTTAAGGAAGAATCTAGATGCCCCCTGGCAAGCCAGGTGAGTCAGAAGGCTTTCCTGAGGAGGTGCTGGGGCCTGTGCTGGTCCCCAAGGACAGAAGGAGTCAGCCAGGGAAGAAGGAATCTCAGGAAGAGGGAAAGCATGTGCAAGGTTCATGGGGCCTAGAGTGTGATATGCTTAGGGAATGGTGAGGGATGTGGTCAGGCTGGGAGCATGCTATTATTGGGGAGGGACAGAGGTGCCAAGTAGCCAGCAGAGCTACAGGTTCTGTGTGCTCTGTTGCTATGGAAAATTCGTATGTTGAAGCCTTAACCCCCCAATGTGACTATATTTGGAGATGGGACCTTTACTAGGTAATTAAGGTTAACAAGATTATTAGGATGGGCCCTGGTCCAACAGGACTGGTGTCCTTACGAGAAGAAAAAGAGACACCAGAGCTCTCTCTCCACATGTGCACAGAGGAAAGGCCATGGAAGGACACAGTGAGGAGTTGGCCATCACCAACCTAGAAAAGAAAGGTCTCACCAGAACCCAAGCCTGCCAGCACCTTGACCTTGGACTTTTTGCCTCCAGAACTATGAGAAAACAAGGTTAGGCCCCCCGATCTGTGGGTATTGTGCTACAGCAGCTGAGCTAAGACACCTGTGAGTTTCGATTTTTATCAGGGGTTGATGACAAGTTATGCGATACAATCTTGCAACTAATTCAATTCACTTTTCCCTGTGGCATGCCATTCTCTATCTCCTCATTCAGTGATTCCCCACTCCCCACTTTGCCCTGCTTGCTAATGCTCAGTGCTGCACTGCGCAGTCACCTGGGCACCCAAGGGGCCAGTGTGCCTCATGACCTCCTCCCGAGTGACACCCACTGTTAGCCAGGAGAGTCTTGTGAGCTAGTGCACCCTTCTCTGCCCCAAACAGCCCTCCTCTCATGCTTGGGAGGTCTGATGCACACACTCAGACCTCCCTTCAAGGAAGGAGTTAGAGTGATACACATACTTTCCAAACTTTGTGCGAAAATCCAGAATGGCCACTTTGCTTCAGACCAAAGTGTTTTCTCATATAGAAGAATTATTGCCTCTACCGTCAAGGATGATGAGGTTGGTTGTCCCCTGTTCCAGGTGAAGGGGAAAGGAGGGATAAAGAAACTTCAATTCCTACTTTCCCTTTGAGGCCTGTGTCAGAAGTCACCTCCTCCAAGAAGACTTTCTGGATCAGCTCAGACCTGACCTCTCCCACCTTTGAACCCACACAATATTTGGTGTTTACCTCTCTCTTCTAACTTATTTTTTTCTTTCTTCTACTGTGTGCTTTTCTTACCTTCACAGTTCAACTATGACCTCTTTCAGAGCAGGGCTGTGTCTTACCCCTCCTTTTATCTCTACAGGTCTAGCACAGATGGACACACAAAAGGTATGCAGCTGTTGGTGGAGATGGACACATTCAGGGCAGTAAGAGGCAGGACCTAAGCAATGAGACTCAGGAGTGATCCCCTGGAACTACGGGCGGGGCAAAGCCAAAGAAGGAGTGCTTTGTGGGGATGGAGATGAGGAACAGAGAGATCATCATTACATGCCTGAAATATACTCACAGTTACCAAGAATAGCACAAATCTGATTGTCTCACGACAGAAGCACCTGAGAAAAGGGACGATGATAGAGGCTCATTGACATCAGCCTTAATATTTAACCCTTGCTAAATGTCCACTGTGCGTCAGAGAGTGGAAAATACAAAGAGAAAGAGAGCAGAAAAGGAGAACTGGTATTTCTTGCACAAACTCCATGTGCCATTCGTAATTATCCGATTCACCCGGCAAATTTACGCATTCTTATATCCATTTTCCAAATGAAGAAACTGAGGCTCAGGGAGGCAACATAACCTATCTACACTTATAGAGCTGGTGAACAGCAGAGGTGGGATTCCCCACCTGGTCTGACTCCAAACCCAGCCACCCTTCCCAAATCTGCCACGTGGCCTCTCTTCACTGTGTGGCAGGGGACACAGAGGTGCCTGCTGCTGGCCAAGGTGCAGAGAGGGTGGGAGGGTGAGTAAGATGTAGCTCCATTCTGAAAGAGGTCACAGTCTTGTTGTGAGGATTAAAGGACACAGAAAAAAGTGAGGAAAAAGAGGAAGGTACCAAATACTGGGGGAGTTCAAAGCTTCTAGAAGAGTAAGTATTGCATTGTGAGTGGACCGATCAGTCTGGGCTATCCAGAGTAGGTGACCTTGAGCTAGTTAGTGAAAAATAAACAGGATTTCAACAGGCAGAAGGAACTCAAACAAAACCACACAGGTATGCACAAACCTGAGGATTTCAGAAAATGCTAACTAGTCCAGTCAGTGTGTAAGCGGTGGGGATGGCAGGGAAAAGAAGTGACCAAATATTCGGGACTGAAAAATAAGCAGGGAACAGTTTTGCTGCCACATCTTCATTAGCAATGGCATCCGAGTCTTTAAAGCAGAGGTCGTAAACCAGGAAAGTGTTGCCCACAGCTCTGGGTATGTTGGTTGGCACAGTATTTTTTAAATTACTAAATTTCACATAAAAATCCAGATTTTGAACTTCCTTTAAACAAGTACAAGTCCAGGCTCTCCTGAGCCCTCCGGTCAAACCTGATGACAACTGGCCCACACTGCCGAGCAACTCCCAGTTAGCCTCAGTCCTCACCACTCCCTAACCTATTACACCAGTCACATTTCATTCTTCATTAGTTGCAGCAGACATCTGAGATGACAACTCCTAATTCAAATTTTTATCTTATTAGTAAAAAACCAAAACCAAACACAGTCAATGTCACCACGACCATAACCACAAAGGAGTGTCTGGGTATGCCACAGCCTGACGTGAGCTCCTAGTCTTTGCTGAAATGTCCATTATCAGAGAGGCCTCTAGTGCCTCCTAAAACTCAGCTTCCCACCACTCTGTCCGGCTTCATCTGCCTTCCAGTCCTCACCACCTGACATGTCACAGATGTGTTTGTCTGTTTCCCCATTCTGTCTCCTATCCCCACATGGAGAAACCCCGGGGCTCAGGGACTTTCCTCTGTTTACACAGCGCTCTCCCCAGCAAGCAGCACGGTCCTGGAGCACAATAAGCCCTCTACATATCTGTTGAATGAACAGTGCCTATGAATAGAATCTGACTCTGGGTGGTGACATGCTTAGGGTCACTGTAAACCTACCTGCTGTGCTTCTGCCCAGAACACATCTTCCAAGTGGGTGGCGAACCCTTCGCTCAGCCACTCCTCCGTCCAGTCCCGGGCCCCGATGGCTAGGCCAAACCAGGCGTGAGCGATTTCATGGCAGAGACGGGTCCCACAGAGATGGTTCATTCCCGTCAGGACGCTCTGAGAGAGGAAGATGATGTGTGGGCTGTGGATAATGGGGGAGAAAACACACAGAGTCTTGTTAGAGCCTGCCCTCGTGGTTGCCCCATGGGGCGGCTTTCTCCGCCCAGCGAGCCTGTTATTATCATGTGCATGCCAGATCATGACGGATAGGCTTGCCGCTGAGATGCTTTCAGAAATAAATAAAGTGGCAGTTTACATTTCTGGCAGCGGTTCAGGTGGCCGTTTGTGCCAAGCGGTTGTCTCCGTCATCCAACGGCTATTACCTGTAATGAGTAACCTGCACCAAAGTTTTATGCCGAAGAAATTACAAGGCAATGGAAGCACTTACTCTGAAATCTGGACTGTAAAAGAAGAGCAGGTGTGAGAGTGTGAAGCCCATGCTGTCAAGAGAGTGATCAAAGAAGCCCCTTCAGCCAAAAATCCGAGCCTCTTACACACAAATTGAGAAGTCATGCAGAAGGAGAGGAAAAGCCGAGAAGAATGGGACGAGAATTTTCCATCTCGGACTGAGGCTGGTTACGGAGTTAACACACTAACAGGTGCGGTGGATGGGCGAGGTTTCCAAGAGACTCAGATAAAGGCCCAGTCTCTGGAAGGCAAAGATTTTCAAAGGTATCATCTCCTATCTGTAGATGCTTATACATGCACATGACATAACGAAATTAGGCAGGGGCTGGGGGGAGCTAACCTACCCAGGTGTGCAAACGGCCCCAGGGCTGGCCCCAGCTGGAGAGATTTATCTAATCTCATTTTCCATACCTTGTTTTAAAACCCCAAATACCGTGATTAGATTCCACAGATGAAATGGGAGGAAGGGAGGCTGACGAAAGAAGAGGCAGATAGAAAACCTCCTCTGCTTCCACCTTCCACATTTTTCATTTATCCAGGACTTGTTTACAGTTTTATTAATAAAGAATTTGCTCTTAAAAAAAAAAAATCTCTCCTCCATCATTTGAACAGAAACAGTTGGGAAACCTCCCAAATTAAGAAACTGTACACACTGGTTCCCTCCTTCAAAAGCCATTTGTTTGCTATCATGCCGGCTCCGCACAAGCCAGGACTGCTCGCAGATTTGTCCTCCGCCCCCACGGCCACCAGTAGAGAAAACTCCACCTGTATTTCCCTTGCACAACATCGCCCATTCAGCTCAGAGAGCTCAACTGAAATCGTAGGAGCCACGTGTGCCAAAACAGACAGCTTTCATGTGAAATAATAACAGGGCAAGCACGCAAATGAAAAGTGTCTGCCAGGCCCTCAGTAGAGTCCACCAGAAACCCCAGGCATTAAAAAGTGCGGTTGGGGCATTTAGGATGCCGGGTGGCGGGGTGTGGGGGGGTGTGGGGGGGTGCAGCCACCAAACGTAGTTCTGAGCACTAGGTGAGAAAACAAAAAAAGAAGGCAGGAAAGAAGGGAGGACAGGAGGGCCAATGGAAGGAAGGGAGGAAGGAACTAACAGGCACAGGAGCTAACCTTCTTCCTGAGAAAGTCACCCCATAGAGAAGACAAACTGCGAAACCTGGCATTTTCGAGTAGATGACCCCTTGCTCTGGCATGTGCAGCGCTACAAAGAAAAGCCACAGAAATGTACCAAGTAAATAACATTCCAGACATACTGCTGGCAGTGCTTCGCCCTTTTGGCTAAAACAAAACAGAAGTAACTGCAGGCCTTGTAAACAGGCTCAAAGAGGAGCCTGCCTCGGAAGGGTCTGCTGGCCAGAGACACAGACGGTGCGCACGTAGTTACAGAGACTGGACGGCTGACCCGTCCGCTCAACCCAGGAAGGTTACACAAGCTGACGGCTGTGAAGTCACGGCCAGACTGTTCACGAACAAAAAGCCTGGCCCGGGCTCGGGGATCGCTCCCTGTTCTGTCCCAGTGTGGAAGCCCAGCCAAGGCCCATTTATGCAAATATCAAAGTCTAGAGAGCCTGAAGGAATGCACAAAAGCAGCTGCGTGGGGGGTGAGGGGTGGCTGTGCGCTTTCCTGCCCTTTAATCTTTTCCCTCCAACAGCCTTTGTTGTCTCCGCCAGACCTCCCTCCCCACCTGCCAGCGCTCTGGAGCCTCCACCCGGCCTGGCCTCCGTGCGTCTTGGCCCGGCTCAGGACAGACCGGGGCATGGCTGGAATCCTACATTCCCACTTCCCATCCCCGGGCTCTTCTTCCTAGCCGGGAATAAATGAATTTCCTACTGTCTTCGGAGAAAGATCAAAGCTGAAACATCCTCCCGGGTAGGAAGGAAGGGCGTTTCGTTTGATATAAGTGACCCTATTATCAGTGGAAAACATGACCTTCTCCCTGAAAAGCAATTTTCCAGTTGAGAACCAGACCCCAAATCCTCCTGCTGTGGAGTCCGCCCTCTGAGCTTGGGTTTTTACCTGTGGGCGACTCTGGGGTGGCATTTCCCTATGAAGAAAATGGCTTCTTTCTTAAAGCTAAATTAAAAACATGGAGCAAAAAAAAAAAAAAAAAATGGAGTGAGGTTTTGATAATCTTTCTCAAGCGTTGTTAACAAAATTCTGACACAAAAGGACCGAAAGAATTTACTTTTAAGGAGAATTTCCTCCTCTCCTTTAGACCCTAAATGTCAGAATTTCTCATGTTACGTAGGATTTTTACACTGTTGTTTTTTTTTCAACAGTGAGTGAGGAAAAGTATAATGCTCTTAAGCTCACTTTAAGGAGTCATATTAAATACTCCTTTAACCGACAGATAATCTACTTCCTGCCCACCTTCAAAACAGGATGGATGTTTAGAATTTTCTACTTCTACCTTAACCTTGATTTATAAGTTTCACCCCTGGGCTCCTCACACATTCCCGCATTCTCAGAACCTTATTCATGGTCCTAATCAGCAAGCGGGTCATCCGTCTTCACTCTGACAAGGCCCATTTGAAAACAGGTTTTCTTGTTTTCCCTTGAAAGGGCCTGTGTCGGCTGCCTCTACAATATGCCAAATCGTCGATTCATCATTGCAAAGGATGAAGATAATCACTTCAATGATATCTTCATCTTAAAAACTGTTTTCTTTTTAAATCCACAGAGTTTATCACTTTTCCCAAACAAGAGATGGACGGAAAAGTAATACTTTCAACTCTCAAAAAGCAGAAGCTCCCTGGATTGTACCATAAATTCTCCTTTGCTACAAGTGGTCGGAGGAGGACAGGGGGCAGAGGAAGGGGACGGCACAGAGCGACAGCAGGACACGTGTTCCCATTCTTTCCCAGGAGACCACCAGCGGGGCTGCTCCCGACAGAGGCCACGTGGTGGTGGATGTCTGCTGCCTTGCCCCTCGAGATTAAAAATATCATTTCTGGCCTGAAAACAGCTTCCCAAGACTGTTCCTAAAAGCTACCTCCCCACCCAGATTAGAAGGCTGTGTCTGTTAATTTAAAACATGCTTCTAGCAGAGGAGGAAGGAGTGCCTTCATTACTCTCGAGAGCTGCTCCAATCCTTCGAGAGGAATTCAATTTGGAGCGGAAATGGAGAATTTCATCAGATCTTAAGCAGGGGCTGGTGTGTGATTTATTTCAGCTTTGTCCAGGGAGACGTGGCCAGCGTGGCCCATCTTGCTGCCCAGGGAGAGGTACAGCACTTCGGGGCTCCAGCTCCTCACTGCTGCCTCAGCGGGTTAGAGCAGGCTGCGGGTGGGACCAGGACAGGAAATGGCTGTTGGTTAAGGCCACCCCTCCCATCATACTGGAGCTGATCCCAATTCCCCCCAGGGTGGGGGTGGGGGTGGGGGGGAGGAGGAGCCGATTCACTTTTTCTACAGATCCTTGGGAGGGGCATCCAGGAAACAGATTTATAGTCTTCGAGCTTGAACTTCTTAGCGATACAGTTTTTCACAATCTCAACAATACGTGGACTCCACTGTTACATTAGGGGGAGGAAGGAAGAACCAGGGAAGAGGGAATCTGAGGCTCCTTTCCCTCCAAAGTCAACCTAGTTTTAAGGGTCTCATCATCATGTGAAAGCAGTTTTGCTTGCATGACTTAATTACTTGCTAATTTAATTTGGACAGCTAAAAGTAGACTCACAGTAGCCTGGGGCAATCTGCAAAGGAGAACAAATCTTAGTTACCACTCCTAAGATTCGGAACATGTTTTCTCTTTCATTCTTAAAGTTAGTGTGATACATTTCAAGCACTTCAACCAATGTGTTTACAAACCAAAATGCTCAACTTGGGGCCCCTCTTCTCTGCAATGAAATCCTGCAGGCCCTATCTCTGGTATGCAGTCTAATGTAGGGAATGCATCTGTGGTCCCAAAGGCAAAGGGGTGGCCCAGATGACCTGGAGAGCCCTGCTCCCATCTGGCTCGGCGACTGTTCAGTAGGGACTAGTTATGCTCCATTTGCCCCATCTGGCATCCCACTGTGGCCACACAAGGTAGTCTTTAAACTGGAGCTGTAGGAGATGAGGGAATGTTCTTTCAGGGATATGGGACTCATGAAATGGGA
Source organism: Paguma larvata (assembly GCA_030068075.1). Classification (NCBI taxonomy): domain Eukaryota; kingdom Metazoa; phylum Chordata; class Mammalia; order Carnivora; family Viverridae; genus Paguma; species Paguma larvata. Next base: position 62,775,666 of record CM057832.1, read on the forward strand.
GATCACGACATGAGCCGAAATCAAGAATCAGATGCTCACCTGACTGAGCCACCCGGGTACCCCTACCTAAATGGATTTGGGCTGAAACTGCCAATATAACTACAGCAGAGAGTGACTAAGAGAATCCCCAGGCCACATTCCAGAGACTTCTACCAGAAGCTTATCTTCTTTCTAAAGATTCATATTGCTTGAGTGCTTGCTATGTGCTGGGAACTGTATGTTGTATATATAATCTCATCTGATCTATCTCACGACCTCAGGAGGTAGATTTTATTAGCCCTATTTTACAGATTATGAAAATGAGGTAGAGAAAGGTAAAGTGACCAGCTCAAGGTCACACAGCTGGCAAGTAATGGAAGCATTACTGTGCCCAACTCTGCCCAGGGTCATTGGGTTTAGACCTGCAACTTCTGGGATCCCCTCCCTCTGTGCTAGCTCAAGTCCAGTGGTGCAATAATGTCCTTGTTGGAGCTCCATCTTCAGAGTCCATCCAAGGGAAGCCACCAGCCATGCCCTGGGATCTCTTCCCTAAATGTATGTCACAACCAGAACTGGCCCAGGGTTACCAGACCTCTTGATCAGAAAAGTTTCAGCCTCTTCCTTGTAGGAAGGCAGGCGAGGATGGAAGGGACAGGTGACAAAGCAAGGAAAACATTGACCACTCCATTTAGGCATTCAAAGGCCTAAATTCCTGAATGTAACACCTCATTCTTCCTAATCCTGTCCTATGCCAGGAGTCCCTTGTGGACCACCACAAGGGGATGCTTGACAAGCAGGTGCAAAGGTGCTTAGGTCAGTCCTTAGGAGGCCAAGAACATGCCAGACGCTCCCTGCCCTCTATGTCCCCCCCATTTTTGCTCACTCCTGATGTTCCTTTTCCTAAATAGACTTTATTTTATAGAGTTGTCTTAGGTTCAAAACTTAGGTTCCGCAAAATGGAGCAGAAGGTACAGAGAGTTCCTATCTACTCCTCTGCCCACAAATTTATAACCTCCCCTACTATCAACATCCCCCCCAAAATGGTGCATTTGTTATTGCAATTGATGAATCTCCCTTGATGCATCATTATCACAGTCTATAGTTTACATTAGGTTCACTGTTGGTGTGGGGCATTTTCTATGGGTTTGGACAAATGTATGACATGTAACCACCATAATAGTATCACATAGAGTAGGTTCACTGCCCTCAACAATCCTCTGACTTTTTTTTCAAGACGAGATTGGTTAAAGCAGATCACAAACTCAAACGTTTACAGGAGCCAAGAACATAATAAAATGAGAGATGTAGAGATGGGGGAAATGGATAAAATGAAAAGGGAAGTAGACAAGGAGATGGAGGAAGTAGACAAAGGAGGTAATGGATGTAGACAAAAAGATGGGAGAAGTAGACAAGGAGATAGAGAAATAGACAAGGAAAGGAGGAAGGGGACAAGGAGAGGTGGGAAACAGATCAAATGAGGAAGGCAGATAACAAAAGGAAGGAGGAAATAGACAACAAGATGGGAAGCAAATAATAAAATGAAGGAAGTAGATTAGTAGGTGATAATAATATAGGGAAACAGGTAACTACAAGAGGGAAATAGAAAACAATAGGAGGAAATAGGCAGCAATTTTTTAAAACCGCATGTCAAAACAAACAAACCTATGGACGGGAGCTACAATTTTTCTTCTCTCTGGTTTCAAGCATTTACGTTAGGTAAAGAAGCTGATGGTTTCATTGCTCACTGAGGTGTAATGACTATGTCTGCATCCTACCAGGGTTTGGTATGGGGCTCGTGGAAGATGGAGAAGGGCTCAACAGCTGAACAGAGATGACAGCTGGGAGGAGAGATGGGGTTCCTAATGAGGCACAAAGAGGGAAAAAGGGTCCGCGCTGGGGACACCAAAACATTTTTGCCCGCTTCATAATTTTGTTTAGTGTTGGCCTTGGCCTCTTGCTAACAGGAAAAATCATAGCATGGCAGCAACAAAACAAAGAGACCACCTCTGGTTTTAGCAAACACAAACACTACTTCTGACTTGAGAAAATAGAGATCGTCTTTGGCAGAGTGCTTAGCTGTCGAAAGGCAGAGCAATGGGCACTGTACTCCTGCACACTGGGCTATCCGTCCATTGGGAACGCTGTCTAGACCTCAGCCCTACATGCGAAGTGGAGGCAGTGCCGGCACTCAGTTATCAGGAGTTGGCTACATCTAACTCAGGCTACCCTGCCTAAGGAAGGTGGTGGTGGTTGGTATCTTGTGGTTATGCTTATCTAAAAAACTACATAAAGCTACAAGTGGATGTCTCAGGGTTTAAGGCTTAGGAATCAGAGGTAGAACCAGTATTTGAATTATCCAACTAGATTTGGACTTCTTTCCTTCTCAATCCTAATGTGCATGTTCTACCTACAGAGTCTTTGGATTCTCACAGATGAGAACAAAGAAACAGTTTTTATTTTTTAAGTTTATTTATTTATTTTGAGAGAGAGAGAGAGAGAGAGCGAGCACATGAGCAGGGGAGGGACAGAGAGAGAAGGAGAGAGAAGATCCAAGACCCCGTGCTATCAGCACAGAGCCCCATCCGGGGCTTGAACCCACAGATCATGAGATCATGACCTGAGCCAAAATCAAGAGTAGGATGCTTAACCAACTGAGCCACCCAGGCATCCCAAGAAACAGGTCTTTTTTGAAGTTATTGAACACTCTGGTGTTTTGGACACCAGGGACCTACTCATACCAAAACTACATGAACAATATTTACGGTAGCTGAGCATGTCTTTTGAATCACTAAATTACTTATGAACCGAGAGCTGTGTTCTGCAGGATCTGGAGAACTCTTCTGGTAAGTAATTACCAATTAAAACCTGTTGGCAGCCCCCACTGGAGCACATGGATGACAAAATGTGATTCTCTCCACTCCCTCACTCCCTGCTCCCATCCTCCCCAACCAGGGTGATGATGTTTGTTCTCATAAAAAGAGCTAATAAAATTACCTTCCCCTGTACAGGGGAAATCTTTATTTAATAAAATAATGCATTTTGCTTCATTCCCATAACAGCAACAAAATGGCGCAACTCAGCACCGTAATATCTCATCTAGTTGGTTTTCGTTGCGTGTACAAGTCTGTCATTTGTGGCCATGTGGAACGCTGGAAAGCTGCTTCGATGAAGGAATATGTTTAGGCAGTTTGCACTACCCTCAGTAAGAACCGTACGGTTACGGGTTTCCTTTGAAATATGGTGTGAGCACTCTTTGGACCACAAATCATATCTTCCCAGGTTCCTTGTCTAGAGAAAGAAATTGTAGGAATTTCCCCAGAGTACTTAGAAATTTAACTGGGGGGGTGGGGAGCGGCCTTCAGTTGCTTCCACCACTGAGAGGCACTCTGGGAATCTGAAACCTCAAGATGTACTTAGGAATATGTTTAAGTGCTGTGCAGGGCGTTGATGAAAGCATACACGGGGCAGAAAAGCGGGTCTGGATGGCAACACAGCAGGGCGCTGCAAACTGATAGAACGAGTCCTGGAAGCAGACATCTGCGCAGAAGAAGGCACAGGGTCCTCCTGCCAGACAGACACTGTCGGCTAGCTTCCAAAGCACTAGGTACTCTGCATAGGAACAACAACCAGAGCTACCTGAGGGTCTGGGGGTAACAGAATCAGATCTCTAACTAAATCACAGGTAGATCCAGGAAGACAGAATTAAAGGAAGCTGAGTTCAAGTACTCCCTGATGGTTGGTCCAATGGTGGTGGAGGGAGTGGAGAAATATGAGAGGAAAAACAAAATAATGATGGTGGTAAACTCTGAAGACCTTGCTTACTCTCTCCCATGCATGGTTCTAAATACTTCACATTCACTAACCCATTCAATTCTAACAACAATCCTGTGAGGGATTATCCCCTTCTTACACACAAATAAACCAAGCCACAAAGAAGTGACATTGCTTGTCCAAGATCCCACAGCAGATGTCAAAGCTGCCTCAAACACAGGCCGCCTGGCTTATGTACGTGTTTTGCTTGATCAACGTCAGTGCGTTTCAGTATCATCCAGAGGCAGGGTTGCTAGATAAATACAAGACATCCAGTTCAATGTGGATTTCAGATAAACAGTGAATAATTTTTTAGGGTATGTCATGCCCCATGCATTATCTGCTAAACCTGGCAACACTACCTGGAGGGCTCATTAGAATAGATCACTGGCCCCCCACCTGCAGAGTCTGACTCACAGGCCTGGGCGGGGCCTGAGATTCTGCATTTCTATGAGTTCCCAGGTGATGCTGATGTTGCTGGTCCAGGGACCACACTCTGAGAGCCACTGATTTACACTGTGGTGGCTGTACAGCGCTAATTAAAAAAAAAAATCCACTGCCAAAGTTTCTAAGTGGGAATATTTCACCTTGAGATCCAGATTTTCTAATTATATTGAAAATTTGAAAGATTTGGCCACACTAGGTCCATATTCTCACGCAGCAACTGCAGGTGAAGAGCAGGTGACTCTTTTAGTGGGAGCCTGGGGCCCTCAGGCCCCAGCTCCCCGCCACTCCTTTCTGTCGCCGCACCAATGGCTGAATCCACTTGTCTGTTTTTTTCTCCCCCTTTCTTATAGCAGGATTAAGGGCAAAGTGAAATATTTCTTCTACTGTGTCTCTATAAAAAGCAGGCAGAGAAAACCAAGTGTTCTAGGGAATCCTCTGCCATGCCCTCATTTTTATCTGCTGTCTGATTCCTTTTAAGCATGTGCATTTAATCTCTTATTTAGTTTTTCATGAAACGCTCTACTATCAAACTTGTTCGTGTCTATAAAACAGTTCAGCAAACTCTTGCTTCGTGGAGAGGACAAAGACAGAAACTTCTGCCTCGCTCAAGTCATTCACTACAAATTCCATATTACTAAGAGTGGAATTAATTAGGTTGATTGTATTTTTGAAATCCAAACACAGTTTCAATTATTACTAGTCACTAATGGCTTATAATGAAGGCAGAGCTTGTTAGCTAAGCAAACAACTGGCATGTTTGTTTAAAGTGTAAATAGAAGGGAAATTCATGAATTAAATGAATGAATTCGCTGATTGTTCTCTTTAGGCTGTAAAAGAGCATTCAGCTGCCACAATATATATCACCACCTTTGCTGAAAGGATTAGCCTGCTCAAGTTGTCTTTATCCGGTCAGAGGTCTTCTTAGTAATCGCTCACAAAGTAAATGTCTCTCTGAGTTTTTGAAAGTACTCATCTGCATCGCTAAGTGCCATTAAGGACAAGCGATCACCTGGCTGTTGGAGGTTCATAAATAACTTTGCTTGTAAGAACAATAGCCATATTCCCTAATCTTTATTTGACTCCACAAATAGACTAACAGCATGCTTGAGGATATATATAAACGGACAATATGCCTCATATTTTCCAGGGTGGTCCCAGAAAGTATGGGGCAGATGGTCATTCTCAGAGGTACTGAACTTAACAGCATTTCCCTTTAAAAGGTAATAAACCGCACCAGAAACGAAAAATAAACAAATAAAAGGTTTCATTCTTGGGTCTCCCGGTTTTTAACTAAGCTTCTCATTTAGAAGAAAAGACAGCTCACACTGGCACACACGAGGAGGGGTTCTCTTCTTTCCTGTAATAAGACCTCTGGAAGAGGGTGGTTGCTGGGGTTGGTTCAGTGACTCAGCAATGCCGTCAGAGCTCTAGATCTTTCTATCGTCCCATTCTGCCAGCCATCCTTCCTATGTTCACTCTTGTCCTCATGCATGCCACCTCATGGTCCCAAGTTGGCTACCAGAGCTCCGGGCATCACATTCATGTTCAACATAGAACAAAAAGGCAGGGGAAAAGGGATGCTGTGCCAGCAATATCTATTGCTTTCATCAAGAAAGCAAAACTTGCCCCAGAAAGCCGATAGTAGATTTCCCCTCACTGGTGACCTGAGGCTGTCTCTTTGGCTTTTTCTGATTCCATGGCAGAGGTGGGCAGGAAGAAGGGGTTTGCTTATGGGTGTAAGGCCACAGCACCCCAAGTGAAGCCGTCCTTCTCATAGATTAATGAGAGAACCACTCCTTGGGTCTCCTAGAATGCAAATACTTTCAGAAGAGACACTGGTCTAAAGAGTTAGTAATGTATCTCATATTTTTCTAGACAGGCGGCAGTTTGAACATAGGGACTGCAGAATAGGCAAGTAGATGTACTTCAAGGGCATATTCTACCTATTTCCCAACTTAGCCTGATGCTGGCTGACAGCTGGACTTTTATTTTACCTTCTTATCCTCCTGAAGACTGAAAACCCATTCGAGCTAAAGGCAATATTATGGTGGTGTTTAAGAACTCGAGCTTTGGGGACAGAGCCATGGTTTAAGTCATAGCTCACCCATTTCCCAGCCGCACCACTGTATCAGTTTCTTGCTGCTGCTATAACAAATCGCCACAAATTTAGAGGCTTAAAACGACACAAATCTACCATTGTACCATTCTGCAGGTCGGAAGTCTGACATGGGTCTCACTGCTTTTAGAAGTCAGGACACTGGGCCTTGTGTGTGCCAGGAGGAAGGTGACTGGAAGGGGGCATAAGGTCTTCTGGGGCATTGGTCTTCTGGCTCAGGGTGCGAGTTACAAAGGTACACTCAATTTGTGAACACTCGACAAGCTGTACACTTAAGTTGTGCACTTTTCTGCAATGTAACACCCTTCAATGAAAGGTTAAAAACAAGCAGACAAGTATCTTGATGGGGGCGGGGGCAGGGGGGAACACGTCTCCATTTTCTTCTTGGAAAAATCAAGGCAAAGATTAAGCCAGAGTCCCATCAGTAGGGACAAGAACAAGACCAGAGACTGGGAAGCCCTCCCCTAGTTCTTTAAGTTGAATGTACTCCATCCAGTCCAGTTCCCAACACTAATTATGTATATACTTTAAATCTCTTGAGGAAAAGTTGTGTTTTTTTTAATTTCTTTTGCCATAGAGTCACATTTCTATTGCAAGTAAAAGGTACCTTGTCTCCTTCAGACACACCTGTGAAAACAGAACTGATACTGCCATATATCCACGTCTACTTCATTTTCTTTCAGACACAGTGGAAAACATGCCACAATAATAAACCCCTTTTCCATCCTGGCCAGCTGGAAAATTACGTTATGATTGAAATGACATCATACAGCTATGACACTCAGCCAGCGGTGGCTCTGAGAAATCTGGGTGAGGCAGTGACAGCATGGATGTGAACGCCACTCGCAATGAATCCCACCTTTTATTAGCAAATGGCTTTTTTATTGCCGTGACATTTTGAAAATGAAACTGTGGCAGCCACGCTGTCGGAGGCCATTGATCACCTAATGTCCCTTATTGCCACAACTATTCACGTTGGCCAAACAAGACGAGAATGGGAGTAGGAGAAAGCTCATTATTTTATTTTATTTTTTAATGTTTATTTATTTATTTATTTTTATTTATTTTTATTTATTCTTGAGAGAGAGAGAAAGAGAGAGCATGAGCAGGAGAGGGGCAGAGTGAGAGGGACACAGAATCGGAAGCAGGCTCCAGGCTCTGAGCTGTCAGCACAGAGCTCAAGGCGGGGCTCGAACTCACAAACTGTGAGATCATGACCTGATCTGAAGTCGGACGTTTTACCAACTGAGCCACCCAGGCACCCCAATGTTTATTTATTTTTGAGAGCGAGAGAGAGAGAGAGAGAGACAGAGTGTGAACCAGGGGAGGGGGAAAAAGAGAAGGAAACACAGAGTCCCAAGCAGGCTCCAGGCTCTGAGCTGTCAGCACAGAGCCCGATGCGGGGCTCGAACTCACGAGTGGTGAGATCACGACCTGAGCTGAAGTCAGACACTTAACTGACTGAGCCACCCAGGCGCCCCACAGAAAGCTCATTTTAAATAACTAGTTCCAAAGGGAGAAGACCGGGAGCTAGGGCCGGGGCAGTGGTGACTCCTAGGGGGTAGGTTAGTGTCCCTCTACTGCTATCAATTGTTTCCGAAGTGGCCTCCAGTAGTAGTAGTCATAATAATAGCACAATGAGTAGTAATAGTAGCACCTACTATAATATTCTTCAATGTAGAATACTGATATTTCTATAACATAACACTCAAAGCAAAACCCAGCATGCTGATTAGGCAAATAAAAACAGGACAAGGCCCTGACTCTCCTCCGTCTTTTCAAACTTTTGGGATGAACTGTGTGAAATCCCTGATATCTGACCATTCTCAATGTTTGAAAATGAGCAATCTCATCTGGCCCATCCTATAGACTGTCCCTCTGCCACCCAAGATCCTTCTCTGCAGAAATGTCAGGAGCTGCCACAGGATCTGGGGAAGTTCCTGTACTCTTCAAGCAGCCGTGAATTAGAGACATGGTTGCATCACACTGTGGAAAAGTGTAGATGACATATCCTGGGCAGAAGGCACTGTGCTGTCCTCAGAAAGAGGTGGACCCTGCCTAGGTCAGTCCCCAGATCAGAGCCCTCTCTGGCTAAGGCCATCTCAGTGTGAAGCCAGGCATCTCAGGTCAGGGGCAGATCCTGAAGTCAAAAGCAGAAACAGGAATGGGCCAGAGCAGGGAGACTGGAACAGCGATCACTCCCAAGCCCTGAGGGAGGCCGAGTGGATCTGCAGCTGATGTGCTGGGTGCCTTGCGGCCACCTAAGACCCACGTCCGCACCTGCGAGCCAGAGGGAACGAGGCTGGGACATCACGGCAGAGAAGCTGGAATCGCAACCAGGTGGTGTGATTGTAGCGACCCAGCCTCGCAAAGACGCCTGACCCTTCGGTAATAGAGTCAACCCCCATCGGATTTGGGCATTACAGGGTCCCAGACCCAGGGGGAGACAGACAGCACGCTGTTTCCTAGCCACTGCCCACAAGAGGAACATGCATGCAATATTTGTTTAGTCAGCTGCCGGAAAGGGCTCTGGGAAAGAGAACAGGTTTATTTTGATGGAGGACTGGAGATGGGGAGGAAAAGGTGAGCACAGGGAGCACCGTCAAGGAGAAGAAATCAGCCGTGGGGGTTGTAGGGGTGAGTAAGAAGAGCAGATCCAGGGCAGGGACACGGGATTCAAAGGCCTGTGTAGAATCTGGCTCACAGGTGGGAGACGGGCTGGGGCAGAGAGATGAGCTAACACTGAAGCTGGGGAAGGTACGAGACTGGTTCTGGGATCCTTGGCCAGTCCATCCAAAAGTGATCTTAGAGACCTACCCCTCCCCATTCTACATATGAGAACACACAGACCCAGAGAGCCAGCTCATTCATTCCACATGGTGCGGGCTGCCTGTGTGCCTCAGCTAACTCAGGTCAGACCCGATTCTGCCACACATTTTATTCAGAAGTGTTTCACAAAATCCCAGTCACAGCAGAACCAGCGGCGCCCCCTTGCCTGAAACCGGTGTCTCACTCAAAGCTCGTGGCGACTGAGGGCAGAAATCTGTGGACGCCATCTTCTGTAGCCACGGTCACTAAATGCTTCTGAGATGGACGTTACCCCGCGTAACAGCCGCTGTTACTGGGGTGCTCCCTCTGGTAAGATCTGGCTTTTTCTCCTACTGACCGAGAGCTACTCGAAAGGAAAGCTTTGACCACATTGCCATTTTTTTTTTCTGTCACTCACCAGTTTCACATAGGAGAAAAAGAACAACAAACAAGAAAAAGATTACATTCCACACTATTTTCTAAGTATAAAAGGTGTCATACCTTCAGTGTGTACCTCTCATGGTTTACCTGTTTTCAAATTTTCTCTCTTGTTCTTTAGTTAATTTTTTAAGGCTTTGCAAATTGACCTTTGGGTTGAACACATCTATGGAAAGAAAGCCTGGCATAAAGAAAAACTGGGTTATTCTGGAGCGTCAAGGTAGGTAACCTTAACTACAGTGTTTGCAAAAGCAAACACTGTAATGTATGAAATAAAATATTAATAGCCATTACCTCAGTTCTTCTGAGAACAGACCTGACTCACAGTTTTCATGTGGCATGATTTCCACACGAGCCTCACCGTGAACACTGCTCACGTTACCAGGCGATAGAAGCCTCAAAGCAGGCGAGACCAAGTCGAGTGTGTGTTTTTATTCCATAATGTCATGGGCAACGTTGCTTATTTTGGCGACCAAGTTCAGTTCTTCTGAATTTACCACCTAGGGCACATTTAAGACTAATCACCTAAACACATACTAGGAGGGTTGGCAAAATTATTTTCAACTTAAAAAGGAAAATATTGGAATAAGATTAACGTCTCCCGGTTATTTATCAGCGGCTAGAGATACAATCACTCAGCTGAACCCTCTGACATTTGAAAGCACAAAGAGGGCAACATGTTTGTGTTAGTGGATGTATTTCCAGTGCCTCATATGTGGGAGTTGCAAATGAACATAATTAGATTTTTAAATTCTGCATGGATGGTGTTACGCATGGCAAACATCTTTAGCTCCTCAGGGGCTTATGGCAGGTCTGGTTTCTTCTTTTCTCCCTCTTTCCACTGTCTTCCTGATAAGCTTTAGGTTCATAGTGTCCTAAAAAGCAACTGTTTGACAGTTTTGTATATGATGATTATTTAGCTGAGTTAAATAAAGAATAAAAGTCAAGTGCCTACCTCAGTACCCGGCACACAGGAAACTCGCCACAAATGTTAGTCCCTCCTTCTTATGCTGTCTCTTAGACCGCTAAGTGCTTTCAAGTCCGTGTTTAGAATTGATTCTTCAAATCCCCCATGAGATAGTGTAAAGTGAACAGTCCGCTTTTATTGGCGGGAGGCCCAGAGGGAGAGGATGGCTAATTTACTCCTCCAGACGGGATGCTGGCACAGTCCACGGCTGGACCGAAACTAGCTCTCGGCCACAGCGTAGCGGCAGGGTTCCTGAGCTAAACTGCTTCTTGAGGTGGCCTGCCACACCGAGGTGTGTTTTTTAAATCTGTGCAATAAAATTTGGTGTGGTTGGAGAGGTGGCGGTGAACGGGAACCCACCCACAGGCAAATGACGTCAAAAAGCTAGAGGGAAACATTGGGCTTCTCTGTTCTTGAGAAGCTTCTGCTATGTTAAGCAACCTGAGAAGGAAGCTGACTTTCCATTAAAAACCAGCCGCTTTGGCAGGCGTCAGAGACAGCCTGGGGTCTTATACTTCCCCTCTCAGGAAAAGTGGGGAAAATAATTTCCATAAGCTGGAAAGGAAGAGACCTGGAGTTCAAAGACTCTCAGTGCTGGAAAGGCACTTAATGGTCGTTTGGTGTAATGCCACTTCCAAACAGCAAGGAAGGAAACTGAGGCTCAGAGCAGGCTGGGGACTGAGTCTTGGCTCCTGGATGTCCAGGGCAGCTCACTCTCCAGATGTCATGAAGCCAGCTGCCTACACCTTTGTCAGTGGCTCAAAGGAGAAAATACCTTACATTCCAGTCTGCAGAGGGATTGTTTCAATAGAAGTTTGTGGATGGCTGAAGGGAGAGATGTTCTGTCCCACTGACAGTCTGAGGCCCAAGATCTTGCTTGGGAAGAAGCTCTGGAGAGGCTGGGATGTGCATGTGTAAGGGGCACACAAGCAGGCAGGCCCTTCCCTTATGTACCTTTGCCCACAACAACCTGATGTGTGGGGTCGAGCACGCTTTGCAGTGGACCCTGCACCCTGGAACTCTGGGAAACCACGCGGAGTGGGACCGGGGCCCACCACCAGATCTCTCGGATCTTCAGCTTTCTCCTTTGCAAAAGACCCAGAGATGACAGCTAAGGGACGACTGAGAAGCAGCATGCAAAAGTCACCACGAGGGTTGTCCACACATTCCACATGTGGCTGCAAGTTCAGCTGACTCCGTGGGTTGGGAAATCAATAAGCTCGATTTCAAAATACCATTATGTCACTCACAAACGTGTTTGTATTTTCTTTAGTAAATTAACCCTTCCACCAGTGACCTCCCAAGAGAGACACTCTTCAATTAATAAATTGTAATATCCTTATAATTTTTTTTAAAAAAATTTCACATCCATCTGTTCTTCCTCTTTTTAATTGAACCTCAACAGCTTAGTGAAGATTGTGGATTTTTTTCCCTGCGGGTGAGAAAATGAAGGCTCAGAGAGAGGGAAAGACTGACCTGAAACAGCAAGGTCGTGTGTAGGAGCTGGCACTCAAGGCCATCTCCTCTTTCTAACTGGACTCTGGACACATGCATGGCAGGACCGGCATTGGTTCCGTGGTCCACAGAGTGATTCACTCAGGGAATATAAATTCTTGGCCCAAGACTGGGATGGACAAACAGGACACAGAGGGTGGACACTGGTGCTGAACCATCCATTCACTTCGCGGATGTTTACTGAGAGCCTGCTAAGTGTCAGGCTCTGTGCTTGGTGCCTGGGATACATTCATGAACAAAAGGGGCAGAGACTGGAGTGGTCAGAGACATCACAGTTGAGCAGAGGGAGACATTCAGTAAGTGCCACTCTCTACATCTGTGTTAGGTCATTCACTTCTTTCCCTCTCTTGGTTCCTGTGTTTTTTGTGGTACAAAATCAGATCTGCACCCCCCCCCACCTGCTTTATGTTCTGCTCGCCCAAGGGCCTCTGCACCCTCCCCGCAGAGGCCCCGATCTCCACTCCCTGCCGAAATGACAGGGGTGATGGATGGTTCTGCACAGGGTCTGACTGCTTTAGTTTGAGTGGTGGCAATTGTTAGTGATGGGCATTATTATCTGATCGCCCATAGATTTCATTGCGTGTAGCTTTCTATCATGGCATTTACTGGATGTGTGTGTGTGTGTGTGTGTGTGTGTGTGTGTGTGTGTGTGTGTTTCCCAGAATACATTTTATAAGTTTTAAAATGGATGGGGCAAAAGTGTGAGGTGAGCAACTTTCCAATAAGGGCTGGATGATGCGTAGATGGAAGGCGCATTTGAATGATGAGCTATGCCTGTAAATGTAACTACAGAAAAGAGATGACAGAAGAACATGTATTTTCACTGTTTTGATTAAGCTAGACTTCTAAGTCAAATTCTTATCTTTTTTCTTTTCTATATGCAACTCTTAGTTTCTGATCCACATAGGCTGGCTCCTTCCTCCTACCTCTCTGTTATTATTGGAGGGTTTGGGACAGTTATTTAATGCAATGCCTACATAATAACTGCTTTTACAACATTTTAAAACCACTTTTCTTAAACAATATGTAAGTGGAACATAAAGAAACCAATATTTTAAATTTACTAAAAGATCACTGATCACTCTTGAGCTTGTTCTTGCGGTGAATGAAATGCATTCTTTAATCAGGAAAAAAGAGGATGAGAGGGAAAACAGCACATAAAAGCATAAGTAGCAACTCAAAAATTATTTTCTTGGTTTATTTTATGTTGCAGCTACACAAGCCATCCCTTTTTGTGGACCCATCAATAAGATATCTGTTGTGCTTTTGTACAAAGAACAAAGATGCTTTTATCAATTCTCAAAAGTCTGTAGGACAAACCATTCATGCTGTCAAACCCCCTAAAACCCTTTCAGCAAATAATGAAATCCATCAGTGACAAATGTCAACATACTAATTTGTTAAATGCAAAACAAAAGCAACATTCAGACAAGGCGCTTCATTTCATGTTATATCAGCACTCCAATTTGTACCAAGTTTATGGCAACCCACGGATCATGCAATATTAAACAGGACTGTATTATAATGACTAAAACTGGAACAATAAACTCCCCTTAGCTAGAATGCTAATAGCAGCTGAAATACCGGCTATGATTCTAGTACATTCAACTGCTTCCAAACTATCAGAATTTCCGTGAAGACACCTATTTGTAATAAAGAGTGGTGGCATAAATGACCCAAATACATGGATTTCTGGTGGATAAAAAAAATGAATTTGAAAAATAAAACAGAAGTCCTAGGGAAGACTTAGAACTCAGTTTAACAAGACCACTTGGAGCAAAATGAAATTCTTAAAGGTCTGAAATGTACAATGAAAGGCTCTTCCTGATTTTTATTGTCGATCATGATAAAAAAGATATATACTTTTTAATTTGCTCCTCTTTTTAAAGTTTACTTATTTATTTTGAGGGTGAGAGAAAGAGTATAAGCAAGGGAGGGGCAAGGAGAGACAGAGTCCCAAACAGGCTCCGTGCTGTTCAGCGATGCGGGGCTTGAACCCACAAACCGCGAGATAATGACCTGAGCAGAAACCGAGAGTCAGACACAACCAACTGAGGCGCCCAGACGTCCCGATAAAATGGATATTTTAACTGAGGTTGTCATATTTCACATTATGGCAGATTTTAAAAAGAAAAGCCGAAGAAAAAAGGGGATGGGTGATGTCGAGAGGCAGGCCTCTATACGCAGTTTGAGAGAGAGAGAGAGCCATTAAGGTTTCCTACGATTTTTTTTAAAAGCAGCTTCAGATGACACCCGGTGCCCTAGAGGACTCTCAGTGCAGTAGTCAGAGAGCTAGTGGGTCTGGCAGGCTTCAAGGCTAAACAGAACTTGACTACACATCTTGGCTCAAGTGCATGATAACAGTGTGACTTCATGCCAAGTTCTTTACCTCTCTGGGCTGCAGCTTCTTATCTCTAAAATGGACATCACGCCCACCTTGGCAGGGAAGCTGTAAGGCTTTCCAATATCATGTACAATATTGATACATGAATGTCTTGGCCAGACTTCCCTCAAATCATTTCATTTTACCCCCTTTACTTTTAGAGAGATTAACATAGTTGGGCTTGTGGGCACTCAACTGAAGATGTAGCAAAGAACACCATTTTGGACAAACAGAAGGCTAAATTGCGTAGTTACAGTGTGCAGTCAAATCTCAGCAAATGGCAATCGCATGGCAATCTCAAGTGTTTTACTGATATTTTTTAAAGTGTGTCTAGTTTGGATTTCCATGTATCTTCAACCAATTCAATTACCATAAAGACAGGGCAAAGATGACACCTGCTGTGTATGACCACAGATTCGTTTGCTACTACTTTCCCCCAGCATGGGGGCCTGCTGCCCTGTTACAATCTTTAAAACAGAAGCAAACAAGCAGAACTACTTCAAGAAACAGAAATACAAAAAAGTTATCACCGAAAGATAAAAATGAGCTTCCAATTTTCTTCTCTAAATGGTAAGTGTGTACGCGTGCACATACAAACATTAAGAAAATCATTGGAAACTCAGGACCAGAAAATGCGCCTAAATTGTGATGAAAGAGGTAGACAAACACATCTTTGTAGAAGATAAGTTACACAAACCACACCACTAATATCTTGTGTAAATTCCCAATTGGGCAATTGCCACCTGCCTGTCTAAAGTGCCATTCTTTGTCATTTCTTTTGGATATAATACCTGCCTATGCTTCCACCCCTAAAAGGGGGGCATGCTGTTGGGGAAAACACTGAGCAGCTGCTGTGTTTCGCCCACACGGTGACCTGTGTTTTGGCAGCTGACCTGCTCACCTTCCTCGGGATTCCTCTGGAGCTGAAGCAACAACACACAAAGCAAAATCTAGCCAGCTTCATTATTTTTTTTTCTCAGCTTCTGAACATCACTCACACGTAACCCTGTTCACCCTTTTTCACCCCTTTCTATTTATGTGTGTGTAAGACACATTAAATGACATATTCACTGGAAATTAAAATGTGACTTTCTTCCCTGCTTAAACAATTAACTGCACACACAAGTTCAACCGTAACATTTTGATACTCAGAATGTGGTCTGGGACAAGGACCATCAACATCTCCTGGGAGCTTACTAGAAATGAAGAATCTTGGACCCATCTCAGCACTGCCAAGTCAGAATCTGCGTCTTAAACATGATCCCACATGGATTCATATGCACATTAAAATTTTAGAAGCAACTTCCTAAGTGAAAAGTACATGCATTATAAGTGAAAGTGATTGAAGAAGTCGGATTTTTTTTTTTCATCCTCTTGTGAATAGCAGTATGGGACACTGGGGGGTGGTCCTAAGGACTCAGGGTTAATCCCACATTCAAAAGATAAAACTCACATTTATCAACCAGAGGACACATCGGCCACATGCGGAACACTGAGTCAAGTGGAAGGGGTTTAAGGATGATAAGTATAGGGCCTGTCCTTCCATTTACAACACTCACTATTCCCTCAACATAATAAAGGTCATATATGACAAGCCACAGCTAAAACCACACTCTGCAGTGAAAGGCTGAAAGCTTTACCTCCAAGACCAAGAAAAAGACAAAGATGCAACTTTTGGTCAATATTAGAAGTCCTAGACAAAGCAATTAAGTAAGAAAAAGAAATAAAAAGCATGCAAATTAGACAGGAAGAAGTAAAACTGTCACTGCAAATGACATGATATTACATAAAGAAAATCCAAAAGATTCCACCAAAAAACAAACAGAGTTGCAGGATACAAAATAAATAAATAAAAATCAGTTGCATTTCTATATACTAATAACAGACTATCAGAAAGAGAAATTAAGAAAACAATCCCATTTACAGCTACATTGGAAAGAATAAAACACCTAGCAATAATTTTTTTATATCATTTTATTTTTTTCATCCTGATAAGTGTACCCTTTAATCCCTAGCCTCTATTTCTCCCATTCCCTCCCCTCAACTTCCCCTCTGGTAACCACCGGTTTATTTTCTATACTTAAGAGTCTGTTTCTTGGTTTGTCTCTCTCTCTCTCTCTTTCTCTTTTTCCTTTGCTTACTTGTTTTGTTTCTTAAATTCTACATATGAGATCACATGGTATTTGTCTTTCTCTGACTGACTTATTTTTTGCTTAGCATTATACTCTTTAACTCCATCCCCGTTGTTGCAAATGGCAATTATGCATTCATCTATCGATGGACATTTGAGCTGCTCTCACAGTTTGGCTATTGTAAACAATGCTGCAATAAACACAGTGGTGTATGTATCTCTTTGAATTAGTGTATTTGTGTTCTGTGGGTAAATGCCCAGGAGTGCAATTCCTAGATCATAGGCAGTTCTATTTTTAATTTTTTGAGAACCTCCATACCGTTTTCTATAATGGATGCACCAATTTGCATTCCCATCAATAGTGCATGATGGTTCCTTTTTCTCCACATCCTCGCCACCACTTGTTTCTTGTGTTTTTGATTTTAGCCACTGTGACAGGTATAAGGTGATATGTCATTGTTGTTTTGATTTGCATTTCCCTGATGATGGGTGGTGTTGATCATCTTTTCATGTGTCTGTTGGCCATCTGGATATCTTCTTTGGAGAAATGTCTGTTCATGTCTTTTGCCCGTTTTTTAACTGGATTATTTGGTTTTTGGGTGGTGCGCTGTATATGTTCTTTATGTATTATGGATACTAACCCTTCATTGGATATGTCATTTGCAAATATCTTCTCTCATTTAGTAGGTTGTGTTTTAGGTTTTAAATAAATGTTTATTTATTGAAAGAGAGAGAGCATGCATGAGCAAGGGAGGGACAAAGAGAGGCAGGGGGAGAGAATCCCAAGCAGGATCCTCACTGTCAGCCACCCAGACACCCCAGGTTGTATTTCAGTTTTGTTGATTGTTTCTTTTGCTGTGCAAAAGCTATTTATTTTGATGTAGTCTGAGTGGTTTATTTTTATTTTTATTTCCCTTGCCTCAGGAGACACAGCTAGAAAAATGTTGCTGTGGCTGATGTCAGAGACATTACTGCCTGTGCTCTCTTCAAGGATTTTTATGATTTCAGGTCTCACATTTAGGTCTAATCCATTTTGAGTTTATTTTTGGGTATGGTGACAGAAAGTGGGCCAGTTTCACTCTTTTGCATATGGCTGTCCAGGTTTTTCAACACCATTTGTTGAAAAGACTGTCTTTTTCCCATTGTGTATTCATTCCTCCTTTGTCAAAAGTTTAACTGAGCATATAATTGTGGGTTTATTCCTGTTTTTTTTGTTGTTGTTGTTCTATTCCATTTATCTATGTGTGTATTTTTATGCCAGTATCATACTTTTAAATTACTACTGCCTTGTAATATAACTTGAAGTCTGGAATTGTTATATCTCCAATTTTGTTTTTTCTTTTTCAAGACTACTTTGGGCCTATGAATAAATTAATCAAGGAGGTGAAATATTTACACACTGAAAACTATAAGACATTGATGAAAGAAACTGAAGACACAAATAAATGGGAAGATATTCCATTATCGTGGATGGTAAAATCTAATATTGTTAAAATGTCCATATTACCCAAAGTGATCTATATACAATGCAATCCCTACTAAAATTCCAATGGCATTTTTCACAGAATTAGAACAAATAATCCTAAAATTTGTATGAAACCGTAAAAGACCCCAAATAGCCAAAGAAATTTTGAGAAAGTAGAGCTTTCATATTTCTTCTTTACTATTTTTAATTTTTTTATGTTTATTTATTTTTGAGAGAGACAGAGACAGAGCATGAGTGGGAGAGGGGCAGAGAGAGAGGGAGACACAGAATCTGATGCAGGCTCCAGGCTCTGAGCTGTCAGCACAGAGCCCAGCGTGGGGCTTGAACTCATGAGCTGTGAGATCACGACCTAATCCAAAGTCAGACACTTAACGAACTGAGCCACCCACTTCTGGTTTTGGCTCAGGTCATGATCTTATAGTTTGTGAGATCAAGCCCTGCATCGGGTTCTGTACAGATATCATGGAGCCTACTTGAGATTCTCTCTCCTCTCTCTGCTCCTCCCCCACTCACATGCTCTGTCTCTCTCTCAAAACAAATATACTTAAAAAAAAGAGAGTGAAAGAGAGCAGGGCGGGGAAAGAAAGAGAGAGGGAGAAAGAGAATCCCAAGGAGGCTCCTCCACACTGCCAGCACAGAGCCAGAGGCGGGCTCCAACTTATGAAACATGAGATCATGACCTGAGCTGAAACCAAGAGTTGGATGCTTAACTGACTAAGTGACCCAGGTGCCCCTACCGCTCCAAAAATAAATAAATAAACATTATAAAAAAGAGATTGGAGGCATGTTTCCTAATTTCAAACTATATTACAAAGCTATAGGAATCAAAATAGTAAATATCAATATAAAAGCAGACACTTAGACCAGTGGAACACAACAGACAGCCCAGAAACAAATATATCTTGCAATATAACTAAATTATGACAAAAAAGGCAAGAATATGCAAAGGGGAAGGGATAGTCTCTTGAATAATTGGTGCTAGGGAAACTGGACAGCCATATGCAAAAGAATGAAAGTGGGCCATTGTCTTATACCATACGCAAAAATTATCTCAAAATGGATTAAAGACTTGAATCTAAGACCTGAAACCATCAAACTCCTAGAAGAAAACATAGGTAGTGAGCTCCTTGACATTGGTCTTGGGAAATACTTTTTGAATTTGACACCAAAAGCAAAGGAAATAAAAACAAAAATAAACAAGTGGGACTACATCAAACTCAAAAGCTACTGTACAACAAAGGAATGATCAAAAAATGAAAAGGCAACCTATTGAATGAGAGGAAATATTTCCAAGTCACATATAAGGAGTTAATACCCAAAATATATAAAAACTCCATACAACTCAACAGCAAAAAACAAAACAAAACAAAACAAAACAAAAAACCCCAAACAAAAACAAATAAAACAATTAAACAATGGGCAGAGAATTTGAATAGACGTTTTTCCAAAGATGGCTAACAGGTATATGAAAATGTGCTAAACATTATTAATTATCAGGAAAATGTAAATCAAAATCACAATAAGATATCAATCCACACCTGTATAGGATGGCTGTTATTAAAAAGAAAAAGACAAGAAATAACAAGTGTTGGCCAGAATGTAGAGAAAAAAGAATCCTTGGGCTCCGTTGAAAGACATGTAAATTGGTGCAGCTACTATGGAAGTTCTTCAAAAACTTAAAAATAGAAATACCATATGATCAAAAGAAGAAGAAGAAGAAGAAGAAGAAGAAGAAGAAGAAGAAGAAGAAGAAGAAATACCATATGATCCAGTAATAACACTTCTGCTTATTAATCCAAAGGAAATGAAAATAATACCTCGAAAAGATATCTGCATCCCCAGATTCACTGCAGCATTATGTACAATACCCAAGACATGGAAACTACCTAAGATAACCTAACACTCATGAAGGATGAATGGATAAAGAAAATGTGGTATACATACACAATAGAATATTATTCAGCCATAAAAATTAATCCTGCCATTAGTGACAATGGGGATGGACCTTGGGAGCAGTAGGCTAAGCGAAATAAGTCAGACAGAGAAAGACAAATACTTTACGATCTTACTTACATGTGGGAATCTAAAAGAAAAACTGAACTCATAGATACAGAAAACAGATTGGCAGTTGCCAGAAGTAAGGGCTGGGGGATGGCTTAAAGAATGAAGTTGGTCAAAAGTTACAAACTTTGGGGCACCTGGGTGGCTCAGTCAGTTGAGTGCCTGACTTCAACTCAGGTCATGATCTTGTGGCTTGTGAGTTCGAGCCCCGCATCGGGCTCTGTGCTGACAGCTCAGAGCCTGGAGCCTGCTTCGGATTCTGTGTCTCCCTCTCTCTCTGCTCCTCGCCCACTCACACTTTGTCTCTCTCTCTCTCTCTCTCTCAAAAATAAACATTAAAAAGAAAATTTAAAAAAAAGTTACGACCTTTTAGTTATAAAATAAATAAGTCTTGGGGATGTAATGTACAGCATGGGACTATAGTTAATAATAGTGTATTGTATATTTGAAAGCTACCATAAGAGTACATCTTAAAAGTTTTCATCACAAGAAAAAAATTACATCACAAGAAAAAAACTATATATGGTGATGGGTGTTAAAAAAACTTATTATGGTCATCATTTCACAATATAATACAAATTCTGAATCAATATGTCACATATTTGAAACTAATATAATCTTATATGCCAATCATATCTCAGTTAAAAATGAAAAATAAAAACTAACATTTACTAAGCTACACTATACTAGGTTATTAAAATTGCTACAATGAAAGAATGTTTGAGAGGCATGGGGGCACAGAAGAGGAAGCAGTCAATTCTTTTTTAATCTGAGCAAATCCAAATACCCTGTTTTTTGTTATTGTCCATTAAAAGGTAGAATTTGTCATAAATGTAAGTCAACTCCACATGAGTCAGAGAAGATTATGAATATTTGATTTCCTGCTCATTGACAGTGGGTGTCACATTCTACTTAATTGTATTGACAATATCTCCCATCTAACCACTTACTGAAGTGATGTTTTGTACTAGTTACTCAACTTTGCATGGATTAGAAATAGAAACCCAAATGGTAACCACCTCCTGACGTTAAGGAATACAGAAAAGTCAGTTTTGCCAAGATCTGAGAAAAAGTGAGCTAATCCAAGTATGGAGTTATTGTAGGAAAGACTTGAGCAGGGTCTAAGAAACGGGGCACCTGGGAAGCATCCCACTTAACTTGTGAGTCAGATGTATCCTCACGGCGCAGCTTCGTGATTTTGTTTAAAGTCAGTTCCCAGAATCTCAGATATATCCAGAACTGGAAGCTCAGTAGAAAACATTCTGAAGCCAAATATAGATGACATTTGGATGATCAACACTCCCCATTCTCCTCTCTTAGGGAGAAACCTGAAAGTTGATGAAGATACAGATAGGCAGAGAAAAATGTTTCAAAGAATTGTTAGTTTGAATACTATGACAGAAGTGATAGCTTGTGTCCCATGATTATCTTCTTCCCAAGTGCCATAAGACACTTTCCTAGTGCGATCTGGGGCAAGTGCAATGAGAAACGGGGAAGAAGATGCAAGAGATTCTCCAGAGAGGGAGAGAAGCACAGAGAGGTTCTGAAAGACCCAGAAATTGTAAGAAAAGGGACCTCTGCGCTCCCATTCATAAGGTGTGAAGAACCACCAGCCCTCCGTAAGATACCACTGAGGGTCTAGGGATAATATTCTTTTTGTCCTTAAAGGTTCCCTGTGTGTGTGTGTGTGTGTGTGTGTGTGTGTGTGTGTGTGTGTCTTTAAAGTTTATTTTGAGAGAGAGAGAAAGCAGAAGTCGGGGAGGGGCAGAAAGAGAGGGTGAGAGAGAGAATCCTAAGCAGGCTCTGCACTGTCATTGCAGAGCCAGACGCAGGGCTCAAACCCATGAACTACGAGCTCGTGACCTGAGCTAAAGTTGGATGCTTAACTGACTTGGCCACCCAGGTGGCCCTAAAGGTGGACTTTGAAGAACAATGTTTCCGTTAGCTAGCTAATGTAGTCATCACAATTGCTTTGGTGGCATTAAGTTTACAGAGTGTAATGTACATGAATCACAGAATTTAATAACTGGAAGGGACTTTTGCCATCACTTTTTACCCAGTGGTTTCATTTTACAAAGGAAAAAGAGGCTCAGACAGGATAAGGTGCTTGCTAAAGTCCCACAGTAAGCAAGCTAGTGGCAATCAGAAGTTAGTGGTGGCATTCAGTGCCCTGTCCAGTGCTCTTTATATTATAATAGCAGTTCTCATCCTGGGTTCTCTAGACCCCTTTGACTCCTGTTAAGTCCACAGGAATAAACTATATTCAGTATTTCAGAAAGTCCAAGTGAATCTATATATCTGCTGGGGTTTAAAAAAAAAAAGCAACACAGATTCAAGTGCCAAGTCTCTGCTTTTTGTTAAATGTATTTTAACTCTGTGTTAATTGTACTTACATAGTAACTTGGGACTCAAACAATGTAAGTTTTAACATTTTGTGATACTTATCAAAAATGGTTGTCTATAATTTGTTCCTATTTTTTGTTTTTGTAATTTTAATAATGAATAACATGTGCACTGTAAAAAGATCTCAGTGCAAAAAACTAGCCAACAATGAGGAAAAGTCTCTTCTCATCAGTCCTCCACTTTGAGTCTTTCTTCTCCAACATGAAGGGTTAAAAACTTATTATGACCCTTTCCAGAAAATATTTTCAGGTGTATACGACAAATCGTAACGCCCCCTGCATCTTGCTTAAGATGATACTGTGTCTTGGAGCTTCTCGACCACATGTAGTTCTTCTACCTCATTCCTTTGGAAGGTTACAGACAAGCCCACTGAATGGTGTGGCACCATTCACTCACCCTGTCCCTACTCACGAACACTTAGATGGCTTCTAAAGTTTTGTTTTCACCAGCAATACTAAACTAAACATTCTCGCTCATTTATCCACCCATAAATGGTGGAATTTAGGTGAAATTCCTAGAAGTAGAGGTGCTGAGGCAAAGAGAGTATGCTTTCGAAAGTTTGGGAAAAATATTTCCCAATTACCTTAAAAGTAATTACAGCAATTTCTCCTCCCACAAAAAAGTAAAAAAGTCAATGCCGAGTTCATTTGCCCAGTTTTCTTTTGGGTTACATTAGATTTTCATTTGGGGGAGAGAGATTTTTAAAGTACTTGTTAGGACACTTAAAAAAATAAGGAATCCAGCCCCTTATTTGTATTTGTATTTGTATTTGTATATGTATTACATATATCCCCCTTCCCCCGTTTGTTTTATTTTTTCCAGTCTTATTTATGGCATTTCTTTCAATAAAGAAGTTTAAAATTTTGATATAAACATATTTATCACCATTTCTTTATGGTTTCTGGGTTTTATCATTTGACTATAAAAAGATTCCCACATTTTAAGAGCATAAATATTCATGTTTGTATGTTGCTGTGGTTTGTTTTTTTATTTGCTTCCATTTAATGTTTGATCTGGATTTTTGTGAAAGAAAATATGGTGTGTAGCTAAACTTCCAAATTGCTTATAAGTTATTTCAATAACATTTACTGATCAATCCATCTTCTCCTTGCTGATTGAAATGTTACGTTTCTCACATAAGAAATTCTCGATACATTTGAATCTAGTTCCTAGTGCTATTCTGTCACAGTTCAAGTGCTTAGTTCCATCCCAGTAACATACTCTCCTGATTAATGTATCTTGGGAACATGTTTTCATGTTTGATAGAGCTAGAACACTTTATGAATCTTTAAAAAATGTTTTCCCATTCATTCTCACGTTTATTTTTTCAGACAACTTTTAGTGTCTTTTTCTCTTTTTCTTTTTAAAAATATTATTTACATGGGAAATTTATTGAGGCTGAGCTATATACCTTATTATTCTTACATTCAATTTATATACTTTTTTACTTAAACTTTTTACTTTAGAATTGTTTGATTTATGGAAAAGTTGGGAAGACTGTATAACCCCATCCAGTTTGCCCTAATGTTAACATCTTACGTTAGTATGATACTTTTGTCAAAATGTATATGTAGACATAAATGTATTGGTCCAAGTGTATACGAGTATCATGAACCAATCTTAATACATTATTATTACAGTCCATAATTTATTCAGACCAAATAAACTTAGTTTTCACTGAATATCCCTTTTTTTCTTTTCTTTTTTTTTTTGGCAGGATGTGCCCCATTCAAGGGCACATTACATTTAGCTGTCATGTCTCAGCCTCCTTTGTTGTGACAGTTTCTCAGACTTTGCTTGGTTTTGATGAACTTGATAATTTTGAGTACTGGTCAGCTATTTTAAAGAATGTCCTTCAACTTGGGTTTGTGTGATGTTTTCCTCAGAGTTAGACAGGGGTTATAGGTTTTACGGAGGAAGACCATAGCTATAAAGTGTTGTTCTTATCATATCATATCAAAGGATATGCTATCAGCTTGACTTATTACTGTTGACATTGACCTTGATCATGGGGTTGAAGTAGTAGGAGTATCTGTCAGGTCTCTCCACTGTAAAGTTCCTTCTTGCCCCTTGCCGTATGATATCCTTTGGGAGGAAGTCACCATACATGCCCCACACTTAAGAGGTGGGGCATTATGATCCACCTACTTAAAGTGGGGAGTTTCTACATCCAGTATTCGGAATTCTGCACAGAGGATTCGTCTTTCCTCCCTCATTTGTTTGTTTATTTATTCAATCATTTATTTACATCAGTGTGGATTTATAGATATTTATTTTGTACTTTGGGGTATAACCTAATATTGCATTATTTGTTTATTGCTCAAATTATTCCAGGTTTGGATGGTGAGAATTCTTTCAGTTGGCTCCTGGGTCCCACTAACATAACCACATTACTGTTGGGGGGTTTTATGCTTTCAGTACTTCCTTATTTGTGGCATTAGAGGATTCTATAGGTTTATCTTGTATATCCCTGTCCCAGTCCTAAAATCAGCCATTTCTCCCTGAGGAATATGGCTCCTTTTACTGGAAAATATACCTTTTTTAACTTTTTTAATGTTTATTTATTTAGTTTTGAGAGACAGAGAGAGACAGAGCATGAGCAGGGGAGGGACAGCAAGAGAGGAGACACAGAATCCAAAGCAGCCTCCAGGCTCTGAGCTGTCAGCACAAAGCCCAATGCGGGTCTCAAACCCACAAGCCACAAGATCACGACCTGAGCTGAAGTCGGATGCTTAACCAACTGAATCACCCAAGTACCCCAGGAAAATATTATTACTAATGCCCAAATCTGGGTGCTGGCTGTGATTTTTGCTGCTGGGGTTTTCTTGGCTTCTAGGTCCTATGAGCTGACAGAACAATGAAATGGAAGTGTGCATACTAATCCATGTATATACACATATTTATACATATTTTTATATGCATCTATCTGTATCCATATTATTTAATATCATTTAAAAGTCCCTCTTCCCCCAGCAGTTCAACCCAAAACCTTTAACTGGTATAAAATTGAATTTACAGATTACTTGGGATGGTTTTCTTGTTTGTTTGTTTGTTTGTAAAAGCCTAATGTAAAATAAGTGATAATGAGAAATATTTTTATAAGTCTTTCTGTCTTTTTTCTTTTGTTATGATCCTCAAGAAAGGTAAGGTTTTCCTTCAAATGTTTCCATACTCCCCCCAAAATTTTTTCTGTGATTTTCTAAAGCTTTTCTTCCACTGTAACATTTTATTATTAGTAAAGCAATGATTTTTAAGAGACATATTTTGTAACCATCCATCCTGTTGAATTTTCCTATCTTTTTTTCCCATCTGTTCAGATGATTGTCTTGGGTTTCATATATACCTTTAGCAAATAATGATAATTTTGCTCCCCCCTTGCAATATTTATATATCGCTTGGTCTTATCTACTTGTATTATCTAGAACAGAGATCAGCAAATTTTTTTCTATAAAGAGCTAGATAGTGAATATTGTGGGCTTTATCACATGCACCCTCTGTCATATCTACTCGATTCTAGAACTATAGTGTGAAGACAACCAGGGACAAAATGTTAGTGAATGGGCAGTACTGTTTACCAATAAAATTTTATTACAACAACAGGCAGGTGTTGTATACAGGTGGTATAGTTTACTTACCACTGCTCTAGAATCCAAATTATGTTACAGAATGATGGTGATGGTGGGTACCTTGCGTTGTTTTAATCTTCATTTTAAACAGCATATTCTTGGGATACCTGGGTGGCTCAGTTGGTTAGGCATCTGACTTCAGCTCAAGTCATGATCTCACGGTTCATAAGTTTCGAACCCCACGTCAGGCTCTGTGCTGACAGCTCAGATTCTGCTTCTGATTCTGTGTATCCCTCTTTCTCTGCCCTTCCCTCACTCTCTCTCTCTCTCTCTCTCAAAAATAAATAAACTAAAAAAATGTAAACAGCATATCCTTCTGTTTCACTATTAAGCATAATGCTAGCATCTGATCACAAATACACACACACATACACACAGTTTAAAAAATGTTAAAAAAAATCCACCTTGCCCTGTTTTTCTCTAAGAGTATTTATTAGGAATATCGTTGAATTTTGTTAACTGCCTTTTTTTTTGTTTTTGTTTTTTTGCAACTACTGAGCTTTGATGTCTTTGACCCATAAGTATAGTAAGTTATGTTAATATCAATTTACAATGTAACCATTTTTATATTTTTGGTATAAAGTTCACCTGGTTTTGGTTTATCATGTTTTTCATATGTTATGTATTACTCCATTATTCTTGTTAATAATCTGGGTACGATTTTTACATCCATATTCACAAATAAGAATAGTTCATAGTATGTGATTATTTTAAATTGTCGGGTTATCATATTAGTATTTTGCTGGCTTCCTATATATAATTTAAAAGACTTCTTTTCTATGGAAATATTTTTATGGCCAGGACTTACCGTTTATTGAAAATCTGAGCAAATTCATCTACAAAACCCACCTGGGTCTGGTGTTTTTCCCAGGAAAATCTCAGATACCGTTCTCTATTTCTTCTGCAGGTATTGTTTATTTTGGTTGTCTAGTGATAGTTCTTCTGGTATCAAGTTTTGGTGATTCATTTGTTCATTTCTTTCATCCAGATTGTCAAAATTATTTGCTAAAAAGTTCACAAAGTACTATGCGAATTTTTAAAAAATTTCCTTGCCATCTGTTGTTGTTTGCCATTTTTCATTTCTGATCTTCTGTGTTGGTTTCTCCCTTTCTCCTCTTAAGTAGGCTAGCCAATGTTATCTCTGCTTCATTGGTGTTGACAAAAAAATCAACTTTTGGACGCATTCATCAATTTTGGTTTTCTTTTTCATGCTTTCTAACTCTTGTCTGCTTTGATCTTTACCTCTCCTGTGTTCTTTAGGTTGATTTTATCATTGTTTTCTAAACTCTTAAGAAGTAATTTGGACTACAAATTTTTCACCAAAGAAAATTTTAGTGGCACCCCTTAGATTGGGCTAGATGGTGTTTCATATGTTCTCTAGATATTCTCTGCAGTTTAGGTTTTAATTTCTTCTCTGATGCAAAAGTGAAGAGAGAAGATTCTGGGGGAGAGGGATATAGGTCCTCCTTTCTTATTTCCTAGTTTATTATTTTATTGCATTAGGATCAGAGATAGTCTTATTTCTTTTGAGGAACTGATCAAGCATTTTAGTATGTCCCGATATGATTAATTTCTATAAATGTTAGATATTCTCTGCATTTAGGTTTTAATTTCTTCTTTGATACAAAGGTGAAGAAAAATTTGGGGAGAGAGGGGTATTGGTCCTCTTTTCTTATTTCCTAGTTTATTATTTTATTGCATTGGGATCAGAGATAGTCTTATTTCTTTTGAGGAACTGATCAAGATTTTTAGTAGTCCCAATATAATTAATTTCTATAAATGTTCCATGAACTAGGAATAGTTTTTAAAGCAGATAATTATAAGGACACCTGGGTGGCTTAGTTGGTTAAGTGTCCAACTCTTGATCTCAGCTCAGGTCTTGATCTCGGGGTCGTGAGTTCAAACTCCGCACTGTGCCTGTAACCTACTTAAAATAAATAAATAAAGCAGACAGTTATACGCTTCACATTTTTCTAAGAACAGCATAGAGTTGTTTCTGTATGATTGCTTTCTTTAGAGTAGGAGACCTACGCGAGTCATGTTTGTATCTCTAACACCTGGTACTATGCTCAGTACACAGCTGTTCAGTAAGTGGCTGTTGAATTAATGAATTAATGAATGAATGCTGCCTGAATTCAATGGGCTTATTTTTCTGGGGTTAACTGGACTAGACGTTTTCTCTTCACACCAACCAAGACTGATGACTACTAAGCCATTTGCTTCATAGCCATCCACGGTAAAACGTATCAATAAAAAGGTTAAAACAGGATTTGGTATGTAGGTTGTTAAAAACCTAGTTGTACACTCCTCTTGTTTCTTAAATGTCTTCTCTTCTGCTCATTTTATACTCATTTTTTAAGGTTTAAGTCTTGACTCATATATGAAATCAGGCTATCTGAGTTCACTGAGTCTCTACTCTTGTGACCTTCCTTGACTAGAATCATTTTGGCATGTGATTTAAAGAGTTTTGTACTGTTACCCAGCTGTTTATTATATCTCTTGTCTTCCTGGTAAAACAATAAGCTCCTTGAGAATCTTACATTCCTTTCTATCCTACAGTGTACCCAGAAGAATGTTCAGTAAACACCTGCTGTATCAACAAGAGAGAAGTTCAGAAAAACTAGTACTTTGGTTGACATTCTACCATATCATGTTCTTGTGACTTTAGCTATACAATTTTACATCTCTGGAGTTCGGTTTTCTAAAAAGGCACACTAAAGCCTTTTCGAAGCTTAAAAAAATGCAATCATCTTTGTTATATGTTTGATTCTGTGAAGGAGAAAGAGAGGCAGCCACATGAAGGAAACAGCATAAAACATGCATCCAGTTGGTAAAGCAACAATAGCACCATTGTTCTACCAGACGTCAAAAACCACCCGGCTCCATAGTTTGTTTCTACCCCGCTCTTCAACTGAGGCCGTCCTCAGCTCTTACTCCTCCTTCTTGCTCCACCCACTCAGGGAATGTCAACTGTCACTAACGTGTCTCTCAAATGTGCTCCCTCTGGGCCCACCTCTCCAGAGCAGCTACAGACATCCAGCTATCAGGCATTGTGCTGACAGATACACAGTGTATCTTTGGGTGTTGCACTGGTTGCTCATATTCATTTCACAGAAGCTCACACCTTCGCTCCCTATCCCCCACCCCATAGCCAATGTTATGTTATCAGATCCCTGATGTTCCTACTGGTTTTCATGGCCCTACCATCCTTCTCAGAGTCCTCTTTGGTTCTATCCTATCCCTCAACTCCCATATTCAATCAATTGTCATGTCATCAAGAATCCACCTCTCCACCGTCTAGAATCCATGCTTTAATTTCTATTCCCATTGTTACCACCTTACTGAGGCTTGCATCATCCACTTCTCAGGAACTCTAATTGCTTTATAACTAACCTGTTTCTGTGTGACCCAATCAATCTGCCAGATTACAACACTGCCAGATTAATCTTCCTACAGTACAGTTCAGTATGATGACTTTGATTAACTGCCTATCATGTATCTGTGTTGGCTTAATTAACCAATCAACCAACCAATGAAATAATCAGTCAAATTCTCCATGTCCCTCTAAAACAATTTGATACACAAATTTCACTCTGGAATGAGCCTGTTTGGATTAGTTCTCCACCTCTAAAATATACTACCAGTATCCCTGGGGAAAGTAGTGAACCATTCTGTTTTTCCAATTGAAAAAATAAAAAGGACAATAAAAAATGACTAAAACTTAATGAATACTTTTTATATGCCAGGTACTATGCTAAATGATTTTATATGTATTAAACCACTTTAAACCTCAAGCAGCCTTATAGGGTAGATGTTGCCTTAATGCCCACTCTTCAGATGAGGACACAGATCTCAGAGAGGTTAAATACCCTGCTGAAGGAGCAACTGCTAGTAAACAGTAGAGGTGAGCCTAGAATTATATATACAAGAGACTGAACAGATCTTAAACGGTTTGATGATATCTGACAATTGAATGCATATAAGTAATAACCACCCAAATCAAAATATAGACTATTCTCATTACCCAAAAAGTTCCTTCATGCTTTGCTCCAGTCAATCTCACCCCCACCTCAAAGATAACTACAGAGTCCCAGTGCCTAGATTAATTTTCCCTATTCTTGAATTTCATATAAATGGAATCATATACTATGTCTTCTTTAGTACCTGGATTTTGCTCACCAGAACATTGGTTTTGTTTTTGTTTTTGTTTTTTAAGTTTATTTATTTTGGGGCAGTTGAGTGGCTCAGTCAGTTAAACATCCAACTTTGGCTCAGGTCACGATCTCACAGTTCATGGGTTCGAGCCCTGCATCTCCCTCGCTGCCCCTTCCCTGTCCGTGCCCTGTCTCTGTCTCTCAAAAATAAATAAAGGTTAAAAAAAAGTCTATTTATTTTGAGAGAGAAAGAGGGTGGAGAGGGGCAGAGACAGAGGGAAAGACCATCCCAAGCAGGCTCTATGCTGTCAGCACAAAGCCCATTGTGGTACTCCATCCAGGGCTTGATCTCAGGAACCATGAGATCATGAACTGAGCTGAAATCAAGAGCTGGATGCTTAACCAACTAAGCCACCCAAGCGCCCCAGAATGTTTTTGACATCCATGTTCTCTTGATGAGTAGTACTTCATTGTACTAATATACTACAATTTGCTCACTCATTCTCTTTTTAAGAGGCATTTGGGTTGCATCCAGTTTGGGGCTGTTATAGTTTTGTACAAGTCTTTTCGTAAATATATTTTCATTTCTTTTTATAAGTTCTTCAGAGCAGGATTGCTAGGTCATATGGTAGGTATATTTTTAACTTTATAAGAAAGTACCAAAAAGTTTTTTAAAGTGGCTATATCATTTTACAATTCTATAGGCAATGGATGAGAGTTTCTGATGCTCCACATACTAGCTAACATAATCCTATCCACCCATCAGTCATTCTTGCGGGTATAAACTTTATCTCAGAATGGGATGAATTTGCAGTTTCCTGATGACTGATGATTTTTTTATATCTTTTCATGTCCTTTTGATCATTTCTAATTTGTATATGTGTGTGTGGTGACTCTGCAAGCTTTTAATCATATTTTAAAGTGAGTTGTCTTCCTTATATATTCTGAATAGAAGACCTTTATAATGTGAATAATTTTGTCCTAGTCTATGGCTAACCTGTTCATTTCCAAATATTCATAATTATAATTGTTACGTTTATTAATTTTATCATTTATGGTTAGCACTTTTATGTCCTAAGAAATCTGTTTGTACTCCAACGTCGTGGGAATATTTTATATTTTCTTCTAGAAGAGTTAGGACTATAATTTTCATATGTAGTTTTATGATCCATCTCAAATTAATATTTGTTTATGGTGTGAGGTAATAGTTTAGATTCATTTGTTTCTATAGTGATATCTAGTTATTTTCAGTCCATTTCCCCACTGATTTCCCTTGGCATTTTTGTGAAAAACAAACTGGCCATATGTGCATGGGTCAGTTTCTAGATTCTGTATTCTGCTCCACTGATCTGTCATCCTTACAGAAATACAGTCCTGTGTTCAGCTTCCATTGTTTCTAAGAAGAGGTCTGTCATCATTTTTAATGTTGTTCCTCTGAATGTAATAATTCTTTTTAATCTGGCTGCATTTTTGATTTTCTTTTTCTATTTGATATTTAGTATTTTGACATGCTATACTTAGATGTAGTTTTGTTTGTAGTTTGTTATCCTGCTTGGGATTTGCTGAGCATCTTAGTAGATCTGTGGGTCAATTTCTTGGATAGGTTTTATAAGATGTTTGGCCCTTATTGCTTCAAGTATTTTGCTTCTTCATTCTCTCTTCACATTCTGCAACTTCAACTACACATGCATCAGACCATTTGATAGTGTTCTATAGTTCTAAGATGCTCCATTCACAAAATGAAAAAATGTTTCATTTTATTTCAGATAAAATCTATTGATTTATTCCTAAGTTCACTGATCCTTTTTCCTCTGTGTCTAGTCTATTCTTCACCACATATTATAAATGTGTCACTTAACGATATTTTTCATTTTTGGAGTTTCCATTTAGTTCTTTCTTAAAGTGTCCTTTGTTGTTGTTGTTGTTGATATTCCCTATCTGTTCATTCACATTGTCTATCTTTTCTATGAGATCCTTTAACATATTTATCACAAGCATTTTAACATCCTTGTCTGCTAATCCAACATCTGGCTGTTCTGTGGTCTGCTTCTAATGACTGATTTCTTTTCTTGTTTCCTTCCTTCCTTCCTTCCTTCTTCCCTCCCTCCCTCCCTCCCTTCCTTCCTTCTTTCCTTTCTTTCCTTCCTTCCTTCCCATATTTTGTACCATATTCTCAACTGAGAGTATAAGAAAAGTAAAGACATAAGTAGATAATATTTATTCCAGGAAACGCTATTCTCCTTTCTTTGTCAGGCCAAATCAATACAACCTGTATCTAATTGCAGCTTTGTTTCATGGCTGTTTTAGTTTGATTCAGTTCATCACTGACTTTAAAATGTTTTGAGGTTGGGATCATTAATTTCCCCTTAGTAGAGCCAATTCCAAGAAAAATCGGACGCTGGAATTATCTCACAAGGATTTTAAAGCAGCTGTCATAAAACAATGCTTCAATAATCAATTAAAAGTTCTCTTGACATAAATGGGAAAAAGTAGAAAATCTAAGCAAAGGGGTGCCTGGGTGGCTCAGTCGGTTAAATGCCGGACTTCAGCTCAGGTCATGATCTCACTGTTCGTGGGTTCAGGTCCCGCATCGGGCGCTGTGCTTACAGCTCGGAGCCTGGAGCCTGCTTCAGATTCTGTGTCTCCCTCTCTCTCTGCCCCTCCCCTGCTTGCCCTCTCTCTGTCTCTCTCTCAAAAATAAACAAACATTAAAATTTTTTTTTAAAAAATCTGAGCAAAGAAAGAGTAGTTATAAGAAAGAAATAAATGGAAATTATAGAGCTGAAAAAAAAACCCCAATAACTAAAATGTTAAACACAGTAACACAATAACTCACTGGATGGACTTGACAGTAACTGGAGATAATGGAAGACAGAATTAGTGAACTTGATGGTAGATCAATAAAATTTACTCAATTTGAACAGTTAGAAAACAGATTCAAAAAATAAACAGAACTTTGGGGCTCCATGGGAAATAACAAAAGTTCTAACAATCATATCATCAAAGCCTCAGAAGGAAAGCGAGAAGAGTGTGGGACTGAAAAATATTTTAAAAATAAGGATTCAAAGAAATAACGATTGAAGACTCCCCAAATTTGGCAAAAGACATAAATCTATAGTTTCAAGAAGCTAAGTAAATTCCAAATAAGAAAGTCAAAGAAACCCACACCCAAACACATAATGTGATCTAGCAAACACATCATATTAACTTTCTGAAAAGTGAAGAGAAAGAAAAAATCTCGAAAAAAGAGAGAAATGACACATTATTATAAAGAAACACCAATGGAGCCTTGTGATAATGGTATACTTAAGTACCTTGATCATGGTGGTGGTTATACACGGTGGAAGCTACATACAGAATGTAATTGCAGAGAGCTACAAACACACACACAAACGTAGAGAGAAATAAATGTATGTACAGCTGATCCTTGAATAACACAGGTTTGAACTGTGTGGATTCACTTATACATGGATTCTTTTCAGTGAATATAGTATTATAAAGGTATTTTTCTCTTCTTTAAGATTTTCTTAGTAACATTTTCTTTTTCTAGCTTATTTTAAGAATACAGCATATAATACATAGAACATGCAAAATATGTACATGTTAATCACCTAATTATGTTATCTGTAAAGTTTCCAGTCAACAGCAGGCTATTAGTAAAGTTTTTGGGGAGTTAAGAGTTACATGAGGAGTTTTGACTGTGTGGAGTCAGTGCCCTCAACTCCCACATTGTTTGAGGGTCGACTGTCTAACTGCTGAAATCGGAATAAACTGTGTAATGTAGCAATGTCAATTTCCCAGTTTTGATATCCTACAGTTAGGCAAGATGTTAACACTGGAGAAGCCTGAGTGATACATACATAGGACCTGCCTTTACATTTCTTTGCAATTTAATGTGACTCCGTAATTATTTCAAAATAAAATACACACACACACACACATGCATGGACATGCATAGTCTCAATTTATCCTATGATGGATCCTACGATGGATACACTTTACATGAGCACCATGGCCAAAAATGCTTAAAGTCTCATTTTTATGGAGAGGGGAATAAAATTCTAATTGGTTGACACTGTCACCTCATCTGTTAATAATACATTTTTTGTTCACTTTTATTTTTACTCCTTTCCTTGTCATTAAATTAGTTATATGCTACTATAATTAAAGTAATCCTCTTTTTAAGATGTAATATTGGAAAAAAGGTGAAAGTTTGATGAACAGACATACTTTTAACAGTCAGTCAAAGCAAACAATGGCCTTATGATTAGAAAACTTTCAGCATGACAAATCCGTTCCCAATAAAACACACTGCTCACAGCCTAATGAGGGAAACTTCCAGTATTTATACTGGATTTCTCTATGGACTTATTTCACTTAAACATGAATAACTCCAGCTTCTCTTTGTACAGGCTGAGGTTCAAGAAAAGAGTCTAATTTGCCCTCATTACTTCAGATATATTAACACTGTTCTGTGCGTAAGTCCATCTGATTGTGTCTGTCCCTGGGCAGAAAACACAGGACTGAACTACTTCCCTGGTTTGGTCGTCCAACATAACTTCCATCAGAGACTCATGAAAATTCACTAGTGTGAAGACTGACATGGTGCCTGCCCTTCTGATACTCTCATTCCAGTCGAGACCTCTTGATACGTACAGCACATTAGAGTTTACACATCACTTCATTTGGTCTTTAATACAACTTACGAAATAAGTAGTTGCCTCATCTTACAGGCCACAGAGGTAAGGCTTAGAAAGGGCAAATGACCTACTCAAGGTCATTAAATGCCAGGACTTCCAACTCAACCTCAGATTGGAACCAGTATTTGTTCCTCTACACGTGGAATTCCAGTTTTAATTTATGTGGATTAAACCACACCCACTCAAAAGAAAAAACAGGCGCTAATAATTTAAATGCCATGAGACATTACTTGCATGTATATTTCATCACTGACTGTACACTAATCTATATGACACATTCCTATTACATGATAGATTATATAAACATATCTACATATAGTATACTTTGTGGATGCTTTAAGGTGTTTCAAAGATAATTTCAACTATTGGGACATACAAAACTTAATTTAAAATGTCGTATTAACCCTGTCTAAAACTGACTGCACTGTCCCACAAATTTTAACAATACTAAGGAACCAAGGAATCCCCCTGTAGGAAATCAATCTAAACCCATTTTCTAAAGAAATCTTGCATGATAGCATCTTCTTTTTTAACTTTTCTTTTAAAACTGATATATTTGAAAAGAAAAAGCATAAAATCAGCCCCTGTCTATTCCAGATTTTTAAAATTATTACAAGTTTGCTTTCATACACATATATCATGACCTGATAGGATGACCTACTTCAAAACAATGAGTAACTACTTATGCTTATAGACCATGTAAATAAAAGGAGGGTTAGCCTTTTTTGTAGGGCTTGATTACATAGATACCTTCATTATTTTAAAAAAAAATTTTAAATGCTTATTCATTTTTGAGAGATAGAGAGCATGAGTGGGGGAGGGGCAGAGAACGAGGGAGACACAGAATCCAAAGCAGGCTCCAGGCTCTGAGCTGTCAGCACAGAGCCTAACGCAGGGCTTTAACGCACAAACTGTGAGATCATGACCTGAGCTGAAGTTGGACGCTTCCTGGCTGAGCCACCAGGTGCCCCATACATATCTTTTTTAAAGCATTAAAACTGGATTTCTACAAATGCAGTTTATGGACATCTTCTCAAGAGTGTTTACACATCCAGCAAAGCGCATCTGGCCCCTGGCTATATTTTATTTTGTATGCTTTAAAAACCGTCAAAGAAATTTTATTCCCTACCACCTGTCAGATACACATTACTTTTGCTTTTATTTGGGGTTAGCTTTTTCATCAGACAATTTTCTATTGTTTTGACCTTTGTATCCCATCCAGACCTCTCAATTTTCCACAACGCTTTGTGGTTTTAATTTTCACCAATACTTTTTGGTTTCAACTGCACTAACCTCAGATTGGACCAACGCTGACCCTAGTCACAGAGCCAGTGGAATGAATGTAGATTTTGTTATAATGACGGGTCAGTCGTTTGTGACTCAACAGAGAATGTGTTTCAGATCTTCTGGCACTGCTTTGATTTCATACATTGATATCCTTTTCAATTAACTCTTTAAATATATAACCAAACTAATTTAATTTTGATGACTTTGTAAGACTTTTCAAATATAAGGCTTTCGCAAATCAGGAAAAAAATTCCAAGCCACATATTTCAATGCTCGGTCAGCAAAACACGTGTTTTATTACATGTATCACATGTACTTTACCCACCTGATCTCTTGGAAGAGCAAAACAGCTCGGGGATTACTGACGGGTTTTAGGGTTGTGCAGAGGATTCTCTTCACCAAAATCCACTCCCTCTTGTCACTCGACTCTCAATGTCAGGCTACATTTTCTACCTTCCAGGGCAGTTAGATGTGGCCACGTGACTGAGTTCTAGCCAGTGGACTAGGAATAGGAGAGATATTAGCCATGACCAGGGCCCAGCTCATAAAAACTTCCCGTGTATACTTCATGCTCTTTCCCCTTCAACGATCTGAATGTCAGTAGATAACTAGTATAAGCTATTTTTATATTTTTTTAGTACAGAACAATAGTAATAACAATAGCAAAGACTATAGCATCTACTTCGTGCCAGTCCCTGATTGTAGAGCTATACATGCATTGATTTATTTCACCATGACAACCCAGTGAGATAGGTACTATTGTCTCCACTTCTCAGATGAGGAAAGTGAGATGCAGGGAGATTAAGTGACTTCCCCAAGACCACACAGCTAACAAATGGCAGGGCTGAGGTCAGCACCCTGAAGTTCCAACTCCAGTGTCTGTGCTCTGTGCTATCCGACTGCCATTACTGTCTGATTCTTTCTGCACTGGCAACACAGGTCTCATATTTTGTGACAATTTAAGGTTAGCCTAAACATGTGTCCAGTCTGAAAGCCCTAACTGCCTAAGAGAATCTCATCTTCAGCTTTCCTAGAAGTCGAGTTGGGGTGCCACAGCCAATTCCTTAAAGAATTCATTCTTTAGTTGGTAAAACAGCTTATCTTGGGTATGGATTTCAAAGCCTCACTGAAGCATCTTTATTTAATTGTTCTTCATTAACAATTTTACCTGCTAATATATGGGGGAAATCTGAGACCAAGGAAGATGTAAACAGCAGCATTAAAAGGGATTTTATGGTTTCTTTGGTTTCGTCCTTTCTCCCTCTCTCTTCAGACCAAGAGGGGAAGGGCTTCTTCCTGGGCTCTTGTGACCTGCTTAGTGCTGATAAAGACAGAGGCCCCCCAAGGAAGATCCAGGCAGCAATTTGCATCCCAAAGCAGAGGAGCATGAGCTAGTGATGCTCCTCATGAAATTCTAAACCAGAGGCACTCAAGGAAGTGATTCTATCTTCGGGTGTAGTTCTGAGAAATAAAGTGGTGGCCAGAAGTCTAGGTTCCAGCTTCCAGAGCCTCTGGCTGGGATGGAGGTCCCAGACACCCATCATTCTGTGGGGTCTCCCCTCTTACCTTCTCTATATGGTCTCTAGTATGTCAGACAATATTTAACTGATCTCTATCTCAACCCTCAATTCACATTTAAAATTTTTAACTAGTATCTTCTGCCACTGACCTAAATTATTTCATAGGAGTGTACTTATGCTAGATACATAGATGAGAGAGAAACATATTTTTCTTATATTTAGAAGTAACTACCTTATTCTGATAACTTTATTATTCTCATACTAATGATCCATACTCATAAAAATATTTTCATACCATTCTTGAACTGGAAGTGGAGGAGTTAAAAGGCATGTGGGTGAAAAAATATGGTCCCTGAGTTGAAAAAGAGCCCCCAACATAGTCTTCTACTTTAACAACTCAAAAGTAGCTAGAAGGGCCATTGAACTCTACCTACCGCAGGAAATCAGTAAGACAATAAAGGCTAAATCTTGAGACTGTTAGTCAACAAAATCTTAATGTGTCCTTCATAAACCTTTTAATTACTGGCAGCTTACTTTCCTATTGTTGGCCTGGGAAAGATTTACAGATGAATTCTTCAGCCAAGAATCCACCCTTGATCATCTTTCCCTACATAGGTGAAAGGCATAAATTCAAGTTTGGCAGGGATATGAGAAATAACATAACTGCCCTATTAAAAAAAATAAATACAAAAAATACTGATTAAAATGTCAATTCAGCAAACCAAGTCTTGCCTTCCGAATCTTGGAATAATTTAGGCCTCACACTCTTCTGAATGCCTTTCTGGACCTTCGAAAATATGTAGAGATTTCCGTCTCTGGTTTTTAAGTTGTAGCATGTGTTATTGAGAATTTCGAAGAGCTTTTTCATGGCTCCTTCCTTCATCACACAGAATGCCTAGTGGGTTGGAATAAAGCCACATTTCTTCTGGCCTTTAATGAACAAACAAACGAAAGAGAGAGAGAGAGAGAGAGGTGGGGGGAGGGAGGGAAGAAAGGAAGGAAGGAAGGAAGGAAAAGGGGAGGGAGGAAGGGAGGGTGAAAGGAAAAAAAAGAAAAAAGAGAGTCCGCAGGTCTTAGGACACAGCGAGTTCTTTGAAATCAAATGGAAAGCAGAATTACTGCCCGATCTTCTAAGTGATGAGTCAACATTTGAAAAGTACTTGAATGTTCTGAGATGAAAGACCACAGATCTGTATAAAGTATTATCATTATAAAAATAACTCTATTTTCCTGTGGTTATTTTTTAAAACAGGAATGTTCTTTTGGTTGCGGTTTATAACCAATTAAAAAAAATAATAAAAACCACCAAAAGGAGGATATTCTTGTAGAAGAACATTAAATCATCAGTACTTTTCTAGGATTAAAAAAAGGGAGTAGGTGGTTGAGCAATGCCTTTGAGAACGCCTAAACAGAAACACTGGAGAATTGTACAGTATGCCTAAAATTTTTTAATAATTGTATTAATGACCTATAACAAGCAATTTTCTAATCACAGTTTTCCACCTTTTTTCTATTTAGTTTTAAAGGGAACCCATATTTCTCCATGGTCACAAAATCAAACATCATTCTCTCATATTCTTTACATGCTCGGGGTTGTACCTTCTGTTTTTGAAGAGAAGCCGAGTCCCACATCCAGGCTGCACACAAGACGGAATGTCCTCAGTCAACTACTAATAGTTTACTCCCCCTCCACTGAGAGCAGTGCATGTCATCTCTTCACTTCACCGAGCACAGTAGCCGAGACTATACCGAATTATGTCAGGAATTTAGCATTTACTACCTACAACTTTGTATAGCCATGCTGGTGAAACAGAGAAGATATTACTGCTTCAAAGAAGCAGTTTGAAAAAATTATACTAAGCATTTTCTCAGCCCTTATTAACGCATGTAATTTAACATGTAAGTCAAACAAATAGAATAAAGAAAACAAAAAAAATTTTTGACGGTCCCCAAGTAATAGCTCAAAGTTCTGCAAGTTGATGAATTCCTGTGAACAAACCAAATATGGGAGAGAAAAGTGAAATGAAGAGCAGCAATTTCCCCTCCTCTTTGTTCCTTCTTCCAACTTGGCCAAAGTCCCCAGCTCCTTCGCAGAGTTACCTCCTAACCACCCAGGCAACTGTAATTTATTAAGTTATGCTTTGGCTCCAAAGACATCAGGTGCTTCCCAAAGTGATGAGATAAAGACCACACCACACGTATGTTAATTCCAAAGAATTCTAGAATCAGAACTTTCAAGTCACATTCTTGAGCAAATAGTATAACGCCTTCTTTCAAATAAGAGAAATAAAAGTCGAGGTTTGGGGAAAGCATTCAAGTATTTTTGCAGGGAGTTTTCGCCTTGGTTTCCTTTGGCCACCAAACCAAAGCATTTTTGACAGATAATTGGCCTGGAAACAGTGGCCCTGGAAACCATCAGCCAGCATTCCCACCCATTAATTAGGTGATTCATTTTCATCTTTTTTTTCCTCCCCATTTTTTTCCCTGTTTCCTTTTCCCACCCTTTCCTTGTTGGTTTTTTTCTTTGGATCATCCATACCTCTGCTATCCTTCTTGATCTATTTATTTGTGCTATAACTCAGTACCCTTGGATCTATTTTCTGTTCTTGTTGCCTCTCCTGACCTCTGAGTTACTCTTTGACAAATCTCCCTGTCTTGCTACTTAACTTCCCTGTGGAAAGCTTAACTATCCTGCGAGTGAGAAACCGCCCCGGAAGCCTCCCCTGACTGCTCCAGCTTGACTGATTTTCATTTCCCTTAAAGTTCCACGGCACTAATGATTGGTACCACACAATTAGCACTTTATTACTGTTAGATAATCTTTTGTGTCTTTTCTTTCCAAATGAGCACGCAGCTACTCAAGCGCAGGGAATAGGACAGCTAGGTCTCAGAAAACATGCAGTATCACTTGAACAAACAGTCACCGACTGAACAGGATGGTGAACATATCTCATAGAAATAAGTGATGGCCTCTTTGAGGATAATAGGGTTTGAGGTTAAATGAATTTTAGACACTTAAGCTCTTTTATTTGAAAATATAGGAAACACATGGGTATGAGGCTATATACGAGAATATAAAACTATGGCCTCGAAGAGGCATTTCTATTGCTTCATCACTTAGTGACCCAATAGTATATGGAAGAGAGGTTTCAAAATTCCTCCTAGAGGTTCTGCGTGTATGAACTCATGAGTCCCGGGTTTGCGTTCATTTCTGCTATGAGTTATGCGAAAAACTCTGAGTAGGTCAACATTTCTTGGCTTTGGTTTTCTTCTCTGTAAAATGAGGGAGTTGGATAGATGACCTTTAAAAACCAAACAAGCCAAACAAAAACAAGACTAAAGAATCAGTATCCTCCTTTAGATTTTTATCAGGATAGTGTGATCTATCTAAACACATGCCCTGCTTGGAGGACCGCTTTTTCAGATAGGCAAAGACATGCCATCCAAACGGGAAGAGAGGATGAAAAGTGATACGAAAACTCTAGGTTCTACTTTTTACTGTCGTAGAACCATTTACTTCCTATCTTGTTGGACTATAAAAAACTAGTAAAAAAAACTTCAACCCATCATATTTCTTATTATTCTATGAGATACAAGACAAGGAAAAGAAAAAACCTAATTGATCATCATACTAGCAAGTATCAGATAGGCAAAATACTTTTAAGTCTGGAATGATCAGGTTGGTAAGAGGTTGCAGAAATTCAAGGCCAACTTGACACTTCAATAACAGTAAAAATAGTACATGCCAGAGCTACTTTCTTAAATCAAGCAGTCACTGTGGTAAAGGAAAAAGGAACAAAATATCAAGACAAGCATGCCATTGGCTTGAGGTATGTGTCAGATTTACTGTGGCCGAGAAGATTAAAATCAGGCAACGTTAAGGAGGGTGTGTACATGCCGCATTCAGATGTCAGGAAGTTTGAAAATTATGCCATCAACCCAGAAAGGTTCCTGGGTGGATGATAAATAAAAGACACATTTAAAACAGAAAGGCCGAAAAGCACCCACAGCGCAGAGACACTGTGATCGCTTGAGTCGCAGCATTACCTGTGCCTACGGTTAAGAGAGAAAAGCTAAAGATAGCAAGATGAATCAAGGTCATATGAAAGAGCTATAATGAGAGTGAGTAGAAAAGTTGCTGACGCAGGCTCAAAAATATGGTGTCAGGGTGGGGCACCAGAACGCGCTCCAGGGTACAGACCTTTTTAGAGAATGGAATTGGAAGTTACTCCCAGGTTTCAGAAGAGTTGCGGCAGAAGGCCGAGAGAGGGATGAAGAGGAAGAGGAATGGCTGGCCACATGCACCAAGAAAGGACATTACTTCTGCTGGAGCGGTGACTACTGCCCAATCCAGGCAGAGAGAGGCGGATGACGGCTCGACCACCCTTCAGAAGCCAGCCAGCTAGACAGACCTCAAGTAGGGCAGGGATCCTTCCAGGCCAAAGGCGGGTCTGTAAAAACCCAAATCACGGTGACTTTTTAGTTTTTCTGGCTCTTCCTTGGAAACCACATAACCACTAACATTCTGCTTCTTTTCCCACTGAGAGGATCCACATCCAACATATATTCCTGATCGACAAGAGACACGGCATACATGCAGTCAACACGCCAGTGGTGACTCTTGCCTAAGGCAGGGCTGGGCTGTTGCTGAACTGTGGCATCAGAAAGCTTGATTTACTGGAGTATGTCAAGAGCCCTGCCTCTGGTGGACACATCCGGGTCCAATCCCGGCCTTCCCATTACCAATTCTGGGACTTTGAGGGAACTGTCTTAATGTCTTTGAACTTTTTTCATTTATAAAATGATGAAACAGATATTTATTCTGCAGGGTTGTTCTGAGGATTGAGTATGTGCTGGGCATGTAATTGGTACTCTAGAAATGGAAACAGTTATTATTAATTCTCTGTACTCTTGTCCTTTAAAAATATCATGTAAAAAATAAATAAAATTTAAAAATTAAAAAAAAATCATGTTTTGACCATTTCTTCTCTCTTTAAAACAAATTCATGGCTTTCTCCCGCCCAAGTGCTAAGTGCCCTTATCATGCTCCATCTTTCCTGTCAGGAGAGAAATCAATTGATAATGTCACTCATATCAAAGGGCGATGCTTAATAGTACAGACTCTAAAAAGCAATGAGCATAATGGTATTGGGCAACGATTACATAGAAGAGTAATCTGTGGAGAGATACTCACAGCAGATAGGCTGTCCCCAAATGGCATTCTATAGATGAGTAATCATTCATTCTGCTTCTAGATAAGATGAGTCTTATCTGGCTTGGATTCTGTATCTGTACATGCTTCCTTTTATACTAATTCAATCTAATTTAAAGGTAAATGGTGTAATCGAAAAAAGAAAAAAAATTACACAGCTCGTTCTACATGGTTGTGCCATCCCACAGCAAATGATTGCCAAGAGACACTAGTAAACTTTTCCAACACATATTTTGCCCAGACAATAGGCTGAATGGAAACTCCATGGAACAGATAAGAGTTGATG
Source organism: Paguma larvata (assembly GCA_030068075.1). Taxonomy (NCBI): domain Eukaryota; kingdom Metazoa; phylum Chordata; class Mammalia; order Carnivora; family Viverridae; genus Paguma; species Paguma larvata. Next base: position 62,818,995 of record CM057832.1, read on the forward strand.
ACTCAAGTCTCCAAACAAATTTTTGGTTAAATAAAGTTTCAAAGGCTAATCACTAGATGCAATCCACCCAAGCTAGAAATAGGACATTCACTAACAATCAACAACTCTGTACGAGATCAAAAACTTGGAACTTCGGAAACATAAAATTAAACCGGACACAAAGGCTGCCACAGCAACTTGGACAAAATTTTAAAACATACAGTTTTTGAAGGTAGAAAAGAAGCTGCCAGATATGAACTGAATTCACATTCATGTTAAGCTTTAAAACATGACAAGAAATATGTCTTGAGAGTATATACATATGAAGTAAAATTGTAAAGAAATGAAAGAGAATGAGAAAGAATAGGGGTTGTTGGAGGGATGGGCATGGAGAGAAATGAAATTAGGGAAGGTAACACAGGGAACTTCCGTTGTATTTGTAATTCTCTGAATCTTTTTCTTTTCTGAAATATTTCATGCTAAGAAAATATAAAAAATAAAAATAATTCCATGGTGGAAAACTGTTGACCTAGGAGAGAAATAAAGTCTGTGAGCTCTTAGTGATAATAAAATAGACTCCTGCAACTCTTATTTCCATTTTACTGGGTCGCGTGGGGAGTTCTCTTGGGATTCTCTCTCCTTCTCCCTCTGCCTCTCCCTGATCACACGGGTTCATTCTGTATCTCTCTCCCAAAATAAATAAAAATTTTAAAAAAGGTTTTAAAATCAGCTTTGCATACTATAAAGATGAGTAGTAATAATTAAATTTGTAAAATTTTTCTTTACTTAACAACCACATTAAACAATAAATAAAACATACCATAACAAGTTGAGACCAAGAATGAGGAATAAAAGGAAAGTCCTCTATATTAATACCCTTTTCCCTGGACTTTGAATGAGGAGCCCTGAATTTTGATTCTGCACCAAGCCCTGCCAATGATGTAGCCAGTCAATGGAAAACTTAACTACCAAGTTCTGTCCCAAAGATGTATGGTTTCTAATAGTCTGAAATGAGCATTCAATTAATTGATAGTATTTGTATTTAGGTGCAACTTCTGAGTAGCATCTTGGATTGTGTAAGTTTTGAATACATGCTTTGAAAGAAAGCAAAATTGAAAAGTCTGCCGTTTTATTAGTTTTTAAGATTTTAAAAATATTTTTAAATAATCCCTACAACCAATATGGGGCTTGAACCTACAACCCTGAGATCAGGGGTCGCACACTCCACTAAGCCAGCCAGGTGTCCGAGTCTGCCATTTTAAAGAGAAGGCAAGAATCTAATTGGAAAATGTCCTTCCTTCCCTAATGTTATTCGGTAATGTTAATCACATTCTCTTCTGGAACCACCTTCTCCCAAATATCACTAAGTAGTTACGCTCATACTTTTTGGTGAAAGTACCTTGAATACCTCTGTGTATGAGAGACAGAGAGAGAGGAAGGGAGGGAGAAGGAGGGAGGGAGAGGGAGAAAGAGAAAGAACACTCAGAAGTGCACACTCAACATAGAGGAGCTTAGAGGCCTAGTTCTGGGCTGCTGGTAACTCCTTCTGGCTCCTCTTTAGACTGCCAGCTAAGAATCAGGGCGTTTAGTTCTACCTTTATTTATCCTACTTAAAACAGTTCACAAACATTCCATGAATGGCTCAGAAGCCTGAGAGACATGTGATGTGTAACTGCAATGACTGGAAAATCAATGTTTCGAAACAGATTTTCTCCAAGTTCAGAAAGCACAGTCCAACGACTGGCAGGTATTGTTACTCCAGCGGACTGCCCAGCCCACACTGCAGAATGCGCTAGGTCTGGGCTATCTAGTCTGGAAAAAAGATGAAGCCACTTGTGGCTTTCCTGGGGACTGAGTGACACACAGGCCTGCCTACCCTGGCAGTTACGCTCATTAATGCTAATGAATCTTGAGAATTGCTAATTTTGGTCAACTGTTTTACTGAGCACTGGGTTTGTTTATTTGAGCTTTGCAATTTTCCTTAATAAATAATCAACAAATCCTTAAATTGGTGGCCACTGTCTGTAGGCAAATTTCCAGAGTGTTCTGACTGTCAAAATGGAAAACAGTAAGGGTTGGAAAGCAAGAAGGATTTATATAAACATTACTTACTTATATTTATATTTATACTTATAGTTATATTTATAATATTATATTATAAACATGTTACTCTCATTTTCCCAGCTGGTCTGATGTCGTACCTTTATTTGATACTTTGACATGGCTGAAATGAAAGGCAACTGGCTTAAATTACCCGGCTATAGGAAAATCAATGCACTAGTACATAAGTACCCAGGTTCATTCACCAAGAGAATGTTCCCTGATGTTCTGAGTCTGAAGAGATCCTATCAGAGCTGGGTGGACTCTGGTGAGGGTCTTAAAGGTACTGACCTAGTGGCATTCCTAACTTCAGGCCAAGGTGTTTGGAAAGGGAGCAGTCAACGGTCCTAGCTAATAGGCCAGGTGCCTCCCAGGCAGGAAAAGAGTCAGACAGGATAGGAAATCAGACAGAAAAATAAACTTACTCTTCAGAATATGAGGTGAATTTTATCACTCTTTCAATGTATATTCAAATAATTTGGGCTAAGGAAATGAAGTAGGGGGGGGAATGCTTGGATAAAATGTTTTCTTTTCCTTGGCCAACTGCATGGAACAGGCAGACTTATGTGTGTGCCGGTGAGGTTGACACTGAAGTGACCTCTGAAAGCAAACACCCCAGCGAAACTGTTATGTAAACCAAAATGACTAGACATTCCAGGCCACTGCAGCATAGGGCAGGCTGTGCTAAGGACAGCCCACCACCTGTAAATAGTATTTCTGAACAGAAAGGGGATGGATGGAAATACCCTTTCTGATTTTACGTTAGTGATAACATTTTACTTTGGATACGATTTTGTAAATAATGGAGATCTAAAATAGTTCAAAAATTTAGAGAAAGGCTTTATAAACGGGATAGGTGGTAATAGGAGGCCTTTGAGGTTTCAAATCTGAACGGCAGGAACCAAATTTAATCAAAACAGCAGGCCACAGGCTGGAAAGGGCATAATATAATATGGACTAATGTGTTATTAGCTCATGTTCACGACAATGAGATTAACTCCCAACAGCATCATAATCTCATCTTGGAAGTTTGCTGGGTTAGATCTATGTCCAAAGGACATACAGTCAGAAGTAAGTATGATGTATTTCACATCAAAATTCTGACTTTCTTAAGTAAAGTTGCTTTTAAAACAATCCCCAATTTTATAAACTGATTGTGAAGCTCAGACCCTTCAAAACTCCCTAAGTAAACAGTCTAAAAAAAAATCCTTTTGAACAGTGGGTACATTGATGCTGCTCATATTTTTAATCAACCAATGAGCGTTGTTAAATCAACCAAAGATTTGGTTTAAAAAAGCCACATATATGATGTGCTTGACACCAAAAATCTGCATATCCGAGTGAGCTGCTTTAAAAAAAAATAATCCAAACTCCATATACTAATTGAAGTCATCAGTCTCTCCTAAGGGGTTTTCTTAAAGTAAACAATCTAAGATAATTCTTTCTGAAAAGTGGCTTCACTGATGCTTGCTGTTTTTTGATCAACCAATAAGCTTTATTTGTAAAATTCAAGACCTGGTTTACGAATGCCACCAGGCCTGGGCAGAGAGGAGCCCTGCATTTCCTTTGTGCATGAGAGTTAATAGGATTAAAGCTTGAAGAATTGAATAAAAAGCCTGAGCTGGTTAAGATGGATGTATCACATTTCAGGCTTCCCATTTCATAGCCGGCACGCCCCACATTTCATAAAATAAAACATGCTGGTGAGCTTATTTAAATGGTTCTTCAGGAATACACTGATTTCAGAACCTTGAAAAGGGAACGCGTGGCCATTTCCTCTCTTGAGCCATATGGCTTTTTGTGTACTCAGCCTGCCAGGTTTTAGGTTTGTTCCTGCTTCACAGTCAGGGAGTGATTCACTGCTCCCATCCAGTTACATGGGGGAAGAGAGTCTACACCTTTGTGCTCAGCAAATTTTTGTTTATGAATTAATCGTTTCTAACTCTCACAACGATGCAATTTGCACTAGCCTTAATCATCTATAAATATACCAAAGCGAAGCTAAAATGCTAAAGCCCTGTTATCTTCCTCCCGATCATGTAATGGAACTGGGGGTCTGCTGCTTTCTGTTATCAAGGTGGTTATTATCAAGTGTAATTTGTGGTTGGGAATGTTTGGCATTCCTGTCTAGCAGTAGCCCAGAATGTTTAGAATAGATTTTTACATAGGAGTTCAAACATCTGTCCGTTTTAGGTCAGGTTTCTGTGAGAACTTATGCATTACAGTCTCTAAACATCTGCAGCTGTCCCAGATTAAATGGGAATGGTTTCTTGCATTACGATGACAACAAAGGGTCAAGTTTAAAATTAAGAATATACGAATAAGGCTAGGAATGGTAAGCAAAATGTGTTCCCATTCTTCCAAATGCCAGATAATGTCACCACTTATAAATTGGGCTGGAAGGCTGTTTAAACGCCATCCTAGCAGAAGACTGGCTAATGAGCGGTCTATAATACCAATTTGCCTATGGACTAATATGCAGCATTACAATTTCATTATAGATTCCTTTCATTTGCAATTCCTGTTATAGGAACCTGGTTTGTCTGAAGGGAAGAGCACTTATTAAATGAAAGCTGTATATAAAACTGCAAAGAAACATAACGTCACATGTTGGAAAGGAAGTTTAAGAAGAATTAAAACAAGCTGTGATGATCTTAACAAAGACACACAAAACCTGTTACTAGGAAGAGTTGTTTGGTCAAATTTCCTGTTTTTCCCTAAGCCCTGGTTTGTTTTAAACACGTCTTCAGCACACAGTTTACTGCTGCTGATTAACATTCCTACGTGTCCAGTCCAGAACTGCTCTCCATGACTTCTTACTTAAAGATACTCTAAACAATGTGGATGTTCTCTTTCTTCTTCAGATTGAGGTATTCCCCATAATTAAAAGATGATAAGCCATGGCCTGAAATAGCTGAAAATTACTATTAGAAAGTAGAGAGTTATTCAGGTATGGGTTAATAAGAGAGTCACAAAATGAAAGTCTCACAAAATGTCTCTTTAACCCTAAGCAATTTTGCCATGGGATTCCAGAAATCAGCTTGGACTGCTACAAAGCACATCAAATCAAAGCCACACAAGTGTTGCTGATGGCTCTTTGTTTTGTTTTATTCACTTAAAAAAAAATATCCTTTGCAAAGACATATCTAACGCTAATGGCAACCTATTATAAAATGTAAATAACTGAATCATACCATTGTGTCTGGAACATAGGGAAATAAAAATTCCTCCCTTGAGAAAAAAAAGTAGAAAACATTAACATTTTTCTAAGGATTTTATAAATTACACAGCTTTATTAAACACATACCATTAGAAGTCTATTCTAGAACTGACAACACTTTGCTTAATGGTCTTTACATGTTTAAATAAATGGCTCCTGAAAATGTGCATTTATATTATATAAATAAAACCTTAATTAATATAAACATACTCAGATATAAACTTTTTAGAAATGTCGGCTTAAAACTATCCAGTCTAAATAAATCTCCTTATGACTAGTCTAGCAAGGCAATTTTAACACATTTATTCACCTAAAAAGCTCACAGAGATTTAGAAGCACAATCCAAGAGAGAAACCAAAACAGCTTTGAAGAAGACTGTTTCATTCAGGTAGTAAACAACTCTAAGCATACCCAATGGATGGATAGTTTTTGAAACCAACTAAGGCCATGTGATTTTCTTTTCTTTTCAGTACTTACTATTATTTCCTATGACCTTGCTCACTTATTTATTCTCCTGCTTACTGTTGTCTCCCCAGCCTGAATGTAGAGACCACATTTATCTTGTTCTCTTCTCTACTGTTAACACACAGCATAGTACCAGGCACACAGTCGATGCAAAGAGTGGCTCACCGGAGAGAATTCATGAACGGTCTGATGAGACAAAGCTAAAAGGACTCAGTTATTCCTGTGTACCTCACTTTATCTAATTGGTCGCATGTGTCAGGGTCTCTAGCTGGATTTCCCCTTCTTCCTTAATATTCCCAAGTTTCCACTGAATACATGGCCACCTGGAATAAAGGCTACATTTTCCAGCCTCCCTTGCAGCTAGGTGTCACTAGCTCTGAACTAATAAGATGCAAACAAAAGCATTCTGTAGCAGCTTCTTGGAAAGCTCCTTGAGAGGCAGCTGATATGAGCCTTTTGTCCCTTTTTCATCCTTCTCCCTCTCTCCTTCTTGCTGCCTAAAATGTGCTTCTAAAATGGCTAAAGCTCAAACAACCACTGTAGATTATGTGTGGATCTTGAGAATGAAAATCACTTGTTAGGCGTCACAGAAGCAGGAAAGAGAAGGCTAAGGGCTGGGTGCTTGCCCTGTGGGGTCTCGCCCACCCTGGACTCTTCCCTCTGCCCTTCTATCACATAGAGAAAGAAAGAACGTCCTATCTCAATTAAGTCATACTTTGAGCTTTCTGTCTCGTGCAGACAGAAACCTCTGCAATATGCTTAAATCTTAGCAATGTGATTTTGAAAATAATTTGGAAAATGAGGCACAGGTAGACTTTATGTATACCTTGAAAAAATCTATTATTTGACAAAAACACTGAGAACTCTTGCCAACAAGTAGGCAAGTATTTGTGAGTACCGATTTTGCCCTCAGAATTAAGTCTGATACTGTGAGAGGATATAGAGAAATTCAAGACCGAGCTCTTCTCCTTAAGAGATCAGTGATTTAGTCAGTAGAAATGAACACATGCGATCTGCCCACCTTCCCGACACAGACACCCAGAGGAAACAGCACACAGCAGCAAAGTGAAACTGCACTGAGCCTGCAACTGTGGAAGAATGCAGAAACCAAAGGACCAGTGAAGATGAGGGTTCTTGGGGAAGGTTCCAGGGAGGAGATGGCCCTTGAGGTGAGCCCTGCAAGAGGGGCTGAACCTGCAGAAGCAGTGGAAACGGGCCGGGTGTCCCCAGGGTGGGGACAGACAGCAGGGAAGCCTCTGTTTAAGTAATGAGCACAACATGTTCAAGGAGACTGGAAGGAGGTCAACCAGATGTGTAGCCTCTAGAAACTGAGCCCTCCCGCTTCTCAGAATGTGGTCTCTCAGCCTTAAAGACAGTCTCGTAAAGGATGGCTCACCTCACCGGTCCCACCCCCTCCCATTTAGGAGAGGAATCTCTGCTCCAGATTCTCCCTGTCTTGCATATAACACATGCCTGATGTTGCTTACGAGTCCCCTGAGTCTACTCTACAATATGCCTCAGGCCTAGGGCCCCTGCTTTTCTTTAGGGATCCTGCTCAGACCTCAGCCCAGTAGTAACTTCTAGAGAATTGTGCTTCCTCCTGTACAACAGACACATTTGAAGTCTTGCTCACGTCCTCTGATGAAGTGTTTTAAATTGAACTGTTAGGTAGGGGTAGGGTGCTGTGCCTCCTACGTTGTGAAATAACAATAAAGCCACAGACTGACCGCTCATTGCTTCCAAAGAAGAAGCCAGGGAATTAGATTACTCACAAGCTAACCACAATCACAGGATGAAGCAGCAACTTTCCTAATAAGTTCCCTTTCAGCTGTTCCTCATAAACAAAGCCATTGTTCAGTTTTTAAAAATCAACCAACCAACACCTGAGGAAAAGGAAGGCGCTGTCGAAGCTAATGGAAGACCTGGGCACGACGTGTGTCAGAAGAGCAAGTGCCATTATGACCACTGAGGAGCCCAGATGAGGTCAGCTGAACAGAAGGATCCCTGTGGGATCAGGGCCCAGCCAGGTTTACTTTGAGTAATAAAGCACTGACTGAGGAGAGGAGCCCAAAGTGTAGCAAATTACATATAGTGTTTTCATATCCGGAGGTGTGGAGGAATGAATAATCTCTCAAGGAGTCGGCTCTAACAAGAATGAAACCAAACTTGACCCTTTTTCCAAAATTGGGCCTAAAATGGCTCCTGGGAACCATCCGGAGCATCGTGGTGGGACAGAAAAGCACGGGTCAGGTATGAAAAGACTTGAGGGCAAGCATGGTTCTGCTGCTGTGGAACTTGTTGTTGACCTCGCTTTCTTTCTCTGTCAATGATGAGGAGTTGGACTTGAGATGATCTATTCCCGAAAACCACTCTGGCTCCAACAATGACTCTGCCAAGAAGAGACGAGCACGCAGGAAAGAAGGAAATAAGATTTTCTTTCTGACTTCATTTTCTTTTCTGCCCGTCGCCATTTCTCCATATGCCCCAAATCACATTAATCCGCCAATTAATAAACAGCTCTCCTCGGCCACAATCTCCTCTGCAGCTCAGCGAATTTCATGCTTGTTTGGTGACAGCAGCAGCTGCTGCTCTCCTCAAACCACATCCTTCCCCTTCGTCATGAGGCCTCCTCACTAGCCACAGTTTGCCTTGGCCAGGGCTCCCTCTGCGTCAGCTTCCACCAGAAACTGCCACCCGTGTGCAGGGTTCTAGTTCATCAGCCTCTCTGAAGCAGATCCAGCTGGCCAGAGCAGCGTCCAGGTGGTCAAGACCAAAGAATTTCATAGCATCGTAGGCATATTAAAGCTGAAAGGGACCGCAAAATGCATCCAGTTCAACTGCCAATTGAAGACACTAATGCCCAGAGAGGTTTATTTATCTGAAGTGGCCTAGCCAGAGCTAAAAGGGCTAGAACCCCATAGATAAATGTATGACTCAAAGGCCAGTTATGATTCGGAAATGACTAAAATAGAAGCTACTATTTTCAGTGTGCTCCATGCCAGGCACTGCGCCAACTGACTTCTTCGAGGTTAGCATATACAAACTTGAACTCAGGATCTTCTCTCTAAATCTTCTCCTCCATCTGTCCTCCTCCTTGCATCAAATGGCACGCCCCCCCTCCATCTAGCTGCTTATGCCAGGAACCCGGAGTCATCCTTGACACCTCCCTCTTGCTCATGACTCCCTCACATAAAATTCTTTTGAGTTTTTGAGGCCCTCCTATCATTTCTCCAGAGCATATCTTGCATCTCTCCAATATTCTCCACCGCCAATATCTCCAACCCTGGTCCATGCCAACTTTGCCTCTTGTCTGGACTATAGTCACACCTTGGATCTCACCATGCCACTGCTACCACCCTGTTCCTGTCAACCCATTCTCCAACCAGAGGCCAGAGTAATTCTGTCAAAACATACACGAGGTCATATCATGCCCACCTCTGTTCCCACCCTGCCACTAGTTAAGCCTCTGGTCTTCTCAGTGTACTTGGGATGAAACTCACATTTCTAGAAGGCCCTGCCTAGTCTGACCCCTGATGACATCTCCAATCTCATTTCACCCCAGTCTTCCCACAGCTTTGTAAGTTCTACCAACACTTCTTTCGGTTCCTCCAAAGCTCCAAGTTCCTTCCAGTCATAGGCTAGCCCTTTGCATGAAATGCTCTCCTTTCTATTCCTGGCATGGCTTACTTCTCACTGTCCTTCAAATCTCAGCTTAAACATTAGTTCCTCTGATGGACCTTCCTCAGGACCCTGCTAGAATTACCTCTTCTGTATAGCATTTACCAGTTTGTGGTACTGTATTTTAAGTATTTGTTTAATGTGTGTCTCCCCAACCAGACTATAAGCCCCATAAAGACAAGGGACCACATCTTTTTGTTCATCATTGTAGCCACAAAATTTAGTGGCAGGCACATAATAGGTCCTAAATAAATATGTGCTGAATTAATATACATTTGCTTTTAACACTTAGCAGATTGCATGAGAAGAGAGAGAAGATATAGGAGCCTTGCAGGTTAGTTGATGCATTTGGAACAAATGGAGTTTGGGATAGGCTAAAAAATGGGCCCCAAGAGATATCCATGCCCTAATTCCTGAAGCCTGTGAATGTTACCTTATATGGCAAAAAAAAAAAAAAAAATAAGAAAGAGAGAGAGAGAGAGAGAGAAAGAGACAGAGAGGAGGGGATGGGAGAAGGGGAGGGAATGGAAGGAAAAAGGGGGAAGATCTTTTAAGCAGTGATTAAGCTAAGAATCTTGAGATGAGGAAATGATCCTGGAATATCCAGACAGGCCCTAGATACAGTCACAAGTGTTCTTAGAAGAGAGAAGCAGAGGGAGATTTGACACACAGAAGAAACGGGGATATGAAAACAGAGCAGAAAGGGATCTGAAGATGCTGGCCTTGCACAGTAGAGTGATGCCGCCACAAGTCAAGGAGTGTTGGTGGCTGACAGAAGCTGGAAGAGGCAAGAAACAGATTCTCCCTATAGATGTGGGAGAGAGTATAACCCTGACAACACCTGGATTTCGGCCCAATCATACTGATTTCAGACTTCTGGCCTCCAGAACCATGAGAGAATCAATTTCCATTGTTTCAAGCCACCGAGTTTGGGGCAATTTGTTACAGCAGACATAGGAAGCTAATACAGAGTCCATAACATCATTTTGCTAAAATGCAGTGGTTTACATCTGGAAAAGTTTTACCCCTTCCAAACATCCCCTGTATGTACTGTGCCATACACTGTCCAGTCACAGGTAAACATGGCATCTCCGCTCTTGGCACCACCTCTACCATACATGCCCCAGGTCAAGAATTAGCAATGAGGAATGAGAAAATTATAAGGCAAGACAAAAGAAACAATTGACCACTAGGGGTAAAAATGCCTCGAAGCTCAGGACTTCTATAAAAACCGAAGTAAACAATGTCTTAATATTGCTTCCAATATGTTTAGGATCCATGAAGGTCTTCTGTTTTCATTTACATAATAAAGTAAAAAAAATTATAATAGATAAACAACCGCTTTAGAATAGCTCGAGAATCCTATTCCATGCAATTAAAGGCCTTGTACTTTCGGATTCATCTTTCAGCCTACCTCTTGGTCATGGTCCTGTCTTCTGTATTACTAGTTTGGATTTGGCAGATGGATGATGTATGCTGCTTTAAGACAATCTATAATTTTGTAAGACAAGATGCCTAGAAATATAAATTTCCAATGACTCACTTTAAGATTATAAAAGAAGTCAAATAATATTTATGAGGTGAGACACACTGTGAAGAAATACATTTTAACATATCCTCAATATTCCTACCCAGAGGACAGGGATAATAGCCCTCTTGCCGGAGCAGCCATCTTGCTATTATTCCGTTCAGAGCTTCCAGATGGGAAAAGGATATTAAGTCATTGGAAATTAATCCTGCCCAAGGAAATCGGAAATTTTCAAAGCTGTTGTCAATATGGCTCTGCAGTTTAAGATGAACATACATGAGGTGAATTCACAGCAGTTAAAATCTGGTTGAAGAAATGATGATCATTAGAACTGCTGTAAGAGAGCATAAAGAAAGCTCCAGATGAGAGGGAGTGAGAAAATATGGTTGAGGCAATTAGGCGCAGTGATTCAAGTTTGCTGAGTCTTGACAGAGGGCAAGGCAGCAAGGTGAGGACATTCACTGTATGAAAACCTCAGCAAAGATGCTTCTCACAGAGCCCAGAGCATTTTTTTTAAATTTTTTTTAACGTTTATTTATTCTTAAGAGACATAGAGACAGAGTGTGAGCAGAAGGGCAGAGAGAGGGAGATACTGAATCCGAAGCAGGCTCTAGACTCTGATGAGCCATCAGCACAAAGCCTGACATGGGCTCAAACTCACAGACCTTGAGATCATGACCTGAGCTGAAGTCGGCCGTCCAACCAGCTGAGCTACCCAGGTGCCCCCCAGAGCATATTTGAGAAGCAGTCAGATACGTTACAAAGCACTCCACTTGTAATTTGGAAAGTAAAAAAAAAAAAAAAACGAGAAAAAGACTCTGAAGATCATTTAGCTCAACTGCCCCATTTTATACATGAGCAACTGAAGCCACCAAGGGTTTCCCAAGGACAGTCCACTATCAAGTGGCCAAGCTGGGGCTCAAACTGAGACCTGTTTGACCCTCCTCTGGTGCTGTGTGCTCTGCCCCTCCACATTGATTTCAGACGTGAGAGGTGTGTCTGCTACCTTAAATAATGACAAATTACCTTTTATATCTTAGAGGCGAATTAATATTTCAGCACTGTAAGCCTATTCTATAATGAGCTATTTCAAGCGGATTGCTTTTTATCAATTCTTTTCAATATGACATTCGAACAGATGTAGCACCTCGCCATCCTCCTGCCTCTTCCTTTACCCTTGGTCTTCCTTTAATCTCCTTGGTGGTAAATACCTATTTGGCCAAATAATTTGTTTTCACTGAGCCTCTCCAGTTTTTACACTTGAGTTATTACCAACTGCCCTGAAGACAGCAGCCTGTGTTGACAGTACACCTTTACTGGGAGTGGATGTTGGGTGGGTGTGCTTGTGTAGGCCAGTCTGTGAGCATGTGGCCTGAGTCAAATCACGAGATGCTGTGTGCCCAGCCGCAGTGCTCAGGGGCACTGAGCTCGCTGCTGCTGTGCCCCACTCCAGAGCTTATGTCCAGCGTGTCAACCTCCCTAGCAAGAGCTCGCTTCTTGGCCTTTGGTAGAGAGAACTCTGGTGTGTACCCCTAAGGTATGAACCCCATGTACATGTCCCTTTGCCAGGTTTATATTCTAATGCTTCCTCGGTGATGACTAGTGAGCACCTGATGACAAGAGGATGTCTCTCCTTTGTCATATATCCCCAGAGTCCAAGAGGAAGACACATTATACTTCGTATAATGTAGTTTTTACAAGGATAATTTGCAAAGACATTTTTTTTATCTATCTCTAGGCCATTATTTCTTTTTTATTATAATAGTTTATTTTCAAATTGGTTTACATATAACACCCAGTGTTCATCCCAACACGTGCCCTCTTTAATGTCCGTCACCCCCTCTTCCCCCTCCCTCATAATGGGCATCTGACCCACATGTTGACCAACAGTTCTAGGCATATTAAAAATAAAATTCCTGGGGCGCCTGGGTGGCTTAGTTGGTTGAGCGGCCGACTTCGGCTCAGGTCATGATCTCACGGTCTGTGAGTTTGAGCCCCGCGTCGGGCTCTGTGCTGACGGCTCAGAGCCTGGAGCCTGCTCCTTCAGATTCTGTTTCTCCCTCTCTCTCTGCCCTTCTCCTGCTCATACTCTGTCTCCATGTCTCTCAAAAATAAATAAACATTTAAAAAAATTTAAAAAAATAAAATAAAATTCCTCATGACCCTGGGTGGAAAAGTCGGTTGAGCGCCGGGCTCTTGTGTATGTTGTTTTTAAAAAATGTTCCGGGGCATCTGGGTGGCTCAGCTGGCTGAACGTCCAACTCTTAATTTTGGCTCAGGTCATGATCCCAGTGTTGTGGGATCAAGTCCCATGTTTGGCTCCGTGTTGATCATGGAGCCTGCTAAAGATGCTCTCTCTCTCTCTCTCTCTAAACAAACAAACAAAATAATAAATAAGATTCCTTACAATTTTAAAGATAAATTAAAACACATTACAAAATTATCATTTTTAAGAAATTTTGTTTAATGTTGATTTTTGAGAGAGAGGGATACAGAGTGCGAGCTTGCGAGGGACAGAGAGAGAAGGAAACACAGAATTGAAGCAGGCTTCAGGCTCCAAGCTGTCAGCGCAGAGTCTGACGTGGGGCTTGAACTCACGGACTGTGAGATCATGACCTGAGTCAAAGTAGGACACTCAACTGACTGAGCCACCCAGGCGCCCCACAAAATGATCACTTTAAATAAGTTCATATCAGTGAGAGGGGTAATATGGTGTATTTAGCTAATGTATATCTGACATTATATCTAGAAGGACAAACTAATTTGTCAGACATATAATGACAAATAGTTTGAGCTGTCTTCTAGATAATTTCTTCTTCTGTATTTCTACTAAATTGGAATTCTTATATGTAGAGACTATCAGAAAGGGCTACACGTGTTTGGTAGCTCTGTTAGATACATTTGGATATTCAGGTTCAGCATGGTCCTAAAAATTGTGGGGCGATTTCTCACCAAGGAAACATAAATTGGGCTTGGTAAACATAAATTGATGAGCACATCAGATCCAAGAGCTGAACGTTGGGCTGAATACTCCATCAGGGCAGAGAGCAACCAATAGACATCAAATCTATTTTTTTGGTTGCATTTGGCAAGCATGTAGCAGCGTTTGGATATGGTTTTAAAACATAACGTATAATACACCATTAGTTCTTTCTCTAAGGAATCAAGATCCATTCACTCATCAAATATTTATTGAGCTACTACGGACACTGCTGGGCACCAGGGCCATAAGACAGGGTCTCTGTCCTCATACACCCACAAGACAACAGGATTTCTTGTACTTAACGTTAAATATCTTAATGTTCAGCCCCCCAAATAGCGTATCACTTGAGAAAGCCATTTAAATAATAGAAATGGCTTTTACAGACACTAATCAGGGTCATGAAGATATGCTTATAACTCATACCAGGCTCTAAAATCTTTCGTGAGGCACCTTTGCCTCCAATATGCTACACGCTGTCCATTTTCTTCATTTATGAGAAACTGTCACACTTTTTGTTATTTCTTTCAACTATAATCAGGATCAAGAGGCACATTACAGAACACAAACTATTCTCTGAGAATAAAACAATGTTATTATTCACATCCTAGTGTAACTTCTTTTATTCATGTAGCCGTGTTCTTTTTCCTTCCTTATCTGTCACTACTGGTCCTGCCTTACCTTCCTCATTCTCCTTCATGGCTCACAACATAATCATTAACCAAACCAAACCAAACCTTTTCTGATGACAGGGGTTTTCATGAACAAAAACTCTTCAAGCAATTCCTTTTCATGTAAGCACTGCATATATGCCAAGAGTCTCTTTATCTGCACATCCCTGGCTTTGCCCAAATGTGAAGTAAAAGATCTACTAACATGTACGTCCAATAGTAACTGCTTTTCCACATTTGTACCATGGATGTTTTGCAATTCCCATTTCGTAAGAGAATTTTGCCAAATTCCCTAGTCTGCTTTCTCTGAGAATTATACTTGTCACTAACTTTGGAGAGAGTCTCATGAACTCTTCAACAGTAGTGTGACTTGTGCCTGGTTTCCTCTGCATGGAGTGGAGTACTGAATACTGTCTCAGTCATTTTGACTTGTTCTCAGATTTCGCTGTAGAATTCATCAACCTCATTTTGAAAAGCACAATTTTGGATTTGTTCTGGAGAAATGTAAATAGGTTTACCTCTGCCTCTGTTGTAGTTAAGAGTGACAGAAAAGCTTCAGTGATTTCATGCCACTATTCAATAAAAGGGCAGTATACAATGAGGCAGGGTTGAGTGGATGGCTGGCTCAATAAAATCTAATTTTAGATCCATCGGCATTCTTTTTACCCTTATTTGGTCACTTATGTTAAATCATCCTACTCATGGAATCATTTGTCCCATCAGCTACAAATACATATTCTATATTTTCGCTGGTGTCCTGTTCGCTGTTTACAGTTCTAATATTACTCTGAGTGGTAATATTTACCTGACTCATTCCATTCTACTTCTTCCCTTTGCCATTGAGCCATTTTTTTCAAATTGGCAGATAGCTGTGATACATGAAAGTTCATGTGAACAATAACGGCAGATGAAATAAAAACATGTCAGCTGAGATCAACTTCATTCACCGGACCAAGTATTGTCCAAGACAAAGTGACTGACAGGCTTTCTAGCACAGATACTATCTTTAAGAGGGTAAAGATGATTAAGAACAGGATTCCCGTGAAAAATAATACTATTTCTAATAAGTAAAATGTGTGTGAATAAAATGACTTCATTGGTTTATCCCCCAAAACTGCCAAAGCACCTGCAGACCACCTGACGAAACACCGTGGAGGTGGGGAGATCCAGATGAGCCACACTGAGAAACTGCTCTCAGCCTTACGGCTTGACTTGGGTCTATGCAATACTCTGCCAAGAACTGTCATGGATTTCAGACCCCACTGTCAACTCAAGCTGAACCTCATGAAAAAGTTATCTTCTTATCTTTTCCCCTCATCCCTTACCCTATGTCCAACTTCCAGCCAGCCGTCTCACCACCCCTGGTCTATGCAAACTTACCCTCAACATCTCAAGTCAGGAAGCTTAGGATAACCTCTGCTCAATTTCTCATATCCAAGTGGGGTCAAATTCTATTGGTTTTCCTATAAGGCAGTAGTGTTCAGTCTTAGCAACTCATTAGAATCACCTGGAGAGCTTTAAAAAGATTAAAAAGTACCATTGCCTAGACTCTACTCCATATCAATTTGACCAAAATCTCTGGGATGAGGCCCCAGTACTTATGTTTTTACAAAGCTTTCCCAATGATTCTAACATGTAGGCAGCATAAGGTGGCATGGCTAGAAGGCATCTCCCATAGTAGCCTCTCCATTATTGTGCCCGCAGATTCTCACCCACCTGCTGGGATCACCATCTCTCATCAGGGCTACATGGTGGTTCTCAACTTGACTGCACTTCGGAATCACTGGGACCTCACAAGTACCAGCACCTGGCCGCAACCTCCACCCAATAAATCATCACCTCTGGGGATGGGAACCAGGCACGAATGTTGCTAAAAAGCAGCCTAGATTGAGAATCAGTACTCTGGGACCTGCAGTATCTTTCTATGACCACCACATCTAGCTTCATTTAGCTACGACTACTGAGCTCTGTTCTGGCTTCCTGACAGCCATTCTCAACAGGGAACTTTTTTCACTTAAGAGCTTATAGTGTACTGGCAGAGACAGACTTAAAAAACCAATCTTTAAATCACAATGATGTCAGTACTACAATGGAAATATGAAAAATCTTTTATAGGACACAGAGGAGGGAGCAATTAAAGGCCTGAGGAAGGCTTCTTGGAGGAAATTATACTTGAACAGGGTCTTGAGAGTGTCATCAGACTGAAAGAGTAAAAGGGAAAAAGGATGTTTTCTTAGAAACTTATGCTTATCTTTTAAAATGCTTTTATTATTGGGGTGCCTGGGTGGCTCAGTCAGTTAAGCTTCTCTCTCCCCTCTCTCTGCCCTTCCCCACTCACTCTCGAAAAAAAAATTTTAATATATTTTTGTTAATGACACACTGACACATAATATTTCTCTTTTTTTAAGTTTTAATTTTTTTAATGCTTATTTAAGAGAGAGTGCACGAGCACATGCAGCTAGCAAGAGGGGGAGGGGCAGAGAGAGAGAGAGAGAGAGAGAGAGAAGAGAGGGAGAGAAAATTCCAAGCAGCCTCTGCGATGTCAGCACAGAGCCCAATGTGGGATTTGATCTCGCGAACTGTGAGACCATGACCTGAGCCAAAACCAAGAGTCCGATGCTTAACTGACTGAGCCATCCGGGCACCCCTAAGTTTTTATGTAATTAATCTCTACGCCCAACATGGGGCTTGAACTCATGACTCCAAGATCAAGAGTTGCATGTCTTCCAACTAAGCAGCCAGGTACCCCCATAATACTATTATTATATATTTTTGATAACTTAGGATGGGGTTTCCCAACCTTTTTTTCCAATCAATATAGCTAATTCCCACAGCCATAGGTACATTTTCATCTTACTTCTAAGGCTTTTTGTGTATTTTGACTTTTTAAAATAGATTTAATTTTTTTATAGTAGTGTTATTCACAGCTAAATTAAAAGGCAGGTACAGACATTCCCCTATAGTTCTTGCCCCTACACATGCAGAGCCTCCCCCGTTATCAGCTTCCCCGCACCAGAGTGGTACGTTTGCTACAACTGATCAACCTACATTGATGCATTATTATAACCCAGAGTCTACACTTTACATTAAGGGTCACCCGAGGTGTTACATACTATGGGTTTGGACAAATGTAAAATGATATGTATCCACCATTGCAGTACCGGACGGGATAGTTTCACTGCCCTAAAAATCCTCTTTGCTTTTCCTGTTCATCCCTCCCCACCCTCAGTCCCTAGTAACCACTGATGTTTTTACTGTCTCCACAGTTTTTTTGCCTTTTTCATAAGGTCATGTAGTCGGAATAATACAGTATAATGTAAATTGGCTTCTTTCACTTAGTAATATGCATTTAAGGTTTCTCCATGTCTTCATGGCTTGATAGCTCACGTCTTTTCGGTGACAAATGACATTCCACTGTATGGATATACCACAGTTTACCCAATTCATCCACTAAAGGACCTTTTGGTTACTTCCAACTTTTGACAATTATATGAATAAAGCCTTTATAAACATTAGTGTGCAAGTTTTTGTGTGGACATGTTTTCACCTTTGGATACATACCAAGGAGCATGATTGCTGGGTCATATGGTAAGAGTGTTTAGTTTTGTAAGAAACTGCCAAACTGTCTTCCACAATGGCTGTACCGTTTTGCATTCCCACCAGCAATGAATGAGAGTCCCTGTTGCTCCACATCCTCGCCAGCATTTGGTGTTAGCATCCCATTTTTGTTTTATTTGCACTTCCCTAATGCCATGTGACGTGGAGCAGCTTTTCACCTTCCCAACCTTTTCAATGCCACGATACACACAGAAAATATCTGTAAATTTCCTCCCAGCCACCTGAAAGCTGAGGGCATCTAGATCTTAGCATACCTGTAAACACATCTGCAGAACCAGCATGCCAGGCACACTTGTGGAGATGCTCCGAATGATGATGCCTTTAGCTATCAGTAACAGAAAGCCCAATTCAAACTAGCTTAAATAATGAGGGGTCTTACTCTCAGGTAACAAGGCATGCAGGAGCTAAGTGCCTCCAGGTATAGAATGTCATCAGGTCCTGTTCTGCTTCTCAGCCACTGTCTCTGCGGTGCCTTATTCTGGGTATTGACTTCCTTTTTAGGTCAGTGGCAAGATGGCTCCCACATTCCTAGGCATCATATCCAAATATTATCAAGGAAGATCAAGAGGAAAAGAGAAGTGTCCTTCCTTATGTGTCTATTTCTCTCAGTGAAGAAACCCATTTCTCTTTCTCAGAAGTATGCAAAAAGTTACCCCTCATAGTCCCTTGGCCAGAATCTTGTAAAATGCCTTTGCCTAACCAGATTCTTGACAAGGGGAAACAGGACACCATGATTGGCTCAGATGAACCAGGATTCACTAAGGGAAAAGTGGACAGGACTCGTCTTCTCTGAGAAACATAGAAAACCAAACAGAATCAAGGCTCTTCCAGCAAGCAAGAGAGTGGGACTGGATTTTAGGCAGGCAATCAATGGGGCCAGCTGCAGTTTACTTCATATTAGAAACAGGCTGCAGAGCACAGTGGCTAAGGGAGTCAGGCGGTAGGCTCAAATCCCACTGGACCATCGACTAACTATGCAGCCTTCAGTTTTCTTCTCTCTGAAAAAGGAATAACCAGAGTCCCTAACTAAGAGGGATGCTGGGAGGAATAAATGTATAGTTCTTAGAATAGACTCTGGCATACATTGAGGCTTAATCAACATTAGTGGTCATCTTCATCTCCAAGGCATCGGTCACAGGTTATAAATGGCTAATGGGCAGGGACCAGACCTGCGGGGGAGAAGGGTTCTCTCTGATTAGCACTGAGCCCAGTACCATGCTCAATTAGGCGTTCAATAAGTTCATTTGTGTATTTTTATGCATGTTAATAACTTAATTAAAAGGAACATTTCTTCTTTTTAAAAAAATTGTTTAATGTTTGTTTATTTTTGGGAGAGAGAGAGACAGAGCATGAGGAGGCGAGGGACAGGGAGAGAGAAGAACATACAGATTTCAAAGCAGGCTCTGGGCTCTCAGCTGTCAGCATGCAGCCCGACGTGGGGCTCGAACTCACAAACCGTGAGATCATTACCTGAGCTGAAGTCAGATATGTAGCTGACTGAGGCACCCAGGCGCCCCAAAAGATACATTTCTTCTTATTGCTAGCAAAAAGATGTTACTGACTAAAGGTAATATTTTACCATTAGAAATACTTCAAAAATCTATTGCTCTCTGAAAAATATATTAAGAGAAATACAATAATAATTATTATTACTTACAATGAGTATTTACTGAGCCTTTACTATGTGCTGGAGACTGCTATCAATGCCTTACATACATTATCTCATTTAATCCTAAAACCAATCCATGGAGTCAGGTTTACTAGTAAAATACCTTTTTTTTTTTTCCCCAGAGAGAGAGAGTGCATGAACAGGAGATAGGGGCAGAGGGGGAGAGAGAGAAAGAGAGAGAGAGAGAAAGAGAGAGAGACTCTCAAGCAGGTTCCATGTTCGGCACAAAGCTTGATGCGGGGCTCAATCCCATGACCCTGGGATCATGACCTGAGCTGAAATTAAGAGTTAGACACTCAAGTGACTGAGCCATCCAGGCATCCCTACCAGTAAAACACACTTAAAACTAACCTCAAACAAAATATAGCTTTGTCTTCAAAATGTAAATGTTTCCACAGTACAAAGTCAAATGAAAATTTGAGCTACCTAATTTCTAGTTTTAAGACATGTTTTCTCTTCTGCCTATCTTCCTTACCCCTATTTTAACATTGCTGAAATCAGAATGCATCTTACATTCAATGCTTATATTTACTATAATAGTGTGTGTGTGTATCTCCCCGGTTATGAACTCGGAAGTGCATTTGCATAAGGAAGGAAACACAGCAGTTACAGCCATCTCGGAGGCAGGCTCCATGTTTTACTCATTAACCCTCATTAACCAAATGTATGCTGATGAGATGCTCTCTTCCACAGAGGGCCTTAAATTGGGAACTGAACAACTAACTGGAGTATTATGTTTCCCCTGGAGCCAGTAGCCAAGTAATTCCCATCTTAATTGTAGAAATTATGTTAACCAGTGAGGGCCTGAACTTTAAAGACTAAGGATATGTCCCCTATCCTGCAGGTGGTTTACGGTCAAGATTTATCACTTTGCTTCAGTCCAGGGACCAAGTGATGAAGTAGAAATTCAAGGGCGCCACTTAAATCCTGTATCTATCACTAATTTGCTGGATGCTATGGGCAGTTACTGAAATGCCCTGGGCTCTCATTCTTCATCTGCTAAAGGATATCAACTGTCCCTACAGAATGTCTAAGGATATTAAGAGTAACTAATGAGATTGTTTCGGTTCCAACATAACTCAAATTTTCTCCCACTCATATCTGTTTCCTGTCTCACTGCACAGAAGGCCCCAATCTCCCACCCCATTAATGAGTCAACCCATTAAAGAAATCAGCTACTCGCCTGGCACCTAATAACACAGTTCTGCTTCATTACTTTTTGAATGAACTTCATTTTCTTCAATCTTCTATAAGAACCTATTCAATTTCAAAAAAGTAGGTGTTAACAAGAAATCAACACCATAAAGAACCAGAGAGAGATGTCACCTGTTCCAAGCAATGGCCTCTGAATGCCCTCCTGCCCCCAAGCTTTCTCCACCTAGTCCCATGTGGGGAACAGAAGCAATCGACACAGGACTCCCTAGCTCTTCCACCACCAAGTTTACCACCCTGCCTGCACCCACCTCTGTATTTGCCTCCCCTTCTCTGACAGGGAGGTGAGCCTCTTCTGCTCCCATTGAAGACTCTGGAACCCATCCCTCATGCCACAACCACACACGTGCCACCATCGCCCATCCTTTCTCTCCTTTCTCATCACTTCTTCCTCTTTACTCTGATCATTCTCATCAGCACACACATGTGCTCTGAAACAGTCTGTCCTTGAAACATGTTTACAGGACTTCACAGCTTGCCCAGCAACTCCCCCAGCCCTCTGCTCCTCTTTCCAACAGATCTCTTTGAAAGAGCTCCCTGTACTTATGTCTCAACTTCCTGCCCCCATTCTCTCCTGAACTCCCTCCAAGTAAGCCTTCTTTTCCACCATCTCATCACCATTGCTCTTTTCAAGGTCACAGTGACCTCCACTGGACCAAATCCCACGATCCTCATATAATCCACTCCTCAGTGGCTCACACTCTTGCCCACCACATCTCAGTCCTCGCACCTCTTATCCTCTCTTTCTACCTCCTTCGACAACATGCTCTTCCAGTCCCATGACTTTAAATACCATCTGCATCCTAAACACTCTCCAAATTTATACCTCCAGCCAGGGGCTTCCCTTTGAATTCTAGTGACAGTTCCACTTAGACATCTCAAAATCAATGAGTTTAAAACCAATCTTGATATTCTCTTACAATCTTATTCTTTCTCTGCTGTTTCCATCTCAACAAAATGGCACCAACATTTTGTTCAGGTCACAAATCTTGAAGTGGTCCCAGTCTCCTCTTCTTTCATGTCTTACACACAATCCACTCCAAAATCTCATCAGCTCTGTTTTCAAAATATCCCCAATGTAAACACTGCTTACCTCATTCACTACCACCACCCCAGTTCAAGCTACCGTGTTCTCTCACGTGGATTTTTCCGTTGGCTTTCTAATTTGTCTGCCTGCTTCTGCTCTTACCCGTCCCTATCCCCCAAACCAAAATATCAGTCATCCATCCAGAATGACCATTTCAAGACATAAATCAAATCATGTTACTAACTACACAAAACCTTCAGGTGGTTCCCCCTACCACTCAAAATAAAAGACCTAGAAGGCCTTACACAACTGGGTCCTCAGTAACTTCTCCATGTACACGTCCTACCATTCTTCCCCTTAGTCATTTAACAGCAAAACCCAGGCCTTCCTGGCAGTTTTTCCAACTTGCTAAATACATGCCTACTTCAGGGGCTCTGCCTCACCTGGCCCACTCCACTGCTTCAATCAGGTCTGTGCCCAGATATCACATTATTAGAAAGTTCCACCCGAACTGGCCATATAAAATAGCAATTTCTCCCCAGAGCCAACATCATACTCAACGGTGGAAAGCTGAAAGCTCTTTTTTAGAGATCAGAAACAAGACGAAGATAAGGATGCCCACTACACCACTGTATTCAACACAGTATTGGAAGTCCTGGCCAGAGCAATTAGGGGGAAAAAAAAGACATAAGAGGCATCCAAATTGGAAAGGGAGAAGTAGAACCATCACCATTTGCAAAATAGCAAGTTTTCATACTCTTAGTGCCCTTACCCTGCTTTATCTACATACCATTTTCATTATCTTCCCACATATACATTCATATATTATTTGTCTCCCCCAATAGGACTTAAGTTCCAAGAGGGAATGAATTTGGTCTGGTTTGAATACCTAGAACAGTACCTAGTACATAGTAAGTGGTCAACAAGTATTTGTTAACTGATAGACTTCATGAATGATTAAATTCTTGGGCTTTTTAAAAAAAATTTTTTTTGAATGTTTATTTATTTTTGAGACAGAGAGAGAGAGAGACAGAGCATGAGTGGGGGAGGAGCAGAGAGAGAGGGAGACACAGAATCCGAAGCAGGCTCCAGGCTCTGAGCTGTCAGCACAGAGCCCGACGCGGGGCTCAAACTCACGGACTGCGAGATCATGACCTGAGCCGAAGTCGGCCACTCAACCGACTGAGCCACCCACATGCCCCTAAATTCTTGGGCTTTTTTACTTTTTCCTGAAATGGACACTTTTAAAATTTCTACATGATATTCAGTGACTGGCTCAGGTAACTTATGCCCTGGTCTAACAGGCTTCATACCATTCCACTAACTCCACATCCACAGGCAGCCCTCAGAGCAGGCTCGTCTGCCCTCTGAGACCATGAGTTCCTCCAAGACACATTTTCTGCATTAACCTGCATCTCCTGTGCTAAGGGTTCCTGGCACAAGGCGGCTGTTGACTATGTGTTTACAGATTTAAATAATATGCCAGGTTGACTCAGCAACTCTGTGGAGGAAAAATAAATAACCTGGCTATAGTGAGACAAAGCTATACTGTATCTAGATTTATTAAACATTATTTTCCATAGCATAGATCTTACCAATACTGAGATAGCAACAGTTGAAAAAAATAACACTGAGATGTACATAAAAAAAAAAGAAGGGAAGGCACATTGGAGGGAAATAAATAGCCAAGTGCAAAATCTAAACTTTGGCTTGTGAGGGGGGGAAAAAACTATGAAACAATATATTCTTTTCTGTTCTGAAGAGTAATAGAGTATTTAAAAGTTATAATCATTACAGTAATGCCAGACAAGACAAAAAGAGAGTCTTGGTTAAATTGAATAAAGCTTATCTATAATTTCCATAAAAAACTTGGTTCCGAAGACTCACAGGCATTCTATGTCTGGTACTCAACTCAGCCAGGAGACTGAAGGAGTAAGAATAGCAACAATAACAAACTAGTTATAAGTGGGTGAGCCTCCTCTAGATGCCAGACACTGTGTCAGGCGCTGGGGACCTAAGTACAAATAAGACACTGTGAGTTCCTTGAGAACTGGGGTTATGAGAAGGACACATGAACCCAGACCAACACAAGAATGAAAAGTACAGTAACAGAAACATGTAGAATGTACCACGGGAAATAGGAGGCTCGGATGAACTCATGCTGAGGGATCAGAGACGGACCACCGAGGATGACATGCCTGAATCGAGTTTTCAGAGAGGAGTACAAGCTTGCGCTTGCCAGGCAGCAAAGAGTGGGGGTTGGGAGAACAGGGACAACAAGCTGGGCCCAAGGAACAAGATGTGAAAGGGTATAGAGGCCCAAAACACCTGGATGGCAGAGGAATCTGAGCTGAGAAGAAATCTGTTTCTGTGGGGTGCTGTGTTGTGACCCGGGCAGAGGCAGGCAGGAAAGGGCTTCGGCCTCGTATACTGGGCTAACGGTGATCAGCAGCCAATTCTTGTCACTTTTCAGGCAGGCTGGACAATCAGGTTTGCATTTTAGGAGGATGGTTCCGACATGGTGCAAAAACCAGATTTTGAGGGGAGCAGGGCCAAAAGCAGGGCCACCCAGGAGGAGGCTTCCTCCTCAAAGGCCCACTGAAATGACAGGGGCTCTAACCAGGCAGCACCCTCAGAAAGGAAAAGAGAGGTCTCAGAAATACTTTGGAGGAGAAGCAGGAAGTGTCTGATGACTGACTGATGGAGTGAGTGGGAGGTCAGCAAGAGTTCAGCCTCATGTGGAGCTTTGTGACCTCGGTCACTGAGTGGATGGCAACGCCACTAACCAAAAGAGAAGAGGGGAAGAGGGATGGGAGGAGGGTGACAACTACCCGTGCACTTGCCTCGGCCAGAATGTGGCAGCGGGGCCTCTATTACACTCGGTTGTTCTCTGGAGCTTCCAGAGACCGCCTGAGGAGAGAGAAGGTGGACGGCCCTGCCTCTGGCCTCTCTGGAGAGACCTGGTCCCATGGGGTCGGGGACATTGCTTCCCTGCTCGGTGCCGCTACACTTGTTGCACTACACAAAGGTCACAGTAAATAAAACAGAAGTGACATACTTGACCTCACCTGCTGAGAGAAAGCGAAAAACCACAGGCCTTGGCTCCCCACAGCCTTCAAACAATACAGTAAGTGTACTGGCACGTGAGTTAGCTTTTGGGAAGGAAGCACGGAATGTTTGAAGACTTCAACATTTTCTTACTACCTCTGTTTGTTTCTTCTTCAGTATTATTACTTCCGTACAAGATACACATTTCGGTCATAATATGAAAACATTTTGGAATTTTATCCAGTTTTGGTAAATAAAAATGAATTAATGAGTTGTTAGTCTTCTAAACTACCATTATAATCAATTTCAGTAAGTTCTTATTAGTGATGTTACAATGAAAACTACAGGCAAAAGTTAAGAATCCCAAAAAGGTCTTTGAGGAAAACTCTTGGTCCATGCAGGGGCCCCACATGTAATAAAAAGAATATAGGCCTAGAGGATTCCTGGTTGCAAGTTGGATGGAATAAGCTCACATCACCCTCTCTCTCCCAATGAAGGCAAATCTGAAATATTGACAGACGCATGGAACGACTATTTGAAGACTCTGAAAAAGAAATAGCAGCAAAAAAAGCTATAGATAAAGACTACAACTCAAAACACTATGGAAGCAGTGAAATCTCCATTTATCCTGCAATGTTCCCCAGGCTGGACTCAAACAATGATAAGGTACTAAAGATCTATGGGGTGGGACAGAGGCAGAAGACAAATTCCCCCTTTCCTCTTCTTTTCTTTTCTCTGCTTGCTCACTCCCTAGCCCCAGGCAATCGTGAGTGGCTGAGGTGACAGGCAGTGGGGACAGTAGTCGGGGTGGGGGGTGGGGTGGTGGAGGAAAGCACCTAAAACTGAGGAAGGGAAATTTCCTTTACATTTGAAGCCATAGTCCCAAGACACTGAGGTAAACACCTATTGCTTTTTCTTTTTTTTTCCCCCTTTGTCAATACTTCTCTTGCTTGGCCCTGGACAAGGGCACAGATGTGGGCAGTGTATGACAGAAGGGGGCAACAAAAGCCCCAGCTTTCTGGCCAGAGGCCAAAAAAAGGAGACCCGGGGAACCAGATAGTGCAGGAAGACAGCAGAGAGGGAGAGGCTCAGGACCCAATAACACTGTTTATAAACTCCTGAGTTTACTCCCAAGCCATGCATGTGGGGATCTGACCATAAACAGCACACCAAAGAGTTTGAGAATTGCACAAAAGACCACCAGGCCTCCTACAGGGTGGTACAGAGGATGGACAAATCCAAACAGCAGTGCAAAGACTTTTAAAACAGGGCAGACATTGAAACCGTAATCTACAAATGAATGGTCAGAATTTCTAGCCTAAATCCAACTGCATTGGCTGCGTGCTTTAAAACAACAACAACAACAACAAAATCAATTATTCACAGATTTAAACAAGACACAAATCTCATAAGATTTAAAATGTCCTGAATATAATCTCAAATTATTTGTCATATGAAGAATCAAGACAATGTTGGTCACATGGGAAAAGACAGTCAATGCATGACAATGCAGAGATGACAGAGATGCTGAAATTATCTGAGAAAGACTTTAAAGTAGTTGTAAAATGCTCAAGGAAGTAAGGGTGAACACTCTTGAAATAAATAAAGTGGTAGAAAGTTTCAGCAAAGAAAGAGAAGATATAAAGCAGAAGCAAATGAAAATTTTAAAACTGAAAAATATAGAACCAAGATAAAAAAAAAAAAAAACACCTCACTGGACAGGCTCAATAGCATTAACAGTGACAAAGGAAAGATTAAGTAAACTTGAAGATACAGTGATAGAATCCAAACTGAACAACAGGAAGAAAAAAAAAGTTAAAAGAAAATGCTCGAGGTTTCAGGTTCCTGTGTAATAACACTAAAGAAGTTAACATGGTGTCATTTAAAGTTCCAGAGAGATGAGATACTGCAGTGTGGAAAAAACCAAAAAAAAAAAAAATTTGAAGGGCACCCGTGGTTTAGTAGGTTAAGGGTCTGATTTTGGTTCAGGTCACGATCTCACAGTTTGGGAGCTGGAGCCCTGCACTGGATTCTGTGCTGACAGCTCAGAGCCTGGAGCCTGCTCCCAATTCTGTGTCTCCCTCACGTTCTCTGCCCCTCTCTCACTCCATCTCTCTCCCTGTCAAAAATAAATACACATAAAAAAATTTTTTTTTAATATTTGAAGACATGATGGCTGACAACCCCACAAATCTGGCAAAAGATACAAACTTACAGACTCAAAAAGATGAGCAGGCTTAAGCAAAATCAACTGAAAGAAATCAAATCCAAAACAAATCAGAATCAAACTGCTGAAAACTATAGACAAAAAACTCCTGAAAGCATCCAGAAAAATCACTTATATGGGGACAAAGATTTGAGTGACAGTGGATTTCTCATCAGAAACTAAGGAAGCCAGAAGGAAGTATTTTTAAAGTGCTAAAAGAAAAGATCTACCCAGGAGTCTATGTGAAAATATCCTTCAAGAACAAAAGTAAAATAATGACACACTCGAATAAAGGTAAATTAAGATAATTTCTTGTTAGCAGATGTGCTCTAAAATTGGAAAAGAAAGTTCTTCAAACACACACACACAAAAAACGATACCAAAAGAAAATCTGGAATATTAGAAATGAAGGAAGAACAAGCAAAATGGCAAATACCTGTATAAATATAATACTTCTCTTATTGAGTTCTTTAAAATATGTTTGACAATTGGAAGTAAATATAACACTGTCTGGTGAGATTTACAATCTTTGCAGATGTAATATACAAGACAAGTACAATATAGGAAAGACAGGTAAAAGAACACTCGGAGAGACAACTCTGTCTAATAACAGTTAGAATAGACACTCTTTTGAAGTGCATGTGGAACATTCACCAAGACACAACATATCCTGGGCCGTAAAAACCTTGAATTAAAAAAAAAATTGAAACCACAAAAAATTTAGTCTCGGACAATAACAGAATTAACTAGATATCAATAATAAAAGAGAAGAATCTCCAAATAATTGGAAATCAATCAACACCTTCTAAACAGCCCGTTGGTCAAAGAGAAAGTCTCAAAGGAAATTAAAAAATATTGAAGGGAACAAAAATGAAAGCATACTATATCAAGATGTGTGGAATACAGCTAAAGCAGTGCCTAAGGGAAATTTATGCCATAAAGTGTTTATACGAGTACAGAAAGCTCTCAAATCAACAAGCTAAGTTTCTATCTTTAGAGATTAGAAAAAGAAGAGAAAAATAAATCCAAAGCAAGCAGAGGAAGGAAGTAATAAAAATAAGGACAGAAATCTATTAAACCATAAACAGAAAAAACAACAACAGAGAAAAATCAAAGAAACCAAAAGTTGGTTCTAGGAAAAGATCAATAGAAGTGATAAATCTCTACCCAGAAACAAACAAACAAAAAAAATAAAGACAAAATAAGCAAATTACCAATATCAGGAATGAAAACATTAAAAGAATAGTAAGGGAATACTAACAGCAATTCTACACACAAAACTTCGACAACTTAGATAAAAGAAAACAAATGCATGAAAGCTACGAACAACCAAAACTCTGCCAAGATAAAATAGTACTGTAACTTTAATAAAACTGAATTTGTAGTTAGAAATCTTTTAAAAAGGAAATTCTCCAGGCCCAGATGGTTTCACTGGTGGTTTCTACCAAATGTATACAGAATAGATAACATCAATTCTACATAATCTCTAGCAGA
This sequence comes from Paguma larvata, assembly GCA_030068075.1. Taxonomy (NCBI): domain Eukaryota; kingdom Metazoa; phylum Chordata; class Mammalia; order Carnivora; family Viverridae; genus Paguma; species Paguma larvata. The sequence goes on from CM057832.1 coordinate 62,847,890, forward strand.
AAATAGAAGAGGAAAACACACACACACACACTTCCCAACTCAGTTTGATAAAGCCAGAAAAACCCTCATATCAAAACCAGTCAAAGATAATATAAGAAAACTGTAAGCCAATATAGCTCATGAACATAGATAGAAAAATCCTCAACAAAATTATCAGCTATTTGAATCCGGCAGTATAGAAAAAGAATCATACACCACAATCAAGTGTGGTTTGTCCTGGAAATGCAAAGGTGGTTCAATAGTTGAAAATCAACCAGTGTAATCCACCATATTGACAATCTAAAGAACAAAATCTAGAGAATCATATCAGCTAACACAGAAAAAGCATCTGACAAAGTGTAACATCCATTCATATTAAAATTTCTCAGCAAACCAGGAATAGAAGAGAGTATACTCAACCTGGAGAAGACATGTACAAAAATCTACAGGTGTTATCATACTTAATGGTGAAAGACTGAATGCATTTTCCTTAAGATCAGGAACAAGGCAAGGATGTTTACCTATACCAGTCCTCTCCAGCATCATATTGGAAGTCCTAAGTGTGCAATAAGGCAAGGAAAAAAAAGTCACACATATACAAAAGAAGAGATAAAACCATCCTTTTTCTGACTCCTAGAACTAATAAATAAGAAATAAGATCACAAATAGAAAGTCAAGGCAATCATATGTATATATATATATTAGCTATGACAACTGAAAACCAAAATTTAAAAAGAATACCAGTTATAGTAACTATTAAAAGTGAAATACTTTTAGGTCTTGATCTAATTAAACAAGTATAGCATCTGTATGCTATAAAGTACAAAACACTGATGAAAGAAATCAAAGAAGTCCTAAAAATAATGGAGAGATATACCATCATGTTCATGAATTGAAGACTCAAAGTAAGGACTCACAGTAAAGATATCAACTCTCCAAATTTATCTCTAGATTTAATGCAAAAATGCTCTAAATTCCAGTATATATTTTTTGCAGATAAAGATAAGTTAATTCTAAAATTTATATGGAAGGCCAGAAGAATTACACTAGCTAAAACAATTTTTGGAAAAAAAAAAAAAGAAAGTTGGAGGAATCATATTGCCCAATTTTAAGAATTATTATTATTATTAGAGAAGGAACAATCACACAGATCAGTAGAAGAGATTAGATGGTACAGAAATAGACCACAAAAATATGGTCACTGATTTTTTGCCAAAGGTGCAAAGGCAATCCAACGGAGAAAGGGTAGTATTTCAACAAATGATGTTAAAACATCATTGGGCATACATAGGCAAAAAATGGACCTTGACCTAAATGTTACATCTTACTAAAATCTTTTTCTCAAATTGATCATAGATCTAAATATGAAGCATAAAACTAACTTTTTAAAAAAAAATTTTAACATTTATTTATTTTTTGAGAGACAGAGACAAAGCATGAGCAGGGAAGGAGCAGAGAGAGAGAGAGAGAGAGAGAGAGAATCTGAAGCAGGCTCCAGGCTCTGAGCTGTCAGCACAGAACCTGATGTGGGACTTGAACTCAGGAACCGAGAGATCATGACCTGAACCGAAGTCGGACGCTTAATCAAGTGAGCCACCCAGGCGTACTGAGACTTTGGCGTATTTTTAAATTTTCATCTATTAACCAGACAAGAGCAAAGACTTTGACACAGTTTAGAGTTTATAGGTAAGTGCTTGAACTTGTTTTCTTTTTGCTTCAATTGAAACTGTGTCTGTGTAAAATCCCAAAGAGCAGATGAGTGGAGGGAGTCGAGAGTGAATGCAATTCTGTATTTAGGGCTAGTCCCAAGTGTCTCTTCCAAGTGATGAGTTCAAAGGTTCCTTTGATTGTTCGATGTTTTAGTGGGCTTTTCTGGATTCTTCTATTGTTCCTTCTTTTTGTCTTTGTTCTCTTTGCGCCCCAAAATCAGTCAATCCCAGATTAGGGGATCTTGAAGTCAGAGATGCAGTGGTGCAGGGGAGGATGTATAACTGGGCATGTTTACCCACAGGAGAAAGCACCATGTTGAGATTGCATACATTTGGCTGACCTTTTCCCCTGGTGGCTTGTGTGCGTGTGTGCACATGTGTGTGTGCGTGCTTGCATATTTGCAAGCACATGCCTTTTTCCAGGAAAAGGTAATTGCCACATAACTTAAGACATGCGTAGAATTCCTCCAAACATTCATATACAAGTTTCTGTATGAATGTAAGTTTTGATTTCTCTAGAGTAAATACCTAGAAGCAGGATTGCTAGGTCATATGTTTAGTGTATGTTTAACTTTTTAAGAAACTTCCTAACTGTTTTATTAGTACTGCATCCCCATTACCAGTGAACAAGTGTTCCCCTTGCTCCACATCCTGGCCAACACTTGGTATTGTCAGTTTAAAAAATTTTAGTCATGGGGTGCCTGGGTTGTCACTAACCAACTTTAGTTGGTTAAGTGTCCGACTTCGGCTCAGGTCATGATCTCGTGGTCCATGAGTTCGAGTCCCGCATCAGGCTCTGTGCTGACAGCTCAGAGCCTGAAGCTGGCTTCTCAGATTCTGTGTCTCCCTCTCCTTCTGCCCCCCATCACACTCTTTGTCTCTCTCTCCCTCTCAAGAATAAACATTAAAAAAATTAAAAAACATATTTAGTCATTCTGTTAGGTATATAGTGGTATCTTATTGTGGTTTTCATTGCATTTCCCTGCAGTTCATGATGTTAAACACTTTTTTATATGCTAATTTTCTTTGGTGTAATGTGTGTTCAGATATCTTGCCTATTATAAATTGGGTTGTTTGTTTTCCTACTGTTGAGTTTTGAGAGTTCATGGTTTATTTTGAATAGAAGTCCTTTGTTAGATATGTGACGTGCTAATATTTTCTCCTGTAGCTTGTCTTTCAGTCCCTGATATTGTTCATGATACTGTTACTGTCTCTTTCAAAAAGAAAGTGGTATTAATTTTGATAGAGTCCAATTTATCAATCTTTTCGTTATAGATTGTGTCTTGGTGTTATGTCTAGGAATTCTTTGTCTAACTCCAGGTCGTGGATATTTTCTATTATGTTTTTTATAAAGTTAATAACTAGGGGCACCTGGGTGGCTCAGTTGGTTGAGCATCTGATTTCAGCTCAGGTCATGATCTCATGGTTCATGGGTTTGAGCCCCGCATCAGGCTCTGTGCTGACAGCTCAGAGCCTGGAGCCTGCTTTGTAATTAAATTTTTTTTAATTTTTTTTTTTAATGTTTATTTATTTTTGAGAGACATGGAGGCACAGCGTGAACAGGGCAAGGGCAGAGAGAGAGGGAGACACAGAATCGGAAGCAGGCTCCAGGCTCTGAGCCGTCAGCACAGAGCCCGACGCGGGGCTCGAACTCACAGACCGTGAGATCATGACCTGAGCTGAAGTCGGCCACCCAACCGACTGAGCCACCCAGGCGCCCCTAAAAAAATTTTTTTAAATAGGCAGGAGTCTCAATGCATTTCTTAGAGAGGTTTTATACCACTAATTTAAGTCATTGAGAAATGCAGGAAATTAAGTTAGAGGCTATGAGGGTAGGTTAGACTACCTTTTGTTTGTTTGTTTGTTTATGTATTTTTGAGAAAGATGGTGCAAGTGCAGGCTCGTCAGCAGGAAAGGAGCAGAGAATGGGAGACAGAGGATACAAAGCAGGCTCTGTGCTGACAGCAGCAAGACACATGTGGGGCTCAAACTCACGACCTGAGCCAAAGTCAAACGCTCAACTGACTGAGCTACCTAGGTGCCCCGCTTTTTTTTTTTTTTTTTTTTTTTTTTTACATTTGATTTGTTTTTGAGAGACAGAGAGAGAGATAGAGTGTAATCAGGGGAGGGGCAGAGAGAGCAGGAGACACAGAATCCAAGAAGCAGGCTCTAGGCTCTGAGCTGTCAGCATAGAGCCCAATGCAGTGCTCGAACCCACGAACTGCAAGATTATGACCTGAGCCGAAGTCAGTTGCTTAACCAACTGAGCCACCCAGGCACCGCTTTAAAAAATTTTTTTAACGTTTTATTTCAGGCATCCCGCTTTTAAAGGAGAAAAAATAGAGGCTCATTTGATGGTAGAATATTCTCTGTGCTCTCTTCCATCAATCACCAAATTCTCCCCAGTGTCCTCATTGTTTCCAGTGATGTAGAGACTAAAGGAAAATGCTGGCTAAAGCTAGGAAGGTATACACCAAGGATAACCTCACAACAGGCAACAGTTGAGCCAAAGAAAAACCCTGACTCCATCAGCCCTTAGTAAAGAGTTACACATTGCTAGGGCAGAGGGCGGGGGACAGAATCATTCCCGTACATGCTGTGGTGGCACTTCCCTAGCTGGACTCTTGTCCATCCAATCTATTCTGCTCATTTACATACAATAAAATGCACTGGTTTAAAGGGTACATTTTGATAAGTTCTAACAAATCTGTATACCCATATAACCACCCAATGTCGGTCGAGATACAAGATTTTCCATCTTCCCAAAATGTTGACTCGTGCTCCAGCTCAGTCTGTCACTAAAGATTTACCTTTTCTAGAGTTTCATATGAATGTAATTATACTATATATACTCTTTCGTATCTAGCTTCTTTTAGCATAATGCTTTTGAGATTCAACTATGTTGCTAGATGTGTCATTTCTTTTTATTGTTGAGTAGGATTCCATTACATAGATAGCATGGATATACCAAACTTGTTTATCCATGCACATAACGGTGGACATCTGGTTGTTTCCAGTTTAAGCAGCAATGAATATTGGCGTGTAAGTTATTGTGTGGACATACACAATTTTAATTTCTCTTGGGGAACTAACTAGAAGTGGAATGGTTGAGTCATTTGGAAAATGTATGTTTAACTTATAAACTGCCAAACTGTTCTCCAGAGTTATTTACGATTTTGCATTCCCACCAACAACGTAGGAGTGTTTCAGTTGCTCCATATCTGTCCCAAACTTGATATTGCCAGTCAGTCTTTTTAATTTTATCCACTCTTATACATAGAAGTCAACTGAGGTATCACTGGAGGTCAATCTGCATGCTCACTTTTCAAGTATTTGTTGACAATCTGAATATCTACTTTTCTAAATCAGGTATCTGTTAAAAAATCTTTGTCAATTATTTATTGGATTATCTTCTTACTGAGTTCTAAGAACTATATTTATTGTGAATAAAAGTCCTTTGTCAGATGTATGTGTTATGAATATTTCTCCCAGTCTGCCGGCTTGCCTTTTTAATTGTCTTCACTATATTTTTCAAATAGGAGAAATTTTCAATTTTGATGAATTCTTATTTATCAATATTTTCTTTTATGGTTCATATATTTTGTATCCTAAGAAATCTTTTCCTGTCCAAAGGTCATGAAGATTTTCTCTTATGTTTTTTGTAGAAATTTCATATTTAGGTTTATGATTTGTTTTAAGTAAATTTTTGTGTGTTGCATGAGGTTAAGGTCACTGTTCATTTTTAGTATAGCAATCTAGGGTGGTAGGGGTGAGGAAAATGGGCAAAAGGGGTTAAAAAGTACAAACTTCCAGCTATAAAATAGTAAAAAATATTTTATAAATATAAAATATAAATGTATATGAAATACAAAAAAAGGAAGTCCTACAGTTTTAATGTACAGCACGGTAACTATAATTAATATATAATACTGTATTATATATTGGAAAGTTGCTAAGAGAGTAGATAATGGGGCACCTGGGTGGCTCAGTCGGTTGGGCGTTTGACTTTGGCTCAGGTCATGATCTCGCAGTTTGTGAGTTCAAGCCCCGCATCAGGCTCTGTGCTGACAGCTCAGAGCCTGGAGCCTGCTTCGGATTGTGTTTCTCCCCATCTCTCTGCTCCTCCCCTGCTCATGTTCTGTCTCTCTGTCTCTCAATAATAAATTAAAATGTTAAAAAATTAAAAGTTTTCATCACGAGAAAAGAAAATTTATAGCTATGTATGGTGATGGATGTTACATAGACTTACTGTGGCGACCATTTTGCAATATATACGAACATATGATCATTATGAAACTAATATACTGTTATATGTGAATTACATATCTCAATTAAAAAAATGTTTTACTAAAAACAAAGATTTTGCTTTGTCCAAGCTTTCTACTAAAAAAAGATTTTGCTTTGTCCAAGCTTTCTACTAAAAAAACTAATTTTTTTTAAAAAAAAGGCTATCTAGTTTTTCCAGAACTATTTGTTAAAAGATTGTCCTTACCCCACATGAAATAACCTGGCGTCTCTGTCAAATATGAATTGACCATATATTTGTGGGCCTTCTTTTTTTTTTAATGCTTTATTTATTTTTGAGAAAGAGAGCATGATTGGGGGAAGGGCAGAGAGAAAGAAGGACAGAGGATCCAAAGCGGGCTCTGTGCTGAGAGCAGCAAGCCCGATGGAGGGCTCGAACTCATGAGCCATGAGATCATGACCACAGCCAAGGTCGGATGCTCAACTGAACTGAACTACCCAGGTGCCCCTATTTGTGAGTCTTCTTATAGCATCCCTATCCTTTACCATGCCTCTTCCTTTTTCAAGGTTCTATAATGGCTCCTCACTGTCCATCAAAACAAGTATAAAATTCCCATTCTTAACAAAGTACTTCCAACAACTTTCCAGTTCAGCTGGACCTACCTCACTTCCACCTCCTCCTGCTCCATTCCCTGAATACAGCATTATCAGTGCTGCCCTATCATCCTGGGGATTCATACCATTCTTCCTGTCATCCTAGGATGCTCACCCTGCCATCCTTAAAACATTACCCATCCTTCCCCATCCATGAAGCATTCCTTGATAATTGTATAGGTCAAAAATTTCTTCTCTCACTGTCTTTAGTTCTCATTATACTTACAATATGTGCCAATATCATACCCTTTCATCCTTCTATGTGATTCAATATTTATTCAACACAGAACTACTGAGGCTCTACCATGGCAAGGCATGAGGAGAGAGAAATGAAAATAAAGGGCCATCATTGCCCAGAGACTTACAGACTAGTGAGGAAAGAATCAAGTAAAGAGACAAAAATAATTCAATATGTGTTCTCTCATACCATTCACTATAACAGGTTATAACTGTTTCATGATGTACATCTGTATCCCTCAAATAAATATTTCAGTATTTTTTTTTCTTAAAGTCTATTTATTTTTAGAGAGACAGAGACAATGTGAGTGTGGGAGGGGCAGAAAGAGAGGAAGAACAGAGAATCCCAAGCAGGCTCCGCACTATCAGCGTGGAGCCTGATACCTGGCTCGAACTCACAAAACTGTGAGATGGTGACCTGAGCCAAAACCAAGAGTTGGACGTTTAACCAACTGAGCCACCCATGCACGCCTAAAAGGACTCATTTTAAAACAAAGCTACAATACTATTCTTATACCTTAAATATTGTATTCACATCAATATCATCAACTATCTAGTGTTCAAATTTCCTTGGTTATCATAACTGCTTGTTTACAGTTGGTTCATCATTTGTCTACACTGAATTCCAAATAAGGTCCATAATTACAATTGGTTGGTATTTCTCTAACTCTCTTTTTAGACTCCAATGCCCTATCTTCTCTGCAATTTATTTGATAAAAGCAGATTGTTGGCCTTTAAGATTGCCTGGATTTTGCACATTACAAGCCTGTAGTGTCTGTCATTTAATTTGTTTATCTGTCCTCTGCATTTCCTGTAAATTGATCATCAGATCTAGAGGCTTGAGCAACTTTATATTGGTTTTAGCTGGCTAAGAAAATTTCAACAGAGGTGTGCTGTGTGACCCCCCATTAGTAGGCACAAATGATCCCTGCCTAGATCCATTAATTAAGTAGGGGTGGCAAAATGGTAATACTCCAACTCCATTCTATCATCACTTCTTAATTTATTAGCTGGAATTCTTCTATAAAGAGAAACTCCCTTTCTTAACGATTTGATTATGCTAAGATATAGTGTATGCAGAAAAGACAGGATAAATACTTGATTCTTTCTCTTTATTTATCTGTTTTCAAAATAATGAATTCATTCCCTGGCACCATTAGAAGGTGAGCAATTATATGAGTTTATTTTTATTATTAAGTCATGGATCTAAACATGTTTGATGTATTTTAAACTACTGCAGTTACTATCCTATTAATGCTCCATTGCCCCAGTGGGCAAAGTCTTCAGTTTGGCTCTCAAGTCCTTTGGTTGTGGCTCCTGTTGTTTTTGACAGCTTCTTTGCTTTCTGGTATGATAAAAACAAAACAAAACAAAACAAAACAAAACCCAAAAAACCTCCAGGCACAAGTTGTACATTTCCTGCCCCAAATTTGGAAACAATCATTTCTACTAGGGGTCCTAGTTCCCTTTAGTGAGAAATGGTATTTAGAAACCACAAACTGTATGCGAGAGATGCTCATTGCTACACCATCCCTCGGCCTTTCAGTCGACACAGACAGGAAATACTGTTTCTCAATATGAACTATGTGATGAGCCCATAAACACTTCCATTTCGAATTCACCACTATAGAGTTTTCACTTAACTTCCATCAATTTTACATCTGGATCTTCTTTCTCCAAGGGCTTAAATCTCAGTCCTTAAAGACCCCAATGTAATTACTCATTTGCTTTATCTAACAGTAGACAACGGCCTCAAATTACTATCATCACTACCACTCATGATATGATAGAAGACAGTAACTCCACTTGAAGTATACAATCAAACTACTGTATTTTAAAGTACTTGGACTAGTTACTCTGTATAGTCATGCTGCCAATCTGAAACACAGTTAAGGTCATTTGTTTCATTTTGCTTTTAATTTTTAGGGATTGCTTAAAAAAATACCTCGGTTTATATTTATGTATAATATTTTCTCAGTTCCAAAGCCAAGTCTATAACACAAGGTATAGTTAAAAGAAATCTAGCTCCTATCTGTCCCTATCATCTGATTCCCTTCCACTAAAGGTAACCATTTAAAAAACTTTTATCATTTATATGTCCATTGTTTTTATTAAATATCAAAGGAATTGATGTTTAGCATCGATTTAACAATTGATACTGTACACACTTTCTCTACCTTGTTCTTTTCATGTAACAATATATGCTAAAGATTACATGGCTTTTGAGACGGTCTGCAATTTTTTTATAGCCGAATAGTGTTCCATTGTGTAAATGTACCATAGTTTCTCTAAGTCAGCCAAATTGGTGGACATTTGGGCTGTTTCCAGTCTTTTGCTGTGCCAATAAATAACCTTCTACATGAGTATTTTCCTGTTTTTGTCAATGTATCTTTAAGATAATTTCTTACAAGCTGGACTATTGAATAAAAGGACTACCTAATTTTGTGAGATATGTAAATTCCCCTCCATGGAACTTAAACTGTTTTGCATTTCTACCAGTAATGTAAATTGCCTGTTTCCCTGCAGCTCCACCAACAGAGAATGTTGTCAGACTCTTATCCTGATTGGCAAGAAATGACAGTGGTTTTAATGTGTACTTCTCTTATGACAAGCAAAGTCGAGCACCTTCTCATAGCTTTAAGAGACACTTGATTTCTTTTCTGTGAACTGTTTGTTTATATCTGTAGTTCATTTTTCTATATGGTTACTGGTTTTTTTTCTCTCTTTCATTTTTTTAGAAGCTTATTATTTATTTGTCTGTGGCATAAAGTACAGATATTTTTTCCCCCAATAAGTCATTTGCTTTGCTTATTTTTTGTTTTTACATGCAAAAAGCATTTTGTTTTCAGATGCCCGAATTTATCAATCTTTTATTTTATTGGTTCTGGGTTTTGAACCCAGAAGTTTTCTTCAGTTTGAGGTTAAAAAAGGACTTATGTTTTCTTCTAGAACTTAACACAATATTTTTAATGATCTTCACCCTTTCCCCTTCAGTCCCTTAGAGTGTATAGAAAAACAGTCTTATATCCAATCAATTCATATGTTGGAATCAGCTCATTTCCCATTTTTAAAGTCAAACGTCTGACGTAGTTCAAGTAATCTTTCTGCTAATGCTGTTCCTTCACACACATGGACCCTTGGATCGTGCAGGCAAAGCAGAGAGACATGCATGTGAATGTATCATCGTGCTTCTCCTTTACAGAGCTCCTCTGTGCCACCTGCAAGACATGATGTCAGGTGAAATCCAAACCACCAAGTGCCTCAAATACTGAGAGAGAGCTAGAGGCAAGGCATTTCGTTCCCTCTCTATTCAGGGAATGAACAGCAAAAGAAATCTAGGAACAAGCGAATAATGGATTCTACCTAGGGCCAATCGGGATCTGCCAAGTGGCCAGGGTGAGCAGGGGGTACTCACGCAGTCATCTTGTGGGTGTTGTTGTGGAAGAAAGAAGAATTTTGGTTGAAAGAGCAGCTGCGGCCAGCTGCTCAGGGAAACTCTGCCCAATGCCCTGGCATCGTGGGCATGGCCTGTTCTCTGAAGCACATCCAACTCAGGAATGGGGAATAGTTTCTAATGTCCCTTTCCAGACATATCATGTTTCCCATCTAAAACATTTCTTCATCAATAGGCTTTTAGGAGAATGACTTCCACAACTGCAGTCTGGTATGTGGTTAGACAACGGCCTCACTTCTTTGGATTTCAAAATAAGGCGCACAGAAAAGATCTGATTTTTTTTTTAAGGATAAAATACATAAACCAATGTTGTTCAGATATTTGATAATAATCTAAGAGGAAATAATAACCAGGCCTAGCTGACTTTTAATTTAATATCTTAGGGGCGCCTGGGTGACTCAGTCGAGTTTAGTGTCCAGCTCTTGATTTCAGCTCAGGTCATGATCTCACAGTTTGTGGGATCGAGCCCTGCGTGGGGGTCTGTGCTGACAGCATGGAGCCTGCTTGGGATTCTCTCTCTGCCCTTCCCCATGTGTGTACATGGGCACACTCTCTCTCTCTCAAAAGAAACTGTGTATACGTGAGCACACACGCACTCTCTCTAAATAAATAAATGAACATTTAAAACAAATTACAAAAAAAAATAAAGCACTGTATATTATACCTACTTATAGAAGAATCACACACATATAAAATCACTCTGCTCTCCTAACAAGTATTCCAGGTAATCCTAATGCAGGTTTCCTCATTTCCCAGTTTTTTGGGGAAAGCAAAATAAAACAAAACAAAACAAACTCTGCTCAAAAGTCTAAATCCTCTGAAAGTCTACCTTACCCCCAAATTTCTTAAATTGTTTTTTTGTTTGTTTGTTTTTGTCCCCAGACACTGATGACTATTTTGTTGACAGTTTTCTCCCTGGCATCTATCACAATGCCTGGCACACAATATCTATGTCATACATGTTTGTCACATTAAGGAATAAGAATCTGGGGCAAATGGGCATCTACGTGGAAAGGACGACGTTCTCATGCCACACACGACACTCAGCGCAAAGTGGATGAAAGACCTAAACGTAGGAGCTAAAATGATAACACTATCAGAAAGCCTGGGTGCACATCTTCATGACCTTGGCCTTGGCCGTGGTTTCTCAGATGGGACACCAAGGGCACAAGCAATCAAAAGAGAAACAGATATACTGGACTTCGTCAAAACTGAACTTTTATGCCTCAAAGGACACTATTAAGATAAGTGAGAAGACAGTGCACACAAGAGGAAGAATCCATGCTTCCTATAAAGATATTCCCCAAAGCCAACTCCAAAACCACTACTCTCCATCCCTTCTTTTCTAGCTTTCTGTCCCTGGTCTTTTCCATTTCTTCTCATCTTTCTTTTCTTTTTGTTCCCGCCCTGTTCCTCCTTTTTCTTATTCTGTGTCTAGGAATGCAATTTATATTTTTATTTTTATAAATAGGATTCTGGTTTTTTGTTTTTCTTTTCTTTTTTCTTCTCTCTCTTTTTTTTTTGAACCATCACCAGGGAATTTGTTTGAGGGTTAAAGAGCCTGGGTACCGCAGAGTCTTTGCCATACTACAGGTCACCTGCTTCTGTGTACTTATCCAAGGCTTATGAACAGACACACACAAAGTAGGCCTTTGATCCTGAAAATGGAGGGATCCCACTGGGATGAGGATAAATATTTATCTCTATTTGCTTTTTTCTTTTGGGGCCTGGTTTCTGGCTTGCCCAATGTCCTATTTGGCCAAAGACCAGCCAGGTCAGGAAAAGATCACTCCACAGTTCCAGCCCTGAAAACATACGGGAAGAGCCTCCAAACAGTTCCCATATGAATCTTAACAGGGTCATCTGAGTACACTACAAGTGTAAGGAAATATGTAGGGAGAAAAGACATTCTCTGCACTCATGCTAAGTTAGAGCAGAAAACCAAACATAGAATAATCTCTTATGAATTTCTTCCCATAACCTTACCTAAGGAAAGATAAGAGATATTCCAGAATGTCCTAGGAGGACTGAAAAGCAATCTGGTGGCCAGGGTGGAGGAAGAAGTGTAAAGGGTTTGATGTCACAAAGAGCACCATTTTCAAATCCTAGTTTTGCTCTCTATGAGCCAAGCCTCACTTTCCCAAACTGCAAAACAAAGATAATAAAAACTTGCCTTACAGAGTTGTCGAAAGGATTTACAGACTTCATGTACATAAAGCACAGGGCACAGTTCATGGGACATAACCAGCAACTCAATTTTGGTAGAAATATTAGATATGTCCCACTATGTCTCTACTAACGGCCCTAGAGTTCTAGAGCTTCAGGTCACCATGCTCCTAAACTGGAAGTCATAGAAAAGAAGATGAGTTGTTCTTTGGCTCTCCAATGGGGACCTGACTCTTAAAAAGGGCATGTACTCACCTCTCCTGCAAACTGAATCAGCGGAAGGCGAGATCTATCAAAAGCCAGTTGTTGGCTCCGCTGGGCACACTGTGTGTTGGGAAAGCACAACAAGCAGACTCCCTAAGCCACTGCTTTTGCAAAGATGAAGAATGGCCTTTGCAAAGAGCGTGGGCAGGCAGAAGTTTGTGACCCCCAGTGTTGCCATCACCACCATCACTACCAGTCATCACTGCTCTTTCCCCCAACTTGCAACATTGGCACCACCGTGACGACCACTGTGGCCATCACCTCCTCCACTAGTAACACAATCAACACCATCACCAGGACCTTCCCCCATCACGACCACCACTCCCATCGTTATCACCACGTGGCATCAATCAAAACCCCAGCTACTAAAGAAGGAATGACTGAAGGTAAAGCTGTTTAGCATGAAGCCTTAAGGAAAGTTCTATTTGGTGGACTTCTGAATCATGTGTGCAAATGGGATCACACCCATCTCTCGGCAGGAACAGAAATGGGCCCACCTAAAGCTACTTGCTGCAGCAACTACCACTGAGCTTAAGAGAGATTCTCAGGGGCGCCTGGATGGCTCAGTCAGTTAAGCGTCCGACATTGGCTCAGGTCATGATCTCACAGTCCTTAAGTTCGAGCCCTGCATCGGACTCTGTGCTGACAGCTCAGAGCCTGGAGCCTGCTTTGGATTCTGTGTCTCCCTCTCTCTCTGTCCATCTCGGTCTCTGTCTGTCAAAAATAAAAATAAACGGAAAAAAAAAAGAGAGAGAGAGAGATTCTCAGAGAGGTAATCTCCCTCTTCCCCTTCCCTACACTCAGGACAAGGACTGGGAGAAGGTTCTCAGGCCCCCAAGGGGGTCTCCAACATGGCTTTGTTCCTAGGCTGCTGACTGTATCCCCACATGCAGGGCCCTGAAGGCTAGGGCTGGGTGGGATAAGAGAGGAGCCATGGCCTCGTAACGGGAAGGGCTGGCCATATTTCCACGCGCGAGGAAGAGGAGGCTGTGCACTCCTTGGCCAGGAGTTTTGTTACAATGACTTGAAGCCCACTGACAAAACAGCTTTGCCAGTACTCCTATGGGAGGCTCATGTCTTAGAAGAACAAGGCAGGCATTTACTAGTGCCCCGCCTGTCGCCATGAGGAAAACTGAAACAATATCCTTTTAAAATACCTTTCACAGAGATTTTGCTGTATTTTCCTTTGAAGACATAACAAATATCTAAGAACCTTGCCCACATTTTTAAAAACGGGTCACAAGTTTTTGCTAAAATAAAAAGAAGCTATTTTGATTTCCTTGCATCCTTGTAACTTAACGGTTATAAACAGCTAAACTGAATTTTTAATTATCCTTTTTAAGACTTTTGAAAACGTAAAGGTTATTCCTAGGCTGACATTGAATATGCCAGGTCTGTAGCTAGAAGCAAATTTTTATAGCTGGTTATAAACTCCTGAAATATGAGTTTATATTGGAAAAGCTGAAGCAACCTTAACTCTAAGTACGCCGATGGGCGCCACTTTAATTACAGTCCCAGAATCGAATAAAACACAGTCTCTCTTCTACAGTAGCATCACAAAGAACCCCATTAACTCTCCAATTACTAAATGAGGAAACAACATTCTCTAGAAACCAAGCCAAGGAAAAAAAGAACAGTGCATGTTCCAACTTAAAACCTTAAAACTAGGCTTCAAAGTCACAGTCTGCCTAAGGAGGCGCTCCCCTGCGCGGTAATGTTTACTTCACTTATTTAAAATAAGTGAGTGTCTTTGCCAAGGCTCACATAAGACTATTTGTTTAACAAATAAAGATGTGTGTTTCCTGGAGTGTTTCTAATTGGGGTTTGAGATCCCACCTCCTAGGAAATTCTGGGCTTGGATACCTCCCGCAAGCACGATGCCTTTGACCATGTGGGTATCCCGGATCGAGGGGAGCGGAGGGTCTGGTGTTCATAAGGGAGCAGGCACATGGCAAAATCTACAGAACAAATGGTTTGTGTCCCAGCAACGCATCCATCACGCTTTCAACAGGAAAGAAAACTGGGGAAGGTCAAAACGATATCCAGTAGGATTGGTAAATCGAGCTATTCAGTAGGCAAGCAAACCTTAAAAATAGCAACTTGGGGGAGGCCAATTTTCCCTCATCTCCTCCCTTCCCTCTCTCCCTCCTGCCTCCCCAGTCTGCCCTGCTGCCCCCGCTGTCTTTGCAAGAGCAGTTAAGCAGCCCAGTTTTCAAAGCCGTGCTAACATCTTGGGAAACGCCAGGGCAAAATCAAAGATTCTTTGGCTGGGCGTGTAATGTAAAACTTGAAGTTGTTCCTGTTAAATAAAAACAGCCATGTTAATTTTGGTGCCATTGAAAACACAGGAAAATGCCGTTGCCAAATGGGAAAGGGGGAAGAAAATAGCTTACCAAATGGGAAGCAGTTGTATTTTCAAGGCTTGAGAAGGGTATACGATAGAAACTAGACGGTGAATTGAAAGAGAAAAAAGAAACGTAAAAGAATGGTTGTTTTTCTCTATTTAACTTTTCCTCCATCAAGGTAAAGGAATGCATCCCCAGTTCCCTGGAAGAGACAGGGAACTCAAGTCTCCGAGGTTCACTGCCTTGCTCTGTAAATAATGAAAAGCCTTCCCGCCCGAGCTCCTGGTCCCACCCTTCTGCAAATGCTCTCAATAACACACTCCCCTGGTTTACAGATTCAGCGAGCTACGCGGCAACCGGAAAAAATATTCTGTGCTTAAGATCCTGCTCTGAGCTGAATGTGACAAACGGCTGGAGAAGCATAATCATAGAGGCAGAAACTGTTTATTTTCTGGTTCCACTTGAAAGTTAGCGACTATTCCCAGCAGTGTCTTCAAGTACTTCTGAGTTCTTAAACGCAGTAGACGCCACACTGTACTTGTAATGAGGGGTATAACTGCAAGCGATTTGCAGGAGAGCATCATTGGCTGGTTTTAACATCTTCGGGCAAGAAACCAGGGAAGGAGAGAAGGAAAGGAAAGCTAAAGACCAGAGACTCTCGAAATCCTCATTTTAGGGGTGTGAGGAGATTCTGGAACATCGACTTGCTGTTGTTGCTGCTGCTGGTCCTAAAATATGTGTTACGAGAGAACTTTTTTACTTTAATTGTAATTTGGAAGATAACTCTAATGGTGATTCCTGTCTCACCCTCAGGCACTGGGGAAATTACCCTCGCTATCTTTGGCAAAAGTAAAATGACCTTCATCACTATTGCTATTCCCACGTGCATTCATTCTTTCCTTCACTTTATAAATAATAAATAAATCAACTGAGTGTCCTCTACTCGCCTGGCACTGGGTAGCGTGCTGGCTAGGAGACAATTCAACATCAGGTGAATATTTTTCATAGGCGGTATTTTTTTCATTCCAAAGGCATGCTTCCACAAAATGGTATCTTGGCAGTGCTCCAGGTTCTCGGTGAGAGCCATGCATGAGTGTGCATGATAACCCTGGCCTTGAAACAAAATCCAAGTTACACTTCCCCAGGTCTGAAGTTACTGTGAAATTCTCCCAGATTTGGACTGGGCAGCCAACACTGTGGCTCACTCTACACGTCCTTCAGTTCCATATATCATGGAAACCCAGGGAAGCACCAAGGGAAGTGTGGGGGGTGACATCAGGGAGAGAACTGGACACCCAAGACTCCCAGGGGCGCTAACCAGGTAAGAGGCCTCATTAGATCCTCCAGGCAATCGAGCTAAGAGGGGTTAACAGCTTCTTGAAGGGCTTGAATTCAAATTCACGGAGCATCAAAGAGCTTAGAAAAGTAGTTATATAAAATGAATTTCCAGGAACGTGTGCAGACCAGTCTGAAGTAAGGAATGATGAACCATGTGTTAATAACGTAGTAAAAGGGGGCCATGATAATCTTTAAATGGAAAGCGAGATGGCTGTGCAGCACAGCTCTTGGAGTTAAACGTAAAGACCTGGGATTGGTGAATGAAATCATGGCACCAAGCCGACGTGGTTCAAACTGCAGGCCCCACAGGCAGATACCCTGGTTGAGTTTTAGCCTTGTCACTTGGGAGACTGAACAAGACCAAACTACTCTTCTTGGTTTCCTCATTTATAAAATGCCAGTAATAGTAGCCTCCACCCTATAGCGGTTGTAAGGCTTACATGGGACAACACGTGAAATGTCCCCAGCACAGTGCTGGGCCTAGAATTCAGCGATCCATAAATGAATCTAGATACACCAAGGAGATACACTTTTGCAGCTTCCTGGGCCTGGTTTGGACTTTTCAATTCCTGGACAATGGAGAGAACTAGAAAGTGATCCAGAAGAAAGCAAGTGAGACGATTAAAGAAAAGGAAAACAGAAATTACGAAAAGGAGCTTGGTAAAACTGTTGGGATTATCTAGGCTGGCAGAGCAAAAGCTGGAAGAGGCTTAGCAAGAAAGCAAAAAAGCAATAAGGCACCGCCGTTACGCAGCATGGGGTGACCAGCTATTCCGCTGCTGGGGTTCGGTCACAGGAGAAGGTACGTTGCTGCGGCAAGAGGAGCAAGGGTTAGCCATAGAAAAGGACTTGCTTATAATTTTCCTTTTATGAAGAGTCATTCCCCTTGGCCTCAGAGTCAGACAAGCACAAGTGTATTTCTTTGCAAACCAGATATCCATTTGAAAGCATAGGAAAAATGAACTTCCGACTTTTTTTTTTAAGCATTTTTATTTATTATTGAGAGACAGAGAGTGAGCAGGGGAAGGGCAGAGAGAGGGAGACACAGAATCCGAAGTAGGCTCCAGGTTCTGAGCTGTCAGCACAGAGCCCAAAGCAGGGCTCAGACTCACAAACTGTGAGATCATGACCTGAGCCAGAAGTCGGTCGCTTAACCGACTGAGCCACCCAGGCAGCCCAACCTTTGGACTTCTAACAAGATCACCACAACCCTCACGGGGCTCAGGGGTCCTGCCAGGTGGGGGAAGTAACACAAATGACCAGTAGCTCCCCTCCCAGTACTCTCTGAGCCTCTGAGCCTTTCCGTGGTGGCTCTCTTTGTCTGTTCCCAAGTGATGACTGTCCTTAACAGTGTCACACACAGAACACAGGGTCCCGCCCAAACGGGATCACTGTATTTTGCGTGTGTATCTCTGGTAAATATGTACCAGGGAAGTCAACAGGCTGAATGCTTGTGTGTGTGTGTGTGTGTGTGTGTGTGTGTGTGTGTGTGTGTGTGTGTGTGTGTGTGTGTGTCTGCATACCCGCAGCGCAAAGGCCTGCAGCTTATATTAATTTTGAATCCACTAAGACGGTTGCCCTTTAGAGATTAAAAAAAATTATTTGCTATGCTAATAAAGAACATTTTCTGAATTTGTTCTTCAGTGTCATGCCTTATTAAAGCTGAGATAAATCACGTCCCTTGCCTACCTCCCGTTGATGTCACTGAAAAAAATTAGATTATTCTAGCCGACATGAAACCATAATGGGGTAGCTGCCTAGCCTCTGCTTACTATTTAAAATTGAGTTTTGGGTGATATGCTCTAGAATTATGTGGGGGGTGGTATACGGACATTCATCTGAACTTAGAAAAACATGCCTCAGCAACTCCGCCACAATTCAACCCATTCCTTGAGAAGCCGGGAAATTCAGACACATTTGGTTGTTTCCATATCCCACTCCTTTCCACTTCCTTTTCTGACATTTCATTCCACTTTCTCTGTTTTCGGATTACGCTTGGCTTTCTGCCCAAGCCTGAAGATTAAACCATTAAAAATCTCTGTCTTCTCAACATCCTCCTATTTATAAAAAGAGCCCGCCCTAGCTTTCCCCTTTATTTTTCTCTCTACGAGGTTAAAGAATATTTTCCCTTTTCCTCTTTCAAACTTTCTGACTTGAAACCTGCACAGAGGTCTTATGAGGCGGGTTGCTGACCTTCTGGCCTGGGCTCATGCGGGCCTCTGGCCTGCCCACCTCCGAATCTCTGGAGTAAACATTCGGCTGCGGAGAGTCCAGCTGTGGGTGCCTCTACCAGCTATGACCGTTCACTCAACACCAGGGCACAACCCAAATAAATAACACCAACAGCCCATATCGTATAAATAATATTTAGTTCTCTTAACCAGAAAAATAAATGGCATTTCTTAACCATTAGACAGCTATTAAATCGTCTATTTAAAAATGTCAAACATGTAGGTTGATTTTTAAGAAAGAGGCTCTCTCTAAATTTCCAAAGTTACTGAGAACGGGATGAATACAGCTCTAAAACTGCTGAAATGAAGAAATCTGAAAAACAATGTCATTACCAAACACTGAGCAGGGATCGTCCATTGTGGCTTGGGTCTAAATGAACAAGAGCCTCGTAATGAAACGTTAGGTTTGAGGGGAAGGGTATTATTCTTATTTCCATCCCCACTTTACTGCGTGTAGGGCCCTCCAAGTCTTGGTGAGCCACACGAAGTGCTGATATTCGACTGCTTTTGAAATTTCCCGAGAACCTTCATGTGGTTCCACCTGAAGTCGGGGATAAATAAGAAGCAAGCACATCCCTAAATCCCACAACTGGCAGGCATATTAATGGAATCTTTGTGCATTTACTGACTCCTCAAAATGCACCAAACATTCAATGCGGCATTGTTGACAACTGTAAAATACTGGAGGAAAAAAACCTCAAAGACTGTATTTTGGAAAAATAAAAAGAGAACATCCTCAGAATAGAACACCAATGCCACTAAATTACAAAAGCGGAGAGAGAGAAAACGCACTAGGACTTCCCGGTAGGAAGCAGCCCAGGATGCAATGTGAAGCGATAAAGAGCACAGAGTAAACAGCGTGTGTGCGCTGCCTCCTTCTGTGTACGGAAAGGGAGGGGCAGCAATATCCATATAGTTCTACTGGGTATTTCTTATTGCATTTGCATGAAGAGACACAGGACGTTAGATAAAAGCTAGTAAAGGTACTAAGGAATGAGGAATGAGGTATACGGGAACAGAGGTAAGAAACAAAAAACAGAAAACAACTTCACTAAAGAAACTTACTATCCAAAGGCCTTTTAAGGTTGATTCCTCTGCAAAAGGGCCTTGAGCCACTTCTGTTCTGGCCTACAGGATTATCTTGGCCAAACGCAGGCGGGTACTATTTACAAAATGCTGTGTGTGCTTGTGGGAGAGGGGCCTTGGGAAGGCAGGCTGAGCAGGGCTGGCATTCAAGGCAGGACACCACCCAGCCCCGCTGCTGCTCGCCCCTCTCCAGCCTGGCCTTCTTCCTGATTCAGAGCATCTCTGGCTCCATTTGGAAGTTGCAGGTGTTTTTCTGGAAGTTCCCATCACACAGTCCTTTGAAGCACAGGTCAGATAATGCCTCTGATAATAGCGAGAATGGACCGGACACCACTGCCTCAGGGGTGGGCAGTGCTCTGTCTCTCATCTGAAAGCCACAGCAAAAGGGGTCAAGGATGCAGAGCTTTCTCCAGCTGGTGGACCCAGAGCCCCAAGGGGCTCAGCCAGTCCAGCTGAGTGCATACGGGATCCCAAATCCCCAGAAGTTCAGGGTTTCTTTCAGATGTGGAAAAGGAACTAAGGAATGAATGTGACCTGAACCAAAAATGTCTGGTGGTTTTTATTCTGCTGACACCTTCGACTTTTTTTGGGAGGGGGAGAAACGTTAATATGTAAACTACTAAAGTTCAAGCTACATCCTTGAAGGAAGACCTAACGAGAATGTAGGTGCTACTCTAAAATGCTCCACTAAATTGAGAAATTCCATTTGTGCAGTCTGAGTAATCTGGGTTCAATAACTCTTTGTAACAAACCATTCACGTTTTCATACTACCATGGTAACTTATCACACCTATTTTTATTTTTCCTCTGGAGCTATTACTTCAGAGAATCATGGACATTCTGGGTTGGTAGGGAACCTTAATGTTTGTGATTCACACTAATAAGCAGCTGATCTTAGAGGTGCTTTTTGATCCATAAAACTACCAAATTTCTCCAAGCCTACCGAAGCAAGGGGCCGATATCTGCCAAGAGCCTGCTACATACCAGCTATGTTACATATGATCTTATCTAATGCGAACGGGAGTCCCGGAGGTGAGCAGTCCTAGGGATTTTACAAACGACAAACTGGGCTGAGTGTCACAACAGTCAGTGGCACAGCTGCATGACACGCAGTCTTTCTCACTGCAAAATCTGTGTCTCTTTCCATCATCTCACGTCCCGAGGGTGGAAGGACTGATACGGGCTCTGTAAAAGCAGGCAGTAACAGCACAATGGTTCAAAAGGCTAACCAAGGAGAAATAAACCACAGGAAAGGATATTAAGTGCGCGTGCTTGCCTGGGGGCTTGCCCCTGCTTAGCTCACAGCCCATGCATGGGTCTGCAGCTTCCCACTTCTCACCACAAGCAAACAACCCACCCTTAGGATCCACTTGCCCAACGCTTCAGAGGCCAAGAGTCACAGAAGCCTAGGCCATGAACCTGGCTGTCGGCACCTGCTGAGACTCATTGGCCCACAAGATAAACTAGCCTCTCTGGGCTGAGCAGAGAGCAGCGCTTGCTCTGCTGGGGGGCGGGGGAGCGGGGGGGGGGGGGGGGATGGAAAATCATGGCAGGTGTTAGGTAGAGAGGCCTCTCTGAGTAGGAGATCCCATGGGGAGAGCCATGGCAGGGCTGGTCCTGCAGGGAGCCTGTGACAGATGGGCCACCACAGGGCTGAGAGCTTATCCGTGAGAATCAAATGACGGAATATATGTTCGGAAGACCCTCTGCAAGCTGGGAAGAGTTGGGTCAACTGGCATCACCAAGGAAGAACTGGAAGCGAAAGGATCCCAAGTTGCTCAAAGCCACTGATTCCTCTTTCTAACCCTAAGGTCTAATGATGCTTTTGTCTGTACAAGTAAAAAAGAAGTAGCCCTTGTAAATTCGTCAGGGCCCTGGATTGTAAATGACAGAAAACCAACCCAAGCAGCTTAGACCAAACAGAGCCCTGTGTGAAGGCTCGCAGACCCACGGGAAGAGCAGGGGCACACACGTAAATGCCATTTCCCACCCAGATTTCCGCTCCTCTTCCATTCTCTGAGACCAGGCTCCTCCTGCGAACAGACACCCAGCCAGGTCACTCCCACCCCACATACTCCTCAGCCCTCCCTGTCCCTCATCCCCAACTGGGAGATACCAGGGAGGGACTCGTGCCCATCTTAAGTAACAAGGTTCCAGTACAGAGGTGCCGCGGAGGAGGAAGTATGAACATGAGTGGCATGTGGCCATGGGAGGGAGGCACTTTGAGGTATAGCCACAGCCTGGGAAGGTTCCTGGGGTCTGAGGAGGACAGGCTGACAGGCACTGGTCTCCTCTCAGACTCTGAGTCACATCTCGGTGGGACCCCCTACTCCGGCACCTCTGTGAACACATCGTGGTGGTGGCAATGTTGGTCAGGTGACTGTCTAGATCTGGGCCTCCAGAGGAACTATTCCAGAGAGAGAAGATAGACATTTGGTCTTGAGTCTTGACAACAAGCACTTTCTTTGTCATCTCTTCTTTGAGAAATGAATTGGACCTGAACCAACAATGTCTGGTGGTTTTATTTTGCTGCCTTCTTCATCGTTTTTTGGGAGGAGGGACAGACTTCCTTCAACAACTTAGGACCTCAGACATGGAAGCCACAGAAGAGGTGTTCCCTGGGCTAAAGAGCCCTCATTCGTATCCTCAAATAACATGAAACTATCCCAGCACTGGCAGGCACGAGGCTGGATCCAATGTGCTCCATTCACTCTCCTCACCCCAACTTCCAGCACCGCCATGCAGGGCTCAGAAAGCAGAGGGGAGACTCAAAGTTGCAAAAGATAAATTTCAAACAGATGCAACAGAGGTGACCCTGGACCACATAGGTAAGGTCAGACTCCTTCCCAAACATGTCTCCCCAGACAGCACTGAAGCTGAAGAGGTGCCCCCGCCCCCTGCCCTGGGGAAGCTGGTTACCAGAACGGGTAAGGGGCCAGACTGCAGGGTCCTGGAGGCTGGCAGGCTTTCCGGGCCCGATTTCCTGCGGTGGCCTGGGGCCTGAGCCCCCTACAAGGCTGTGTGCCCTGCTGAGCTCTGCGGCCCATAATCTCTTGATTGCTTGCAGCTCTGCAAGAAGATATCAAAGCCAGGAAGAAATGGTTTGAAGCCAAACAGAGGGGTGAGAGAGCAGGGAAGGCTGATTGGGGGTGGAGGGAGTCTGGAGGGGATGGGCGGAGAGGGCCTGAGGGTGAGGAGGGTTAGTCCAAGGGAGAAGAGAAATCAGAATTAAATGAAAACAGTGTCTGTAGCCGTAGCCGTAGCCGGGCCCCTTTCAGTAAAGTCCTGCCATGCATGCATTAACCCTCAATCGATGAAAACAAAATCCAGGGACCTGGGGCTGGCCTGCTGGGGCACATAAAGCTTAGGGGATATAATATCTTCCAGGTGGGTGTGCCCAGAAGCACACAAAGGTGCTTGACAGGTCGTTTAAAACTGACTGTCAAGGTCAAAACAACACCACCTGCAGGTACAACTAAAATGTCTTCATCCATCCCCTCCTCTGGGTTCTCTGTTGTTGTTTGTTTTAAACCAAAGCACAGTTTGAGCGGCAGACAAGCCTGACAACTGTTCAAACATATGTACGTGCAACTTATTAGCTTGCAAATGGAGGTTTCTGGAGGCTAAAAACAAGGGGCGGGGGCAACAAGTTAGCTGCCATCTCAGAGAAGGCAAGAGGAGGGGGTCTCAGTTGCAAATGGCTAGGCTGGAGGCTGAAGGCCTTTATCCACGGAGCGTGCTCCTGATGCGGTACTTGGAAATGCTGTTTTGCACTGACGCGTGCGCTGAGCAGAGGCGGTTATTATGAAAGGAAGGGGCCCCTGCCCTTGAGATCTGTTTATTTTGCAATTAACCAGGAGTAAGAGAGGCCCCTTCTGAACCTTCTGCTTGCGGGCCTAAAATTTAAACGCCCACTGCTGCCTAGGTGCCCAAGGAGCACAAGAAAATCCCAAGCTTATGACTAACTAGCTCTTACATCAAAAAGAAAATATATGTGTATGTAAATTGCTGAATGAAATTGAATCACCTCCACTCCTGTTCAACATAAAAACTCAAACCTAATTAAATCAAAGAAGGTTAGGACTCTAAGACACTCTGCAGGGATTCTACATCAGCCCCTGACTTTTTCCTGGGATCCTGGCCTGTCACTGGGTTCAGCTCCTCCTGAACACAACTTCCTTTCGAGTAACAGACAAGTAGGGAGCATTACCGCGGAGCTTCCCCGCTATCCTCTTTCCCCAATCTGACATTCTCACCTGAGAGATGGCGGGGTATGGAGCCTCAGAACTTCCCAGGAGAATTTAACTTGTCCAGAGATGCCTGCCACGCCCTCAGTCCCCACCACACACACTGCTCTCTAACACCTGGGCAGAATCACCTGCGTGAACGTGTTAACATTGTAGATGGCAAGACCCCACTGCGAACTCACCGAATCAGAGTCTCTGCGGTGGGACCCAGGTTCTAGGGATCCCGGGGCTCTAGCCAACCCACTAGAGGCAAGGAGAAATAGATACTCCTAAAAATTTTTCTCATCCTATCTCATTTCTATTTGCACATGCATTTTAAGTGTGTCTTGTATATTAACGCTGTCCTAAATGTATACAACTTATAAACACCTGTAAATACCTGGAGGAGGTGCCTGTTCAAAACGAGAGGTAGAATCAGAAAAACGTGGGGCCTCCTGCACTAAACTATGAGCCCATCTTCCTCACCGCGATAAAGCAAGTCTCCCACCAGTGCCGGACACACGGCAGGTCCTCAACTGACACTGACACCATGGAAGGCGGATTCCACAGCCTGCTGTGCAATGGGCTCCAGGATATTTCAGAATAGAATCACTTCTCGAAGTTCTGTTTTGAGGACGCATTTTTTTTGAGACCATAACAGAAATGCACACTGTAAAGGGGGACCCCTGGGCATGACATAAGGAGGGACACTGTACCTTCTGCCCCTGTCTTCAGCAGGCACATGCACGCCAGGATATTACATCAGGACGATAAGGATATTAAAGGCTTTCTCAGAAGTCCTCCAGCAAAGACTCCATTTTAACGCTGCTTAATCCATTCACTTCCTGAATTAATTAAGCCACAGTTCCTTTTCCCACATTATTAACATTCCACAAAACTAGTCTTCCTTGGAACCTACTGTAGAAAACCCTAATTTAGACTAAAGGTCTCCTATTTCCTTGCAGAAAAGGAACCATCAACATTCATCATACCTGTCCATTGATATGCATCTACCAAATGAATTCTTGGCTTTGCCTATCCAGGCCTTTCACCCTGCCAGCTTTCAGTAGGATGGTCAGAAATTGCACATGGATGATAAAAGCCAGGAACTGCAGCTGGCTCATTCTCAAAGCAGGTTCTCAGGGTCGCTTCTTGGAGGAGACCAACTCAAAAACGAGGATCTGCCAACCACAGTCCCCATTACTCAGCAAGCTGGCCTTTAAGGAATAAAGGCCTGGTGGTGGGTCCCCAGGCTCACAAGAGCACCTCCTCTTCCTTGCCCATCCCAAATCCTGACCAGGGCGCCCAAGTATCATTCACACTCTCTTGAAATGGAATTCTAAGATTTCCATATTCTGTTGAGAAGGGGAGGTGGTTATTTTCAGCAAGCTAACTGGGAAAGTGAAGGGCAGATCTGGCATTCTGTCTTCCCGGAACAATGTCTAGACTTTCCGAGGAGTCACCTCTATAAATAGCATGGTTAGTTAACTAAGAAATATAACATGTTCTACTCTGAGCTCCGCTGGGGTTAAATCAGGGTGAACTTTTGCACTGTACCTGCAAATCCCACAAAGTAATCAAGTTCTTAAAAAGTAATCCATTTTCGAAAGGATCGTATCTTTGGCCTATTAAAGTGAACACTACTTTTTAATAAAAGGTAGCTAGTACACTCTTCCAGTTACATTTCAGGGGTGGGGGAAAGTGACAATCACCCACTTTGTGCACACAGGCCTCTGTGGCTCAGATGTCGGGGTGCTGCAGGTGCATATTGGCTGTAATACAACAGAGGCAATGTTCCCACCGAGCAGAGCTATTCATGCATTGTACCTTGCTTGAGGACTGTTTCCAGAGTTGGTGTTTTTCCCCAAAGGAGTCTAGCCTTCAAAGAAATATACACACAGCTCTGTGCCCACAGACATATATAACACAGTCCAGAAGCTGGTAGCATTTGCTCACTCTCTGTAGTGGTCTGGGGAGTGAGAACCCACAAGGTTGGGAACATTCCAACTCAGGCAACTTTGCGCACTGAATTCCATTGTTCTTTTTCACCCAGGGAGTGTATATTCTATTCAGTAATGATGCTTCTGTGGAGAAATAAGTGGGAGGGGGGAAAAAGAAAAGCCTTTTCTTTGCAATGGAAAAATGGAAAGGTAGTGCCGACTGGCCATTTCAGGCTCAAGGGCTGGAAGAGATTAGGGGCCTATGGAGAGAAGAAGATTACAAATGTAGGCAGAGGGATGATTGCTTCAGGAAGGCCTTTCAAAGGCCTGACAACTTCTCTTGAAGGATGGCCCCAGCAGTGTTCTGTGAAGGTAGGACTGTCAGTCTATGTGTGTGGAGAACAGTTCAAAGAAAACAAAACACTTAAGCATAATCTTTCAGAGGGTGAGGAATCGTGGCGTAATGATGATAAAATGCTACTTCTGGGTCTGACAAGCCGCGCAGCTGTTTGATGGCAAGAAGAAGATTCTGGTCAAGCCAAAAGCTGTGAGTTCACTCTGCTGTTGTTCCAACAGACGAGAGAGAGAGAGATCCTGGCCCCAACTTACTCATGTGATCCAGGAACCTGCCTGGTACCCAGACTCTGTGGCTGCCTCAAAATGAGCCCACAGTGAAAGCTGAGCTTCAGGTAGACTTCATGACACTAGGATTCTCATGGAGAGACCCTGAGCCAAATACATACACCTCAGAGAAGGTTCCAAAAAACACTCACCTAAGTCTGAACCCCGGACTCTGAGAGCCACCTGTGATGAGGCCCTTGTACTTCTCTCTCTGACTTGCCGGCTCTAAGTGACTTAGGGACATCATAGATCCTTCTGCACCTGCGTCATCAAGAACGGAGCATACGTACACCTTCTCACTACCTGCCCCACTCGGTATAAACTCGTATTGTCAAGGGCTTTCAAGGTCTCAGAAGAATGTGACTGTAGGAATACCAGTTCCTACTTCAAGAAAGAAAAACAGAAGAACTAGAACATATTAGACCCTTCTCTATAAGATAGCAGGAAAAAAAAGTCAGAAAATTTTCTCAAGAAGAAAAATGGAGATCAAAAACGAAATGGAGGAATGAACACAAAGGAAGCAACGAAGAGGACAAAGGAACACATGGGAAGCCTCCTTGCGTGGACCTCACTACTCACCCACATGTTGCTTGTTCATTGCGACAGCAGTGGCTGGGGTGCCAGTAAACAAAGGATTAAAGTCTCTCAGGAAAAAGAGAAGGATGGTTCGAGCTGCTTTCTATCATTCTCACCCACCTACTTGAAAAAATACAGAAGTGTTATCCTGGAAAACAGAGGAACGAAATGCCCCTTCAAGACATTTTTAAAACCAATTCGTTCAGAAAGAAATTTGAGAATTTGAGCGTTTGGGAAACAAACAGCAACAACAAAGAAACAAAACCTACACATAGACCCCCAAATCCTCAGCACATCAGAGAGAGGGGAAGAGCTGGCGGCCTTGGTGGGCAGAAAGGTGCACTCATCTACGGCTCAAATCAGATTCCTGAATGAAAGGATCACTACAGTTGTATCCTTCATCAAAACCATGGGGTCACATCCCCTAAAATTTAAAGGGCTATTTAAAAATACGGTGGTTTCGGTTTGCAGGGGGGATGAGGAGGGGGATCAAAAAATTCAAGTAGAAGCTAACAAAGAACAAGCGAAGAAAAACTCCCAAAGCTGTGAAACCTTGCTACTTAAGATAATGACAGAAATTTATGACTGCTTCCTTCCCCGGCAGAAAGGAGCACAATTAGAAGGCCGAAAACAACAGGCCCTTTGTACCAGCATGTTATGTTTTGCTTATTCTATTACACACTGGCTGGGAGATAAGAATAAACAGGACAACACCCTGTCTAACCCCAGGAGGAGGGGGCGGAGGGAAAGCTGGTGACGCTCATTCTTGGGCATGTATGTGCACACCGTTCATTCCCAAATTGAGGTACTTGAGAAAATTGTGCCTGCAATAGTCAGGAACTAATATAAGCACCCAGAAGCCTTTTATTGCACAATCACATCTTTTAGAACAAGCCGTGTATAATAGGCAGCTTTACAGTTTTTCTCTGCTGTGAAGTGTACTGAAGATATTTAAGTAATTAATGATTATTTCTCTATGCTCTTTGTCAATCCTATTTTTGTTCAGTCTTGAACTTGAACTTAAAAATTAGGATGAGTAGGGGCACCTGAGTGGCTCAGTTGGCTAAGTGTCCTACTCTTGATTTTGGCTCAGGTCATGATCTCACGGGTTCGTGGGATAGAGCCCCGTGTCAGGCTCTGTGCTGAGTGTGGAGCCTGCTTGGGATTTTCTCTCCCTCCCTCTTTCTCTGACTTTCCCTGCTCCCCTCAAAGTATGTAAGTAAGTAAATAAATAAACAAATACATACATACATACATACATACATACATAAAATTAGGATGAGAGAAATATGAACATAGCCTCCTTTCCTGGATCCAACGTGTCAAAAAAGCTTGGAAGGAATTGATCAGCCACCAGGAAAAGGGCACGTGGCGGCCTGAGACTGTTTTCTCTCTTCTCCACAAAAGGAGAGTTGCCAGTCCTTGCGCCAGGTGCTCTGATGCCCCCGAGGTGGAGAACTGTGCTCAAGGACAGCAGATGCTAAGCCAAGTCTGGTTCTAATTAGCCAATCACAAGATGGTATGGCACTGCTGGGCCTCACGAAACAGATAAAAGATTTCACCTCTCTTGCAACTCTCTCCCCATAACACCTGACTGCCTGGAACCATCAATCCCCACTCAACCCACTCAACCTCTGCCATTTCTTGGTGGCTCTTCCTAGCTCTCCTCATAATGGTGTGCGGGTGGCTTGGTGACCCAAGCCCTGAGGGACCATGGAATCTCCTGGCACCCAAACTGAGTTTATGGAGGGAACTAAGAAAAGCCATTCTAAAACTCATTCTAAAAAGCCCTCTTTCTGCTCCTCCAGCCCATTTCAGTGGTTCCCATCTCAGGGCCTTTGGACCTTCACTCCCTCAGCCTGGGTTGCTTTCCCACCAGACTGTCACAGGCTGGTTCCTTTCTGTCCTTCAGTCTCATAGCAAACGTCACTCTTTGAAGAAGGCTTTGCCTCCCCACCCTAATGATCATTCTGTCACTTATTTGGTTTTTATTCTTCCTAGTACACATCTTACTTAGTTCTTTGTTTTTAAATATATGATTTTCTCCCCTGACCAGCATGCAAATTCTGCAATGACAGAGATCTCATCAATCTTGTTCACCCCTGTAGACTCAGCATCTTAAATCCTACCTGGCACACAGAACGCGCTTAACAGAAATTTCCTGAAAGGATGAATAGATAAATAAATAAGCAAACAATGGACAGACGAACCAGACAATCTGCTATGAAACCAGTGGAAAAACAAGTCAAAGCAGAATTGTCACCTAATGTCAACCACATTGCCACTTTTTTTTTTTTTTCAATTTTCCAAGCGGAACCAGGGGTGAAGCTACATGTGAACAGTAGAGCTGAGACGAAGAGTCACAGAAAACACAGCTTTTTTTCTTTTCAGTGCTCTAAACACAAAACGCTCTGAAATGATTGCAGAAGATTTCTTGAAATTCAAACAGAGGAGGAAAAAAAAAAGAATGTATCTGGATGTCAGCAAGGTAGTTCTGCCAACCTAATTATGCCCCGTGACATGTAATTGTGAACCGCTGAAAGACAAATGGCAAAGCAAAGCATTTATTATAAACACATACAGAGGTAAGACTGAGGTGTTAATTTTTAAGCAACTGTCATCAATCTGGTTCCAGGATATTATTCCATTAACATTATTATTATTATAACAAAGAATGTAAGCATGATGATGAGTTCCTTTCATGTATTTCTCAATACCTGGGAAACGAGGCTTACTCGTCAAAGCCTAGCTGAGACACCTGAGAAAAACACGAGGACACAATGAAAATGGCAGAATGCTAATTATACCCACACAAAGAGAGTGGGCCTATACATTGGAGATTCACTTAAAATGCATTCATGTCTTTGGCTAGACACCATGTTACTCAATCCAAGAAAGGTACACTCCACAGTTCCTTATATGGCAGATTTGGCCTCTAGGGAAGGCACAAGCAGAATGAAAGAAAAACAGAAAGCCTACACGCACCAAATGAGAAAATTAGGGGAATGTAACTAGTCAGTAGTGTCTCAGAGGCAAACTGGTGATTTTTCTCTGAAGAGAAGGAAAGCATCTCTCCTCTGGAACAGTGACTGAGGAAGGGTCCTATTATATTAAAAGTGACAGAAGGGGCGCCTGGGTGGCTCAGTCGGTTAAGCGGCCGACTGCTGACGGCTCAGAGCCTGGAGCCTGCTTCTTCAGATTCTGTGTCTCCCTCTCTCTCTGCCCTTCCCCTGCTCATACTCTGTCTCTCTGTCTCTCAAAAATAAATAAATGTTAAAAAAAAAATTAAAAAAAAAAAAGTGACAGAAAAACATGAGGTGCAGTTTTGGTAGAAGCTCTAGCTACTGCTATGTTTGAAAAGTCTGCCAAATTCTAAAACTCTGTGTATGTGTCATTTGTCTTCTTATAAATTGATTTGTCATTATCATATGTTCAAAGTATCATGCTATACAAGTGTGTTCCTCCCTACTTTACTGAAATATCAAAATCAGGCTCCAGACTTAGGGGAGTTTTAAGATTTTCCATACACACTATGATATGTAATATTTAAAATACAGTAGAATCTGTCATTTTTGGATGTCATCCAAAAATTTTGAAAACTCTTGAAAATGGTTACTAACAATTTACCCATTTTAATTCATGTGGGAATGTTTAATGCCATTCACTAAAAAAGAATACCATAATGGTAAAAAATGGTATTCATTATGATTAAGAACTAATCACGAGAGAAGTCCAGAGGTATGGAATTTATGATCTTGCATACATGTTTATAAATGTGGACTCGGCAAAGAACCATTTAATCTACCAAGAAATCCTTTGATCTCTAGTGCATTAGAATTAACAGGACCATGGCAAGTTTCAGTGCAGAGGTCTTTTTGGATGGCTCCTACCACACTTGGGATTTCTCTGTTCCTGTTTAGGGTACAGGGCTGACCTACGAGACTGTCACTTTTTGTTCCAGCTTTGCTTTTACAGAGCCCCAAGCAAAGCCCTGACCATAAATAAGGCAGCAGGGCCCCCGGAGCCAGCTGAGTCATAAACCCCACTCAGTCACATGTGGCTCAAGGTGTTGGGATCCCGCGAGAGTCAAGCCAAGCAAGTGGAATCAATTTAGGCCAGAGTTAGGAAAAACAGAGTGCCCCCCCCAACCCTGGCTGGCAGCAGGAGATACCACAATCCCCCCTCCACAGCTCAAACACAGGGAACAGTAACTAAGCCCAGGAAAACATCTAGACCCAGGGCAGACTACTTCCACAGTCTAAAAGGAAAGAAAAAAAATGGGGGGAA
Organism: Paguma larvata; assembly: GCA_030068075.1. Lineage (NCBI taxonomy): Eukaryota > Metazoa > Chordata > Mammalia > Carnivora > Viverridae > Paguma > Paguma larvata. The sequence continues at coordinate 62,879,248 of CM057832.1, forward strand.
AATGATATTTGACAACCAACCACAAAATTTTTAAATGTACGGTTCTCCTGTTTTTAAAGCATAAAAACGGTCTTGTTGCTGCTGAGTTATAACCATCACATTTTCTGACATTTGTGCCCAGTACCATTTGGCCTTAGGGTTCTTAGGCTTATTGCTTTCAAAATACAGAGCGAAGCATGTTTAAGTCACTTTAAATATCTCAAAAAGCAGCAAACCCACTGCCTACCTGCTTGGGCACGCAACCTTGAAAAGAGAGGCTTTCCAGAATGGCCTGCAGGTCAACAAATTCTGGTTTTGGCAGACGGCTGTCAGGAAGGAGCTACATAAAATGAGGTCCTCTGTACGAAAAATACTCTGCCTTCGGTTCCCTCACGTCAGAACTTGGAACTGTTAGCAAACATGCCCTGAGAAGCTGCAACTCTCATAAAGGGCTAAACACTCCCAAGTAAATACAGCCCCTCAAAACTAGGTACAAATGAGGAACACTTAATGAACAACCCTTTCTTAGCCAATAATTCTGCTTAAATTAAGTCCAGCAGACTCTTCAAAGGGACTAAAGAAGCCCCCTTGTTAAGACAAATTCTATATATAGACATCCAAAACAATATTGATGCACATAACCAAATATATATAATTATCCGAGTTTCTGCGTTCTCATTATCTTCATAAATACAGGATAAAAATCAGCCTAAATGGCTTTCTCAGACCTCCTCAAGGATTAAGAATAGCCAGCCAGCTTTAAAAAGTATACGTATGTATGAAAGATCAAAAGCAAATGTTCTGGTCAGTTCTTTTCTACTCATGGGTCTTACTAAGAATGTATGCAGTTTTCAGGGAAAACACCACAAATGACAGCTGTTCAAAAGCATGGAAATTAATTGGCAGCAAGAATTTCCTTGACTAATAGGGAAAAACTTAAAGTCACATGTTTTGATGAGCTTATTTTTCCTATCCTTAGTCAAGCATATTCACTGTTAATGATTAAGATTTTCACATAGAAACATAACCAAGTAAAAATCCTGAGTATGTAACAAGTAAAACGCTGAGTGAAATGCAGGTACCGATTATTGAAAACAATGGCATTAACGAATGAGCTTTAGGTGTAAATAATATATAGGGAAAGGTTCAACTTGCAGGCCTGGATTATCCACAAGAACTAAACTGAGAAAATAGTAAGAATAATGCATTTATTATGTTAAAAAATATTAGCAGGACAAGTGACCCCCGCTGCCCCACCCCCCAGCAAGCCATCTGCTTTGAGCTGTTTTTCCAGCAGTGGTGATGGATTTACACTGATCCACCCACAGTCTCTCTGACACAGGGGCTCTCAAGTCGTTGCCCTTGTGACCAATGGCGAGAATGGATGAGACAGCTGGTCAGGATTAGGCGAGCAGCCTGTGGCCCAGGAACTAAGTCGTGTTCCTCTGCCCAGAGTTATGACCTTGGGCTCATTAGCATTATGCTCTCACCACCTAAGCTAACCAGCCACTCATCAGCCACGATCCAACATACATCACTCTGGGGGCACAATGTGTTTTCAATCGGAGCAACAGTGTGAGCTTGTTATTTTCAAAGCAGTTGATTAAGCCCACGACACCCAAAGGCTCCCGCATGGTGGAGTCTATGCACAAACTGTCCTTCGAGGCAGCGATGAGACGTCCGAGCATGAGCAACTGTGGCCCTTTCGTCCTAATGACAGCCCGGACAGAGCCCAGGAAAAGCTAGAAATAGTCAAAGAGTTTCCAAAGCATGTTATCCAAGTGCCACAATGGAACAACATACCTGGCCATCCCCAGACTCGGGAAATTGCCGGGAACGATGAGTATGTCCAGCCTGGAGAACGGGTGTGTTCCCAGGACGCGGTGTGCTGCTGTGAGGCAAGGAGGGACCAGCTGCAGAAGGGTCTCGTGGCAGGCACCCTTGAGGCACATTGGGGCAAAGACCCGATGAGGAATAACTTCCTGGGTGGTGGCAGAAGGATTCTGGAAGCGACAGGGATATTCCATGTGACCACAAGTGCCAACATACCTGGGAACAACACGAAATAAATAGATGCACTTTATGGTAAATCAGGTTTATTCTTGCCACGGAGGTGGGGAACTCTCGCACAACTTCCAAGAGTCAGCGGTTCAGACGGGCTCACAATCAAGACAGTTCAACTGAATTCTGGCTTGTCTGTTTCTGTGCAGCAGTGAAAAATTATAGATCAAAATACTTATTGATGTGCTGAATTGACTGAGTAGCTTCAATCTAAACTAAGTGAAAGTAGGTTTTCCTACTTATTTTAGAGTAAACGAGGGAAACCCCCCAAGCCTCAAAACAACAAAACAACCCCCTCCTGAAAATAAAAACCAAAATTTCTGCCCCTCAGAAATGTGCTTTTCAAATATCACTATGGGAAAAAGATCTCCAAATCAGAAACAATTCATAACGCAGAAAGGAAAGGACGGTACAAAGCCAAATTAAAAGTCCCATTCTAGAATTTCCTAGAATAAAAGATGTGAACTATTTCCTAGAATAAAAAAATGAGCCAAATGACAGGACAGGTTTGAACTTTTCAAAAGAACACAGTCCATTTTACTAAAAAGTAATCCAGGTGCTCTTGTTAAAAGCCATCAGAAGTTGTACTCCTATGGAATACAGAGGCACTTTTTTATTTTCCCCAATCCACTTTCAATACAAATTGAACAGAATCAACCTTTTAAGGAAACAAATCAGAGCTCAGCCCATACCATCTGATCGCTGCCAGTTATTCTGTCAAAGGTGGAGCTGAAAAAGAATTCCTAGAAGTTGACTCATGGGCCTTGAGAGAACTTATCTACCCAGAGAAACCCACATCAAAGGAAACCCTATTTTTTTGCCTGTTAGTGCGTCCTTTATTCAAACACAATGGAAAGCCCCTCTCATTTTAATCTACAAATTATAATTTTAACTATGGGTGTTTGTTGGATTCACAGTGAATAATGAAAAACCTTAAAATGCTGGCATGTCCCAATAGGGGCAGACCGCAACCATAATTCCTCTCCGGGTTTTAGAAATGTCTCTCACTTATCCAAGGCCAGCACTGCCCAAGGAGATCCACACAGCTATGGAGATTAGCCTCGCCCTCCCACAGTCTGATGCACAGAACACAGCTTCTGGCACCAGTGACATTTCACTGCTGTTCAGGGTAAGAAAAATGGGGGGGGGGGGCATAAACACTTCTGCCAGGAGAAGGCAACAGGGAGAATATAATTATTGACAATGAACGCTAGCCAAAGCCCCTGGATTGATAACCTTGCTTTACGGAGAAAGGGACTGAAGGTGCCTGTTGGTAAACATTTAACTGAAAACGTCCACCTAATGACAAGTAGTGCACCGGTGCATACATTCAAATGTCTCATTAAGTAAGGATATCTATTTATTACGGGGTACCTGGGTGGCTCAGTCAGTTGAGTGGTCAACTATTGATTTTGGTTCAAATCATGATCCCGGGGTAGTAGGATCGAGACCTGCATCAGGCTCCACGCTGAGCATGGAGCCTGCTTAAGAGTCTCTCCCTTTCTCCACCCTCACGCCCCTGTTCACGTGCTCTCTGTCTCTCTAAAAAAATAAATAAATAAAATAGAAAAGAAAGCCATTTATTGAGTTAAACACCTAATACACTTACATAGGGATATAATGGGCTATAATAATTTAAGCTTACACTTACTGAAAGCCTTTCAGAGCACATTAAATAATAGAGAAACTGGAGGTGCAGAGCTATCATCAGTCAAAGATGGGGCATAAGTTTAAATTCTAACTGTCAAAGCACAATTTCGCAAAGAGGCATTCCACTGGCCTATCTAGAAACATACCACGAGGCCAGGCTATTTCTTGTAGCCGAGAAAGATCAGAGAATAATTTGAGGTATCAAAAAAAAGTCAATTTGTTGAAGAGAAAAGGTGAGTTAAATTCTCTCTGGACATGAACGGCACTAGCCAGGGGAACAAAAGTTACTCCAGGTGCGTGTATCAGCACCATTTTTCATAATCAAAGCCTGCGAGAAAATGGAGGACTTTAAGGTAATTAAGCTATGGCTAAGTGAGACTATTAAGGCTCTCCCAACAAACACGTACGTGGCATCAGGGAAGGCCACACGGAAGTTCCAATGTCAGGATCAGGAAAGCTGGGCTTCAGTGGCTGTTCTCACACGGGCTAACTGTGATGTGAGGCAAGTGACTTGGTACCCAGAGCCTCCTTCTCGTCTCTAACATGGTCTCATGAAAATGGCTGCAGGGGGAGGGGAGGAAGTGACTGGCAAGGAAGGTGAGAGAACTACTGGGTGCTGGAACGGCCTCCATTAGTTTAGGGTGTAAACAATCAGCAGAAACTCAGACTTAAGATCTGTGCAATTTGTGTATGTTAATTATACTTTCATTAAAAATAAAGAAAAAATGCCTTGAAGGTTTCTTCTGGTACTGTGATTCTCTGACAACTCTCCACATGAGGCCCTCGCCCCTCTTCATATTGTACGCTTATGAAGTCATGAACAGTCCTCTATGAAAGCAATACAAACTCTAAGATGCTTCTTTTCCCACTCACCTTCAACTGTCTGTAGCTGTGCCTGCTCCAACCTACTCTCAGTATCATCAGCAAGTCAAGCATCTGTAAACAGCTATTCCCTGGGCCCAGGTTCATAATCAGGGTAAATATTTTAATAGTTAAGATTAATAATACTGCTTGTTATTTATAAATAATCCATACTGATGAGAATAAGAATAGTAAACAATAACTCCTACCACAACTGCTATTGAACATTCACTGTGTGCCAAGAACTGTTCTGAACATTTTGTGTGCATTATCCCAATTAATCCACACAGCATTCCTAAGAATAAGAACTGTCCTTCTCATCACGTCCTGAGTCATCATAAGCTCCTCCCTCCCGACCTTTCTTCCCCACATACTCTGTTAATCTTCTTGAGTAAATTTGGATCCTGGATTTTTCTAGAAGCTGAGCTCAGCTGCTCTGTGGTTCTCTGGTTTCCTGCTCCTTCTTGTCGATATTGCCCATTAATATTGCCAAGAGTGGGAAGAACTGGTGAAATAAATGTTAGGTTGGTAAATGATGGGAACCAGACCGTTGGTTCCCTCTCCTACGATTGCTGGGCTGAAATCATTTTACGAGAGGTCTTTCTAAGGAAGAGGAGTGACCAGGTTTTACTCAGAATCACAAGACTGGACACTGCCTACAGAGTTTCTCCTTCAGCCAGCCCTCCTCTTGTTTCCAGAATGAGATGTATGGAAACTAGCTGACAAAGACATTTCCCTGTTATAGGCTCAAAAGGAACCACCGAAACTTTCCCTTAGGGATGAATATCCTTTTTTGACAGTTCAACTTAATAATTTAGTAATTATTTCCTGCATTTTGCTCTATTCGAGGCACCCCAGAGGTGTGCCGTGTACACACAGGAATAAATTTCCGACCCTACCTTTGAGGAGTTTACAGTTTTACTGGAAGAAAAAATTTAAAATTCTGGTATGTACAATGACACTGTATGATGTTTGGACAGTTTATTAACATATTTTAGCAAGCAGAGTAGATGCTTCAATGCCGCAAAAATCACAAGTGTTCAAAGTGCCACCACCAGCCACCAATGAGTTGTTGACCATGATGTCAATATGTACGCGGCGGTGCGGTCGCGTCTGAAAGCTGGGTCCACTTCCTTAGGGCATTCTCATGTAGTGCAAAGCAAACTGCAGGATGTGCAATAAAAGCTAGAAAGCTAGAGCTGGAGAAATCAAACCAAGCCAGGAAGACTTGGAAAGGTTTCTCCATAACAAAGGTGTACTGGAAATTGGCATTTTCCCCTATGATTTATATATCATTACTCCTTTCCCAGCCTTTCAAAGACACAGAAAGAGGGCCTCACCCTGCAAGGTTCACCAGGCAACTTTCCACAGACTCCACAACTCTAAAGAAAACTGCTTCCCCCACCAAGCTTTCCCTTCTTTAGGATGAGCAACCTCAATGCCTTTTTCTCGTGGTGCCTATTTTCCACGCTTTTAATCATTTTTGCTGAGTTCCTCTGGACTTTATCCAAGTTTCCATGTCGTGCTTAAACTGTACAGGCCCAAAGCGAAGACAATACGTTAACAAAGGCCTCCAGAGGTTAAACGTAATAAAAAGATTCCTCTGTGGCCGGAGAAGGTTATACTGCAGCCGAAGAAAATTAATAAAACTTTCAATGGTTTACCTAAGTGCCTTCTAATTAACATATTTATGAAAATGCTCACCCAGAGTGGGCTGGAGCATGTGTGGAATTGGAGCTGGAAGAGGGAATGTTCTTCCTATAATTTAGCCCACATGAACAGTGATCAAAAGTTCAGTGACCAATACTTTGGCCAAATTTCTGGGACCCAGATGAACACTTTAGGCAAATGAAAGCCTGTGGTATATAAGGCCCCTATAAAAGTTACATTTACGTGCATTGAACTGGTGGTCTCAGGAAGGTTTGAAGTAGAAGAGGGGGGTGGGGAAAGCAAGGGGACCAGATGTGAACATAACCGAAAACACTGCTGCAGTTGGCACTTCAGAGTACCTTTGTTGGCAAACGTAGCATGGAGCCAGAGATTTAATGATAAAAACACAAAGCTACCCTCTGATGACTAAAGACAGCACACATGAAGCACGCAGCCAGGGAAGGATTAGGCAAATGCAAGCTATTATTTTATCAGCAGTACATTTTTGATGGACAAGCACAGTGATAAATGAAGGGAAAACTTAGTCATAGCATGTCAGACATGGAAGGGAGTGTGGGAAGGACTCCGTTCCCCAGGCCTCTCGTCTCCACACAAGGACGTGCTCCCCTGGAGTGGTGCCTCCAACCTCTCTCTGGCTGCTCTGATTGGCTTGGCCACTCTGGGCTTCCTCCTTTCCAATCTGCTTGCCCACAGACAGGGTACTTTTTGGCCATGAGGCAGGCTGCGTGTATCTGTGCTGTGGAGGGCGGCAGCAGTCCAGCTGGGCAGGTAACTGGACGGATAAGTTTGTCGAGTTTGGAGATGGGAGTATTAGAAAGCCCACTGCGACTGTATACCTGAGTATTCCCGAGTCCAGCTTCCGTCAGTAACAAAACCTGTACTGTGCTCTCCTTCTGTGGTGTCTCAGCTGGCTGTAAACTCTAAAGGACACAATCCCTTTCCCCTGAACCCCAATGGGAATTTCAGATGCCATCTCTTCCCAGAATGCCCACTTGAAGTGGCCATGGCCTCCTCTTTCACAATTATGGGCGGAAACAAAGCCATCTCCATTGCTACGGGCAGCAGAGAAAGCACATAGGAAATGGTCCTGCCTGCTCCCCAACCTCGTATCCCTGGGGATATGGCTAGAAGAACAAAATGACAAATGTCTGTCTTTGCCTTCCACTACGGCACACGGTTTTCAACTGCACACCTCCTCTAACAGTCAAGCAGCCCTGAGGCTGTGGGTGAAGAGCACGGTGCTTCTTCATCATGAGGAATTTGAGAACCCCAAGCAAAGTCTTTATTCTACAGACCAGGAAAGTATGACTTTGCCCCAAGAAACCTACCCGACCAGTAGGGATGGCACCTTCACGCTCAAAGGCAGAATTCTCAACTTCTGACTTCTGTTCCAGGGCTATACATTCCAATCAATAACAGTGGCTCAGTCACGGCAGCGACTCTCCAGGGGGAAAGGTGGATCAGACTCCAGGTGAGGTGTGGACATTATAAACAGGTTTTAAAACTCCCCAGCTAAGATTCTGAATCACTTCTATAAGGGATCAAGCCCAGATGTGGATCCAGATGTTGTAACTCGTAGAGATATGAACACAGGACACATTGCTGTCTAAAGCCTCAGTACCTTTATCTATAAAATGGAGATAATAAAGCCTAAGTATCTTATAGGCTTATCCTCAGGACCAATCAAGATGACAGTTAGGTTAAGACTTTTCCTGACTTCAAACGTCCACTGACTTCTGTTTCATTTTGGGATAGGCCAGGGTATGTTGCAATAACAAACATCCTCAGTGTTTCGGTAGCTTAACAACAACAAAAAGTTTATTTCCTGCTCATAACAAGTCCACCGACGGTCCCAGTAACCCTCTACGGCACCTGTCCTCCCTATGCAGAAATTTGGGTCGCCCAAAACAGAGTAGGCCACGTTGGCCTACTCTGAGCTCAGTGGCTGGGGAGGGTCTCACGTGCAATCAAATACTCCAACGTGAAAGTAACATGTGTCACTTCTGACCACAACTCTCCTCTTCCTGTTGAGTGCATGAGTAAAATCCAATAAGCAACGTAGGATACTCTGTATAGCTCAGGGAAGATTAGTTCAAAATAGGCAAGTTACTAAGCAGGAAGTGGAAATCACTTCCCTTCCTCCAAAAAGCAAAATGCAAGCATTAAGACATGTCTGTCATAGGAGAAGGCTCAGTGGCTTTGTGTCCTAACAGTAGCAACCACCACTGCAACCACTGCAGTAAGAGTGAAAGTAACACAACAAAACACAACCAACACAAGGGAATTTGCACGTACAGCATATCTTAGTTGGTTTTCAAGGATGAACTAACCATCTGTACCATTAGTCTGAGCTTTCTCCATCAGAAGTTACTGGACCCAGCGACTATGTATAAACAGGAAAAGTGATTTAACTAAGCTGGGTGTACAAGTCCCAGGAATGAAGCACGATGCATTGATGCACAATTTGGACACTTCGTACCTCCTATGTACATTCCCTTCCTCCCTTTTGGCTCTCAAAGCTAGAAACAGTTGAATGTCTGGGGAGGCTGCAAGTGAATATCCAATGGCCTATGCTGATTTTTAAACACTTTAAACTGACTTTCTCTGATCCACTTTGAAAAAGAAGAACTCACTACACAAGTTAATGGAGTCCTACCCCAGTAGGTTACTTGCAACCCCATGACCTTGTGACAAGCTACCATGTGTCCCGTGCTCCAAAGCAGGCTAACAAGCCCCACTGATGGAGGGCCACCCCTACAAATGCACTGCTAACAGCAGCCCCTGGAACCAAAACAGTGGCGTGTCCTACAAAGTAATCCAGCAGACAAACAACTCCTCTTTATTGTGTTTTTGACCAAACAGGCATTGAAAACCAAAATTAAAAAATATAGGAGGGAAGGCGTTGAATCTGAGGATTCGGTTGACTTAACCAAATACATAAAAATATTTCACCTGACTTCACAGCAGATTTCATATATACTTCTTTTCTTTCTTTCTGCATAAACAATATGCCCACATTTCTGCCTCTCAACTCCCTTTCCTCCCAGTAGGGTTTTTCCTGCTTTGATTAATCATATTTTGGTTTAGTTTCTCAGCAGGGATGACTCACATTCCCAGTGCTTGGAATAAATGCATCATACTCTCCCTTAAGTGTTTGTTTTCCAGCAAGTTCCCAAATACCAACCTGAAGTCAGCCTCGGAAGGTGAGAGAGATCTCTCTGCTGCCAAATCATTGGATGAGCAGGTCTCTGGCTTCATTTCTGTCCAGGATCCCACTGCGATTGTGAAGGTAGAGGCCGGCATCGGCATGGTTACATAGTAATGCCAGCTTGAGCACCCTATAAACAGAAGGAGAAAAACCATAATGAGGCCAATGAGTGGTTCTGGACATCACTCTGTAGCTTTGGTCTTTAGGCACTTAAAGAATTTGTGTGATAAGATGGCATGAGCTACTCCTGGAGACAGGTCACACCTACTGGAGGGGCATCTTTGCAGTTCTCAGGGAGAGTCTAGAGGGATGACAGTTTCAGAGCAGCCAAGGAAGTGTGTACCTCCTTGAAGACCAGGGATCAGTTTGAAGTGCTTCAAGTGAGGCTATAAATAAAGGGTAGTACTTGAGGTGGTCACGGAAGGGCTGCAAACACGTAAGGGCACAGTACGCTGTACGCTGCTGTACGCTGCTGTAGAGACAAGAACATCTTCTGTTCATACTCACTGCCTAGAGCAGTGTTTGGAATAAAAAAAGATGCTCTGCTGAATACATAAATGAGGAAATGACCACGTGAATGATCACTGCTGTGCTGCTAAACTATTTTGTCTAAATTCAATTTAAGTCCATCTAAAACGGATATGGTAGAGAACAGGTAGACCACAGAAGGAAGATACCTGGGTTTTAGTCCCAACTCTGAGACTAATTCGCTGTGGAAGCTTAGGTTTATCCTTTACCCTTTTTATTTGTTCATGTATTGGGCTGTTCCCCCATTCCTTACGGAGCAGATGAAAACCAGGCCTAGAGAGTTCCAGGGGAGCCAAGGACTCCCAGCTAGTTTGCAGCAGGCCTGGAATTTCAGCTGGGGCTCCCCGCCCCAGCCAAGGGTGTGTGTTCCACTTCGGCCAAAACAGAGTGAAGGTGTTTACCGGAAGAATGAATGATCGATAGCTTATAACACTAGACTTCCTTACTTCTATGATGGGAACATGCTTTCACTGTTTCTGATATCTGAACATGTCATACAACCTGATCTAATATAGTATTATTTTTTTCTGAGCATCCACTATAAACCGATGGTGTGCCTTAAGGAGAATTCCTATCACCTCGTGTTAGAGAACACACTTCTCCTTTCCTCATGTTCCATGGAGGGAACTTCCATTACTCCAACACCCCTAGCCTCTCTTTCAGCCCCATACTAGCTCGTTTGCAGGAGCTATTCTTAACATTCCTGTTAAAAGTTTTAGAGGGCCATATGCTCATGGAGTGGCCTGTGGTTGTCCAATATGGTCAGTGAGTGGATAAGATGTCAAATTCAGAGTCAAATAGTAACATGCTCACATTGGCCAGCAGACCTAACATGACATTTTTCAAAGAGTTTTACTAGTAATAATCAATAATAAAGGTTAGATTTCAATCTCCCTATGGCTGTCTTCTTTGTCTCTCAACTCATTCGAAACTCCAAAAGCTGGAGGGGTCATTATTTATTATCCCCCGAAACTACCAACCTAGATCCAAAAAAATGCATTACAGAACTCCTCCGATGGAAAAAAAACCACAAAATTTCGGGGACACCTGGCTCAGTCAGTGGAGCGCAGAACTCTTGATCTTGGGGTTGTAAGTTCGAGCCCCACACTGGGTGTAAAGATTACTTAAAAATAAAATCTGGACCACGGTGGCTCAGTCAGTTAACTGTCCAACTCTTGATTTTGGCTTGAATCATGACCTCATAGTTTGTGGGATCAAGCCCTGCATTGGGCTCTGCACTGACAGCAGAGCTCTCTCTCTCTGCCCCTCTTCCCACTCGCATGCACTTACTGTCTCTCAAAATAAACTTAGAATAATAAAACCTTTTTTTTAACGTGTATTTATTTTTGAGAGAGAGAGAGAGAGAGAGAGAGACAGAGCACGAGCAGGGGAGGGGCAGAGAGAGAGGGAGACACAGAATCTGAAGCAGGCTCCAAGCTCTGAGCTGTCAGCAGAGCCCAACATGGGGCTCGAACCATGAACCGTGAGATCATGACCTAAACCAAAGTCAGATGCTTAACCCACTGAGCCACCCAGGCACCCTGAAATAAAATAAACTCTTAAAAAAGAAAAGAAAAAAACAAAATTTTAAATAGAAAACAAAGGCTTAAATATAAAGAAAAAATATGATGTCGAGTTTGACTAAATATGATATGAAATCAAGTTTGGAAGTCAGTAGAGGAGACATTTGAAGAAAGAATACAGAAGGGCAAACTCAGAACTACGGGAAACCCATCACAGGGGCAGCCATGCTCCCAAACTTGTTTGTAAGTTCATACTGCTTCTGGAGTCAGAACGGCCACTCTAAGAAGTTGAAAGCACACTCCTCTTTAAAGAGACAACGAACCCAGTAATGTTGGAGCCAATCCAGTGATGTGTGTAGCTTCTACTCAGCTTGAAAGAAAGCCACAGCTTTAAAGAGAACAGCTGCTCTGATCCCCAGCCAGTAAGAAGAGGGTAGAGGGTAGAGACAGTCACAGCAGTCCTGATAAAAGCATGACATGGATCCGGCATGACACGCTGCACTGAGCCCACCTCCCTCATTTTTCTACCATTCCTTAACTCCCTCATTCCCTGCAACCTGATGCCTCCCCATGGTTGCTCCACGAAGAACTTAACGATTTGGACTGGAGAACACGAGGAGAGGTTGGGGATAGGCTGGAGATGAAAGAAGAGGAAAGGAGTTGTGGGTGAGGAACTAAATCTTTTGAACGGCCTCAGTTTAAAAGAAAAATCTTGACAAACAAAATTCTCTTAATCAAAGAGCTGTGGTCTGGTCATTCTTACTGTGCAGTATACTTTGGAGTGTTTACCATGGGCCACTGAATTTTCCTTTTAAAAACTTCAGACACTGGGCATTCAATAAATAGCAATGGTGAGGCTTTCAGGTAAAAATGGAAGACTGAACACATGAGGCTACTTTTGCTTCCTCCCAAAACCCAGTTAAAGGATAGTAAAAGGATTTTTTTAAGATTTTTTACAATTTTAAGTAATCTCTACACCCAACATGGAGCTCGAACTCACAACCTCAAGATCAAGAGTCGCACGCTCCCAAGACTAGGCCAGCCAGGCGCCCTGTAAAAGGATTTAAAAAAAAAAAATCCATACACCAAGAAGAACAGGGAGAATAAAATAGGAAATAGTAGCTGCAAAATACTGGAAGCTACCATGCAGATGGAGGCGGGGCAAATGACACAGCTGATCTGAATCCTAAATTGGCAACAGAGAAAGACAAGAGCCACCGCATTTTATCCTCTAGAAACCCCGAAAGGCTGGGGGTGGAAGAAGCACAAAACTAAGCAGGCCTGGCTGAATGACCATCTAAGAAGGGCTTAGATCCCCAGGTGGACTCCCCTATGCCACACACCCGGGCTAGTTCCACAGCCCCCCCAACACCCCAGCAAATAACTGGAGATTCCTTTTCTATAGAGAGTAAAAGAGATGGCCTCTACACTGAGGATGGTGGTGGGTGGGGGTTGGGGGAGAAGGAAGAAACTGCCACAGTTGAAGGCAAATGAATGGGATTAGGTGAACATATGCATATCAGATGCTGAGCCCACCAGCTAGCTTCTCATTTGGTTCCCAGAATGCGGGCAATCAGTCTATTACCCTCCAGGCAGAGGAATGAAAAAGCTGAATAGCCCAAGAGAAGGCAACTAAGGAGACTCACACTGGAGGTGTCCTATGATCAGCCTACGGTGAAGCTCACAGTTGAGAAGCCCTACACGGGCACTCAGAGCTTCCAGTTAGCATTTTAGTCCCCCACTCCTGAATGCCTACAGACAAATCGAGCACTTCTAGGACATCTAGAAAGCCTCTGATGTGAAACAGAGACCAAACCAAGCAACTTGAAGGCCAGTGGTCTCGCAAGGAGAAGAAAACTTCAAAGAACACCAAACATATACCCACTAAGTATACACTGCTAAGTACTGCAGTGCTGAAATAAGAAGAGTATAACATTAAAAAGGAGCATTCCGAAGTAAAGAAAATTAAAAACATGATAGAAGGAAAGAAAAATTCAATAAAGGTGTGAGATGGAATGGAAAGCTGAGGAAATCTCCCAAAAAGTAGAGAAAAAAGAAAACAAAAAAAAGAGGGAAAAATAGAAACCAGATCGGCAGGCCCAGTATCCAAGTAATAGAAGCTCCAGAAAAAAGACAACAGAGAAAAGACAAAGGGCAAAAAATCATCAGTTAAAAAATTTGAGAAAATGTTCTCAAATTTAAGGGGCCATGAGGTTGCAGATTGAAAGGGCACATAATACCCAGGACACTGGATACAAATCAATCCACATCAAGACACGTTGTACTGAAATTTAGAACCCTAGGGACAAAGACAAGATTCCACAAGCTTCCAAAAAGAGGAAAAAAAAAAAATCAACATATAATAAGGACATTTTCAGACATGCAGTTGCACAAAAATTCACCTCCCACGTATCCTATTCTCTGGAAGCCACTTAAGTATGTAAAATATGCTTCAAAAAGATATAGTAAACCAAGAGGAAGGTCGACAAGCCAATACAAGAAAGAAGCAAAGGGGATCTGTAGAATAATGGAGAAGGGCGATCCCAGGAGCCAGCTACACACCCAGCGGAGGGTAACCCGGCTCTTCAGCAGATCCAGGGACCCTGGGAGAGACTGCTTCAGGAGGAAATTGATAGGACACTTGATGTCTATGAGTGCCTTAGAAGATTAAACAACTTTCAGCGCCTCTGGGCACATAACACCCAGCAAATAGGAAAACCAAACCATTAGAAAACCAAGCAACCATCAGAAAACCAAGCAAATAGGAAAAACGAACAATAAAACGATGATTAATGCCATGAAAAACTAACATGTTGTACAGAAACAATAACGTAATCAAAGTTGTACACGACTCAGCTTCTAAGAACATAGATATAATATAAATAAGGAATATTGATCTATTCAAATTCATGAAATTAATTATATGGGGACGATGGGATTGGGGGAGGGGGTATGTGTGTAATGGAGCTATGGAGAGAGCTAAATCCTGACCTGCCCGAGGGGGAAAATCAACCCTCAACAGTCATGCTTCTTATTGAACAACATGGACACATACATCAGATAATCAGCTAAAAGAGGTGAAAGTGGTTACTTCTGAAACAGAAGAAAGACGGTAGAGGTATTTTGGGGGAGGAGTATAATAAACCTGATCGAACTATTTGACTCTTTGAATATGTGCCTTTTTAGTTAAAAAAAATAAAAATAAAAATAATCAGTCGACTAACAAAAAAAGAACAATATTTTTGGTCCTGAGGTTATATTAAAATGATAACATACAACTCAGAAGGAAGAGGCAATTTAGAGACAAGGAGCAGGCACTAGCCTATTAGGAAATCCTTTTCAGAATAAAGCACTAGCAATCACTTTTTGGGTACGACCTGAAAAGCACAAGCAGCAAAAGCAAAAAACAGACGAGTGGGACTACATCAAACTAAAACGCTTCTGCACAGCAAAAAGACCCCCTGAAAATCATTAACGAAATCAAAGGGCAACCTTCAGAATGGGAGAAAATATTTACAAACCACCTATCTGATAAGGAATTAATATCCAAAACATACAAGGAACTCCTATAACACAACGGCAAAAAATACGATTAAAAATGAGTAAAGAACCTAGATAGACATTTTTCCAAAGAAGATATTCAAATCACCGACAGGTACACGAAGTCGAGCTCCACATCACCAATCGGGGAAATGCAAATCAAAACACCAGTGAGACACCACCTCCCACCTGTCTGAATGGCTATTATCAAAAAGTCAAGAAGCAACAAGTTTTGGGGCGAATGTGGAGCAAAGGGACCCCTTGTGCACTGTTGCTGGGAATGTAAATGGGTGCGGCCACTATGCAAAACAGTATAGAGGTTCCTCAAAACATTAAAAATAAAACTAACATATGATCCAGCAATTCCTCTTCTGGGTTTATGCCTGAAGAAAATGAAATCACTGTCTCAAAGAGATTTCTACACCCCTATGTTCATGGCAATGTTATTTACAAAGGCCAAGGCCTGGAAACAACCTAAGTGTCCATGGACACGTGAATGGATAAAGAAAGTGCAGTATATACACACAATGAAATACTATTCGCCATAAAAAAGAAGGAAATCCTGCTATTTCAACAACACGGGTGGACCTTGAAGGCATTATCCTAAGTGAAATACATCAGAGAGAGAAAGACAAATACTGAATGATCTCACATATTTGGGGAATCTAAAAAAAACCATCAAACTCATAGAGACAGATTATAAATCGGTGGCTGCCAGGGGCTGGGGGGCAGGGGAGGTGGCAGAGAAATGGGTGAAGGTGGTCCAAGGAAACAAACTTCCAGTTACAAGATGAAGTTCACGGGGTGTAACGTACAGCAAGGTGACTACAGTTAACAATACTGCATTGTATATTTGAAAGTTGCTCAGAGGAGAGATCTTAAAATTTCTCAAAACAAAAACAATTACATAGGGTGATGGATGTGTTAACTAACATTACTGTGGTTATTATTTTGCAATATATGCAAAAATTAAATCATGACACGGTACACCCTAAGCAATGTTATATGTCAAGTATATCTCAATAAAGCTGGGAGGGAAAAGAGAGGAAACCGTGTACACAACAGGCTTTCTCCCTACACTTTGCATTGAAGTTTTGACCTGATTTTTGCTGTCCCTCTGGTTCTCGCACCATACATCTGGCACATGGGCAAGAGGCAGCTTGTGGAGATAGCAAGAACTAGAACTGCTTTCCAGAGAGAACAGTGCTAATGGAATGAGTGGTATCTGCTAGATGCCTGCACAGGGTCACAGAGAGTGCCCAATCACATCCTGTCCCAGGGCCTTTATCGGGATGTCTATATCCTACAGGTGATGTGGGGAGGGCCCTGGAAGCCATAAAGAGACATGGCAGGGAGAGGGAGGAGGTCAGTGTGTTGTTGTTGTCGTTGTTTTCAGGCAGAAACAAATGACCTCAAGTTTGGGAGTGAGATAGCAAAAGTGATAGCAGAACCTCAGTCAAGTCCAGCAAAAATATATCGGAACTGCCATTGCTCCCTTGTAGTCTTCTCTGAAGTCAGCCAATGAAAAGAAAGGATTTGGGCGGCAGGGGAAGGATATATTGAAAATATCACGCGAACTCATACTCTGAATGTTCAAGACAATTTTCTTCTATATGGCCCTCAAGATTTTTCATTTTTTAAGATTCTTCAAGTTTCTTTACTTAGTGGAGCTCATTTAGAATAAACTGTTTCATATTTCAAGCTTTAACAGCAAAAAAGTTTCTCTAGACTACTAAGTGACGGTTAAACAGGGGCGGATGAATGAACTGAGCCAAATAAGAACTGGCTAGGAACACGTTTCCCAAAGACCCTGGTTGGACCCTTCACAGAGGCTCCCCAAAGCTGTCCAGCCCTGGGCTTCTTGCCCAATCCTGGGTGAATGTTGGAGTCACCGCTGTGACAACCAAACGCTTTCAGTTCTGTGGGGGAGGTTTTTACTAGTTTCTTACTATGAGGGCATGTCTGGTAGAAAAGCCTCATTGGGGTTGTCTGTTAATGGATTACTCCACTGTGTCCAATCTTGTATGAAGACTGCCCACCGCCACAGGGAGCTAGCTGCTCAAGGAATACCAGATCTCATCTTCCAACCCAACTGCAAAAACTGCAAGTAACAAGGTGGAAATACTGCCCCAGAAAGCAGAACATGCATTCTAAAAACAAAGAGAAATAATTTCTGGATTATTCCAGAATTCCAGAATCCCAGGTTGGGATAAGCCTACCTTGCAAAGAGAATTGATAAGAGTTTATTTCTTCTGAATATGTCCATTGATTGAGCTCTAGCTCTGGAATCTGACTGCTGGGGTTCAACTCCCTGAGTCATACTTAGCAGTTTGGGCACATTGCTTAATCTCTCCATGCATCAATTTCCCTCATTTATAACAAGGGAATAATCATAATATCTGCCTCACAGGATTATGTGAGGATTAAATTAGATAATATATACAGAAATCACTCGACATAGTAATTGGCACATAATAAGTGTTGAAGAAATGTTAACTGCTGTTGTCTTTACAACTACCTCCCCCTGTTGCTTGGGCTGACTGTCTGGAGACAGAGACAAAGAATGTTGAAGGTATGGCTGCCACATGTGCACCAAAGCCTGTGGCCTGATGAGGCCCACATATGGGGGTTTAAGGTTGAATGGCATTAAAACGCAGTGCACACAAAGCGATCCATTTAAAGGAGAATGACAGCCCAAAGGGGGCATCCTGTATGACTTCATATAGAATGGGCCATTTGGAGACTATTTAAATGGTGTTTACTTTAAATGAGCCATCCTCGATGAAACAGACAGGGAATGCCTTCATTTTCCTTTTTGATTCAATCCACTTGCCCTAGACTCCCTTGCTACCCCAGCTGCAAAACAAAGAGAACACGCTGTACTTGAATTAACCCAGAGTTTTTCCTCTGCAAAGGCCAGGAGCCCATCACACCACTGGATGATTTCACGGCCAGGCCGGATTCATTAGCAAGACTAACAGGGAGGGGGGAGGGAGGAAGGGGCCCAGAGGAAGTGGCACTCCCTAACGGAGCAGGCTTGAGCAGCCACCCATCTTGCCTCCCTTCCGCGCCTCCTGAAAAAGTTCCTGAATGCCCGCCCCTACACCACCTCCTCAAACTGGAACTTACTTAGGGTGGAAAATTCTTACACTCCAATTGACTCACGAGTAAGACAGATACATCTTATCGAGTATTGTTCTTAGACTCACAATAGCAGCTGCTACCAGATCCAAATAGACACATTCGTGTCCAGAACGAGAGGGCAATTTTCTTTAAAGATGATTGTATGTTTTGTAGGTATGATAAGGATTTGAAATGGGTCACTTTTTAAATCATAAGAGGTGGTTTAAGATTTAGTTTTGAAAATTCTTATAACTAGAGTGTTAAAATAATTGCCTTAATTATTTTCTTATTTAGCACATTTTAAAAAACTGTCCTACAAATAGTGTTAAAGGTTAAGTCTTCCAAAGGAGGAAGACTGAAGAGGGAAAAGGAAGAATTTGATGGAAGCAGCCCATGGAGAGAGAGAAAACTTTTTATGCTAAGCCTGTAAGAAACTTTGCTCATTATTTGGGAAGATCATTTTTATAAAAAGAAAAGCATTTTAAGAGAAGAAAATTAAGATACTGTAGTCATTTTGACACATCGATTATGCCCACTAATAGTAAATTAAATACAAAATATATGGAAAGTCATTATCCTATTCTTAGAGGAGTCTTGGAAATACTCATAAAACACACTGTAAAAATACAGCCACGCCATCCACAACCACCCTCCTTCTAGAGACAAAGGCAGATAGATAATTTATCTTTGCAAAGTTAAACATCTCACAGAATTTTTTTGTTATTTAAGGAGTTATTGTTTTCCCTGAAAATTAAAACAGGCACTTAAAGTTTCCAATCAAAAGCTCCCACTTTATCTTTTAAACTCTTCCACTGTAGGTCAGACAAATGACATGAAGCATTTGGAAACTTCAGATTGTTACATGTTTTTACTTAACATACCGGATTTCTTTCCTCAATTCTTCTGTAGCCCCTGCTTGTTTCCTATCTCATGACTGATTTTTTCTCTAGTCTCTCTTCTTAATTCCAGATTTCCTGCCCAAACTATGCCATATATTGAACTATTTCATGATTTTGCAGTATCTTTGTGTCACAAATTAAAGGTGCTTACAAGGTATATAGGAACATGTGTATAAAGGAAAACGTGTGTTTCTAAGCGTATAGAGGCAGATACACCATTCACAGTGTGCCTGTTACATACGTGTTCTGTATTTCTTACAATCACGGATCCATATAAAGGAGGGAAAGGTCCCGGTTTGGGCTACTCTTCCTCTCTTGGCTTGCTTGCCCAGCGCTTGGGTCTTTCAGCAAATCCCAGCCCTCTCTCTTTGAGTACTTTTTAGTTGCTGAGTCTCCACGTTCTGGTTTTATGAGCTAGTGCCACCCTCTTGAATACCCATGGCGTGACTGTCTTTAGTTAGTTCTTCTCTGCTGTTGCTCAAGGGCGGGAACTGGCACCAGAACAAAGGAGACAGTAAGAATGCCCTGGGCTGGTATGCACCGGCACTGCCTAACCGGGGCCATGTGCCAGGTCATGCCACCGCTTCTCAGGCACTGATGCCACCCAGCAGGGCTTCGGGTTTCCTTCCCCGCAACATGGTACCGCCTGCGGCACAGGACACGCCGAAGAGAATGACCTTCAAGATCATCTTATGAACCAGGTAAAAGAGCGCCACCTACCGAACTGAGAACACAAGTGCCTCCACTGGTTTTGAGGTTTTCCCTTGTGGTTAATGAATACCTAAAGGAATACACTGCATTGTACCAGGCTTATTTCAAACCTCACCCACCATTCCAACCTGTGACACTGATTACCTAGTTCCCCTTAAACTTAAGTACAAAATGGGTCAGCAAACCAGGCACCAAATCATACTGCTCTAGATGGTCACAGGTACGCTTCAGAACTTTCCTCGCACGAGGAAATTCATGAATGTCAAGCCTAAGACAAAAATCCATGCCAGAAAGAATTGGGACGTGCCTGCCATAATCAGCATTATCCAAAAGACATCATGATGACGTCCCTGTATGCCAAATATGGTAAGTGCAGCACTAGGAGGGCAAGCAAGAGCTAGTCCAAAGCAAGTCGCAAACAAAAGAATGAACTGGCAAAGATCTAGAAAGCGCTGAGACATGATGTGAGACCTTAAGAGGGATGTAACAGAGCACAACACTGTCTCGATCACCAGTAGCTTTCTAAAAAGAAAAGGTGAATGCGTTCACTCTGTACTCCTATCCCCTTAAACATATGTATGTGTGCTGGCTCAGAATAAAGTTTCCTTAGTTCTAGAAACAAGGAGCTTTCTCTACTTTGCATTCTCTCTTTGTGGTGAAAACTCTTAATCATAACCATTCCTAAACGTCTTTCACTTTACCATTTCCTTATACGTAATTCCTGGTTGCATACTGTGGGAGCAGTCTAAATGGTATT
Organism: Paguma larvata; assembly: GCA_030068075.1. NCBI lineage: Eukaryota > Metazoa > Chordata > Mammalia > Carnivora > Viverridae > Paguma > Paguma larvata. The sequence continues at coordinate 62,899,759 of CM057832.1, forward strand.
GCTCATTTTGAGCCATCAAGAGGAAAGAAAGTTGGCTTTCAGTTGCACACAGGAGGGTCTGGACCCTGAAATCTTGGCTTTTTCCTGGAATTTCCCCCACACAAAGTCAAGAGAGAATGTCAAAGAGTTGGTCTATTGGGCAGGCCAGAGTAGCATTTTGCCCAGGATGAAGTAATGTCTACAGTCTCTTACTTTTGCACAGAAAAATGAAATCAGATACTATGCGAGGGCACAGAGAGTTTCTAACACCTTTCTCTTGTTCATGGGCTTCTTCTCCTACTTTTGCAAGGAGCTTAGATTAGTTTTGTCCATTTATACCAGGCTTTCCACGAAAAATAAGTGGAACGTTTTATTTATCTAGGAAGTAGGAATACACCAAATTAGACTCTGCAAAAATAAAACTAAGCTAAACTAACGAATTGCCAAACAGGAAAAAATAAGAATGTAATATGCCAGGTTTTGTTTTTTTTTTGGTTGGTTTTTTTTTTTTTTTGCTTTTAATATCTATTGAGCCTAGAAAAAGGCAAAAACTCTAAACAGAAGCATAAGTAAAGAAATAAGCCTGAAATCATTTATGTTACTACTCAGTAGTAGTGCTTTTAAATGCTCCTTCCATGAACTTCTACCTGATTATACAGAACACATCTTTTTCAAGCAAGTATTGAGCACCTATTACATACAAAGCACTTTTTGGGGGGCAACTGGTCTCTGCACCTAATAGTTGAGCTACATTTTGGCAGGGAACAAAGGCCAATGATAACACACAGGCTAACATTTCTATCTGCCCAAATGAAATTATGCTAGTGAAGTTAAATAATAAAGGGAACAAATAAGTCAATCTAAATCTATAGCTTTGATGTTGCCTTCTTGAAAAAAGGCTAGTGACTTCTGAGCTAATAAAATTCTTATGATGGTCATCATTCTGCAACCTAAACCATTAGCCGCCTTTCTATAAAGGGTGGAGAGGAATGACTTCCCTCATGTAGCATGGACTCATGCATCATCTTCTGATATCTGTCCCCTGCCCAAGGGCTACTGTCATTTCTGTGGCTGTTATCTGCCTCATTACATTATGCTGCTCCCAGGTGCTTTGCTGCTTTTGGGAAATCAGCTGGGGCCTGGCAAATGTGCTAATCACACTGATGTGTCACTGGGATGGAAACTGGGACTTGGAGGCCCGGTTTTCCGCTCGTGTTTTCGAGGAGAGCTCATCGTTGTAAACGGCATTGTGCACAACAGAGTGGAGGTCCTAGGAGACCAATCTACGATCTAGAAAACATAACTTAGAAGGGAAGTGGTATCATCTTGTAGCCACATACCCTTTTTCTCTGAGGAACGCAGAGAAATTTGGAGGCATTATTCCATCCTCAAGACAGCCATTTTGGTTCTGGCCAAGAACTTTGTTAGCACTCTTTTCTGGTTGCCCTTTGGAAAACCTCAGCGGTGGTCTGCAGGGGAACTGCAGTATCAAGTATTGGTATTAGCATTTTTCCTTGTCTCACTCAATCTTCCTTCAGTTTGAATTGGTAAAGTCTACGCCATGATATCGCATAAGTGTAAGCGGTAGGAACAGAAGCAAATCCCAGTTAGCATCTGCTTTATTACAACTCTGCCCTGAATTGGTAAATTCTGAAAAAAAGATTCTTAGACATATTTCTGCAGGTATGAAAATTTTCCATAAAAACTTTAAAATCAATTCTTGCTCTAATTTTAATAATCTTCAAATAGACAATGACAGATATGAAAGGGGTCAGAAGGCTTTTTTTCTGTACTAGGCTAATTAATAAATATTTTAGGCTTTGCGGGCTATACAGTCTTTACTGCAACATTTCGGCTCTGCCTTTGCAGCACGGAAGTAGCCATAGGCAATGGTCATGTTTCAATAAAACTTTATTTACAAAAACAGGGAGTGGGCCAGATTTGGCACGCAGGCTGGATCATCCAGATATAACTGAGGACTGGCAAACAATTTCACAGTTCACATCTGCATTAGTGTATGTGATTGCACAGGGACATGCAGCACTGCTTTAATTATTGAAAGATAATGAGAAAAGAACATAAGGATGATGTTTTTGGTGAATAAGGACTAGACGACCATAACAGTCTGTTGTGTAAACAAAAGCTTTGCAACGCGTGGAAGAAAAGTGGTGGAGAACAAGATCATCCTGTGGCTTAGGATAGAAAAGGCACAATAATCTCAGCAGAGCCTCACCACAGTCATAGTGAGAGGCAATTTCATTTCAGCAAAATATTAATCTCTACATTAAATTAAGTCGCTAATTTGAATTTTATTGATTTAATACTTTGGTCTATATTTAATTTATATTTTATTTTGGGGAGTGCCTGGGTGGCTCAGTTGGTTAGGCATCCAGCTTCGGCTCAGGTCATGATCTTGCGGTTTGTGAGTTCGAGCCCCATGTTGGGCCCTGGGTTGCCAGCCCTGGAGGCTGGAGCCTGTTTCGGAATCTGTGTCTCCCTTTCTCTCTGCCCCTCCCCCACTCCTGCTCTGTCTGTCTCTCTCTCAAAAATAAAATAAAACATTATATTTTATTTTGGCTTTATAGATGTGTAAGAGTTATTTTATAATAATAAATATAATAAATAATAGTACCTAAATATATGATAAATATAATAACCATATGATATATACCGTAATAATACATATCATTATCAATAATATATTCATAATATAATATATATTATGTAAGAGTTTATATCCAATCTTACATTTATACTTTCTAAAATATCATTCTAAAACAAATATTTTAAGTCAACTCCACTGAATCAGGAGATTTTTTTGTCCCCCTCTAAAAAGACAAATAGGGGCACCTGGGTGGCTCAGTCGGTTAAGCAGCTGACTTCAGCTCAGGTCATGATCTTACAGTTTGTGAGTTCGAGCCCCGCGTCAGGCTCTGTGCTGACGGCTCAGAGCCTGGAGCCTGCTTCGGATTCTGTGTCTCCCTCTCTCTCTGCCCTTCCCTTGCTCATGCTTTGTCTCTATGTCTCTCAAAAATAAAACAAAAATAAAAACGCTAAAATATTTAAAAGACAAATAATGCTCAAGTTTGAGAAATAATGTCAAACGCCGCCTTTATATCTGAACTGCATGGCCAAATTATGAATGAGTAAGTATGTAGCCTTGGTGAAGTGGGGGTAGGGAGAGCCACACAGAATCCTAGGAAGTGTAGTTATCACAACTAAAACACAACACGCAGCAATGGAGGCTGGAGGAGTCCAGGTATCAGTGCCTGCTTGAGATTATGGCGTTTCATATACTCAATCAATTCAGCATGTCATGGAACCACATAGGGAGGGCAGAAAAAGATCCTGGGTGAGTCCAGCAGAACTTCATTAGACAACTTGCAAAAAGACACCAGAGCCTGGATAAAGGGGCTGTGTGCTTCAGTAACCTCTCCTGTGATGAACAGAGGGAGGGTTTTAGGCAGCATATAAGTGGACAGTGAATGGAATGCAGGGAAATCCACAGACTCTACCCTCTCTGTTGGTACATACCAGAGAGGAAAGCCATGAACACCATTAAAAAAAAACAAAACACAAAACTCAAAATAAAGGTCAAAGAAAACATTCGCGTCTAAGGACTCAGAGGAAAAACAAGACTCGGAAGTCAATTTACTAGACCTAAAAACAAGTTCAGCAAACTGGCATTCCCATTATGATACAAGATATAACTTCTGTGAAAAAAATAGTAAAAAACTATGAGGAGACAACAGGCTGAGACAGTGTAACAAAGATCAAAAGACAACAAAGAAATGAGATAAAAAAGATGAGGAAGGATTGTGAGAGACTGTTACAGTAACAACTTAATCTGTAATAGAATTACTACTGAACAAAATGTCTCTATGGAAAATCAGTGTTACAGAGTACTAGTAAAAAATGAAAAGGCAAACCATACAGACTGGGAGAATATATTTGTAATACATACATCTAATAGAAGGCTTGTCTATAGTATATAAAGTATTCTTACAATCTAACAATAAAAACAACCAAAAACTGACATTTAATAAATGATGTTTTTTTAAAGGAAGAGATAAGAATGTACAATAAGTACATGAAAAGTTGCTCACCATCATTAGCCATCAGGGAAATGCTAATTAAAACCACAAGGAGAGAGTATTTTACAACCAGCTGGAGGGCTAAAGCCAAAAGGACTGACAACACTACGTGTTTGCAAGCATGCAAAGCAACTGGACTCACACACATTGCTGGTGGAATAGAAAATGATTCAATCACTTTGGGACTAGTCTGGCAGATACTTACAGAGTTAAAATATACATATATGATCCAACAATTCCACTCCTGGGTATTTACTCAAAGAAATAAAAATGTACATCCTCAAAAAGACTTATACTTGAATGTCCACAGCATATTTTTTGTGATGGTCAAAAACAATTCAAATGTCCCTCAACAGGTGGGCAGATAAAACAAACAAACAAACAAAACAAAACAAAAAAACACCTGCAGTTCATTCATATAATGGGTGACTCTTCATCAATTACTTTATTTAAAAAAAAATGTTCTAAGTAAACTCTACCCCCGACATGGGGCTCAAACGCACAACCTTGAGATTAGAGTCATATGCTCCACCGACTGAGCCAACCAGGCCCCCCCCATCAATTTCTTTAAGAGAGTAAACTATTGACACTGACAACAATATGGGTGCGACTCACAAACATGCAGAGCAGAAGCAGCCCAACACGAGAGTACACACAGAGTAAGTCCATTTAGGTGAATCCACAGGAGAGGCAGAGATACAGAAATCAGAGCAGTGGGAGACTAGTGTGCGGTTGGGGAGAAATGACATAAGGAGAGACGGCAAAGATGGAATTCCCAGGAGAACAGAAATAGTCTACATCTTCACAGGGGTGCTGATTAATTACACAGGTGCATACATATGTCAACCCTCATGAACAAGGCTTAAATGAACAAGATATAATACAGAAACAAAATATAAAATACTTTACAAAATATAAAATATAATACAGAAACAAAATATACAGTTTGTGGTCCCAAACCACACACTGTATTAATTAAAACTAGGGAATGTGGATGAGGGAAGAGGAGAAAAGTATATGCTCATTAAATTTATTATTTGATAAAGAGTGAAGTCAAGAGCTATCAGTTAACTAAATTGTGAAACATCCATTTACAGAATACTCCGTAGTCATAAAAATAATGAGGAAGCTCTTTATTATCTTCGGATATAAAATTAGCTATAAGAAAATTTATTCTAGACGAGGAGGCACAATACAAAAATATGTATGATTTGTGCAACAAAAAAAGAAAAACTATACCATACACAAAAGAAATTGGTCACCTTGAAATTGCCTTGAGGGACAATTACTGCATAGCTGGAATTTAGGAGCAAAAAGGTGACTTTATTGCAATTTTCTTGTCCTTTGTTTATTTGTTTAAACGATTTCAAAAAAATTTTCTAACATTTATTTATTTTTGAGAGAAAGAGAGAGAGACAGAGTATGAGCAGGGGAGGGGCAGAGAGAGAGGGAAACACAGAATCTGAAGCAGGCTCCAGGCTCTGAGCTGTCAGTATAGAGCCCAATGCAGGGTCGAACACACAAACCATGAGATCATGACCTGAGCCAAAGTCAGCCGCTTAACCAAATGGGCCACCCAGGCACCCCTGTCCTTTGTTCATTTGTAAATGAGCCACATAAATGTGACAAATTTTTAAAAATAAATTTTTAATTATTATTATTTTTTAAATGTTTATTTTTGAGAAAGAGAGAACGTGATCTGGGAAGGGGCAGAGAAACAGGGGGACAGAGGACAAAAGCAGGCTCTGTGCAGACAGTAGAGAGCTCGACGCGGGGCTCTAACTCACAAACCGCAAGATGGTGACCTGAGCCGAACTCAGACGCTCAACCGACTGAGCCACCCAGGTGACTCGAGAATAAAAATTTTAAATGTATTGCTTGTTTTGTTTTGTCTTGACTCTGAGAATCAAGTAAACAGTCACTGAAGCCTGCAGTACATGCATGAAACTAGTTTTTGATACAGGAGATCTCACAAATCTAAAGATAACACTTGTCATGATGAGCACTGAGATGCATAGAGTTGTTGAATCACTAGATTTTACACCTGACACTAACATAACACTGTAAGTTAACTATACTGGAGTTAAAATAAAAAAAACTTAATTTAAAAAAAGGAGACGGGTGCCTAGGTGGCTGTTGAGTGTCCGACTTCGGCTCAGGTCATGACCTCAAGGTTCATGAGTTTGAGCTCCACATGGGGCTCTGTGCTGACAGCTCAGAGCCTGGAGCCTGCTTCAGATTCTAGTCACTTCCTCTCTCTCTCTCTCTCTCTCTCTCTCTCTCTCTCTCCTCTCAAAAATAAACATACAAAAATTTTTTTGAAAAAGGAAATATTACGAGTCAGCAAAAATCTAATAAATTATGTTGGAACAACTGGTTTCCTATTTGGGGAAAAAAATTAGTTCTCATTTCACATCGCTGACCAGAATAAACTGTCAACAGATTATATTACAAAAATTAAACTAAAACTTAAATAAAAATATTGGAACAAAACAGGTGAATCTCAGAGCAACAAAAGGCTTTCCAAGAAAAACTTGATGGATTTGACTACATAAAAATTAAAATCTCCTATACGTCGAAAACATTAGATGAAATTAAAAAGCATATTATAAACTGGGAAAAATACTTTCCACAAAAATCATAAGACATTGATATCTTTATTTTATTTTATTCTTTTATATAGGAGATGAGCTTACCGATTTATTTAATGTAAGTTTTATGTGATGAAGGGAGCCCCCATAAGGAAACAAAGACCCAAAGAAACCCGTAGCCAGGGTAAGTCTCTGCTACATTTGATGAAGAAGGGACAGTGAACTCAGGAACAGCTGGAGGGAAGAGATGCACAAGAGAAGGGATGTGGGAAGGGGTGCGGAGCCTCCACGCCTTCTCCCTGTATCTTCACATTGACCAGCTTGGAGGCTTACTAATATCTTTATTTTTTTTAAGACCCGATCAAATTAAAAGATGAAACAAACTTTTGAAGTTTCACTAAGGCTTACTCATTAGAATAAAAATGGGCAAAGGAAGTAATAGTTAGTTAATGAAAATGGTTAAGAAACGTACATGTGGAACCTCACTGATAATCGAAGTGATCCAATTAAAGAGAGACCTTCTCTTGCCTATCAAACAGGTGAGGCTCCAAGTTAACCTCGGAGCTAGCGATGGGTACGGAAATTGGAGGGACCTTTCTGGAAAATAACTTGAGATATGTACCAATAGCCTTAAAGACGTTCAAAACTTTTGACTCAATAGTTCTCATTTTATACACACTATCTCCTCAGGAATTTAATGCAACTTTATTCATAATAGGAAAAAACCCTGGAAATAATGAAAATGCCTGATAATATGTAAACGTTAAATAAAATTGATATATAACAAATTTATTATGCAGACATTAAAATCCTATTTTTGAAAAATACTTAGCGGCCTGAAAAACACTGAAGATACAGAACAAGTGGAAAAAGTGGAATATAAAACTCTTACATGCTATGATGACAATTTTGAAATGATAACACGTAGTATACAGACTGATTTCAAATACTGGAGAGAAACGCAGCAAAATGTTAGCAACCATTTTCTCTAAAGATATTTTGTATTACTTCTGCTTTTCTATACATGTTAAAGTTTCTATAATAAGTATGTGGGAGGAGACACCATATTTTAAATGAAGAAATAATACCATTATAAAATGTTACCCTGGATACCATTATAAAATGTTAGTTACTGCAATGGGCAAGTGACTCACAGACAAAACCTTGATGTGTTAGCACTTGTTTTCCATCTTTCTCACACACCTTCGGTTCAGAACTAAGTTGGCAAGCAGATGCCTTAGCAGGACATCTCCAGTGGGCCAGCCAACAGGAGTTCTATCGCTCAGTGGAACGAAGAACCTGGTGCAGGCTCCGTGACTGAACTGCAGACAACCCAACTGTAATGGTGTCTCCATGACACACTTGCCTGCCCAAAAGTCTTCAACTAAGACCACCCACTTATGGGCCATGAACCACCGGGTGAAAGCAACTGCTAAAATAATCTAGGAATTGATAACTCTGGCATGAAGAGCCCGGCAGGCTATGTCCAGACTCCCAAGTGTCCCTCCCCATCCCTTGCTGTTTTCTCTGGCAAAATGTTTTTAGTATGTTCATTCCAACCCAACTAATAAAGGAGCTCTTTAAAGTTGAGAAAAACATTGCGTATTGGATCCCTGGGTCCAGCATGTGTGCAATACAGAAAGAAGCACAGAACACATGTACAGTACCTTCCCGAAGCTGTGTCGGCTTGGCAGAATTTTCCCCACTCATTAAAACAACAAAAGATGCAGCTGCTCGAACTGTAGCCTGCCATGTTGACATGGCAACGGGTGGCTCCTGGCATGGAAAAAGGGCCCTGTTGTTTATGGGAGATCCCACAGTATAAACACATGGCCTGCATAAGAAAGACAAAGAAACAAAAGAGGAGAATCTTTAAATGAGTTGTCACTTTTCTCACCACCATGGCAGTGAAGGTTAAGTTGAGCTTTTAAAGAGAAAACATTTGAGGCTTTGTAGTTGACTAGTTTCAAAGCATTTTGAACTGAAATTGCCAAGGGCTGGCTATGGGAATAGCTGGGTAGTAACTTCTCCAAATGAATTACTTAAATATGTAAAGAGAGTTGTGTTTTTTTAAGGGAAAAATGTATTTTTGGATATAGTTTTAAACACTATTCTGCCAATTTAAAATTTATATTACCCTTGCCCCTCCCCTTAGGCCCTTATGCCTTCAAAAGAAAAAAAAAATAAAGGTTTAGAGACATTCTTACAAACTTTTGGAAAACATTCTGGAAAAGAAAATATGTTTGGAGATCACCGAGATATTAATGTTTGGAAAAACAAGCTGGTGGTCTCAAATCCAGCTGCTGGAGGTCAGATATCCCCAATCTTGGAAACCACCATCTCGAATGGAACCCTTGTGGGAATCCTTGTGTGGAGGCCAAGGACAGGGGTTGGCATATAAACAGGACTGTAGGTCACAACAACCAGGCTTGTGATGGGAAGGCCAAGTGTAGAATCATTACCAAAGCGAGTGGAGGAAACCAAACAGTATGACGTTAAGGCTTGTTCTGCTACGATTAAAACTTACAAACCCACCTATACCAAGAACGCCATGATTAAATCAGAGGACAGCAATGGAAACGATCTAGGAGATCAAAGGAATCCATTCTTTTGACACCAGAGTTGAAGGCACAAGACTGACGCTCAGGAAAATGTCTTAAGAAAATGTGTCCACTTTTTTGCTTTTCAGGAATTATGACAAACGTGATGTAGTTTTAATCAGCTTGATTTATAGAGTAAAGGAATAGAGCAGGGCACTAACTCTCTTGGGTAAACTGGTTTTCCCTTTTCATTAGCGTCATTATGACTGAACGTTTATTGTGTACCTATAATGTGAGGGAACATGCAGAATGATGGCCCTACTCCATCACTCAGGGCCCAGTAAGGAAAGGACATACCGGTCTAGATCTTAACAAACAGAGATAACTTGACATAGGCAACTGGCTATACAAATGATAGAAGAGCTAAGATGGCAAACAGGGTAAAGTGAGGCAACCCAGGGATTAGCCACAGTGGTAAACAGCCCTGAGTCCTCAGGCTGAAGGAGCTGGTGTTACTGGGAGTTACCGGGTTGCAGCGCCAGGGGTCATCTGGCAGAAGCCAGAGGCACAATGGGTGCTGGGACCAGGGGAGACTCAGTCACTGCTGGAGATGCCAAACGAAACAGGGAGGAAGGAAGAAATACCTTGTTTCTCACCAACTCCTGCCCTCAAATTTTCTACCAGTGCCCCACGCCATAGGCCAAACCTAGTAGGAAGCAGAAGACAAGGTAGCCTGGGAAATGAGGTTCTTTGTCATCCAGAGATCACGAGGAGAGCAGAAATTGGACATTAGAGCAAACAGGCAGCTGCAGCCTCCCTATCCTAGCAGCATACATGCCAGTGTGCTCGCATGTCCAACACGGGGCAGGGAAAGATTAGAAACGGAGGAGCCTATGGTCCTGGCCAACTTATTAAATGATGGTGAGAAAGTCCCTTGACCTCTCCAAATCACAAGTCAAATGGAGATGGAAAGCAGACAGCTAACCTCTATTCTGGGCCATAAACCTATGATTCTGATCTCAAGTTTATAAATCTAAGAACAAAGGTAAATTATCATAGAAGGCCCAGAATCTCCCACCAATGAGTTCTGAACTCCCACCTCGGCCTCCTTGGACCCTTAGTCAGTTGACTTAATCTTGGTTAACCATCTAGCCTTAGGCTGTTGAAGAACCTAATGAGGTTCTCCCAGCTTCCTCCCAGATGGGGCTGGTATTGGTGGGTGCGTGGTGGGAGAGGCACTGTAGCAGCTCAAGTAGCTCAGGGAGTTGGGATTCAAGGTATGTCTACTTCTGAAAATTCTACCTGATTTGCTTTTTCCCCAAAAGCCCATCTTACAGGAGGGTCTCAAGGAAGAAAAGTATCATCAGTGGAAGTGGGGTGTATTCCCACCAGCCAAATGGCAGGGACAAACTCCTGCTTCCTCTGACAATGGCAGACATTGAGGATCAAGGCTTTCTTCCTCACTGAAGCAGAATGGATTCCACAACTTTTTTCAGTTCAAGAGCTCTAGGAAGCCACCTTCAATCTAAGTAGACTTGAGGAGTTAAACCTATTTGTGATATTTACAAGGAAGTGACAGACCCTTGCCTGGAGATCTCCTAAGACTTTCTCTGCCTCATGCAAAGGGGAGCTGACCTCATATTATAGTCTTAAGTCCTACATGCTTAGGTCAAGTCTGAAGGCATCTGTGCTCTTTTGCTATTGTGCTCAGCACCTGGTTTCTGTAGGGTGACTCTGGTGTTACAGGTGTCCCCTTCCCTGCACAGGGAATGAATCCTCCCCAAAAGACTGGCTTGCCAAGAGGTATGCTCTCCTCCCTATAATGTTGGGCTGGAGCATATTATTATGTATTCCACCTGTACCCTTAGGTATGTGGCCCCCAAGGCTTCCTCCATCAGTCTCCATACCTCTTCCCTGAAGAAACAGATTTCAGATTCTGTCATATCTGAGAAACGCTGCAGAGGAATAACCAGAAGGACTCAATGATCTGCTGAAGGAGGAGAAGGAGGAGGAGGGGGAGGAGGAGGGGGAGGCGGAGGGGGAGGGGGAGGAGTAGGGGAAGGGGAAGGGGAAGAGGAAGAGGAAGGGGAAGGGGAAGAAGGAAAGGAAAGCTGCTCTGAGGTAGCTGCTCCCAAGTTGGCCCCCAATAACCCCCAATAACCTCTGCATAAGGGTATTCATACCCTTTAAAATCTGTGGCTTTCATTTTAGGGTTTCTCTCTCTCACTCTCTCTCTCCCCCTCCCTCCCTCACTATCACTTGCTCTGGGGGAAACCCAGCTGCCATGTCAAGACAGTACTCATGCAACCTATGGAGGGGCCCATGTCCTAGAAACAGAGACCTCTGGTGTACCGTCAGGGAGGACCTGAGGCCTGTCAACAACCATGCAAATGAATTTGGAAGAGAATCATCCAGCTGAGATGCCTGCGGTCCCAACAGATAGCTGACTGCAACCTTATAAGAGATCCTGAGCCAGAACCACCTGGTTAAGCTGCTCCTGGATTCTTAACCCTCGGAAACCCTGTGAGATAATAAATGTTTGTTCTTTTAAGCTGTTAAGTTTGGGGTAATTTGTTATGCAGCAATAGATAAGAGAATTTTCTCAGGTTTCTGGCTCAGGTGATAAGATGATTGGGAAGCTATTAGGCAAGAAAGGAAACTCAAGCTGACAAGCAAGGTCACAGGAAGGGACAAGGAAGAAGGAGAGTTCCTATTTAATTTGCCCATGCAGAGCTTTACACACCCTATGGCAGAGGACACTTGTAGGGGCGCAGAGATCATGATTTTCTAACCACAAAGAATACAGTGTTCAGAAATGGGACTGAGCGTTAGAAAGCAGACCAATCTTAGAACACTGAGGAAATGATGGGTTTGCGAACTAAGTACTGATGCTGACGGCAGATTTGAGTCTGGGTACCACCCACAAACCAGGCAGTATGTTGGGGAAGAAATCCTTCCGTTGGCTGGATTTTTAAAAAGCATTGTTATCACCATCCTTTCCTCTCCAGTTCTCTATTATTTCTCCTCTAAATGGTCTAGTTCTAGGTATTTTATTCTAGACTTCTGTCCTGACCTCCCTGGCATCCTCTTGAAGGCTCTTTCTGTCCTACTGTCCCTGGGTCCCCAGGCCCACCAAGGGGGTTACCTGGCCAGGCCCCCAGAAAGTTCTTGCCTCCTGCCCCCCCCCCCACTGTCCTCACAATCCTCTTCTGCAACCTTCTCTTTACATGGTGGGGCATCCTTGCTGCTAGAATCTATGTGTTTTAGGGGCGCCTGGATGGCTCAGTCAGTCGAGCATCTGACTTGGGCTCATGTCACGATATCACAGTTTGTGGGATTGAGCCCCATGCCGGGCTCTGCACCGACAGCACAGAACCTGCTTGGGATTCTGTGTCTCCATCTCTCTCTGCCCCTTCCTTGCTTGCACGCGCTCTCTCAAAAATAAACATTAAAAAAAATTTTTTTTAAATCTATGTGTTTTCTCTCTAACTTTCTATAGAGGCCACTTTTAGGCAACAGGCTTAAGCAATGGAATGTAGAGGAAAGCAAAAGGGCCCACAGCAACCACCTGGCTAAATACAAACAGGCCAACCAGGTGATAAACCTCAAAATATCCACGGGCCCATGACCCAAGGGCTACTTACAACCAGGCACAGGTACCAAAAAAAGAGAAAATTCTTTATGTCCCCATACCTCCTCACTTTCCCCCTTAAAATACAGCCCCTACCCACAGCCTCGATGCAGACAGTCTCTCCTTTGCTGTCCTGCTTTCAGCTCCCTTGCAGTGTATTCAATAACTTCTATCTCCTTTGTTCTGCCTTAGGTGAATTCTTTCACCGCCCATGCTGCCAGCCCCCAACCTATCGGGACACCCCACATTTGGGGACCCCCCCTCATCTGATTGGGAGAAACACCACACTTTCCCCTTGGTCTCCAGAGCTGTAACTCTGAAAGTGTAAAAGCCCCATCCATAAAAATAGCCACGTCTGATAGAAGACTCCATTGCTTTCTTATTGCAATGCTTTCACTAATAGGAAAAGAATCACCAAAGAGGGAAGTCCTAGGAAAAATTTCTTGAAATAGCAGATTACGTTCCTGATCCCAGCCTCCTCCTTTCTTAGCCTTTTCTTCTTTCTCAGTTGCAGCCTCTCTCCTTCCTTCCCATCATGCCCAGACCAAGCACCAGGGACTTTACAAGAAATGACCCTTCGAACTTTTACAACCTGGATCTTTGATGCATGTCGCATGTCCTAGTGCAAATATCTAATACAACTTAAAGTTAAGTAACTATATTTTAACAGAGATGAAAACTTTAACTTCTGGATAAAACTCTAGTGGTGGAATTTGGGGCATCCAACAAAATGTCGAGAATGGGTGAACATAGGAACTTCTCTGAATCATGAAAATCTTACTCCCCACCCGGTGATTCAAGAGTAAAGATGGCTCCCATCATGCACACCTACAAACAAGAACTACAGAGAGCTGATTTCCTGTCCCCCACCCCTGGTGCCCCAAGAGGGGAGGAAAATCTGTGTGCATTTATAAACATGCTCTGCAGCTATCTGGATGTGTAATCACTGAAATAAATGCAGCTGTGTTTATTCAACATGCACAGCCTTGCACCTCAGCCATGTTGCTAAAACGCTCATGGGACAGATGTGCAGGCGCCAGCCTCCAATGCTTAGAACTTCATTATTTCCAGACTGAATGATTCCTTCTAGAACGCAAAGGAAAATCCTCCCACATCGGGGCTCATCCCACATGCCCTGGGATAGCCACCCGATGAAAGATTTCCCGGAGAGCTCACTTAACTGCATAGCAGTTATGGCGGTGAGGAGGAGGACACTGAAAATCAGAAAAAGAACAGGGTAAGACAGCATGAGAGCAGCCCCATGACTTGTTGCCATTAGAGAGCTTCTAAGTTGTGGGGCGCCCAGGTGGCTCAGTCGGTTGGGCGTCCGACTTCGGCTCAGGTCATGATCTCAGTTTGTGGGTTCGAGCCCTGCGTCGGGCTCTGTGCTAATAGCTCAGAGCCTGGAGCCTACTTTGGATTCTGTGTCTTCCTCTCTCTCTGCCTCCTCCCCCTGCTCTTCCTCTGACACTCTCTGTCTCTCAAAAATAAAGAGACATTAAAAAAAAAAAGAACTTCTAAGTTGAGGAAGAATTTGCCAGTTCACTTCAGTTTGACACACGTTTGTGTGTTCATGGAGTGGTCAAACAAGGATGAGACACACGGACTATGCTGCTATGGGCTGAATGTATTCCCTCAAATTCCTGTGTTGAAATCCCAATGCCCAATGTGACAGATGCGATTATAAGGTGGGGCCTTTGGGAGGTGCTTAGGTCACACAAGGACAAGGATTTCATGAATGAGACTGATACCCTTAGCTCATTCCCTCACGTGAGGCCATAGCCAGAAATCGGCAGACTGCAACCTAGAAGAGGGCCTTCATCAGAACCTAACCATGCTGGCACCCGGATCTTGGACTTCCAGCCTCCAGAACAGTAAGAAATAAATTTGTGGCATCTTGTTATAGTAGCCCAATGGACTATGACCTATGCCTTCCAAGGTCGGGGAATACTCTCATGCTTGCTCATTTTCTTAGGAACCATTTTATAGACAGAAGATAAACTTCTAGATAGAAGGAAAACGTGCAGAGGACCGATTCAAACCATGGTTTTCTTTTTCTTCAGGTGATGACTATATGCACTTGTCTTTTTGCAGTCGGTGTGAAAAGGGGGTTATTCTTAGTTTAAATAACATTTCAAATTCCACCACTTTCCATAAAATTACCTGTTTTCAGAGACTTGGTACACCGTTCAGTGACTGGGGAGAGGACGGCTTCAGGAAAGCGGGCAGGAGGTGATGAGCCTGAAGCTGCCTTGGGTGTGTTTTCCCATAATGGGATACCTTTGCCAGGGTAACAAAGTCTTCAGGCCTCTGCCAATTTCTTACCATCTCTTCCCCTTCTGGCACCTGACCTTTTGTAAGACTCCATGTTCTCCTTAAACCCAAGTCATAGGCAAGCAACCCTCTTGCTTTCTTATACCACAAAAACCAAGAGCCAGACTACTGAAATAGGAAATGTCAACTATGACTCATTCTCTCTCCCCAAAACTACACACACACCTTCCTCTTTATATTCTCCTTCATGGCACAATTACCAAAACCAGGATCCGTCAATCATACTGGACACGTGGCAGGTGCGAGGAGAATGCTACTTTGACTCAGATTTTGTGTACAAAATGAACTAGACTGAATGGAAGTGGCTTTGAGTCAGAAACTCACCACTTTTCAGCACAAGGGTTTTGGGTACAAAATAGGCAAGTTGTTTATAAAGGAAAGACAGTATTTCTCATCTGGAAGTCTCATCTGGAGATCCTACGATGAAATCTCTTTTTAACACATGAGAAAATTAAGCTCCAGAGAAGTAAAATGCCTTATCTGAGGCCGCACAGCTAATGGGCAGCACGGCTCGGACAAGTCCTCAGGTCTCCTTCCTCTCATTTTCCAGCTTCTTTCCAACATACTATGCTCTTCGGCTATAGGTCATTGTGATTTGTTATTTTCTGTTGATGTTTGGTTATTTAGGTTTTTCTGTTCGGTTGGTTAGTCATTTGGGTTACTTGCGTAAATTAACACAGTCCATCACTGCCTTTTCTTCTGGGATTCCGGGAAACAGAGGTAGATCTAGAATGTCAGCAAGGGGAGAAAGAGCCTAAAGTGGAACACTTGCAAACGTTTTCAAATTTGGGACTATCACTTCCTCCTCTTACAACGATATCACAGCATTAATGTGCATCTCCACCTCAGTCCTCACGAATTTCGTACTGGTTTCTTGAAGCAAGCAAGAAAAAAAGGATTAACTGTAGAAATGTTCCTTTTAGACCTGAAATCTCTTCCAAAAGATCTTCTCTTCAATTCTCTTAAATCTTTCCTTTATAGTGAGATATTAAACAATGAAACTACTTTAGTGGGGGGAAAAAACATGTTTTAACATCTGGTTTTGATATCAAACTAAAAATACTCCAGAAGTCTACATCTTCTTTGGTCCAAGAGCTAAATAATAAACATAATAGAAAAAAATTATTCTCTTTAGTATCTTGCCAACTTCATTCCGGTCTTGTCTAAAACAACATCATAGTGATGTAAGGAATTAAAACTTTTTAATATTACTTTAAATTACAGTGTATTTTCCTAATCAGTTCCCTTATCTTTAACGATGATCCAAGTAAGTGGGGTTTTAAAAATAAATTTCCTACATTTAACTGAATTTCCACTCCATTCAACTCATGTTCAGTGATGTCATCAGCTTAAATCCAGATTATTTACACCACTTGGCTGGTTCCACAACTATTATAAAGATCCTAAGGGAAAAGAGAATGGGTTACCAGAGAGAATGCTTTGGCTTTAAATAACGTTTTATTCAGTGGAAAAGAAAACGGAAATGTACCTAAACTCTGAATTAAAGATTTCCATTTCTTTTTTTTTTTCCTTAAATTTATTTGAGACACAAAGAGTGCAGTGGGGGAGGGGCAGAGAAAGAGGGAGAATCTCAAGCAGGCTCCACACTGTCAGCACGGAGCCCATTTGGGGCTTGAACTCAAGAAATTGTGAGATCATGATCTGAGCTGAAATCAGGAGTCAGACGCTTAACAGACTGAGCCACCCAGGTGCCCCCTTTTTTTTTTTAAGAAAACAGTTTTTTTGGAGAGAGAGAGAGAGCATGCTTGCACTCTAGCAGGGGGGAGGGGGAAGGATGGGGGGGAGAGAGGGGAGAGAGGGGGGAGAGGAAGAGAGAGAGAGAGGGAGGGAGGGAGGGAGAGGGAGGGAGGGAGAGAGAGAGAGAGGGGGGGGGGGGGGGGAAAGAGACAGAATCTTAAGTGGACTCAGGGCTTGATCTCACAATCATGAGACCATGACCTGAGCTGAAATCAAGAGTCTGACACTTAGCCAACCAAGCCACCCAGGCACCCCTACAGATTTTCATTTCTAAAAGTTTTTTTTCTTAGGTATACTAAGGATCTAGAACCGAAAGTATTAAGTCCCCTTCCTTCCCAGCTTAACAACAACTCCTTAACACATTCTTGACTTGGTCCCTGTTCTCAAATAGTTCTTCACACTACACAAAGTAAACAGGGTTATCAAGAGGCATGCTGTATCGGATTGTTATATACATGTTTGTTTCAGCAGTCATTTTTAAATGTCACCCGTAATAACTGAAGCGAGAAAGAGCATTTCAGTTCAAGAACATCCATAGTCTCACAATGGCTAAACCAAGGTAGGAAACTGTAGCTTTCAACACTGCCAGATATCTCATTTTATTTTTTTAATTTTTTAAAATGTGTATTCACTTTTGAGAGAGAGAGAGAGAGAGCGAGCATGAGCGGGGGAAGGATAGAGAGAAAGGCACAGAATCTGAAGCAAGCTCCAGGTTCTGAGCTGTCAGCAGAGAGCCTGATACGGGGCTCAAACTCACAAACCGTGAGATCATGACCTGAGCAGAAGTCAGATGCTTAATTGACAGAGCCACACACGTGCCTCCAATACCTCACTTTAGAACTAGAATAATAATGGGGAAAAAGAAATTCCTGACAATTATTGGAAGAAACACTCTATTATAGCTTCAAATATATTTTCAGTTCCCCAAAAACATGGTTGCTTGATAAAAATCTCCCTTACAAAAGGGAGATTTCAAGGTAGAAAGATGGTGACTGCTTTCCAAATTCGAAGTTTATTTTTAATAAACATCATTTTGGATCAGGTTTAGATTTATTTTTAAAAGTGCAATAGATTTTAAAATACACAGATTTCCCATCTACCCCATACTCACTTTTATTAACATCTTCCATTAGTATATTTGTCACAACTGATAAACCCCACTATTGATACATTATTAACTAAAGTCTATATTTTATTCAGATTTCCTTGGTTCTCCCTAAGGTCCTTTTTCTGTTCCAAGATACACTACTTTTACCTCCTTCATGTCTCCTCAGGCTTCTCCTGATTGTGACAGCTTCTTAAGACTTTCTTTTTTTATGTTGGCCTTGAGAGTTTTGAGGAGTACTGGTCAGGTATTTTTTGAATGTCCCTTGACTGGGATTTATCTGATGGTTTTCTCTTGGTTACAATGGGGTGATGGGTTTGGGGGGAGGACAATCACAAAGATGTCATGTCATCACATCATACCAAGGGTACACACTATCAACATGACTCATCACTGTTGATGTTAATTTTGACCTCCTCACTGAGGGGTCATGTTTGTTAGGTTTTCCCAATGTAAAGTCACTCATTTTTCTTAGTCTATACTTACTAAGGAGCAAGGAGTTATGTTCCATCTCCTTGAAGACAGAGTATCAGGTGGCTCCTTGGACCTTGGACATACACCCGCAATTGCAGGCTACTATTGCTCCCATTTGAGCACTTCCTTATTCTCTGGCACTACAAGATGTCCCAGGCACAACTTGTCTATTTCTCCAGTCCTAGCCATTCCTCTGAGAAGCCCTGGTTTCCTTACTGGAGAATGGTGCAAACCAAGATCCAGGCACTGTACCTCTAGACCCACTGTGCCAGCTAACAAGCAAAGAAATGTATGCTCGTATGCTAACCCTTGGAAAACACCTATTTATAATTATAGTATTTCTATATACGACCATCCGTATCCATCTTAAACCAAACGTAAGTTTATGGTGATGTCTTCAATTCTAATCTATCACCACATAGATCATTTTAGCGTCCTCCCCTTGCTCTCTGTAACCTCCCACTTCAAAAGTAGGAAACCTGGGGCACCTGGGTGGCTCAGTTGGTTGAGCGGCCGACTTCAGCTCAGGTCATGATCTCACGGTCTGTGAGTTCGAGCCCCGCGTCGGGCTCTGTGCCGATGGCTCGGAGACTGGAGCCTGCTTCAGATTCTGTGTCTCCCACTCTCTCTGCTCTTCCCCAGCTCACACTCTGTCTCTATGTCTCTCAAAAATAAATAAAAACATTAAAAAAAAAAAAAGTAGGAAACCTGGCTCCCAGGGTTACATAATTGACTTAATTGCTCAATTCCAGTAGACACGTAGCATGGTCCTGGACTTGTTAGCCTGTACCCCCATGGGAAATACCTTAATCAACTGCAGCACAGTACTGAGGTGCAATGCCTTTTGCCTTTAGTCTTACAGACTCCACTCATTTCCAAACTGACAGGTCAGCACCTTCTCCCCCAACTCTGTCAGCGAGGTTGTTTCATACATTTTTAATACAGTTAGATTGGTCACAATTGCATTCCATCCTGGGATCCTCTGATCTCCTAAATGATTATTTATATATTATCAAACTAAATAATTTAAGTTTTATTTTCAACATGGGGCAGGGGGAGGGTGACAAGGAGAGAAGCTACTGATGGAACTCCAAAGAAAAGGTAACAATTTGGAGACTTGGAGATTAAGTTTCTGTCTAACAGCCGCTTAAAAATAGAAATTATTAAAAGCTAATGTAATTACTATTTAAACATATTGAAATCTTTGCATGTAAATATGGATATGGTAAAGATGAAAAGTAAGAAACATAGTTCCCTCTTATAATCGAAACATGGGTTTTTCTAGGAGCTTTCAGTAACTTTATTCAATTTTCCTAATTGTAAAATGAGAATAAAACATTTCTTATCCAGAACTAAGAATTCACGGTAGGTATGCGGATAGAATTCTCCCACTTAAGGATAAAATGCTGGTTTTAATAAATGCAGACTCTATGCCTTAAAAAAAATAAGCTCTACCCAATTATATTTTTCACACAACAGTAAAATTTTATATTTTCACATAATTATATTGAAAAAGCCTAGTTACCTTGATGATTATTATCTGCTCTTATCACTGAGGAATTTTTTCTGTCTAGCAACCTGGGATCCTGAGGCATTTTAAAATCTGCAAACTATCCAAACAGTTACCAATATATACCTAGATTTATTCTTAAGCATATGGGACAGTTTAAAAAGATTTAGTGGCCATAAACTACCCCAAAAAAAAGACAAAAGGGAGAGGAACATCTCTTGAGGATTTCTTTTTTAAAACAAAATTTATTATCCTTGTAAGGCTGCATAAATGCCACTTATTTACTAACAGATACTCACAAACTTCCAAGGATATTGTTTAAACTCCTGCTATAATCATGCATTTTATTGAATTATCAGAAAAGGAAACATTATAAGTAAATCGGCCAAGACAACCTTTGCAGGAACAAGATGTGCCCAAGCACCCCTTCAGTTCCTTTACAGAAAGCAGCATTTATCCATAACTCCTTCCTACTCAACACCTGACATGGAATGTAACTCACAAATCTCATCTCCTTCTGTGTAGTGAGCACTGAGAGGGAAGACAAGTGTGAGGCCATTAAAGAGTATTTCTTCCAATTACTGTTAGTAGATTCTTCTTCCCCATTATCCTAATTCAAAAACGAAATAGGTAGGAGCATTAAAAACTGATTTCCTAATTAAGTATTCAGAGACCACATGTTGTTAAATCTCATTGAAAATCCTATCCTTGGGGCGCCTGGGTGGCTCAGTCGGTTGAGCGTCCGACTTTGGCTCAGGTCATGATCTCGCAGTCTGTGAGTTCGAGCCCCGCGACGGGCTCTGTGCTGACGGCTCAGAGCCTGGAGCCTGCTTCACATTCTGTGTCTCCCTCTCTCTCTGCGCCTCCCCCACTCATGCTCTGTTTATCCCTGTCTCAAAAATAAATAAACATAAAAAAAAAAATTGGAAAAAAAAAAAAAAGAAAAGAAAACCCTATCCTTAATAATTTCAAAAAATTTTAAAGACACAATTAGAGCACCTGTTTCTTTGAGCCTAGGTGCCTCGGTCAGTTAAGCATCCAACTCTTGATTTCACCTCAGGTCATGATCTCACGGTTTGTGAGATTGAGACCTGAGTCGGGCTCTGCACTGACAGTGTGGAGCCTGCTGGGGTTTCTTTCTCTCCCTCTCTCCTTGCCCCTCCTCTGCTGGCGCTCTGCCGCTGTCTCAAAATAAATAAATAAACTTAAAAAAAAAAAGAACACCTGTTTCTTTCCCTCCCACTTTCCCAAGAATATCCAATAAGTTATTCAATACATAAATTAGTATGCTTTTGTTCTGGCGTAAGTTTGTACCAACCCTGCAATTTCCCAAAGCCTGCCTCAGACTCCAACAGAAATAAGACGAGTGAACTCATTGTGAATGGGGTGGGAGACCAGAGCAGAGAGGTAAGATTGGAGGTGAGGAACAGGATAATTAGAGCTCAAAATTAAAGTGATGCTTATTAAAAAAAAATCTAAAAGTTTTTGGGAGGAAGGGGCTTAGGGAAGAAATCAAAGCAATTTCCTGGGACCACCACTTCTGTTAAGGGAGTCTGATGCTCTAGAAGAAGGTGCTCAAAACAAGATCATTGAGATCGGCATTCCTATCGATTTGCAGTACCTTAGCACAAAGAAACAGGTAAAATAATGAGGAATCAATAAAGTTTGATTTAAAAATTCTCGAATTCTAAAAACCTCAAACAACTGTGGGAGGAAGGGCAAGGAGAACAGAACAAATGGCTGCCTAAACACGTGCCCTGAAATCGATGCTTCATCAATTCCTTCTCTCCACACGAAAAACCCAGAGTCTCCTGGTGTCAAATATACAGAGTCGGCGCCAAAGAAGCAAGTGTGCAGTCTCAGCAGGGCTGCCACACCCCTCGGAAACAGACCATGCCAGTGTTGTGGGGGTTCAGGCTATATGACAACTGACAGAGTCCGAAGAGGCACCGCTGCCAAGAGACAGGTACGGTAAGAAAGTCCCCACGTGGAGTTGGTGTTATTTGGAAGCACTTCAGCAGGCTTCGCAAGGACACAACTTGGCGGCAGTTTATTCCCTCAGGGGGAGTCTGAAGGAACTTTGAGAAAGTATTTGCTCAGAGACACATATCGCTTCCATCTACAGCACTGAAGTCGCCAGCAGAGATCCCAGCAGAGCCAGGCTCGGGATTTAATTATTAGGCTTGCCTTTCAATCTCCTAACTCAAAAATACAGGGGCTTAATAAAGTAATCTTTTCATCCTGACTTAAGGGAAATAATCCCATTAAGAGTTGAGCATGCCTGGGAATTCACCTGCTTCACCGTGGGTCTAGGGATTTGAGGCTAGATGGGTAATGCCACAGAATAAAGAGGAGCATCTTTGCAGAGACTGTCTCATGTCTGAGACTACTCCTGCAAAGGCTCCTCTCCCAGTGTGTGAGATGAACGGGCGGGGGGCTGCGGGGTGCCCGGATAACCTACCTGCCGCTCTGGTCTGAGGTCCATGTAACTGATCGCCCCTGGGGTTTGGTGCTGTACCGTATCCTTACGGCGTGAGGAAAGTCAGTAGCTGTCTGAGTCCCTGTCTTCCTGATCTGTAAGCTCCAAGTGTCAGTGTCAAACAGGAGTTCCCCACAGCCAGGAGCCTGGCTGCAACGAGCATAATAGTCTAACTGCTCCCTCCAACGATCTGCAGGCAGAGTCACAAGTTCACATACAATCTGATTCCTGAGCTCCTCAGAATCAACTGGGAGCTTGGGAGACCTTGTAAATTTTTCAATACCTGGCACAGCAGCAACATCCACCTCCTCAACCTTTAACACGGATAAATCACAGCAGTCCAACACTAGCAAAAAATCCTCACTCCCATGATTCCCTGTGTCACAGCAGTACTTTGAGCTAGAAATCCCAGAAGCCTGTTCCCGGTTGTCATGGTTACCATCTTTACCAGAAGTATCTTTTTCACCTTTACCACAGATTGTAAAATCACTAGATCTTGTTTTAGAGGAGAAGGTCCTTGAATCTGTCACAGGGTTTTTGCAGGGTTCAGTCGTCCTAAATCTGCAAGCTTCGTTTGACTCTGATCGGCAGGTTTCCTTGGTGGACCCACTTTGTTTCTTGAATCTGTTTCCAGTCTCAAAGAAAAGCACTATGGTGCCCTCGATGATTTGACTTTCGAAATCCACATCTAAATCCAGGACATAGTGCTTCACAAGTATGTGGCTGGTGTTGGCCATGAGAGGCAGGTCATCCCGGGAAGGGTCCAGCTTTACGTCCATGGTGTTGGTTGTTGCTCGAGAGCTTTGTTTAAAATCTCAGAAGGGGCTTCCTATCTGCCTTAATCTTCCCAATCATAAATGGCCGCTCACCAAAAAAACACCTGATGTCACAAGTATGGTTCTTTCGGTCCCCTGGCAAAGAAGAAAAGCACCATTAGACAAAATTCCAAACAAGACTCTAAATGTCCCTACAACCACTGCTTCAGCAAACTGACTCCCTCCTTAAATAATCCCCCAATGTGGCAGAAGCTCATGGCTAGAAGGCAGACTAATCTTTTTGACTGACATCAAAGAAAGCTGCATTATGGGTTTCTAAAAATATTTCAATTACCAATGGAATGAAAGGGGCCTCCACAAAGCCTGAAGATTCTTGCTCTTAACTAGAACAGTCCTTGTTTTGGGAAAGAGCAATTGTTATGCAAAAGCATAACAGCATCACTGTGCCTCTTGTTTTAAAAGATATTAAATGCATCATTTCTAATTTTGTGCATCAAAGATAAGTGATTGTTTCTCTACTGTGATTCTAAGTAACAAATGTGAATGAAGGCTAAATGGCCTCATACGTTTTATTCTTTGAGAGTAATAATTTAATACATAAAATGTAACTCCAGGGATTAATGTACTTTTCACATTAGGCCTGCTCTCATATCAGCACTTCCAGTAAATTACAGGAAAATGAGCCAATTTACCAGGAGTGCATTCTAAGTATTCCTTTGAGATTGTTCATGGAGATTTTTCAAATTTATAGTTAAATACTCAAGGTATATCATTACATCTTAATAGCTGAAAACCCATTAACATTCTGGATAATAGCCTTCTTGTGGCAAACAAAAAGGTCTTCTTATTTGAAAAAAAAATAGTATGCAAATACCTATAAAAGGAAAAAGAGAAATTAAAATGTAGAAACAGATGTTGTAATAAAATGCCCAAGTTCTTCATAAAAGTTCTGAATCAAAATATATTCTTATTTTATAATAGCAATCTGGCTAAAAGAAAAATTATTTGAAATTATTTCAGTCCCTGTTGTGTACCTAATTTCTTTCAGAGTACGCTGTTCTTTATTTTTCACTCTTTTACCAAAAACGAAAAAGGAGAAAAGAAATAACAGCTCTGACAGAGTAGATACATTTAAAATAATTTTTGCATTTCTAAATATCAGGAGGTATTCTTGTATCAACTATAAAACAATATCGCTTGCTTGACTTTTCAAGTAAAATTGAACCCTCCCTTTTTATTCTGTTTAACTCCTCCTCACTTCCCCTCAGATTTTATCTGCCTGTCTACTAGACTCTTATTTCCTTTCCTTCTAGAATCTCATTCCAGAAATCAAGCCTATTGAATTTTCATTTTCTACCTCTCCACAGGCTACCTCCTCAGGAAAATCTTACCTACCCTAAGGGGAAGGGGGGGAGACCTGACTTCCCGCATCCTTGTCCAATCTGGCTTCAGGCTATTTTCCCAGTCATGGAGACCACACCCCCTCTGCATCCTCGTCCTCTAACCAAAGGGCCTGCTCAACCGTCTGCTCCCTAAAGATGACCAACACCATGCCTCCATGTGCTTTGGACTAGGCAGTGTGCCACACCTGGAGCATTCCCATAGCCACCTGCCAAATTCTGTTCTCTCTCCACACCCAGTTCAAGTACAATCACTTCCCAAAATCCCTCCTTACTCTCTATTCTCCCACCCTTCACCAAACTGTATGTGGGAATATACAGTTTGATTTTAAAATAGGAATGAGAGAAATCATGGATGCAAAGCATATTTTGAGATTACTTTATAAAGAAGCTGGCACTCCCCTGGGCTCTAGAAGAATCTATAGGCAAAGAGAGGAAGGCAGAATGTTTTATTTCCTGCATGTAAGTAATTGAACTTGTCACATAAAGAATAATTCATTGTCTAACCCTAACAGATCCTTTCATTTACTTGTAAAAACTAACATAATTTAAAAATAAAATGTATTCTATAGAGCAGTTGTCACCACTTTTGTCCCTGGTGGCAGATAGCAAGATGGCCTGAGAGCCCCATCCATCCAAGCCTGTTAACATCACCTTGTCACCCTAACTGGAATCGTTTGCTTCTCTTCCATGGATTCTAGAGTATACTCTCCATGGCTGCAGTTTTAAATCTTTCCTTCTTTTAACTTTCCAATTGCATGCCTGCTGACTCATTCTTAGCTGACTGGCCTTCTACTTTACTGAGATGATTTCAAATCTCTGAAACTCCCTCAAGTATCTCAAGTATCTGTAGTTCTTCACAACTATTGCCTTCTTTTTGATTCAAAGAGAACAATATCCCTTCTCTGCAAAGCTATTTCCTTTCCCTCTGAATCTAGCTTCTGGGGTCTGAAAGGGCCAAATGAATAGCACTATTCTTGCCCACCCAAATTCTGAACACAGTGAAATATAAGAGGAGGATATGGCAGAGAGACACCAAAATAGCACTATTATTACTGATGAAGGCTAAACTGGAGAATATGGTTTAATGTGGGAGCCAAAGGTACCTGAAAACTGAATCACACATTCAACAGATTTACCCACAGGGTCACAGGAAACAGGTCAAAGCTCCCAGAAAAGGTACCCTCTCCACGTAAGAATTAGGGCTTGGAGAAGTAAGGAGAATAGCCCTCCAAGGTCAGGACTGCCAGCCCAGAAGCAAAAGGGAGGGACTCAAAGGAGCAGAACGGACTCAATTTCTTCTTCCCTCTCCACTTCCCTTAGGGGAGAAGGAGTAAAGTGATCAGGAATGTTACAGTAATTAAGCGCCCTTCACAAGACAGGAAACCTCAGAAAGAAGAACCTTTCCCTCAAACTCTATCTCCGCCTACTAATTTGGAATCTTGTTGCATTTGACAAAAAATGTTTTTGTCTTGCCAACACTTTCTTCCTCTCAATGTTTCCATCCTATTCCCAATGTTTCAAACACTCCCAAGGGCTGCCATCTTCAAAAATAAACATCACAATATATCGATATCAAAGCATTATTTTGTACACCTTAACCTAATATGTTATAGGTCAATTATATCTCAATTAAACTGGAAAAAAAATAAAAACAAACAAAAACATTTGACCCCGCTTCCTATGTTAAGTTTTTATTTCTTTGCATTCTGGAGCTGACAGATTCGTTAGGGCTCACTTAGTGCAACTCTCTAGTTCTACAAATCATGACAGTGAGGCCCAGAGAGGCAAAGCAAGGTGCCAAGCACACTGAATTCTGATGCTTTTCTCCTTGCCAATCCTTTCCCTTGGAATTCTCATCCTCCAGCTCTTGTGGCCATTTCCTTTATGTCGGTCAAGCCATAAGTCAAATGTCACCTCTAAGACTGTCTTCTATATTCCCATGCTCCCTTTCCTATCCTCTTCATATGGACTAGACTCTACTTACACTGTAATAGCTTCGTGGGGAAAAGGCGACTTTTTAGGGCAGCCCCACAAGATTCAGAAGATCCAGAACATCAGTCACCCCTGCATGGTTTCCAACCTATAAGTCTGTTAAACTCGTCGCTTCTTACACCTACTTCCTCCTTGCCTTGGATTCTTAGATGACCTGAATCTCCTTTCTCGACAAGTATACAACTCTCACTGACGTCAATCAGGGTCGCAGCCCCACGTTTAGGGAAGAACTGAACTAACTGTGGTTGCAAATGCATGTACGTGGCCACCTTGTAAGGCCTCTCTCAGCAAACAGTAACCATATTTCTAAGCAATCTGTTGACTTCAGCACTTTTTGCTATTATTGTGCTCCAATTTAAAATGTCAGCCTGTCTCACTGAAGCATTTTTCCATTCTCTGTCACAAGCCGTAACATATAAAACTCCCCCCTTTATCAAACCCGATGGTTAGTTTCCAGTGGCTAACCGCTGCTGCCTCTAAAATAAGTGTACTGTGTGGTATGTATTTTAAACGCTTAAATGATCGTCTCAGCAACACCATTAAAGGTTTCAAAAGGATTAACGTACAGCAATATTTTTCTTGAGAAAAGCGGGAGGAGGGGGCAAAAGAGAGGATCGAATACTAAACAGAGTTATGGCACACTGAAGAAACTGCCCTGCCACTTTCACTCACCCAAACAGAAATGCACACATCTACAAATGTGCAAAACAGCCTCTGTAGAGCCATTCCAGATACCTCTAAAGAAAATAATTTCACTCTCCTTTCAAGCTACAAAGCCACATGTATCATTCTCATGACCCGTGCCCTTATCCTGCCTCATTCTGCAGTTACCTCTACCTTCCACGGTCTATAAACAAGTAGGCATTCCTGATTCATCTTTGCGTGCATGACCACATTGAGTAGAATTCCTATACACAGTTGGTTCTCAACAAGTATCTGTGGAATTGACATTGAGGGCATTTGTAATTTCAATGTCTGGTTGTCTATGGAGTGGGGATTCGGGCCTGCATAGGTTCTAGTAGAAAGTTATGGTTTAACAAACATCTTCCTCTGAATGGCTCCCACTCTTTCTTCTCATTATATACCTGTCCCTCTTTATGCCACATCTCTTTTCATATAAGCAACTCAAGGGAAAAGGAGAAATTTACCATATACTACTGAGCACACTATGAGTAGTTATAAAATATTTCATTCTACAGACTACTTGTTCAGAGAAAGATAGCTTTCTGCTACTCCAAGTGTGCTCCTTCTGTAGAATACAGTGATTGCTCTTAATGACAGCCAGTTTACTTGCTGAAGTATACTGTTTCTGGGCACAGTTCCTCAGACACTCAAATGCATATAATCATAAGGAACACAGCTTATTGCTGTGAAATTTGATAAAATAATTTCAGAATTAGAAGGAATCTTAGAAGTACAAATGTATTATTTTGTATTTAGAAATGTCACACTGACATATTACTCTGTAACTTCTTTCTTTCTTTCACTCTGTGGTTTTGAAATACAGCCATGTAGATGCACATGAATCTGGCTCATTTCTTGTAACTGCTGCTTAGCGTCCCTACATGAATATTCTCAATTTATCTACACATTTCCCTACTGACACTTAAATCCTTTTAAATTTGTCATTATTACACACCATGCTACAATGAACATCCTTATATGTGTCTCCCAGTGCAAGTGTTCCTGGGGTGAAAAACCTAGAATTCCATTTGGCCTCAGATTAGTAATGCCACACCTGCTTTCTTTTGGTTTGTTTTCTTCTGATACATCTTTTCTATCCCTTTATTTTTATTGTTAACTGCTCTGGGTTGTTTTGCCTTGAGTATCCTTTTAAAGCAACAGTTGGCTGTATTTAAAAAATATAATTATCGTTTTTAATAACTGAAGTTAATTTACTTACATTTATCATGATTATTGCAGTAACAGCACTGATCTCATCTCGGGCAATTTATTTTGTGTTTTCTATCTACCATGATTTTCTTTGCTACTTAGCTTTTACTTTTCTGCTTTTTGGTGCATTTTTCTGAAATGTTTTTCCCTCTACTGTTTCATAAGTTATACAATCTATTTCTTTAACATGCCTACTCAAAGTCAATCTCTAGTATTCTTCTAAATAATGAAAGGACCCTAGAAAGTTTTATCCTCAGTCTCTTCTCTTCCCCACTCTCTATCAGTTTCCACATTACTGTTGCTAATGTCTTAATATCACATTGTGGTTTTTTTTTTAAGCTTATTTATTTTGAGAGAGTGCATGCACGGGGGGGGGGGGGGCACTTAGAAGGGGGAGGGGAAAAGAAAATACCAAGCAGGCTCTGCACTGCAAGCGCAGAACCCAACATTGGGCTTGAACCCACGAACCATGAGATCATGACCTGAGCTAAAGTCAAGAGTCAGACACTTAACCAAATGAGCCACCAAGGTGCCCAATATCACATCTTTAACAACCCTCATTCAACTTACAAAAAAAAAAAAAAAAAATTAATACTTACTTGTATTGTTTACCAGCTTCCTTACTCGTGACTGATTCATATATTCCATTCATCCTGTCAGGGTTCAATTTTGTCCCAGTTACTATTGCTACCTGACAAATTAACCCAAGACTTTGTGGCTTCAAAAAGCAACCATTTGATTCTATTCTGTGGGTCAGGAATTTGGGTAGCACTCAGCTGGGCCATTTTCTGCATCTTAGAATAGGACTATGGCACTCAGTGTTACCACTGAGGATGACTCATCTGGGGGCTCTGATGACCAGGAATAGCCATACAAAGCCCATCTAATATAGAGGTCTCAAAAGAGTTAGACAATTTATATGGCAACTGGTGGGCCTCAGAGCAAGTGTCCCAAAGGACCAGTTGAAAGCTGAATGACCTTTTCTGACCTAGCCTCAAAAGTCAATGTGGTATCACTCCTACCACATCCTACTGGTTTCAAAAAGTTTTATAGCTAGCTAGTCCCAGATTCGAGGAGAGGGAACTCAACTTCGTGTCTTGATGGGAGTAGTGGCTAGGTCACACTGCAGAGTGGCCTGTGAGAAGGTAGATACTGTTATGGCCATTTTGGGAAAACACACTCTGCCACAACTTCCTTTTTACTTAAGTATATCTTTAATAATTCTTTCAGGAGTCCATGAGTAGTAAACTCAACATCTGTATGTTTGAAAATGTCATTATTGTATTTTCACTACTGAATGATCACTTACTAAGTATAGATTTTAGACTGATGGTTATTTTCACTTAGCACTTTGAACATATTACTCTACTATATTCTGACATCTCTCTGTGCTGATAAGAAGTTTGATGTTAATCTGTATTTCTTGATACGTATCTGTTTTCTCTCCCTTAGTAGCTTTTATACTATACTTTTTCATCATCTTTGATGTTCTACTGTCTCACTTGATGTGTCTAAATGTGGATTTATTTTTATATGGCTTGCTCAAGATTCAGTGTGCTCGTTTAGTCTGAGGAATTATTTCCACGTATAACCCCAAGTAGATAGAAATTTTCCTTGCCTCTATGGAGACAGTGTAAATGGAATTTTCTTTCTCCATTTGCCCCTTCATAACTTCAGGTTTTATACAGGTAGCTCAGTTTCAGCTCTCCACAGGTACTAGGTCTATGACCAGGTACCTCTTCTTTGGTAGATATCAGGACCCAACCCTCTAGCTATTAAGCTTACACTTTGCCTCTCCATTTTGGTTAACTAGGATAACTCTTTCTTGGTTGTAAATCTGTCTGTGTGTGTGTGTGTGTGTGTGTGTGTGTTGTTATACTTTATCCAGCATTACTAAATACTTGGTAAGTTTTTGTTCGTTATAGTTGTGCCTTAAGTAGGCTCCACACCCAGCATGAAGCCCAACATGGGGCTTGCGCTCATGACCCTGAGATCAAGACCTGAGCTGAGGTAAAGAGTCAGACGCTTAACCAACTGAGCCACTCAGATGCCCCCAGCCATTTCTAAATACTTGAAGGGGGGAGGGTTCCTTATAATTCAGTTAATCATACTGACCAGAAGTCCACAAACTCCACTTTATCAATTAAATGGCCCATACCCACAAGTCCCCTAGCTTAAGAAGTTTTCATGCAGGACATGCTTTGCTGTATAACTTTCTAGGTACCATAGCTACAGATTCCCTTTCATCATCACAAAAGCCCAGAGAGATGATTAAAGACTGAGAGGATAGAATACATGCAAAGAAAGAAGCCAAGATGCAAAGAAAGCTGGACCACATTGCTCATTCATTCAACACATATGTGGAATCCTCTTCTATTTTCTTTATTAACTCTCTCTCTCTCTCTCTCTCAACCATGTCCTCAGGGAAAACTTTCCAGACCTCACCGATTAAGTCAATTTCCCTATTATTACATCTCATAGCACTGTATGCCTCTTCACAGCACAATAGTTTTCATTTTACGTTTTTTGTTTGATTGTTTAATTAATATTGTTTTTCCTCTTAAATGAAAGAGAGTACCACTTATGGTAATAGAGTAGTTTATATCAGATCAATCCTCTTATTGACAGCACTCATAAACTCTAAACAACAACAAAAAATATTAAGGTATATAAGAATGAACAAAAAGCTGACAGAAACTGTAGGGAGTTAACACTTGGGAGAAGGGAATGGCATTGAGTTTCCTGGGCTATTGCTTTTCATCTGAGGGCAGGCCCTAGTTGACAGTATGCTACTAAAATTCAGACTGAAACCTGCAACCTTACTGCCTAAAAAATCAGAAAACAGAGTTCAGGACTGACTCAGCACCTGGAAAGTAAAGAAGGAAAACTTGAGAAAAGGTATGAAGTCCATATCCTGCATGTATACTGCCTAATTTTCTAATGAACTCCTGAACCATGCATGTTAGAAGCGGACCAAATAGCCCAAGTATGGCTAAATGAACTGAAGATTTCTGCTCCTGCCAAATTCAGGGAAGGCAAAGTTGAAAGTTTAAGTTCGGCCAAGTTAATTGCCTCCTAATACAAAACATTAATACTCTTCAGAGGAACATAAATCCAGTTTCTATTAACGTATCAATCACAATGTCCAAGATAAAATCCAAAATTATCAGACATAAAAAGAAACAAGAAAATATGAACCACATTTAAAAAGCAATCAAATGGAAACTGACGTGAGTGGACCCAAATATTACAAGTAGCAAACAAGGACTTTAAAGCAGTTAATAGTATTATAATTAAGGATTAAGGACACAATACTGTAATGAATGAACTAAGGAAAACTCAGCACAGAAAAAGATGTATTACTACAAAAAAAAAAAGGGGGGGGGCCTGGGTGGCTCAGTCAGTTAGGCGGCCGACTTCAGCTCAGGTCATGATCTCATGGTCTGTGAGTTCGAGCCCCGCGTCGGGCTCTGTACTGATGGCTCGGAGCCTGGAGCCGGCTTTCAGATTCTGTGTCTGCTTCTCTCTCTGCCCTTCCCCTGCTCACACTCTGTCTCTCAAAAATAAATAAACATTTAAAAAATTTAAAAAAAAAAGGAAATTCTAAGAACTGAAAAATACTACATCTGAAATAAAAATTCCACTTAAGTTTAACAGCAAACTAGAGATTATAGAAGAGTAAGTAATCTTGAAAATATTTATATAGTAATTATACAATCTGAAGACCAGAGAGAAAAAATGTGAATCAATGAACAGAGTTCCAGGTACTTTGGGTCAAAGATTTAACATATATAGAATTGAAGTCCAAGAAGGACAGATTGAGTAAGAATGCCGCAGCAAAGAATACATTAAAAAATAATGCACACAACCACCTGGATTATGGTTCCTAAATACCATTTTCTATTCTTTTTTTTTTTTAAATTTTTTAACGTTTTTATTTTATTTTTGAGAGACATAGAGACAGAGCGTGAGCAAGGGAAGGGCAGAGAGAGAGGGAGACACAGAATCTGAAGCAGGCTCCAGGCTCTGGGCCGTCAGCACAGAGCCCGACGCAGGGCTCAAACTCACAGACTGTGAGATCATGACCTGAGCTGAAGTCAGCCGCTTAACCGACTGAGCCACCCAGGAGCCCCAAAATACCATTTTCTAATGAAAGGAACCAGGCCTCCTTGAGAAAGGGTTGATTCTAGGGCTGGGGCAGGAAAAACAGAAGATGAGCCTAGAGCATCATATAGGCCCCAAAAGTAAGATTAAAAAAAAAAAAAAAAAAGGCAGCAGGTGGGGAAGAATGTGCATCTCAAAAGGACATAGGAACTAACTGCAGGACCTTCCAGTGGCCAAAGTGGAACAACCTGAGCAGGAAAATAAATACTGATAGTATTGGATTAGAACCCAAAGAATAAAACAAAAAGCTAAAATTCTATAATGATATAAACAAATGATAAGCAGGGAAGGAGGGAACATCTTCCTTAAATAATTCCAAATAATAGAATAGATACTACCTCTTCCAAAAGGCAGGGGTAGAGCTTAATTTCTCCCCTTGAGTATAAGCTCCACTTAGTGACTCGCTTCCAAAGAATAGAGAATGGAAAAGAAAAAATACCAAGTTTAGAGTAGAGAAATGTGGCAGACATAAACTTAACCACATCATCAAGGTTAGTACCACCAGTGATAAGTCATACTGGTGTCATTATCCCTTCCTACGATTCGATCATGGAGGAGGGCACCTTACCTCTGTAGCATTCTTCTCCACATCCATAACCTCGGTTTAAGTATTACAAAACATCTGACAAACCCACATTGAAGGACATTCTAAAAAATATTTGTCTAATATTCTTCAAAAATGTCAACGCCATGAAAAACAAGTAAAATCTGAAAAACTGTTACAGGACTGAAGGAGGCTTGGGGTACGATGATAAAATGTAATGTGGGATCCTAGATTGGATCCTAAAACAGAAAAAGAAAAAAAAAAAAAGGACAGTAGTGGGAAAACTGTAGTAGTTATTAGTGCCATTGTACCAATTTACTTTTTTTTTTAAGTTTTTTTTTTTTTAATGTTTGTTTATTTTCGAGGCAGAGAGAGACAGAGCATGAGTGGGGGAGGGGCAGAGAGCGAGGGAGACACAGAATGTGAAGCAGGCTCCAGGCTCTGAGCTGTCAGCACAGAGCCCGACGCGGGGCTCGAACTCACAGACCGCGAGATCATGACCTGAGCCGAAGTTGGCCGCCTAACCGACTGAGCCACCCAGGCGCCCCCCCAATTTACTTTTATAATTTAACAAATATACCATGATTATATAAGATGTTAACATTACAGGAAGCTGGGTGATAGATATATGGGAACTCTACTATCTTCGCAAATCTTCTGGTAAATTTAAAAGTATTGCAAAAGAAACCGTTTATTTTTAAAATAGTTAAGAATTCTCCAAGTTTGGTGCGAGACATAAATCTAAAGATTCAAGAATCTGAGAACAAACTCAAGCAAGATAAATGCAAAGGAAACCACTCCTAGGTGTGACACAAACTTCCAAAAACTAAAAATAAGGTAAAAATCTGGAAAGTAGCCAGAACAATGATATTACATATAGGAGGAAAATGGCACAAATGACAGCTGGCCTCTCATCAGAGTAACACTTCTCATCAGAAATCATGGTGGCTCAGAAAACAATGGAATGATATCTTATAAGTGCTAAAGGAATTTGGGGGAGCACATTTGCTCTAAATACATTAGTCCCAAAATATTATCTAAGAACAACTTGCTAGGAAGTTCTTGTTTTTGTACTTAGCATAACAGCAGCCCATTTATGCTTAAATTATCCAAACTTCTGAATGAATGGGGCCTCAACCAATTTCTACTTTATTCGAAATTGGTATTTCCTCTTATTTACTTTTAAATTTTTAATTCTTTGTATTTCAAAACAAATACATACTCTAAAAGATTAACCCTCTCTCCAAAATATCTGGCTCTTTCCTTCCTCAGTAGGAATTCTCATGAGTCAGGGACAAATTGACACAGCATGGAGCAGGTTTTCTACCCAAAAGTTTGAGTGGCTATTAAAGTGTCTGGGCCCTCAGAACTTTTCTTTCAGCTGCTCATTTTCATACCTTGCCCATTTGATAGCAATGGTTCACTGGTGCCTTTTAAACAGTTAATACATTTTCAAAGTTGAAGTTATTTTTAAACAAGCCAATCAGATAATCACCATTATCTCTGGTACAGTTTTGATCTTTGAGTTCAGGGATATGCCAATATGCCTTCAGTCACTTTATTTGGTTTCCAGAGTTTTAACATTAAGCTTTCCCCTTTTGTTCATTTCTTTTTATTTTTCTTCTACTTCAAGTAAAAATGCAGCGTTAAAACAACATTAAGCTATATGTTTTAGCTGAACATGTACCAGGATATTCAGAGTTTAAATTCCCTCTGGAACCCTAATTCTAACAGCCTGCACCGCACCCCCCACCCCGCCCGCCATATGTTACAATAGGGTCTTTCATTGCAAAACTCATACCTGCAAGGCAATGTCATTTATTACTGAGTAAATAATGGAAGATAACATACTGAAAGGGGGATTTTGCTTTATTCCCTTAACTATAAATAAAAATATGTAGCACTTTGCAGGATTACCATGTGGTATGATATTAACTTAAATACCAATCTTTAAGCCAAACTGCAAATAAGATAAACTATGGTCTCTGGTCTCAGGTTTTAAATAGTCTCTCTTTTCTTTAAATTTACTGCTTTCATGAAGCATATAAGGGTGACTGCTTATAATCTGTGATCATGCAATGAAAGAGCTATTGTGATGTGTATATGTGGGGGAAAGAACAAACAACTGGTGTTAATGTTGTTGTGGGAATTACAGAAAGTGCCTGTGATGAAAATCAGCGCAGCGAGGCCAAGTCAGAACCAGAGTCAAAGGCCTTGTCCCGGATAAAGAAAGCAAATCACTGTCAGCTGTGGCTTGATTTATATATTATAACCAGTCCAGGGTGGGGGCGGGGGAGGGAGAGAGAGGTCCAACACGTGAAAACAGAAAACAAAACCTGATTTTACTCACATCGGTGTATGACTACCCCGAATTATGCTTGAACATGATGGGATATGATGGAATTCGGCTTCCCCGATGGCAGACTGTGTTTATTCTGGCTATTCTGATCCCGTCTCAGCATCCAGATGCCATTCCTCTCTGGTGCCTAATGTGTTTATGCTCACATTATCAGCAGGCACTGGGTTGCAGAGATCAGATTGGAAGTGATTTCACTCTATTTTCAAAGAGAAAAGAATTTATCCCTTTGATTGCTACTTGCTTGCAAAGTAGAGCTTGCTCCAGTTTTCTAAAGAGTGCCACTTAAACGAAATTATAGCAGAGTGAGCGCAAAAGGATTCCTGGGAGAATGCATTAGTTACAGAAAATA
This sequence comes from Paguma larvata, assembly GCA_030068075.1. Classification (NCBI taxonomy): domain Eukaryota; kingdom Metazoa; phylum Chordata; class Mammalia; order Carnivora; family Viverridae; genus Paguma; species Paguma larvata. The sequence goes on from CM057832.1 coordinate 62,935,734, forward strand.
GAAATTTCACTTTTCTACCCCTTTTTCAAGAAGTCATACTGACCAGCAAAGGCACTGGAAAGGTTCTTTACCTGCTGAACTGAACATCTCCTTCCTCCTTAGGAGATGTGCCTTCATCAACCTGATTTGTTTCCTGGCGCTAACAGCAATTAAAGGTTTCATATAAATATCTAAACTTTAAAACTAGAAAACAACTTTTCTGTGTCAAAACTGTTAGACATGTCGATAGAACACAACAAAGAATCCATCGATCATAGTGTGGCCCGTTGCGGGTACAGCTCTCCAGACAAGCTGACTTTGCCTCCCAGAACCTCTTTATCCTTCCCTCTTCCCTTGCTCTTTGCTATCTTGCTGACGGCACAAGACCTACTAACATATACAGACAACTCTCCATTATCCAGAGGCAAAGACCATGGTATGTCAGGTTTCTTTAAGTGCCTTAATGAAAAACTTAAAACTAGCGAAAAGCAATGAAAACATGTTAGAGATCATCAGTCTAGAAGAAGAAATAAATGATGTTTACTGAGTGCTTACTATGTATCTGACACTCTCCTAATCCCTGGCAATCTTTGTTATTCTTACCATCCCCTTTTACAGATGAGGAAATGTAATGGGGAGAGAAGCTAAGTGTCCAAGATTAACAAGATTTGAAAACTCAAGTAGTTGGGACTCCAGAGTATTCTTGGCCTCTACTGCAGGACAATCCTACAGAGTAACCACGGACATGCCATCGTGTGTTAATGTCATGGGGAAAACCAAACAAAAGCCCATCACAGATAACAGCAAAGGTGAGGGGAAAACCGAGAGCTGGGTGGAGGACTGTGAAGGGAGCAGAATTAGGTCAAGGAAGGGAAGGGTGGACACAAACAACAGATACTGCATCTCTGTACAGCTCTTGTCCCATTCTAATATGTTGTTTGTTTATTGTTGTTGTTGTTGCTGTTGTTTTGAGAGAGAGAGAAAGAGAGAGGGAGAGAGAGTACAAACAGGGGAGGAACAGAGAGGGAGAGCCTCCCTCCCAGGGAGGGAGTCCCCAAGCAGACTCCGTGCCATCAGTGCAGAGCCTGATGTGGAGCTCGAACCCATAAACCATGAGATCACAACCTGAGCCAAAATCAAGAGTCAGACACTTAACCAACTGAGCCACCCAGGCTCTAAACCCCCCATTCTAATACCTAAAAGAAAAGAGAACCCCATGAAAATGAGAAATAAGTTAACAGATGATTTTGAGGGGGAGGGTTTGAGGTGCATTTCAAATATTATTATGTTTAGAGTACCTAAAACATACTTATATTTTTTCATACTTTTATGAAAGTATTGTTTCTACATATCAGATATGTTTAAATAATTTTGTGTTAAGTCCATTTTTTACCATATTTTTATTCTTCTTTTAACCATGATGAGGATTATATGACACCCACCCACCTCCCATCTTCCCAGTATTCTGTCACTCAGTACTCATATTTACTGACCGGTGACTGGAGTATGAAGCTGAACTTCCCAGGCTAGACTCATGCTGTTTTGAGCCACCTCAGCAATGCTCTCATCATGGCTTCTGAGTCCCCCCTCACTGAACTCGGACCACATCAAGGTTTCACCCCAGTAATGCCCTACCATGCATTTCCCCGTTTTGAAGCCGCAGAGATTTGCAAGTTCCCATCCATTTCCCTTGCTAACCCGCTTCCTACCAGTAGTTACTGGGTAATGGCTCCACTCCTCCTCAGGCAGTGCCCATCTCCACCCCCAGGCTCACTCTGTGACCTCTGCTCTCCACTCCTGCCCCTGCCATGAACACTGCCACCACCTCTTTCCTCTCCACATCTACTCTCCCACCTCCCAGCTGATAAGAGCCTTTAAAGCTGCTCAGGTTCTCCCACAGCAAACAAACAAACAAACAAACAAACAAACAAAAAAACCAGTAACAGCAAAATGTGCTTTCCCTTACTTGGCCCAACAGCTACCATTCTAGCTTTTGCCTCTGTCTTACTGTCAAACTTTTCCCAGTCAACAGTCCATACCCTCCTCTATTTTATGACCACACATTTCTTACAATTGCTGAAATCTGGTATCTGACCATACCACTTCACTAAAAGTTTACTTTTAAACATTCACAGGGGCTTTGTTCTTGCCAAATCTAGCTTGACCTCAGTCCTTTTCCTTGACTCTCTGTGGCATCTGTCACTTCTAATCTCCCATCACCTCCAGTGATTCCTAGGAGACTGTACTGTCTACACCCCTCTTACATCTCTGCCCCCAGACATTGGATATCCCCCAAGGCTCACAGTCCTGGGCTCTCTTCTCATTCTGGAATTTGTCTTTTGCTCACATTAGTTGAGTTGTACTCAACTAATCTCCCTATGGAAAGGACTTGGCTCCTTACCTCCAGCTCTGACTTTAAGTCCCTGACACTTATCTTCCAAGCAATGCTTCTCCAACTATCTGTGGTGAAGAGCTAGTTATTTTTTCCCATTATAGGTCATCACTTTTGTAAAACATAGTAAAAAGAAATTACAAAAAGAAGAAAAAACCTACAAAACACAAGTCCCGATGATTTTATCATCAGATTTAACATAAGCACAACCAAAATAAACCATAAACATGGGAAAGAAGAAAATAATTACTATAATAGTTTTTTTTAATGATTATTTATTGAGAGAGAACAAGAGGGGGAAGGGCAGACAGAGAGGGAGAGAGAGAAACCCAAGCAGTCTCTGTGCTGATGTGGGGCTCAATTTCAGGACCATGAAATCCTGACCTGAACTGAAATCAAGAGTGGGACACTCAACTGACTGCGCCACCCAGGTGCCCCACTATAACAGTTTCTATTTATTTATTTATTTATTTATTTATTTATTTATTTATTTAACCAATTTATTGTCAAATCGGTTTCCATACAACACCCTGTGCTCATCCCAACAAGTGCCCTCCTCAGTGCCCATCACCCTCTCTCCCCCCTCCCATACTCCCATCAACCCTCAGTTTGTTCTTATTATTTGAGAGTCTCTTATGTTTTGTCTCCCTCCCTCTCTGGCTTTTTTGTTTTTTCCCCTCTTTCCCTCCCCCATGGTTTTCTGCTAAGTCTCTCAAAATCCACCTATGCTCGGAAACGTATGTTATAAGTCTTTCTCTGACTGACTTATTTCACTCAGCATAATACCCTCCAGTTGCTACACATGGCCAGATTTCATTCTTTCTCATTGCTGCATAGTATTCCATTGTATACATATACCACATCTTCTTTATCCATTTGTCAGTTAATGGACACTTAGTCTCTTTCCATGATTTGGCTATTGTCGAAAGTGCTGCTATAAACATTAGGAGAATACATATGACAGTTTTTAAATGATCACTGTCTATTCGGGCTGGGAGACCACTCCTCCAGGAGCACCGCTCCAGAGGCCTGCAGGGCATGGACTGGGCCCCTCCCATTCCCTAACACACACCAACTTCCACACTGTCTGCTATGGCAGCATCCCCTTCCACGGAGTCTAAAAGTTCTGTCTCATCTTGACTCCCCCCTCCTTTGTAACTCTACCCAATCAATTATCGACCTTTAAATTCTACTCCTTCAATTCTCTTTTATCTAGCTCTTTTTCACATTGCCTGTGACAATGCTAATCCATACACTAAGACCACATACTTGAACTATTATACAATAACACTCTAAATGAGTCTCCCTGGGTGGTGAGCAGTCATTAGTGCTATTTACAAATATTTCCAGTTCTTTTTCCCTAGTCCCTAATTCTCAAACGTAGAAGGACTGCAATTTCTGGAAGCCTGTGACTGCTGTCTGACTAGTTCTAGCCCATAAGTTATAAATGGAAGCATGAGTGTCACATCCAGGCCTAATATTGAATTGCTAGTGCATGACCTTCCAGAGTGGTCTCTTCTCTCTCTCTGGGCAAACAAAACATGAGATGGTGGCTGGGTGGCTATTCTGTCAGCCTGGGCACTTCTGAATGATTATAAGTAGAGCCCCCAATTGAGCTGTGATAGACATGCAGCATTAGCAGGAAACATACCTTTACCTTTTTAAAACCACAAAGATTTTAGAGTTATTTGTTACCATGCTAACTTAACCTCTTCTGACTTACACATTCTGTACCAAGCCTCTCCTCTCTCCAAAACCACACTTACCATGACTGACTCCCGAAGCATGAATTTAATGTCCTGTCTCTACTAAAAAAAAAAGTAAAAAAATTAAAAATTAAAAAAAAATACTTCAAATGAATTTCTATTAAAGAAAAATGAAAATTCCTTGGCATTCAAAAATCTTACCAACCTATTTTTTCAGTCTTATCCTACCAAACTAACCTCTCATGTCCTGAATTGTCAGGCTCCCTTCCAGCCACCCACCAACCCATACCCCCAAAAAGGAACACCTCCCCTCTCTTCTCTTTAAAGTAAAAATCAATTCTATCCAAGCCATCAAACTTTCCCCCACAGCTCTACCAACAGCTAACACTGAAGACTTGCTAAGTGCCAGGCTTTGTTCTAAGCACTTGTCATGCATTTTTTAATTAATTTTTTTTAATTTACATCCAAGTTAGTTAGCATACAGTGCCACAATGATTTCAAGAATAGATTCCTTAATGCCCCTTACCCATTTAGTTCATCCCCCCTTCCACAAGCCCTCCCATAGCCCTCTGTTTGTTCTCCATATTTAAGAGTCTCTTATGTTTTTGTCCCCCTCCCTGTTTTTATATTATTTTTGCTTCCCTTCCCTTATGTTCATCTGCTTTGTATCTTAAAGTCCTCATATGAGTGAAGTCATATGATATTTGTCTTTCTCTGACTAATTTCGCTTAGCATGATACTCTCTAGTTCCATCCACATAGTTGCAAATGGCAAGATTTCATTCTTTTTGATTGCCGAGTAATACTCCATTATATATATATATATATATATATATGTATATGTATACATATACACATTATACATACATGTATATATATACATATACACCACATTATACATACATGTATATATATGTACATATATATATACACCACATCTTCTTTACCCATTCATCCATTGATCGACATTTGGGCTCCTTCCATACCTTGGCTATTGTTGATAGTGCTGCTATAAACATTGGGGTGCATGTGTCCCTTTGAAACAGCGTACTTGTATCCCTTGGATAAACACCTAATAGTGTAATTGCTAGATCGTAGAGTAGTTCTATTTTTAATTTTTTGGGGAATCTCCATACTGTTTTCCAGAGTAGATACACCAGTTTGCATTCCCACCAGCAGGGCAAAAGAGATCCTCTTTCTCTGCATCCTCGCCAGTATCTGTCGTTGCCTGAGTTGTTAATTTTAGCCATTTTGACTGGTGTGAGGTGGTATCTCAGTGTGGTTTTGATGTGTATTTCCCTAATGATTAATGACGTTGAGCATCGTTTTCATGTGTCTGTTGGCCATCTGGATGTCTTCTTTGGAGAAGTGTCTGTTCATGTCTTCTACCCATTTCTTCACTGGATTATTTGTTTTTTGGGTGTTGAGTTTGATAAGTTCTTTGTAGACTTTGGATACTAACCCTTTTTCTGATATGTTGTTTGCAAATATCTTCTTCCATTCTATCGGTTGCCTTTTAGTTTTGCTGATTGTTTCCTTTGCTGTGCAGAAACTTTTTATTTTGATGAGGTCCCAATAGTTCATTTTTGCTTTTGTTTCCCTTGCCTCTGGAGACATGTTGAGTAAGAAGTTGCTGCGTGCAAGTTCAAAGAGGTTCTTGCCTGCTTTCTCCTCAAGGATTTTGATGGCTTTCTGTCTTCAATTTAGGTCTTTCATCCATTTTGAGTTTATTTTTGTGTATGGTGTAAGAAAGTGGTCCAGGTTCATTTTTCTGCATGTCACTGTCCAGTTTTCCCAGCACCACTTGCTGAAGAGATTGTCTTTATTCCATTGGATATTCTTTCCTGCTTTGTCAAAGATGTGTTGGCCATACATTTGGGCATCTATTTCTGGGTTCTCTATTCTGTTCCATTGATCTGAGTGTCTATTCTTGAAGCACTTGTCATGTATTAACTCATTTACTACTCAAGTAACTCTATGAGATGAGTACTATTATTATTAAACTCATTTTACAGATGAGGAAACTAAAATACGGGAATTAAATAACCTGCTCAAAACCACACAGCAAATAAATGACAAACTCGGATGAACTCGGGAGCCCATCTTCCTAACTGCTGCCCTCTCTGCCTTCAGGACACTCTGTCTCCCCTTCCACTGAACTTCCAGGACACTCTGGAGAACTTTCCAGCACATAATCTTGTGCCTTGCATGACCAGTCACTATTTGATGTGTGCAGGCTTTCTCTACTAAGCTAGACTGTAAGTTCCTGAAGGGCAGGGAGCCACGTTACCATGTTTTGTATCACTCAATAAGAAAACACTGCTGAAAGAGTCCCTTCTGTGATAAGCACAGGTCAACTGGACAGGAGATCTGTTAATCATGGTTTTCTGTATTGGATGATGCTTTGACATCTTGGGGCCCTGCTGATCTCAGATAGACAAGTCCTTCCAGGGCTAGCCGATATGCAAATCAACCAATCCAGAGTTTAACCCCCAACCACCTCCTTTATTTTTATTATTTTTTTAAATTTTCTTTTATTTTTCTTGATATAATTTATTGTCAAGTTAGCTAACATACATTATATGCACTGTGCTCTTGGTTTTGTGGGTAGATTCCCGTGATTCACTGCTTACATACAACACCTAGCACTCATCCCAACAAGTGCCCTCCTTAGTGCCCATCACCCATTTGTCCCTCTCCCCCAGCCCCAATCAACCCTCAGTTTGTTCTCTGTATCGAAGAGTCTCTTACGGGTTTGCCTCCCTCTCTATTTGAAACTATTTTTCCTCTTCCCTTCCCCCATGGTGTTTTGTTCAGTTTCTCAAGTTCCACACATGAGTGAAAAAATAGGATATCTTTCTCTGACTGACTTATTTCACTTAGCATAATACCCTCCAGTTCCATCTACATCATTGCAAATGGCAAGATTTCATTCTTTCTTATTGCCAGGTAGTATTCCATTGTATATATAAACCACATCTTCTGTATCCATTCATCAGTTGATGAACATTTGGGCTCTTTTTGTGATTTGGCTATTGTTGAAAGTACTGCTATAAACACTGGGGTACAAGTACCCCTATGAACCAGCACTCCTGTATCCTTTGGATAAATTCCTAATAGAGCAATTGCTGGGTTGTAAGGTAGTTCTATTTTTAATTTTTTGAGGAACCTCCATGCTGTTTTCCAGAGTGGGCGCACCAGTTTACATTCCTACCAACAGTGCAAGGGGATTCCCATTTCTCCACATCTTCACCCACGTCTGTTGTTTCCTGAGTTATTAATTTTAGCCACTCCGACTAGTGTGAGGTGGTATCTCAGTGTGGTTTTGATTTCCCTGATGCTGAGTGATACTGAGCATCTTTTCCTGTGTCTGTTGGCCATCTGGATGTCTTCTTCGGAGAAGTGTCTGTTCATGTCTTCTACCCATTTCTTCAATGGATTATTTGTTTTTTTGTGTGTTGAGTTTGGTAAGTTCTTTATAGACTTTTGGATACTAACCATTTATCCAATATGTCATTTGCAAACATCGTCTCCTATTCTGTCGGCTGCCTTTTAATTTTCTTGATTGTTTCCTTTGCAGTGCAGAAGATTTTTATCTCGATGAGGTCCCAATAGTTCTTTCTTGCTTTTATTTCCCTTGCCTTCGGAGACATATCGAGTAAGAAGTTGCTCCCAACCACCTCCTTTAATACTCACATGCCAAGCCAATATTCCCCCAGTTCCAATTCTTCCCAGGGCAGGCTACCAAGGACAAGGGACCACGTCGAAAGCCCAGACCCCTCCAAAATGACTCAAACTAGCCAGTCCTAAGTCTGTTTACTTTGCCCTGCCTGGTCTTCCCCTAGAAACCACAATAAGGGTTCCAGCACCTGCTCTCCCCTTCCTCTTCTGCTTCCTGACCAACTCTGGTGCTCCCATATGTGGCCTCTGGGGTATGCCCCCTCCTCCTGGTAACTGTAAATAAGAAACTCTTCTTTCAAAGGCAGCTCATCTCCATGTCTGTCACCTGATCATACCTGATTAAAACAAATGTCAGGTCCATATTCAAACAGACTACCATCCTATCAGGAGCTCCTTGGAAATTCAAACTGCATACTTGATATCAGGACAGATTCTTATGGCTCTCTCGATTCCATCAATCTCTACTGTTGTTGGAAGGATTTTCAAAGGGGATAGAAGAGATAGAAGAAGGATTCCAAGCGGATAGAAGAGACAGAAAATATAGAATAGAATATATTTGGTGAGCTTCATGTTCAGCATAAGAAAGAGAGAAGCCATAGTTATTTGTCAATTGTCTTTCAGTTATAATTTTAACAGTTACTATTTTAGCAGTGAATTGATAAAATTGTAAAAACTCCAAATCTTTAAATGACTGCCTTTGTTAGTTTTCCTTTATTTTTTCCATAAGGATTAGCAGTAAAATCCTGAATCCCAAAAGGGCCTGAAGATAATCACAGCAGCAACGAGGAAAGGTGAAAGCTAAGGATAGCGTAGCCAATCTGCAGTCAATCTTGGGAAAAAGAAAATCCCAGGAAAGGAGTGGGTGGAGGCAGTTCTGAGAGGGCAAACCAGGATGAGCCCCTGAAACCTGCCACCAGGAAAAGAGCATGAAGATTCTACCTCAACTGAGAAGGAGTCTTAGTAACAAAAACCAAGGGGTTTCCTAACACTCTCTATCCTGGACAAAGCTACCAATATGAATAAATGCTTAATAGACACTTGTTGAATGAATACCTCAATCATATAAAATTGAGTATAGTTTTATGACACTCATGAAGATCTAGATATAGTACACTTTGTCATCCTATTAACTTAAACTCTTTTTTGTGTCCTTTACTGTATACATATCTCTTGAGATAATTATACTGCTTTTCTCTTATAGCATAAGGTGCTACAATTTTTCAGAGTGTTCTGATATTGCAATACTTCTTTGGAGTACCTACACATTCAGCCATGGACTTATGAAAAAATGCCAGAGAAACTCCCATCCCACAAACTCTCCATGTTTCAGATGTTCCAGGAACAAAGTGTGGAAACGATCCAGGTTATTTCCAGCCAGGAGAATGCCATTCACGCAAAACTTCCCTAGAATGTGCTGGTCCCACAGCAGAAACATGAATCTAGAATGCCTTGGAAAGACCAAAAAGACCAGAGTCTTTTTCCTTTGGGGACTTAGTCAATTCAGAACTCCTTTGGACTATTTTGAAATCTTTGAGAAGGCACTTGACCTTTATACACCAGTATGAATAACAATTAGCAACTGCATCTAGTATCTATTGGGTGCTTGCTATGAGATAAGCAAGGCATATTAAACATATAAATTCAGGGGCGCCTGGGTGGCTCAGTCGGTTGAGCGTCCGACTTCGACTCAGGTCATGATCTCGCAGTCTGTGAGTTCGAGCCCCGCGTCGGGCTCTGTGCTGACAGCTCAGAGCCTGGAGCCTGCTTCAGATTCTGTGTCTCCCTCTCTCTCTGCCCCTCCCCCACTCGTGCTCTGTCTCTCTGTCTCAAAAATAAATAAAAATTAAAAAAAATTTTTTAAACATATAAATTCATTTATTCCTCACTACCCAGTGAGGTGGGTCCATCACCTCCATTTTACAGATGAGTAAATTGAAGCCCACAGAGATTAAGATACTTCCCTATGTTCATGTTATTAGATGGCAAAATTGAAATTTAGATTCATATGGTCTGGCTCTAGACCCTACACTACACTGTATTACCTCAAGTACAGTCCAAGCCTAGATCAAAAATGCCCATTTCAAGCAGAGCAAAGCTCATTAGATCCTAAACCCGTAAGTTGAATGATACAAGCAACACTGAAACAGGTCATGAATTATTCCCGTATCTCCATACAAACATGGACACCCACTATTACCAGAGTCTTCCCCACCACTCTTAAACAACACCATATTCTGCTGCTTATGGGCAAGGTGATTTATACTATTTTATAGGTCCTACTTTCAAGAAGCAACAAAATCTTGCACATACACCAAATGGAAAGTAAATTTAAATCCTGACCTAATAAAACAACTACATAAAACTGCATTGTACCAAACAACACTACCTGTTGGTACTCTATGTGTTTAAGTTAAAATCATGCATTCATGCAACAATTTAACATTCCATATACCCTTGAATAGCCAAAATATGGTCCAGAAACCATTCTTACCATCAGACACTGGACAAGACATTCTAGGAACTGGAAGATGGTAGAAAGGTACTTAAGGACGGAAATTGGAACACTAGAACACAAACTCATGCCTTAGGCCTCCTGAGCTGGCAGCGGTACCAGCCTTGTTGACATGACATATGCTTCTTTCGCACCAAATTCCCCCAACACGCTCCAGAATAAGACAAACTCTGAATGGCTGGCTGGGAGAGCCCTCATGACACTGCCGAGTCTTCTCTTCCAAGTTCTTCACCTGATACTCACGCGACAATGGTTCTAAAACCTTCATAATCTCAGCTCACACTCAAATTCACTCAGTGTCCTCACTGCAGAATTTGAGTACAATTGTTGAAATCAGGTAGGACTTCAGCAGAAGCAAAAGGAAGGGCTATTATTCCATAAAGTGCTTTGTACAGTACAGGTCCAATATAAATAATTATTGAACATTTTTGTAGATATAATTCAGTTAAAACAGTCTTTAAAAATAAAAAGAGAGGCACCTGGGTGGCTCAGTTGGTTAAGCATCATACTTCATTTCAGGTCATGATCTCATGGTTCGTGGGCTCGAGCCCCACATTGAGTGAGCTCGAGCCCTGCTTTGGGTGAGCCCCACTTCTCTCTCTCTCTGCCCCACACTCACTTGTACCCTCTCTCTCAAAAAAAAAATGAACTGGCTCAATATTTAATAAAGATCAGGGTTTTATCAGACCACCCAGGAATTTTTGTGCTAGGATAAAAATTAACAAAACTTTTCAAACTCCATTAAGAGAATTAATATAATTTAGTACTGTCTATAAATATTCATATACTGGAAACAAGATCTGGATTAATAGAGCTGGGTTAAAAGAGTTCATTAGGGTAAAAATAAAGAAATCGGAAAAGAAAATATAGACAAAAATATCAGCTTTTTCCGTAAGATTTCCTCTTCTAGAATTGTTGAAAAACACTATTTTTAAATAGAAGCTATTTTGGAAACTCAGTCCTTAAAGAGGTATTGTAAAAAATAGTTTCTTTATTAATGAACATTCTGCTGTGGAGAAATAGTCACTGCTCTGGTTCATAGGAAAACACATTTTACTAGCAAAAAAAGATGAGAGATACAGATTCCTTGAATCCATGATAACAAGGGACTCAAAATCCAGTTTCCACTCACTGCATGAGGCTCCTCCACAACACACCTACAGAGTCATCCAGTAGCTATTTCAAAGATCCTAGGTATTTTATTTTTATTTTTTTTCAATTTTTAAAAAAAGTTTATTTACTTATTTCAAGAGAGAGGGAAAGCAGGATAGGGGCAGAGAATGAGAGAGGAGAGAATCCCAAGTAGGCTCTGCACTCTCAGCACAGAGCCCAGTATGGGGCTCAAATCCATGAACTGGGAGATCATGACTGGGGCCAAGATCAAGAGTCAGATGCTTAACCAACTTTGGGGCTTTTGGTGCCCCAAAGATCTCAGGTACTTTAAAATATTGTTTAGGAGTCCAAAATATCTTTTGGAATGATGATAACACCCAAAAATTAGACAGAGGAGATGGCTGCACATCTCTGTCCATTATACTAAAAACCACTGGATTATACCCTTTTAAAGGTTGAATTTTATGGTATGCAAATTACATCTCAATAAAGCTATTTTTTTTAAGTAGGCTCTACACTCAATGTAGGGTTTGAACTCATGACCTGCGAATCAAGAGTTGCCTGCTCTATCAATTGAGCCAGTCAGGTGCCCCAAAGCTATTATTTTTTAAAGTGGCAAAAAAGAACAGCAAACTGTTTAAACAAAGTCTTGCAGTGGTATTCTTACCTGTGTCCTACAGAAGATAGAAAATCTTACATAGTTTAGAAAAGACTCAGTAAAAACGTATCAATGATATTATTAGCAAGGATTAGTACAAGCTTCATGTTTTAAAAGGGTCATTTAAAAGAGATGCACATTGACCTGAATAGGAACTTGTAGTTAAAGATCTATGCTACATCCAGTGCACATCTTCCAACATGGCATGGCATTTCAACCTCAGAATTTATTTTGTATATTATTTTAAACACTATTTCAAAAAGTGTAAGCCCTGAGTATCTCCCAAACTTCAGTCACATATGTACCACCTTCAGTATTTTTGCCACCCTCATACCATGTTATTTATTAAATACATTTTCTTCAATTCACTTTTATAATATCCATGAAATCGTGGGTTTAATTGGCTAATTTACATTTTTCCACCATATATTAAAATAGACACATAACTATTAAAATTCAAAAGATGCTTATCCATGTACCACTTTAAATCACCTTGCACATAAATCAAGAAAACACTGGTTAAAAAAAATCAGCTGAGACTGGTAACATATCCGTATCTACACTTTAAAAAGTGATAAGGAAATCAGAATGTTCAGAAAGCCACTTTACAGCAAAATTTAGGACTGTCCTACTCTATGAAGGCACATTATCAGTGAGAGCCACAGGGCTGGCATTCAATCAAGGAAAAGTATTTGAGAATAACACTGGAGTGGATGGTAGAGACAAATGGCAGGCAGTAGGCCTCCATGAGGGAAGCACCTGAAAGAACAAGGATGCTAGATCCTCTCTGCAAGTTCTTGGGTTCTTGCTAGAGCCATGCTCTGCTTGTCAAACAGAGCTGAACTTGGCAGAAGGCCGACTGCCTAATGGACAGGTGGGCAGGGCTTTTTATTGACTCTGCTTCCTTCCTGCTAACACCAGTACTGAAAGCCTGCAGAAGGGCCCACTCCTAAAGTAGTACTCTAAGGCAAAGAAAGAGTCTGGGCTCTACCACACCTGTTCCTCCCAACTAGAAGAAATATGGGTTAGATTTCATTTTGAAATATTAATACCGTGGGTGGTTTGAAACAGCTTCCTAAAAGAAGCTTACCCCCATTCCTGATGGGGGATGTCATGATACGACGCCCCCACACCCTTCAAAATAAACATTCTGAAGACACTGGAATATTCCTTTTCCCACTTCAAAGAGGACTACCTCTTTTTGTAGTCATCTATCCTAAATAGGTGACACAATTACATGTCACTGCTTTTATTCTTATTCTTTTCAAGAAGCCTTAACTGAATCCTGGGTAGTGAGGCATAGAGAGAGTAACTGAGGCTCTCTCCAAAGAGAACTGGGAGAGGGAAAGGGGGAGAGTGGATGAGAGAGAGAAAGAGAGAAAGAGAGAGATGCTTCCTGCCCTAATTCTTGTCTTGAATCATTTTTCTGGTAGCAAAACAACGTTTATATAATTCTATGCAGGAAAAAAAAAACATATATCATTTTAGATAAACCTACTCCTGCCCCTGACAGTGAACTTAGGGTACTAGCCTATAGGCACACTGACACAATATTTTCTTTACACTCTTGATCCCCTTTTGGCTTCTAACACATGGCTTGGGGACTGGGAAAAGATACACGCTTCCAGTATATTCTCAATTAAATCCATTCCTTTTCTGTGTGAACTTTTAATATGTAGCCCCATAACTATAAATGTAAGCTTCCTAAAGATTATTCAACAAACATGAACTACAGAAGAACAAATTTTTAAATCTGACCGGTTTTGTGTTATAATGTTATACTGTCAAACTGGCTTTTGGGGGGCATCTTTAACCTAGGAAGGATACTCATGATTTCTAGAACTTTATCCCAAGCATCTCTATACAGTTTCCCAGTGAGCATTAAACATTCAGGTAGCTTCATTACTAGCAATTAAGATTCATATCTGTGAATATCTTCAGCAATTCAGGAACATATCTGTATCTCCTCCAGGGTAAAAAATTGTAATCCAATAAATTACTGCTCTTCTCAGAAATCTAGCAGTGTTTCTCAAAGCATAGGCTGACGATCACATGCATAAGAATGATCTGGAGAGGGGCGCCTGGGTGGCTCAATCCACTAAGCATCTGACTCTTGATTTTGGCTCAGGTCATGACCTCATGGTTAGTGAGGTCAAGCCCTGTGAAGGGCTCTGCACTGACAGCACAGACCTACTTGGGATGTTCTCTCTCCCTCTCTCTGCCCTTGCCCTGCTCTTGTGCTCTCTCTCGCTCGAAATAAATAAACTTAAAAAAAAAAACAAACTATAATAAGATCTTGTTAAAATACCAACTAGTGAGCACCAAGAATTTGCATTTTTAACAAGTTCCATATTGACACTGCTGGTCTAGCAACCAGACATCGAGAACCACTGGCTTAATCTAATTCTGGTCTCCTCCTAATCAACACTGTTTAGGATTCACTGCAGAATTCAATGATGCCAAAAAAATGGCTCCACCTGGCAAACTGTCTAACCACTTTCCATAGGGCTTCTTGTGCAGGACTCTGCTCAGCATCTTCAAGAAGTTTCCATCATTCAAAACTTGTGGTATGGGTGAAAAGCTTGTCCTTTCTTGGCAACTGCAGAGATAAATACCCTTCCCATGCTTCCCCTAATTCCTGGCCTCTGTCTGACCCTAAAGCCCCCACTTCCTACCCTGCATGGACAGCCTTTCTGTCCTCCATAGGAAACCATACTTCCTAGAGCAGGAAAGGTGCAGGAAGAGCAAAAGGTCACTCCATTCCTGTCTCAGGAAACTACATTTCCTTTAGCCAAAAATCAAGCCAGGCTCCCTCCATTTAGTGATTTATTTGGTGATTGTCACAGGGCTACAGCTACAGACAACCAAGGACAAGGAAAAGAGTACTGTGTCTAAACCAAAATCAGGCAAAATTAGCAGATCCTCTAGAAATAGCAGCATTCAGATCTCAATATTTACATTCTGGTCTTCCATGGGAATAAATATGTAACATACTTCTCCATTGAGAGAGAGGTCCACAATTTACACACTACAAATAGGTGCCCCATTCTCTGTAAATGGCTTTCAAATTCATCTCACTAAGGTTTAAAATATACTCCTAGTGATTATCAGGGTCTCAGTGGTGAACTGAACATGTATGCAGTTCATCCTTCCCAAGAAAAGAGATTTCAACTAATTCCTAGAAACTGAAAAGTATTTGTGAGAAAGATAGGAAAGTACGTTTGATATAGCTTCAATATCTTTAGAAGACCTCCAGGATCTCCATTATCTTTTCAAATTGAATATACGACTGAACATATGTAATTGGGGACCATGTTAAAATTAATTAGGAAGATCTAAAAGTAAGGTTAAACAGTCTATTTTTCTTTGAGACTTTGATATATGCTTAAGGAAAAAGTATAAACCTGGAGAACAATACAGAGCAAAACCAACAGGGAAGGATATTTTTAAAATGTTAGCCATATACTGGTTAAATGCTGCAAATACTGCATAACATCAACAATTTACCAAGGAGTGTGAAAAATACGACTTTCTTAAATCATTGTTAAGAAAATGACTAAACAAAACATATAGTATGACCATGGTATTTCCAGAACTGAAAACACTCTTTTAGAAAAGTCATTTAACCATGTTCAGAATCAAAGTGATTTGTTATTAACCACAGTCAGAGTCCTTGGGCATACATGTGCTCGAATGCGACCACTGAAGAATCTTGTATTTGTCCAATACGGAGTGTGATTGCAGACTGAGCACAAAAGTCGTTAAGCGTCATCTGCATGAGAGAACAACTGATGGGGATATAATGCTGCTGCTTTTTAAAGCCCAACTTCTGTGATAAAATGTTTCTGGCATGCTTGTGTACTTAGGATGAATGTCCTTTTTCATGGCTTGAAGAGAACAACTCATTTCTCCTTTCAGGTGCTGGATCCTAAACACCAAAATAAATCAAGTCCTCAAGAAAAACTGGTCGTCATTCTCTACTGAGGTAACACATTAATCTTTTTCTTGGAAATCCTCATATTTAAGCATAGAAATAAGGTCATAAAAAATCAGTTAATCACCATTAGGGGATTAGGCCATCATAGGACATTCCTAGACAAAGCCACTTATTATAGGAGATCAAATATAGTATAACACACTGATCAAATAGATCCGCATCCACAAAAAAATAATTCATATAAGAATCAAGTAAAAATGTCAAGGCTTTTGATGCCACCTACTTACTTCCTATTTTGCAATGACAATACTTGCAATATTGTAACAAAACCTGCATCAGCTTATATATGTGGATAGGTTTTCTTTTTTTTTTTTTTAATGCCTTGTAAAAGAGGTGGGAGTTATTGCCCACTCTTTCTTGATGAATAATGCAAGGTAAGCTCATTAAGTAAAAAAAAAAAAAGTTCTACTGGAAGAATGGATTTATTAGACATAGGAAAAAGCATCTAAAGGCACATTCTATGAATATGTCTGGCTTACTGAGTCCACTGTAATTACTTCTCAATCAACACCACACATACATATAATCACAGCTTACAAATAAATATGAAAACAATAAAGAACAAAAAAGAAAACAGTTGGGTGGGGGAAGGCAAGGGAAAAGAAGAGGTTGTAAGATTTAAGGATATGTTGATACTTCTTCTGCCAAAGATAGCAGACTTCATAATGAGGTGCCCAAATGCAAAAGAAATACCCTGAAATTAGGTCACACAGCACAGAACCAGGGCTTTTTGAAAAGTAATATGCTTATAAGTAAAGGATCACAAAATCAGATCAAGAAAATATTGAAAAAGAAACAAAAAAGAACTCCTCACCTAAAAAAATACTACAAAAACCCAGCTGAATAAATTCCATGACTCTTTTCTTAATATATTTTTTTACATTTATTCATTTTTGAAGAGACAGAGAGAGACAGAGCATGAGCTGGGGAGGGGCAGAGAGAGAAGGAGACACAGAAAACAAAGCAAGCTCCAGGCTCCAAGCTGTCAGCACAGTCTGAAGCGGGGCTTGAACCCACAAACCGTGAGATCATGACCTGAGCTGAAGTCAGAGGCTTAACCGAGTGAGCCACCCAGGCACCCCTCATGACTTTTTAAAACACTACAAGAGGAAGGTCTATGGTCAGGAAATTGATAATATTAGAAAAAGAGCTGAGAAACACTTAATGGATAGAGTAAGGAGGCAAACATCCAGAAAGTCTTAGTTCTGGTCTCATTTCAGAAACTTAGGCTGTTCCCTGGCTGCTTTCCCAGCTTGTTCCATAACTACAGGCTGGCTATTTTCTCTCCCAAAATTACCTACTCAGTGCCAACAACCTTTGTCTTCACTCCATTCAGCAAACCAATGGTCCATTCTTGACATTTTCATTACTTGGAACAGCTCCATCACTTGAATACTTCGTTTCCATAATCTTATATGAGAGCACGGCCTTCTATTCTCCCTACTCTTTCTCTTAATTATTCACCGACTCTTGGTATATTGAAACTCCAGTCCCTCGGCTTTTCCACGATCTTCAATGCATCTTCTCCCTCTGGTTCTAGGACAGAGGCTCCAATCGGGGAGTGATTTTTCCCCTCAGAGGGCATTTGGCAATGTTTGGAGACATTTTGGATGGTCACAACTGGAGGGGATGGCTACTGGCATCTAGTAGGTAGAGGCCAAGAATGCTAAACATCCTACCATGTCCCTACAGAAAATTATAAACATTTCTGAAGTTGAGAATCTCTGCTCTATGGCCTTCTTGAGATAATGTGATTCATTTCTTCACTCTTAGAACATTTTAACTTCAGTTCTCTTGCTCTTTCGTCCTTCCGATACCTAGTCTATAAACGTTTCAACCAACTGAATTACCCCAGTTTTCTACTTCTAAACTCAGTGTACTGAACTCAACCAAAGCTAAAGAAATAAATTATTAAATAAATATCACATGACCATGCAAAAGGCGGATGCTACATATTCAGATTCCAACCTCAACAAGACCCCCAGCATTACCAGGCAGTCAACCTTTCATGTGTCTCTAGTTGCCCCTCAACACCTATTCTTTCCCCTCAGTGACTACTCTAAACTTCTACCTCTACCCCCAATCCTCCACAAAACCAACACTCAATATCAGCATATTTACCTGCTTCACTTAAGAAAGTGTGCTACCATCAGACAAGAATTCTCTCATATTCTCTTCCCATCCTACAAACTTATGCACATTTATCCTCACACTTCCCCAAGCCGTCCTCCCAGGAAGGTGGAGTAAGTGTCCTTCCTGTCCCAGGACTCCCTGATCATGACCTGTGACATCCTCTCTCACTGGCTTCTCTGGGACCCTGCTTCATCAATCATCCAGCCCCTAAGTCCCCTCCCTCAACTTGTTCCTCTCTCTCTGCCCTTTACAACTCAGAAATAAGCAATTGTTCCAATCTCTTCTTAGAGGGGAAAAAACCACAAATGAACAAAAACCCTTCTTTACTCCCACATCTCTCTCCAACTCTTCTCTCTCTCCCTTCATGGCCAAATAGCTAAAAAGGACTGTCTTCACTCCCCATCCCCTTTATTCCATCTCCCTTCCAGTCCACTGCTCACACCCTACCATGCCACAAAAATTCCACAGTGGAGGCAAATGACTTCCTATTCATCAACTGCAGCAGGTTCTCCCAGTCCTGAATTCTGGAGCATTAACACACATGACCATACCCTCCTTAAATTTCTCTCCTCTTTTGGTATTTGTGATACCATTCTCCTCTATCTCTTCCTGCCAATTTGGTGCTTCCTTCTCTCCCTTCATAGATGCTGGTGTGCACTCCATCTCTAGCTTCAGTTTTTCTCACATGTCCATGCAATCCATGCTCTACTCACTTTGACCCCATACACCCAGTCCTGATCTCCTCTAAGTTTTCCTAGTGAATGATACTACCGTCTACTCAGTTACCCAAGTACCCCAGATTTCTTACCCACACGTAAACAATTGCAAAGTCCTATCGATTTAACTTGAATATCTCTTGGATCCATCATATCAGTTCATTCTCTTGGCAACCTATCCAATTCAGGTCATTCTCTCTCACCTAGAACATACTGTAAGAATAATTATGTACATATGAGTAAAAAATGGGAGTCTTCTCTTACAAGTACGGATGCTACATAAATACAATGAGGTATGATTCAAAAGAATACAGAACGTTGGAATTCTTTTTTTAAAATGGATTCTAATACTGTTTGAATATAGCAAATCATTTAATCATCCCAGGCTTCAGATTCCCAACTGCTGAATGAAGGGTACGAGAGAAATATCTAAGGACCTTTTGCACCCTTAACATTCATTCTATAGTTCTATTTCTACCAGACATTACTCAGACAGTTCACACCTCCAAATATGCACCATACTCGTTACAGATGCAAAACATTATTACTACAAATGAAATAGGCTGATATGTCTCTCCTTTGCTGCCAAAATCTATCAAGTATATCCCAATTCTCATCAGTTTCAAAAACTAAACCTTCAATTGCAAGCGTCAAAGAAATAAAATGTAAACAAAGGGAAAAGCCAAGAAAAAATTATAATGAAATTGATTATACATATAAAAATGCTATCTCAAGATAATTTCTTCAGGAATCAAGCAATGCAGAGTAATGAGTTAGCAACAAAATGAATGTGCCATAAACCATTCTGATGGTAACAACATTATAAACAAAAAGTTATTTTTACACACAGAAAAAGAGTGCAGGAATTGTGCGACATCTAAAGTCAAACGCCAACACAATATATATGCAATATGAGATCTTAAAACATTTTGGAATCTGTTTTTTCAGACAGGCTCTCAGAAAAAGATAATATGAACTAAGCTTTGAAAATGCAGTTTGAATGCATTCAAAGGTTATCACCCCAACCAAATGAGAAGCACCTGTCATCCTTTTGACACTCTGGGTTCAGATGCTCTTCCGTTACCTACTAAGCTCAGAAGTAATGTTCTATTTTAAAACGGTATAAAAAGAGAGGGTAGAGGAAGAGTGTGGCAGGCAAAAGAATTTACCTTGCAAAATTGATACTGAGCCAAGTGTCAACACAGAACAAAACATAGAATAAATCAACTCCAGAACCACCTTGCCCGGGTTCAAATTCCAATTTCACCCATTGCCAGCCTTGCAATTTTAACAATTCATTTAATTTCTCTGTGCCTGGTTTCTTCACCTGTGACAGAGAATGGGGATAGTACCTACTTCACAGGTAAAGTGCTTGAAATAACGCTGTGCATGTTGTAAACACTACAGAAATACTAAGTAATGCTGTCATGATTATTATTTCCCTTACTATATTTAGACCAAATATTAGGTGAGAAGAAAAATAACACTGTATGCATGCTTAAGCTCCAGGTTAACACTATTTACCAGGTATTTTGTTCACTGTTCAATAACAAAATTTCAAATATGTCCATTCCCATCCTCTAGAAGCTCACAAATCAAATCGCCAAGTATTAAATTCATACTATATAGAACGAGACATACATAAAAGCATAATTCAATATGCATCAAAAGTATATGCTATAAACATACAATGGAATGTTATTCAGTAATAAAAGGAATGAAATTCTGATATATGCTACCACATGGATGAACTCTACTACAACATGGATGAACCTTGAAAGTATACTAAGTGAAACACACCAGATACAAAAGGATAGTGTATGACTCCACCTAGAATAGGTAAATTCATAGAAACAGAAAGTAGAATAGAGGTTACCTGGGGCTGGGAGATGGGGGGAGGAGGGGAATATGGAATCATTTTTTAATGGGTATAGTGTTTCTGTTTGGAATGACGAAAAAAAATATGGAATTGGATAATGGTGATAATTAAAAAATACTACAGATGTGCTTAATGCAATGAATTATATGCTTAAAATGATTAAAATAGTAAATTTTATATTATGAATATTCTACCACAATCAAAACCTTTAAAAAACACAACTTATATTTTCAACAGGAAGTTTTAACATGAGTATCAGCTTTACTGGTACTAAAATTAAAAAAGTAGATCACTTATTCTCAAGTTCCTGATTAGGGATCCCAAAGGAGTAAATATCAATTCCTAGTTTGAACTTGGTTTAAAATACATCCTTGAAAATGGGGACATACTTTGCAAATTCAGTAAGGAACATTATTTCATTTTGCTTATAGTCCTTTTTATTTAGCTCACTGAAGAGAGGAAAAAGAGAATTATACTGAGAAGGTAACTTTATATGTGGCCGATGCATAATGGTAGTTTTACGAGGAAGTATTTATCCACATAGAATCATAACACGAGGGCAACAGCACACCTGGGCAGAGCATGATAAATGAATGCATAAATCAATTGGTATTCAATTCAAAATAAGGGGGTTCCCATATATTGGTAAACCATAATTTAAACCACTAAAATATCCCCCCAAATTCAAAACAGAAATTAAACATCTATTATTTTGATACATATAATAACATGAAATTTTTGAAGTCTCCACTCCAAACAGTGCGACCAAAAGCCATATTGCATTTCAAAGACAAAACGAAAGTAAATTTAATAAATTAGCATTTTCCGAGAATGGCTAAGGTTAAGGCACTCTAGTTAGGATAATTTAATTCTCCAGTAAACTCGTAAATACCATATATCAAATATCACTCAAGGAATAACAATTTTCAGAGAACGGGAATGCAATTTTCAAAGAACCTAAGGCCCAAATCAGACTAATAATATTAGCAAACACTTACATGACTCTTGCAATATGCCTGATTTGTTCTAAGCTCTTTACATAAACTATAACTCACTTTATCCTCACAACATCTGATAAAAAATATTCTTATTATTCCCATTTTACAAATGAGCAAATTGAGCTGTAGAGGGGTCAACTCGTCTGGGCTCACTGAGCTGCTAGTAAGTGACAGAGCTAAGACCTGAATAATGGAAGTACGGCTCCCCAGTCCCTGCTGTTTTTATTTTTTAAATGTTTATTTATTTATTTTGAGAGGGAAAGAAAGGGCAGAAAAAGGGGGAGAGGGAGAAAAAATCCCAAGCAGGCTCCACTCAGATAGCACAGTGCCCAACGAGCGCCTGAACTCACAAACTGTGAGATCATGACCCGAACTGAAATCAAAACTTGGATGCTTAACCTAATGAGCCACCCAGGTGCCAACCGCCCAACCCTGTCCTTGCTTTAAATCACTATGGTTTACTATCTCTTCGTGACACTGAGAAATGGAATACATAACATATACGGTAAACTCCAAATGCAAAGCAGTTTGGGCGGTCAAATAAAATAAAATCTCTGAGTAAATTACCAAATTACAACACAGGACAGTTGGAGCACTTGGTGTCGTATGTAAACGATGAACCACAGGAATCTACCCCAAAAACCAAGAGCACACTTTACACACTGTATGTTAGCCAATTTGACAATAAATTATATTAAAAATAAATAAATAAAAATAAATTATAAAAATTTTTTAAAAAGTAAAATGACTGCTCTAAGGGGCACCTGGGTGGCTCAGTCATTTGAACATTGGACTTCAGCTCAGGTCATGATCTCGTGGTTGGTGAGTTCGAGCCCCACACTGGGCTCTATGCTGTTAGCGCAGAGCCCACTTCAGATCCTCTGTCCTCCTCCCTATGCCCCTCCCCCACTTGCACTCTCCCAAAAATAAATAAATACATAATAAAGGAAGGAAGGAAGGAAGGAAGGAAGGAAGGAAGGAAGGAAGGAAGGAAGGAAGGAAGGAAGAAAGGAAGAAAAGGTAAAATGCATCAGTATATTTAGTATTTAATAAGGCAAGGAATTGTTTAGGTCATTTAAAATTTTTCTATCCAAAACAGTATGATTTTCAATTCTTAAAGGGGTAAAACTTTCAGCAATCACGAATTACACATTCCCTGAGGGGTCTAAAAAGAAGGAAGAAGGGTTGTACTGACCAATCTTGCTTCCCACTTATCTCATTCTTAAGGATAGTGTGTGTGTGTCTAGAGGCAATCATAAATTAAGCTTTCCAGGTGTTTTAATTCCAGGTATAGAAGAACTTAATACTAAAGATACTACAAAATGTCAAATCATTTAGATAGGTGAGTGAATAAACTCACACAATTATGTGTGACTACAGTGAAAAGCCTGGAATTTTATCATTTATAGTAGAGTCATTTAATACAAACAAAAAAAGGTATAGGCTTTGAAGTCATACACAGACCTGAACTTAAAAGCCTGGCTCCACCATTTAGAGTTTTTGGCAAGTTAACCTCACATGCATGAGCCTGCTTCCTTCTCTGTAAACTGAGGATGATAATTCCTAACTCACAAGGTTGTTGTGTGAGCTAAAAAAAAAAACATGCCAAGTGTCAAATGAAGTCCCTGAGATACAGTAGATGGTTAACAATGAGTGACTAGTATTATTTCATTACCTTATTCTACTTTGTCCCCCTAATATTAGGAGAATCTAATCTTACCAATTAGCAAGTCATTGGCAGGCTTCTCACAATTATATGAAGATATGCTCTAGTCAAAAATGGAACATACTTAAACACAAACACAAAACCAATCCATCAGCAGATCAAAGATTTCAGAATCCTGTCTTTCCTCCCATATTTCTTCTAGTTGGTTTTGTAACAACCGGTATTCCTTATCAACAATATGAATTTTTTTTATTTTTTGCTGTCTACAAACATTCCCAGTGGGCTTCTGACACTTATTTTGCTGGCTAACTTTGCAAAGGTACTTGTCACCACTGCTTGAAAACCAAAAGGAAAGCCAGGAACAAGGAACATTTTAATGAGATGCTATAACGGTTCCATCCATCTCAACAGTTGATTGGATCATTTATTATCACAATAGATTTTCACAAACCTTCGCCACTCCCTTATTCAACAAATACATGCGTTAAGGAGCAAAACTCTGACTGCCAGAACGAATGCTCTTTAGGAACACCAAAATTCAAAGCTCGGTGATCTCAGCAAGGATCCTTGGGGCGGGTGTTGGGGGTGGTACAGGGTTGGGGCGCAGGGAAGGTGGTTGGGTTTCACTGCAAGTGGAAAATTAAGAGACCTGCAAACTGTTATTCCTTAAACTCGACTGGAGATGTCTTGTGGAGCTAGGAGCAGAGAGGGAGGGGTGAAGTGGGCCTGGAGGCAAAAGGAGACAAATGCAGGCTGAAGAAGGGTCTGTGCCAATGGGGACAGGAGAGTCAGCGCCCACAGCCACCCCGAGAGCTGAGGCGGAGAGAAGTGGCAGCTCAGCCAAGTCCCCAAGACGGGTTCAGCCTCAGAAGTCTGAGAAGACTGAGAGGGGATAGGGACCCCACCGACGGAAGATGAGGATTGAGGAGGGTTCTCGGTTGCCTCTAGCACAGGTTGCTGCTGTCCCGCCGCCATCGTGGCGCGGGAGGAGAGAAAGGCAAGAACCCAACTGGGAGCGTACAGGTTACCTGTCTCAGCTGCCTGCCCACCGGTCTCCACTTCCGCAGACTCCGGGTTACCACGGGCTACCCGGGCCGCGTAGAGTGACGTCATTCACGCGCGCCCGGGCCGCTGCCGGCCCGGCCCTCCCCCTCGAGAAGACTGGGCGGAGTCTCTCCGAGGGGAGTTCTGCGCAAGCGCGGAGCTGCGGTGGGGTTGGGCTGGCGGGGAAGGTTTGGCTGGGTTTGGGAGGTGTAGAGTTGTCCTTGTTTCTCGATTATTTCTTATTGCAAAGTCTTACAGATATTTAGGAAAAGAAAAGTTACTGAATTACAATAATATCCTTTTTTCTTTATTTTATTCTGCGTCTGGTATATACTGTAGTGTCCATATTCACTTCACCACAATTTATTACAATCCATATGTGCCCGGCGAGAAGTGTTACGGAGTCTGGGGTACAGCAGTGCACAAAACAGTAAATCTCCTTGTGGAGATTTCTTTCTAGTTGAGAAAGTAAACATTGAATAATTCAACAAATCTACATATATTCCTAGAGATCAGAAGTGTGTGGAGGGAAAAAGTTGCCATAGAAACTAAAGGATGGAGGATGCCCCATTAGTTTGAGATATTAAGAAAGTAACTCTGAAGAGGCTTGTTGAACTGAGAAGAAGCCAGCTCTGTCAAGATTTGGAGGAAGAACAACCAAGAGAAGAATCGACATGTTCTAAAGCTATAAGGGGGAAATAAAATGTGTGCCCCTGAGAAAGTGAGCAAGTAGGGGAGGGAAAAAACAGAAGATGAGATCAACAAGGCAGGGAGAGTCTTGATGTGGAAGAGCCTTTCTGGGTCATCATTAAGTGTAATGTGTAGCCAGTGTAGAAGTTTAGACATGCAAGTAACAGGGTAGGATCTGGTTTTATAAAACTGCCTTAGATGGTGTGTATACAATGAACTATATTGTTGTGTATACAGTAGTTCGTTGGGAGACAAGAAAGGATGCAAAGAGACAAGTTGCTTTTGCAGTGATGGTGTAAGGAATGATCGAGAGAAATGGACATGTTTAAGGAATAATTTGGAGCTAGAGATGATAGCCTTGGAGATGGATTACAAAGAGCGATAAAGGAAAAGAAAGGTGTCAAAAATGACTCCTAAATTTTGTGCCTCAGCAAATAGTCAAATAATGCAGCTGAAACAATTTCTAACGCTTTGCAAGATTTACTTCTCCTTCTTTCAACCCCTATTCCTTTGCTTCTTCATGACCAGGCTGTTTGGTTCTCTTCTTACCTCTCTGACCATCTTCTCTCCGTTTCCATCAAGGGGCTCCTCTTTCTTTCCCATTTCCTTAACTCTTTGCCCCCTTGATCTTCTTATGCTACATCAGAAGCTGAAAACCAAAAAGCTTACAGTGCTCAGGCAATGAACACATAGGAGTGAAACTCACGAATAGAGACTCTGGAGAAATGGAGTTCATGGTCTCTACTCCCACTCTAGATGATTTTTGCCAACCAGGAGTGCTGGCTTGGTGATGTCAGATCCTCTCATTTTTAAAGATAAATCAATATACAGATAAATATACCTATACTTACCTAAATTTTCTTACCTAATTTTAAATGTTGGTCACTAATTCAAATTTCGTCAAACTTTTATTTTGGACCAAACGAAACACATCTGCAGGCTACAACTTTGCCTCCTTGGTGGATATTTTCCCAGTGGCCTGACTTCATCTATCCTCATGGGACTACCACTCCCAAGTCTGTCTCTCCACCCAAGCCTTTTTAAAATTCTCTCTTGAAGTACTCAAACTTCACCTAGACATCCAGTTCTCATCTCAAACTTGACATTTAAAATTGAACTCATCATCTACCCCCACCCTGAAACCTAACCCACTTAGTTATTCTCTATCTCTCTTAACAGTATCGACATCCACCAAGTCACCCAAGCTTAAAATCCAGGATGATCCCAGACTCCTATCTCTCCCTTATCCCACAGTCCAAGCAAACATGTCCTGACCTTCATCTCCTCAATATTTATCACATGTGCCCGTCACCTCCATTCAACTGCCTTTGATGAAGTGTTCGTATCTCTCCTTGGGAAAGTCACGTCAATTTTCTGCACCTCTGTTCATCCTCAATGAGAGGATTGAGCTGGTTGATTTCTAAGATCTGTCCATTTGTAAAATTGTGTCTTTTAAAGCCACCAAACATATAGTAATCACTGCCTAGAATTTTTTGTGGTTTTTGCCTGGCTGTTTTAATACCAAGGATATTGTGAAGCTTAATAGGAAAAAAAGGGCTTGATTAAAATAAGCAATACAAAATGAAATTAGACACAGTTTTGCTATAGAATAAAAAAATGAGAACTGCTGGTTGGTAATATTGAGAACTGGAAAATTTGAGAAAAAAGACATGGCAAATAAAATTTCTCATTTATTAAATGTCGATGGGAAAACATTTTCTTGACAAAATTTAAATCTATAAGGTTTGTGCAGAAAAAAAATTTGTCTTGGTTAATTAACCACAAAGAAAGCTCATAATATCAGAAGCTCTAATATCAGAAGCTTTTCATGAAGAAAAATATACTGAATTATAACTTTAGCGTAAAGTTTATATGTAAAAAAACTGAAGCTGATTCCAGTGAAAATAATATTGGTAAAATGGAAAAACAAGAAACAAATTTACCTATAATATAAAATCAAACATAGCATTTCAATGGCATAATGAAATTTGCCTTTTTTTTTATTCTAAAGAATTTAGTATCTTATTTTAAAGATTGAAAGTAGAATTTTAAAACCTGGAGTTGAAGTTGAGAGGTGATTTCTGATATTAACAGTTATTAGAAGTTGGTTTACATGCAAGAGTTTTCTCATTTTGGGATGCCTGGGTTGGCTCAGTCAGTTGAGCATCCAGCTCTTGATTTCGGCTCAGGTCATAATCTCGTGGTCATGGGATTGAGTCCTGCATCGGGCTCTGTATTGGGCATGGAACCACTTGGGATTCTCTCTCTCTCTCTCTCTCTCTCTTTCTCTCTCTCTTTCTCTCCCCCCCTTCCTCTTCCTCTGCCCTTCCTCCCTCATTTAAAAAAAAAAGAAAAGAGTTGTCTCATTTTGATGATTCAGAGTAAAAAGAACTCAGAAAACTGGAAAAATACTCACTTAAAACTCTGTATGTGGCAGCTAAGCAACATCTATAGCCAAGACAATAAACCACTTGATAAAAGCTATCTTGTTTTTCTGAGTTACTCATGCATTACCAATCATGATCGTGCTTCAGCCGACACTTGGTATTATTGTGTGTTGCTCATAAGAGTAAGAATAAAGATCCCTTCCACTGTCTTTTTTCTCTCCACCTGTTTTTCATGTTTATATAAGATAAGTTATATTTTACAAAATAACTTATGAAAAAAATGTAATTTTTTTAAAGGAATAGATTTCTAGGATTTGACTTTTTTTAAAGGAATAGATTTCTAGGATTTGACTCTGGTGTGTTTTCTGTGAAGACTTTCTGCACAACAGTTACGACTATAATGACATAAGTGCCATCTTTCCTACGCAGAAGACATTTTGGGTTAAATCTGAAAAATTAAAAATTCCTGATTTTTATTTTTTGTTTTTATGTCACTTTCTCATATCTCAAAATACATAGAAAAAGATACTTTTTAAGTCACTTTATATTCTTCATACACAAACAGCATCAATAAATGTTTTCTTTCAAACACGATTTTGTAAATGTCAACAAATTTTCATTCTTTATAGAAATATAGATTAAAATAGAAAATTTAAAGAATCAAACTCACTATCTTTTTTTTAAACTCT
This sequence comes from Paguma larvata, assembly GCA_030068075.1. Lineage (NCBI taxonomy): Eukaryota > Metazoa > Chordata > Mammalia > Carnivora > Viverridae > Paguma > Paguma larvata. The sequence continues at coordinate 62,963,973 of CM057832.1, forward strand.
ATCTCTAGTTCTACATTTGTAGCTTCAGTCTCTAGATATTTTTAAATACAGTATTTGTCTTTTGATGGAACGTATGTAAATCTGAAGTATCCAGGCCAGCAAACTGTAGGTAAAGCTAAATTACCTTAACTTGTGTGTTACTTCTTAACGATAAATCTCAAAGGTCTATCAAGAAATTTCTCACAAAAAGAAAGTATTTTGATTGTGTCTAAGTGTGTTCAGGAAGTTTATTTCTAATGCCGTCATAATCCATTTAAAAAACAATTTTCTAGAAAATGCTGGTTTTTGATTAAAATTGTTGATATAGGTATAATTTTGACTTAAATGTGTATGATCACATATACAAAATCATCACCCCACAGAATCAAAATGATAGAGCCAACATCCTCTATTTTTCAGTAACTCTTGAAAATTTTTAGCTGGTCTTTCAGTTCTAAAACTCATATTTATGAGTATTTATTCATGCCACAAGCAGAGGTATTTCCTAAGTTCTGGAATAATTGGAGTACATATAGCAGATATGCTTTTCATTAATGACTGTTTTCCCCCATGGTCTAGCAGCCCATGAAATCTGTTCATATCCCCAACCGTGATTTGGTGCATTGGAACATTTTCAAGGGAATTTATGACTTGGCTCAGGTGAACTATGTACAGTAGAAGAGGGAAAAACAGAGACTGCTGGCTATCCCTCAATATCTAATCTCTTTTTTTCATAATAATAGAACCCTTAAATTTTAAATAATAGAATGTCGTATCTTGGCTGGACACATGGCCACTCAGCATAAAGACAGTACTGGGGCGGCTGGGTGACTCAGTGGGTTAAGTGTTCGACTTTGGCTCAGGTCGTGATCTCCCGGTTTGTGAGTTCAAGCCCCACGTCAGGCTCTGTGCTGACAGCTAAGAGCTTGTGCCTGCTTCCGATTCTGTCTCTCCCTCTCTCTCTGCCCCTCCTCCACTCACACGCTGTCTCTCTCTTTCTCAAAAATAAGTAAACAAAAAAAATCCAAAAGAGATGGGACATAAGTTTGTGTTCTTCCCATCCTCCTTCCATTGACTGGAACACAGATATGTGGGTTGTTCTTTTTTTTTTTTTTTTTTTTGAAAGAGAGAAAGAGAGGGTGTAAGTGAGCGAAGGGCAGAAAGAGAGAAAGAGAGAAGCGAGGCTCCTCCAAACCCAGGCTCGAACTCACCAGAAGCAGGGCTCAAGCTTCCCCAAAGCAGGGCTCAAACTCATCCAACATGGGACTCAAACTCACAAACTGCGAGATCATGACCTGAGCTGAAGTCACATGCTAACCAACTGAGCTACCCAGGTACCCTGGTTATTCCTACAGTAGCCATCTTGGATTATAATTCAATCTTCAGAACCTTGAAGAAAAGCACCAAGATGGAAGAAGTCCAGAGCCCTGAGGACTTTGTGGGCAGAACCACCATATCAGCTCTAAACTAGCCACCTCTGCACTTGTACCAAGAGAAACAGGCTGCTTTCTTTTTACAGTCACTTTATTTTGGGTTTGTTTCTTCTACCAAAACTAACTGATATGAGGACTAGGAGTCAAAAGAAAAATACACAGTAAGGGCATTTGCGGATTTAATGTAGACCTGAGTACCAAAAAGAAAAATCCTCTCAGAGGATGCGGAGGCTCCCTTCTGTAACCCCAAGCCACTCATAGATGATAACAGAGGCCTGTAAGAGATACTGTCTGAAAGGCATTTACTCTTAAATTCAGTTTCTTGATAAAGCAAGTACTTCCTTCTCGTAACCTCACTCATTATATCCTACCTAATATCCCTCCTTTCCTCTGGTAGCAGAACACTGACTTTGTGGAAGAAAATCCATTGACCTCAAAGAAGGTAGGCTCCTCCTCCAGTCTCAATGGATGAACAGTTACAAATCTAGACTGGTTATGGAATCATGTTCCTCTCTGCCCTTCTTCATGGTCTCAGCTTTCCTTACAGCTAAGTGTGGCCATGTGGGACTGTCTGGGCATTGAGATGGAAGGGGAAGGCTGCTAAGTGCTCCTGGGACAGATTTACCTTTCTAATAAAAAGATAGTCATAAAAGAGAGCTAGCTGGCATGAAGGCAAAGATGCTGGAGTGTGGCAGCCATCTTGACTTCGGACGGTAAGCCCAGGATGCAAAGTTGGGCACCTGAGTGGCTCAGTCAGTTAAGCATCCAACTCTTGATCTCAGCTCAGGTCATGATTTCACAATTTGTGAGTTTAAGCCCCATATTGGGCTCTGCACTGACAACATGGAGCCTGCTTGGAATTCTCTCTCTCTCTCTCTCTCTCTACCCCTACCCCACTCATGCCCTCTCTCTCTTTCAGAATAAATAAAGTTAAAAAAAAAAAGTTAAAAAAAAGGATGAAAAATCAACGTGCTGGGAAAGGAGGAGGAGAAAGAGAGTGGGATCCTGAGTCACTGCTGACATCGAGATGCTGACCCTGATATCTCTTTGGACTTCTGAGTAAATCATACTGTTTCTGGTTTTTGCCCATTAGTAAAGTTTGTTGGTGCTGCTGCTGTTTGCAATTAATTTTTGTTGTGTGCAATTAAAAAAGGAGGGGTGGAAATAATTCCAGCTTTTGGGGGTTGTGGATTTACCTTTTCACTTTTTTCTACACTAAGCCTTCTCTTCCATGTTTAAATAGTATAGTATAGTATAGTATATATATATATATATATATATATATATATATATACATATATATATATATGGTATATATATACTACATATAGTATATATATATATGTATATAATATGTATATTTATATATTTATTTTTGAGAGAGACAGAGAGAACATGAGTGAGAGAGGGACAGAGAGAGATGGAGACGGAGAATCCCAAGCAGGCTTCGTGCCATCAGCGCAGAGCTTGAACTCACCAGTTATGAGACAATGACCTGAGCTGAAATCAAGAGTCAGACGCTCAGTCAACTGAGCCACCCAGGCACCCCTCTCCTGTTCTGTTTTTGTTTTTGCTTTTGTCACTGCTACCCTCTTACTCTTTGAGTGTGCTAAATAAGCTCTCCTCCACAAGTTACTGTACACTGGATTTACACGATCTTTACAATACTCCTTTTGCCTAGCTTCAATACCAGTGCAGTTTTTGGTAAGCCATTACCACTATTTTGGCTGAACTATAAAGAATTCACAGAATGGAATGGGTCTTTGTGTTTTCTAGAAGATAAAGTTTGGCTTTATCTTGTTATAAGAAGCCCCAGGATTTCTGGTATGAGTGGTCTACTAAATTTCCATCCACTAAAGGAAAATTCATAATTATTCCTGATTCTGTCACTATCTGCATGGCCCAGCAACTTACTCAACTTCTCTGAGCTTGCATTTTCCTCATTTGTACAATGAGAGAATGTCACTAAATGATTTCATGCTTGTTTTTTTTTCTTAATTTCACATTTCTACTTTTCTAACTTCCCCTAAATACCAAACATAGTTACATAAGCCTCTAAACTCTTAATAGAATTTCCTTAAGAATAAGGATATTAGGCACCTGGGTGGCTCAGTTGGTTAAGCATCTGACTTTGGCTCAGGTCATGGTCTCATGGTCTGTGGTTTCAAGCCCTACGTCAGGCTCTGCACTGGCAGCTCAGAGCCTGGAGCCTGCTTCGGATTCTGTGTCTCCTTCTCTCTCAGCTGCTCCTCTGCTCACACTCTGTCTCTCTCTCTCTCAGAAATGATAAACAAACATTTAAAAAAATTTTTTTAAAGAATAAGGAAATTAGCCTGAAGCCTGTCTGCCATGTCTCTGGCTCATCTAATGTCACCACAGTCCACCCACACGTCACACCAAAGGGAGTGAGCGTGTTAGAACCCAGCATGGGTTGGATGCCATCATTTCCTAAGTCAGGAGTGGAGGTCAAAAGAATTCTTTCCCGAACTCCTTGTGGATTGATGAGCGACGTGGGGTGAATGTGTCAAAATATAAATGCAGGATATGAAATATTTGCAAGGTTTTAAAAGAAAATCATACCAGAGTAGGATGGTTGGTAAATGAAAGTTGAATATAATGACTGGCTTGACAGCCATAGGCCACAGGTCATCTCAGTGACTTGGTCAATATAGGTTGAAGAGATTGCTATAGATTTTATAGATTTTATATACAGTCAATCCTCAAACAACATGGGTTTGAACTGTGTGGGTCCTGTTACTACAGATTTTTTTCTGATAAATAGTTTAGTACTGTAAGTGTGTTTTTTCTTCCTTATGATTTTCTGGATAATATTTTCTTTTCTCTAGCTTACTTTATTGTAAGAATATGGTATGTATTACATATAACACAAAAATATATATTAATTAACTGTTTAGTTATTAATAAGGCTTCTGGTCAACAGTAGGCTACTAGTAGCTAAGTTTTGGGAGAGTTGAAAGTTAAATGTGTATTTTTTGACTGCACAGGGTGGGGAGGGGGTCAGTGCTCCTAACCCCCATGTTGTTTAAGGGTTAACTGTATAGTCATATAGCAGTTCAGGCCACAGATCTTATTGCTACATTGGTGGCTGATGCCAAAAGTAAACACAGAAGAAAGCCTGTGGCTTAAAGTGACAGGGTTGTTTCCAAGGGCACTGAAACTGGAATGATGCTCGTTTTACTAAAAGTAAGAAATAAAAGGCACAGGAAGCAATCAAAGTATTATTGCCAAAGTGGATGAAATATAGTGATTCCTAGAAAGAAAGAGAGTTGCATTCATGATAAAATATTCATTTTTACCCGAGAAGGAAACAACAGTTTTCAAAGGATTCCAATGAAAGCAAACACTAAAGTGGCTCAGCCGTAGAAAAGAAAGTCCCTCTACACTCATCTCTGGTCTCTCTTTTCTTCTCTAATGCAGGTTCATGGAAAAGAGGGTATGTGAGACTTAGCACTGATACATTCCTTGCTGACTGGATATGTGTCATATAGCCACATTCATTCTTTTTCTTTTAACAATATTTCCTAAGTTCTGCCATGTCTTAGGTACATTTCTTGGCTCTGAGGATACAAAGATGAAAAATATGTCCCTGACATCAAAGAACTTCCAGGCTATCATGGAGATAAAAATGATTTATTTCATTAGAGGTCAGAGCTCTGAAATTGTGTCCTATGTCGGTCCCAAATAGCAAAGCCAGGATAGTGGAAAAGACAAACCAGGACTTGAAGATAAAGTTGGGGAGGGGAGATGGATGTTGAGAAACCAAGAAAGCTGAAGACAAGATCGATTGTAAGAAGTCAAAGGAAGATAGACTAGGTGTCCCTAGGATGGTCTTTGTGATTGACAGAACGGGAGAGACTAAGTGGTTTGCCAGCCTCAGCCTAGTGTGGGCAGCTGGTCTCAATGCCCAGTTCTGACTGGTCCAGAAGGTGCTCAATATGTTTATTTATTAAAAGAACAGATGGGGGCACCTGGGTGGCTCAGTCTGTTAAGCGTCCAACTTTGGTTCCGGTCATGATCTCACCCTCCATGAGTTCGAGGTATGCATCAGGCTCTGTGCTGACAGCTCAGAGCCTGGAGCCTGCTTCGGATACCATGTCCCCCTCTCCCTCTGCTCCTCCCCTACTCGCACTCTGTCTCTGTCTCTCTCTCAAAAATAAATAAAAACATTAAAAATTTTCTTAGATTAAATAAATAAATAAAAGAATGGATGAATGAAAAACAAAACTTGTATGACTTTTGTGCCTTGTTTCTGGGAGGTAGGAGAGCAGACACATGAAAAGATAAATATTCTCTATGGAAGGACCGAGAAGAATTATATTCTATCTATACCCAGACACTGAGCCAACACAGCACAGTGTAATACTTTTTCCAGGCACAAACCCAAAGATGCAGCTTTAGGAAGATACCAACAAAACTCTCTCTGGCGGGGCCTACTTACCAGGGACTGAGTCCTGGCAACCCAGGCTATCACCCTATAGGAGACTTCCCCCTGTCATGTTTATGCAGTTGGGAGCAACTTGTACTGATCACCAACGATAGTCTTAAAAACAAGAAGAATTGGGGTCCATTTACCCACCCAAACAAAAAAACACCCACAATAATTTCACAAGGAGTAGCAAAAACCTGCTATTTGTCTCAACCTAGAAAGATATATTCCTAAGAATCTATAGGATTCAATTGATTGAAAGCCCTTCAAAAGTCACTAATTTTTTCTAGTTCCATTACTGTCAGTAATAACTGCTTTTAAAACCCACTTAAAATACAAACACTTCCATAAAAGGGTTGATAAACACTAATCTCTTGTCTTGTAACAAAAGGTTACCACTGGCTAGATGCTCGTATTAGTTGTGACTCTGGTTTCAAGTATCATGTAAGGGAATTTATTATAAAAACACAGTAGTGACTCACAGAACCCAGAGACAGGAATGCAGCTGGGTCAGAGGAACCATGGGAAGCCTGCAAAACTCTTCTCTCTTCTCTTGTTTTCAAGTATTTCTGCTTTACTCTTTTTTTTTCCTTCCTAGACCCACTTTTTCTTATTCTGTAGCCATGTAACAAGCAGAAGTGGTCATCTCAGAGTACTCGTTCATATCTCTTCCTTTTAAGAGATAGCAGATCTCTTAATTCCAATTCCAAATCACTTAAGGAAAGAACATGATTAAGACCATTTTAGGTCAAGTGTGTATCCCTAATCCAGTCATCTCTGGCCAGGGAACACAAACATTGCTGCTGGGTAGACTTCTCTGGAAGAGGGTGGCGGAGACAGATCCCCAAGTCTCATGTTTTATTGCCAGGAGTGTGAAAATACCCCATCCAACAGATGAAGCAAATTCCTATGCTAATCATGCCAACTTTTAGATAAAATTTAGACACCTGGCTCTAGGTAATCATTGGCCTATCATATAGCAATATGAGAATGTTGGCTCACATAGAGGACAAAGGTAAATCTTGGCAGCTGGACAGTATCGCTGCCTCCTATCCTTCACTGCACCCCCGGAAAAACTTGATTAAAATCTGCAGATCATCCAGATAAGATCCCGAGTTAAACACTTGCATACCCCTCAGGCTGTATAACTGTGGTGCTCATTGTAAATAAGACCGACAATAGCACAAGAATTTCAGAAAAGTTTCTTGCACTGAGCACTGTTTTACTTCTGCTGCCAGAAAGCTAATGTGATTAATCACATCACAGAGATCCATCCAGATTATACAGTCTGGCCTATTTCTATGTTCTTTCTCATAAGCTTCAGTCTCTTTTAAGTTATTAAAACCTAATTTCAGAGGAAACTTTTTTTTTTATTCTCAAGAACAGAAAAGATAGAATCAGTTGAGGAGAATCACAACCGTTCTTTCTCTACCTCCCTTTAGCCTTTTCAGAAGTAGGTACCCTGTGATGAAGTTGCCTGTGGGACAACATGATCTTTCCTCAGTGTTCTGATTGCCAGTGTTTATAGATTTTTTAAAAATGTTGCTTTCTATTGCCAACTAAGTTTTAGAGAGCCGGAATCCAGGGACGGAGTCACATTGCAGAGGCTCTTCGGAGATTCTTTTCAACACAGAAAAACATTAATATGTTCACCATATCTCCTATTGTCCATCAGTGTTTCTGGTTTTCATTCAGAGAAACTGATAATTCAATATTTTCTTCTGGCTCAATTAAAAAAAGAGCAGACGTAAGTAAGTAGTTTTATTGATTGAAATGTACTCAGAAAAGGCCAATGGTCAAAGCAGTTGTTGACTGTGAAGTTCCTCATTAGGGGGAAATATGGTAATATTTTGAAACTATAACACATGTATAAAAGGAATTTCAAGCATTAAGCAATTTTTTCCTACATTAATAATGAATGGATACGGGTAAGATATAAAACCAGCTTTGGATGAGACAGTTATGGTAGGATATTGTTTGGGGTCTGTTCTTAGTGCTGTAGGAATGAGTGGGGAATAGCTGTCTTTTGCTGTCCCAAGAGATCTTTGTATTCTGCATTTTATGTCCTTAGCCTCAGAATGGATTTTCTCTTGGAAAGCTGAAGTTTAAGGTGCCTGGAAATCAACCCCCTACCATTGAGTGAGGATAATGGATGATGGGAGAGTCAGGGTAGTGTGGGGTGGAAGCAGAGCTGGCCCAAGCAAGGCGAAGAGTGGGAGTGAGAAGAGTTAAGTGGTGAAAGTTCAGATTAGCCTATGGACATGAAGGCTGAGTAGCACTCCAGGAGGGACAGTATATGCAAAGATCCTGTGGCAGACAGGTACATCCAAGAAACTTAACAGAAGAGAGGAGGAGAAAAGTAGGAAAAAATATTTGAGTTAATAGGCAGGGTGTCAGGGTTTACATGGTCTTATGCCTTGTATTTGTCTTTTTCCTGAAAAAAAGTCATTTCCTGAAGGTAATGCAAAGTCATTGAAGAGTTTTAAGCAGGGGAGTGATACAATCACATTTTATCTTTACAGTACTTCTCTAAGGTAAGTAAAATGGAACTAGCTTTAGGGAAGCTTAACAACCTTGTAATCTTTACCAAGCACCCCAAATAAACATGTATTCTTATAAGGCAACAGTGGGCTTACAATGGAAATGCAGCTTCTAGACAAGTCCTTAAGCACTCATTCCTTAAGCACTCCTTCCTAACACCCTCGGATCTGGAACTGCCACTAGGTGTCCACTATTATTATTATTCTCCCAGATGAAGAAATCAAGGCTTAGAGAGATGAACCAACTTGTTCAAGACCAAACGGTCAGTAAGTTTCAGAGTGAGGATTTGAATCCAGGTCTGCCTGACCAGAGCTCTTGTAGCAGATGTGATTAGTGCTCCACCAATATCTCCTTGGCCCACCAGATAACCCTCCCTCATGCCCACCTCTGAGGTCCCCTGCAGACAGCCCCCACACCCCCACCTGGGAGGTCAGCTGCAAACAGTCTCCTTCTATGCCCCACAGGCTTCTTGGATATCTCTGCGTGAGGGTCTTCTCTGGTTACTGGCATCCATTTGACTGTGCACAGAGATTTAATTCATAGAAGTGACACGTAGCCAGTGAGGACAAGAGTTGGTAAATTAAAAGGCCAGCTTCCTCACCCCTCACTCAGACGATTCTGAGGTATGATGTGCAAAGTCTCTTAAAGGGCACCCAACAGAAATTAGCCTCACTTGCCCACAGAGATAAGTTGATCAGTAACTTACCCTTTATTGGCCTTCCCCCCTCCTTAATTCTCCCTCAGTGCTTGATCAGCTTTGGTATAAGTTACTTGCACCTAAATCCCTGTCTCAGGGTCTTCTGTTGGGGGAACCCAAATTAAGACAACTCATAACCAGTACAGTCTACTGCCTGTCTTAATAGCAGTTGGAGAATTTCCAAAAACTTCCCTTATTTTGAGATCAATTTAATGAGCATTTAATGAGCACATGGCCCTGTACCAGTGGGTACAAAGGAGACATTTATGACTCCTAATGGGTCCATTACTTTGGGTAGAAGGTGACAACTTCAAGGAAGGAAACAGAAATATATGATGGAAAAAGAAAGATGACAATTTTGCATGTAGGTGGCCCTATAGAGGGGTATGATAGAGCATTTGTACTATTTTCTACTATATTCCTCTTTGCTCTGATTCCAGGACATTAAATGTCTCCATCAGCAAAAATAATATCACACCATTAAGAATTAATAATATACACTCTTGGATGACATTACCCTGTTAATTCTAGTCCTATCTCAGTTGAACACAAATGCTATTCAGTGTTTGGATGATTTATCAAGATATGAAGTAAAGGTTGCCAAATCTCTAGCTACAGTCATAAATAATTTCACCATCTTTTAGTTCACATTTTCTGTTTAAAAGACCATATATTGGCAAATTTGTCATGGGTGGGCTTTCCACCTCAAATTATATTTTGAGCATGAACTCCAATCTTTAAAAGTGGTATGCATTTGGTGGCTTTTCTAAAAGTAGCTATCCAAAGGCCTAATATAGGGTCCTACTTGAATCTTTCATAAGGTTTGCAAATCTGCTTTACTTTTGCAGACACAGTGAGGGTGGCTTTAGCAATTCTTAGAAGGAAGACCAGATGTCTTGGCTTGAGCCGTGCCAGCTTCCAGAAAGGAGTAGAGTTTACTTCACAGTTGATTGAAGACACGTTGACTATTCCAGTCCTGGATTTCCACTGACTTCTGAACTCGGTTCAAATAAGCCCCATGGCTTTAATTAAAAGAGTATCTGTGTAATTTTGTCTGTGTGTGAACACACAGAACTCTAGAATGTCCCAGCGTATCGTCACCATTCCTAGTGTGCTGAGGTCCTAGGGAATTCTCTTACATAGGGGAAGACTTTTAAGATACCCAGAAGTGGAAGAAAACTACGGTCACCTTAAACTACTCCAAAACTGGTGTCAACTCACACTTGTCCAAAATACCAATTGTAAGAGAGTCTTCAAAATGTTTAATGTCCCATGAAGATCCAGATCACTTGCGACCACCCTGGAGAGACTTTTTCTGGAATCAATTTATATTGCAGCAAACCTAGGGTGAAATTAGGTAGTCTTGAGCCACAAGAAAAGCATAGCATGAAAGCAGGGGGGGATATGGGAACAAAATTACAGGTTTGGTGGTACTGAACCAGCCAAGGCAACCTCTCTAGATATCCCCAATCATTTGAGGGAAGAGGTAATGGTAGAAAAGAGGAGAGACAAAAATAATTCATGGAAATACTGGAGTGGTAGGGGCATTGAAAGATTGCAAGGAATAATTCTTTGCTCATTCATACTCAACTGACTGACATTTCCAAGAAAGAAACTACAAGTGATCATGGTTGAAATTTTGAAAAACTGAAAAGGGATGAAAAACCAAGCACTAAGGGATGAAAAACTGTAGGTGACAATGTGCTCCAACAAATCAATATGAAAGGAGGGGTGGACTGGGCCATGTAGACAGCAAGACTGTTAATACCAACTGAACACACGAACAGCTCACAGCATTATTTTTCTATCTTGATGAAAAATTTCCAATTTTTGCATTGTTTCAGACCAACTACATCAGCACTTAACATTTCTAAAATAAGTTCCACGAACTTATTTTGATATGTTAGTTTCTTGACAATACCATCATGCTTCTAATAACGAAAAAAACAACCTCTCTTCCTGTGAAGCTTCTCAAGAGAAGCACCCCTCACATTCCCCCTCAACCCACATAACACGATGATTATCAGTCAGTATTTTTTAAGAGCTGTATCAAGGCATAATTGACATATGATAAACTGTATATATTTTTAAAGTGTAAAATTTGGTATTTTTTGATAATTTGTACACCTGTGACATCCTATCATCCCAGAAAGTTCATCTTGTCCCTTTTTGACCCTCTCTTCTCTCACACTCCTCCACCTCCCTAGGCAACCACTGATCTTTTTTTTTTTTTTTTTTTGGTCACTGTAGATTGTGCACATTTTTTGGAATTTCACATAAATGGAATCCTACGGTATGTATTTTTTCTTGGTCTGGTTTCTTTGACAGCACAATTATTTTGAGATTCAGCCATGTTGTAGTGTGTGTCAGTAGAGTTGACCTTTGAATAATTCAGGGGTTATGGGCACTGATTCCCCAAAACCTTAACTACTAATAGCCTACTGTTGATTGGAAGCCTTACTGATAACATAAACAGTTAATTCACACATATTTCGTTTATTTTATGTATTATATATTATGTTCTTACAATAAAGTAAGCTAGAGAAAAGATGATATTATTAAGAAAATCATAAGGAAGAGAGAATACATTTATGGTATGGTACTGTATATATATATATATACAAATCCACATATAAGTGGACTAGCACAGTTCAAACCCCCTGTTATTCAAAGGTAAGTTGTAATTCATTTCTTTTTATTATTACATAGAATTCCATTTTATGGATATACCACAATCTGTTTATCCATTCACCTATTAATGGACATTGCATTGTTATCAGTTATTAGTTATTACAAATAAGGCTGTGACAAATATTCATGTATAAGTCTTTGTGTAGACATACACTTTTATTTCTTTTGGGTAAATACCTAGGAATAGAATACTTGTATCATGTGTTTATTTTTTAAGATGAAAACATGATCCATTAGACAAAATAAAACTGACAAATTGGATTCTATCAAAATTAAGAACTTATGGTGTTTGAAAAGCACTTTACAATAATGAAAAGACAAGTCACACACTAGAGAAATATTTTCAAAGAATATATGTAATGAAGACTTATGCAAGAATATATAAAAAATGGTCAATAATAAGGAAATAACCCCACAAAAAATAGGCAAAAGATTTCAGGGGCTCCTGGGTGGCTCATTTGGTTGAACATCTAACTCTTTTTGATTTGGCTCAGGTCATGATCTCTCTCACGGTTCTTTGGATTAAGCCTTCTGTCAGGCTCTGTGCTGACAGTGGTGAGCCTACTTGGGATTCTCTCTCTCTCTCTGCCCCTCCCCTACTCTCTCTTTCTCACGCTCTCTCAAAATAAATAAATAAACTTAAAAAAAAAAAAAAGAAAATGGGCAAAAGATTTCAACAGAAACTTCACCAAAGAAGATATATGGATGGCAAACATGCATATGAAAATATGTTTGATATCATTCGTCAATTTTGATATCATTATGTTTGATATCATTACAGACATGCAGATGAAAATCACAACATTATACCACTACAAATTTACTTAAATAGCTGAAATTTTTAAAAAACCTCACCATACCAAATGTTGGCAAGGATGTAGAGGAACTAGAATTCTTATATACTATTGGTGGCATTTAAAATGGTACAACTAGGGGCACCTGAGTGGCTCAGTTGATTAAGCGGCCGAACAGCTCAGGTCGTGATCTCACTGTCTGTGAGTTCAAGCCCCGCATCGGGCTCTGTGCTGACAGCTCAGAGCTTGGAGCCTGCTTCGGATTCTGTGTCTCCCTCTCTCTCTGCCCTTCTCCTGTTCACTCTCTGTCTCTATGTCTCAAAAATAAATAAATGTTTAAACATTTTTTTAAATATAAATAACTAAAATAAAATATTTTTTTGCATGTGGATATCTAATTTTTTGGGCATTTTAGATAAGTTGCTACATGGTATTGATTGTTGGTATGTGGGGCCATACTTTGAGTTGCACTACATAAAATGTATGCAAATAATTAAGGATATAATTATTAAGCTAGAAAAAAAAACAAAGAAAATCTTAATTCTAAAAAAGTGAATAAAAGAAAAAAATGTAATCATAATACATTATTTGGCTCTGCAGTCAGTATATGTATAGTTATATCAGTCTACTCAGGCTGCTATAACAAAATACCACAGAGTGGGTAGCATTAGCAACATATATTTATTTCTCAAAGTTCTGGAGGCTGGGAAGTCTAAGATGAAGTTCCCAGTAGACTCTGTTCCTGGTAAGAGCTTTTTCCTTTCTGGCACACAGCTGCTTTCTCACTGTATCCTCACATGATGAGAAAAAAGGAGAGAGGGAGAAAAAGGGGGGGCAGGGAGAGAGAGACAGAGACAGAAACATAGAATGAGCAGTCTGCTCTCTTCTTCTTCCTTTAAGGGCACTAATCCCATGTGGGGCCCCACCTTCTTGACCTCATCTAAACCTAAGTACTTCCCAAGGCCCCCATTTCCAACCACCATCACATTGGAGGTTAGGGCTTCAACATGTGAATGTTGGAGGACATGATTCATTCCATAGAAATGATGACAATGATGCAAACGTGTGATTATTGATTTCCCTAAAAGTAGTAATAAAACCAGAAGGGCAGAATGAGAATAGTGGGAAAGAAGTGAAATCTCCATCTATTAAAAGAAACTCAATATGTGATGCCAAAAATTGAAATAACATAATATGGTTATTTTTTAGTGATATGAAGGTAGCCACTGGACTGATGACTTCTCCTTACTCTTGGTTCTAAGAAGTGAGTGGCTCTAGGCTTCAGGAAAGGGCATGGCAGAAGCCTAATATGTTTTTTTATTGTCAGCCTTTTAGTATTATTTGTTTTTAACAATGTATATATGCTCTTTCCTTAAAATAAAAATAGGTATTCCATACAGTTTTGTGTTTTTGAGTAAAGCTGGGCCTTTTTCAGTTCATTGTTTTGCTGAAGGGCAGGGCTGAACGAAGCTTTCAGGATAATTAAACCAACTAAATATGGAAAATTGTCCTTTAATTAATTAATCAACTAATCTAACTATTGGAGCTATAAGCACCATATAAACACCAAGAATAGGGTTGTCAGATTTAGCAAACAAAAACGAGTATGTTCTACGTGGTATTTGAGACATTACTAAAGAATTATTTATTGTTTATCTGAAATTCAAATTTAACTTGGCATCATGTATTTTATCTAACAACCCTATCCAAGAAATACACAATTCATGAAAATTGCTAGAATGGAGTTCAGTGGGGGTAGGAAGTGGAAGATTTTTTATTTACTCATCCTCCATGGAGGTAATCCAGGATTTAGCTCAAAATATTTCTGGGGTGAGATCCTGGCATCACCATATACTTCTTTCCTTTGTCCACTCCAGTCCTCAGAGTCTGCCATAAATAATTACAGCAAATGCATTTATAAGAGGAAATGGTCAGATTGTAATCCTTGAAAGTGAATCTTGGCCCTCAGAAAAGTGACAGACAACTTCTGAGGGCCAAGAAATGACATGGTCAGAAGTAGAGCAAGTGGACATTTCTGTTATTTTTTTTTTTACTTCATCCCAAAAGTACAGCATTGTGGGCATTCTGAGTTGAAGCAACTTCAAATTGGTGGTTTTACATTTTGTTGTCCAGTTGTGACCTTCTGTCAGATTATTCTCTTCTGGGGGCGCCTGGGTGGCTCAGTCAGTTAAGCATGCAACTCTTGATCTCATCTTAGGTCATGATGTCATGGTTTGTGAGATCAAGCCCTGCATCGGGCTCTGTGCTGACAGTGTGGAGCCTGCTTGGGATTCTCTCTCTCTCTCTCTCTCTCTCACACTCTCTGCCCCTCCCCCATGCAATCTCTCTCTCCTCTCTCTCTCTCAAAATAAATGAATAAACATTTTTTTAAAAAGGAGTATTCTTTTTGTAAGTGTAAAGAAAATTTTTAATTATATATGGAAAATTTAAAACATATACAGAAGTAAGGGGAATAGTTTAATAAACTTCCTTGTTTCCATCAACCCAACAACAATCAACTTGTGGCTGGTCTTTCTTCATTTTAATTCCTACTCTTTATCCCACCCCAGTTATTGTGAAGCAAATTCCGGACATCACCTAATTTCATCTGTAAATATTTCAGTATGTACTTCTGACATACAAGGACTCTCCCTTTTAAACATAACCACAATGCCCTCATCACACATGTTCCAAAATCAACAACAATTCCAAAAAATGCACTTTAAGTAAAATTTGCTGGATGAAATAGAAATGCTCATCCAGGATTTTAGCCAACAGAAATCTTTCTGATATTAATTAAACAATGTGGACAAGTTCAAATACCATTCTGTTACCACTTCAGAGGAGGTAAATTCAAGCACTCCAATCAAGTACTCAAATAGCTTGCGATTTTTCAAAGAAGTATTAATTACTATTATTCACTCGCTCATTGAGTCAACGGGTATTTATTGAATGGCTGTCTTGCTAGGTGCAGGATACCAAGATTGACAAGATCTGACCTTTGCCCTTGAGGCCCTTGGAGTATGCAGGTTTATATCTAAGTACATGTGATTCAAAGCAGGAGGAACCAGGCGAGAATGAGGGTACACATAGCTTGAGCAATCAGAGTTCTGAAGGATGTGTGCCTCTTCTGAAGTAGCAGAAGAGGGCTTTTTACTGGAGGAATGAGTGTGAACAAAGGCATAAAGAAGACAAAATCGGTGGCGCCTGGCTGGCTTAGTCAGTTAAGCATCCAACTCTGGCTCAGGTCATGATCTTGTGGTTCACAAGTTCCAGCCCCGTGTGAGACTCTGTGCTGACAGCTCAGAGCCTGGAACCTGCTTCATATTCTGTGTCTCCCTCTCTCTCCACCCTTTGTTCCACTTGTGCTGTGTGTTTCTCTCTCTCTCAAAAATAAAAACATTAAAAAACAAAAACAAAAAAAGACAAAATCTCCTAAATTATTTATTCTTCAAGAGCAAAGACTAGGCCTTCCATCTTTGCAAATCTGCTGCCCTGGCTTGTGACATCTAGCACAGTGCCCAACATGCAGTGGCTATTCACCTAACATTTACTGAAAAAATGAATGTAAAATTCACTTTTTACCCAAGGGTAACTCTCAGCCAACTCCTACATGATATTGTATTGTTTTCATACGCAAAGACAATGTCATAGAACCCCCGCAACCGCTATTGGGAAGAAGTAAGCATTGAGCTATTTTACAATAAGGGATGTATTGCGCTGGGCACTTTCAGAAAGGTACTGCTTTCCTTAGACTCTGGGTTCTTTCAGAAGCCTAAGCAGTCAGTTGGTGAATGTTCGCTGATCTCCTTTATTAGTTTAAAAGATGATCAAACCATCTGTGCTTCCCCAGCTGTTATGACCTGCCCATTGGCCTTCTAATGAGCAGATACGAAATTTGCTTCCCTGACCATTTTCTCTGAAAGTAAACATCAGAGTGAAGCTTTGCTAACCATATGACTGAAATTTATTTCCATATAAAGGATTTTTCGTGTACATGTTTGTGTGCGTGCATATATGCATGTTGGGTTTGAATATAGCTCTAAATTAAAACTTAAATAGTTATCTGTAATCATTACACAGGGACTGTACTGTTCTGAGTAAGATTTAATCCCATCTGTTCTGTAGGAGAAAAGGTCTGCATATTTACCAGCTGGTAAATTTGTATGGACTTATTTTCCATATCATTTTGTTTATTTATATAGGCCCGATTAGACCCTTTTAAAGGCTTAACTTAGTGTGGCTGCTGCAGACAGCTAGTTTACACCAAGTCCTGCTTGGCAAGACTTGAAAGCAAACAGTAAATGGTGTAAACAATTGTATGTGATTATACACTGCCAAATAATGTGCATCTGGGAAGACAAACAAAACTTATTAAACAGACAACAAATAGCTGAGGTAAATATCAAATATGTTAACTCTACAAAATACAGGGCTGGATTTCGTCAAAGTCTTATTAACTCAGCACAGCTGGATTAAAATAAAAAGCATTGAGACTTAAAAGCAGGAGATCCCCAAGTTAGAAAGTCTGGATTCTGTTCCTGTCTCCATCACTAATTCACTAAGTGACATTGATTATTACTTTGATTTTTGTTTGAGTTTTCCCATCAATGGCAAGGGAATTTCAGGGCTGCTCCTGAGAGTATAGGAGAATGGTCGCCATATGCCTTCCCTGGAAAGGAACAAAAGAGAACTGCGGTCTGGTCACCTCCCAATGTATCTTGCAATCTCTAAGACCTTGAAGTTCCCTGGAAACTGAATTGGCCTAGGCAAAAATTGATGAAGGAGATGACACTTGCAAGTTAGGTCACCACCATGGCCATGGCAGACTTTAAGGGCAAGGCAACAGTAGTTACTGTCAACCAGCTCCGCTTCTGAGTGCATATGGGAAAGGGAAGCAGGAAGTGGGGGAGGCTGTGGCAGCCCCAAAATATGTAGTCATGCAGAACACTTGTCCTATCTCTACAGAACCAGAGGCTTTGGAACCACACATGGTTATAGCCATCTCTGAGTGTTTTTAATAGGACTTGCTTTAACAACAAAGCATTGTTGATGAATTCCTTGCCCTCATTTATCTACCCTTGTTCTTTTCCTGCCCCGTGCCCTGAATTGTCATCTACCTCACACACCAGTGTTCCCACTATTCTTAGATCAGTGATGTTCAACTTGGCTGCACAAAAGAATCATCCATGGAGACTTTAAAAACCCCAATGTTGGGTGCTTGGGTAGCTTAGTCAGCTGAGCATCCAACTCTTCATTTCAGTTCAGGTCGTGATCCCAGGATTGTGAGACTGAGCCCTGCATCAGGCTCCAAGCTTAGCCCGGAACTTGCTTAAGATTCTCTCTCTCTGCCCCTCTCCCCAGTGGGCTGTCACTCTCTCTCTAAAAATAAAAAAATAAAAAACAAACCAATAAAAACCCAATCTTCAGGCCTGTACCCCAGAATCTCAGACGGTGGGACCAAAGGGTTAGTATTTTTTTAAGTCCCCTGGGTGCTTACAAAGTGCAACCACATTTGAAAACTCTGAACTAATGGTCCAAATGGCTTATCATAATATAAAGTATCGGTGCTCCTTAATCTTGGAGATTTCCTTGAGACAACACTGGTAATGATTTAAATGTCACATTTGCCTTGGTCACACTCTCTGAATATATCCCCAATGTGACAATCCCCTTCTCTACTGCTTCCATCTTAATTCAGGCCACTAGCATCTCCCTCCTCAACTTCTGCAACAGTATCTCTATTTGCACAGCACCCACAGTGATCCTGAAGTATAAACCTAATCACGCATCATCCTGCTCATAATCTCAGAATAAAATCCAAGGTCATGACCACAGCCAATTAGCCCTAAGTGACTAACCCCTGCCTCTTTCTCTCTAGCTTCGTTGCCTCCTATTCTGCAATTTACTTAATTGTCTGCAGCCTCTGTGCTATGCCTTTGACATGCCCAGCACATTCTCACCTCTGGCCCTTAGCTCTTGCTCTTTCTTCTACTGAGCATCTTTCCTCCCACATATACATATGGCTTCAGTTTCTTCATTCAGGATTTTATTCCTTACTAGATACTTTCTCTTGACTATATCTATTGCAACACATCCCTTCAGTTTGGCCCCTTATCCTACTATATTCTTTTTCATGGCTTATTCCACTCCCAGAAACCATGTTACTTGCTAGTGTATCTATTGAGTGCCCATTTCCTCCCTAGAAAATGTCAGCTTTAGGAGAACTAGGAGTTGGTTTTGGTTGGCTGTAACCTAATATCTGGAATACTGCCTGGAATATACTAGGCACTCAACATACGATGGATAAATGAAAGAATGAATGGGTAAATGTCCCCTACTTTCATTCTATTCTCATAGTCAAATATATCAGAATTATGACTCTATCTCAGACAGAGACTATTTAGATCAAATGAAACAACACGTGGATGCATTTTTGTTCTAATTTATTTGGCTTTCTTTAATTTGAAACCTGTTTTGCTAGATCTCACCAGCCCATAAATATACTGGGCCACATAAAACAATAAAAATTTATTTTTATTGGAAGAGGTGATTGCTTCAAACTATGACTGTCAGATTTAGCAAATAAATTATAAGTTGTCCAGTTGAATTTGAATTTCTGTTAAAAAATGAATAATTTTTTACTATCAGTATGCCCCATGCAGTTGGGAGTGCAGCACACTAAAAAATTACTTGTTCCCTTTCTGAAATTTGAATTTGATTTGGTGACCTATATTTTATCTGACAACCTTAATCTAAAATGTGATGGAATTTGTTTTAATGCAGGAGCAAATATGGACTCAGATAACCCGAGTTTGAATCTTAGTTCAGGCACTTAGTTATGTGAGCTTGGGGAAGTAATTTGACTTGGTTAGGCTGTAGTTTTCCCAACTTAAAATGGGGATACTAATAATATCTACTTTGTACGGTGATTATGAAGGTTAAAATTTAAAACGATCTAAATCACGTACCATAACACCTAGCCCATAATGAACACAAATAATATTACTGTCATCATTGTTACCATAGGCAGGGGCATCAACCATCAATTTTTCCAGGATTGAGGGTTTTCCGGGATGTGGGACTTTCAGTGCTAAAACTAAGGAAGTTCCAGGCAAATTAGGACAGTTGGTCATCTTAGCTGCTCAGAAAAAGTTAAGCACTGCTATACTATTGCACTTACTTTAAACTTCAAGTAACATGAAGATTGTTTTCTGTCAGCTATCAAGAAATGTCGGGTTGCGATGGAAATTGTTCCAGCTTATATTTCAAAAAGAAAATTTATTCCTATTAACCCTAGTCACAATTATATCTCTATTCCTGGAAAGAGGTGTATTTGAGTTCTACATATTTAGAAGATTGCTCAAGGGACACCATTAAGTGTTGATGAATACACATCGAAACCATTAACAATTAAAATGGGCCATTAGACTGCCAAAAGTTCTGTGCATTTGTAGTTTGGTCCTTTGTTCCCTGCATCAAACACCAGAGGTGGGGGGGACATTGTTTCACAGGTGAAGGGGTGTTAATTTTCACAAATACAATGATTGAAGAAGCAAGGTTCAAGGAGGTTATATCTTAAAACTCTTAGGCCGGGAAAATGAATAGGATGCTAAAACTCTCTATTATGATTGTCTCCCCTCCTATCAAATATGTGCCTCTAGGGGTTGGTGCTTGGTAATATAATTGAATTTGGAAAGGAATACATCCCTTTGGTGGGGACCAAGAGTAACAGAGTGGTCACCTCTGTGCATTGGACTTCCACTTCAAGAGCTAGTCTCAGTCAAAGCACAGAAGACTGGTGGAGGTTTAGCCACATCTCAGTGATATAATGGAAAGGCTGTAGCCAACAGAAGGTGGGGAGCAGGAAGTGGGGAGAAAAGGAGACAAGCCCCAATTAGGCAACATCCTCATCTTATAAAAGGTGAAGTTGCTGAAAGAAGAACTATAGATTCAAGCATATTTTTTATTATATTATAATAATATTTAAGTATAGTATATTATTTATAGTTAAACAATCAACCATAGAAGATCTAATAATTATCATTTAACTCTCAAGCACTAAAGAAGTAGAAGGAAGAGATGGGAGAGACAAAAGTCAACTGAAACATCACCTTTCTTACTAGAGTTAGTAAAAAATCTCATGTTAAAGTCAAGAATTTGAGAAATAAGCAAAAAATACAGAGTTATGATCGAAACCGCCAGAAAAACTGAACACATAAATCTCACTTTATTTTTTCAATGACTGGAGCAGAATGAGGCGGGCTGTGGGGGAAGACTACTGATTTTATCAGGAGCTGCTCTGTGTCACTGTCATGGGCACAGACTGATTAAAAAGTCAAGAAAAAGATGGTGCTTTTGTGGCACAAAGATGTGATCATCCAGTTCTTTTTAGGCAAAAATGAACAATATCATCAGTGGCATCTGTTTGGTGAGCTTTCCGAAAATTGAATTAGAATTGTTTACATTTGTTTTGTGCTTCAAGGGCCTTAGAAACTACCTGGCAAAGTTCAAACTACTTAGCAAAGAGATATTTTAGAACAGGGAATGAGGGGGAGAGAAAGAAGGAAAGAAACAAGTCCAAGGTCACTTCCTTGGTGCCATTAGTAGCAGAAATAGCTCCCGCCAACTTTAAACGTCAAGAATCTTAGTACTGACCCCAAGTGCTTGATACACTTGGGGGAAAACATTCTATCACGTGTCACCCATCCTGGCCCTCCTGGCTTCCTTTTGTTCTCATTCTCTGCCTCTCTATACCTAGGCCCTTTTTATTTGGCACTAAGCAATTTGCAGATTTCCATTTCTTTCACTTTTCATCTGTATCAGATTTTTTCAGACATGCAATATTATCTTCAATGGGTCATTTATCAGCTGTTGCATTTAAGAAGGACTCGCCATCTGCGTGGGGAAGAAGATTTTTTTTTTAAACCTGAAGCCTTTGGTCTTAGGATCAAATCAACGTTCCTCATTCTGAGTGTGTTCACTGCCAGAGAGGATAAGAATAAATCCCTCTCTGTCCAGCTGTTTGGTGAGTGCAAACAAGCATGGGCTGGGAATGGAAGACTCCTGCTTTGCTCTTCATTTTTCTTTCTGACTTGAACTTGCATTTTCCTTTCCAATCAAGAGCTGTGATGGTTCAGCCTACTCATGTGAATTAAAAGCCTTCCATGCATAAAGGAGTTCCTCTTAGAGTTAGAGAATCATGTCAAGCTCAGATGCACTTGATAAGGGACATGTCTCCAATCACTGTCAAATGCCTTCTTTAGAATTCGCTGTCTTTCCTTTAGTCAACCATTCTCATTCAAGGATTTTCTCCCAGCACTGACTAGTTTCACACTGTCCTGGGACCACATTCATTTGCAAAGAGCAGACGAGTAAGGGTTGGAGGGAGTGTGAGCCTCTGATGTAGGAAGCCAGGTGGGGGACACCTGTCTGTCTCCCCCACCCCCGGAAACTTTGAGCAATACAGACACTAAGCCCTCACAATTGTTGCTGTGGCATTGAGCTGTGGTGGCAACGACAGTTGTGACTTCATTGAAGAAGGCAGAACAGCTGGCGAGGCCTGGTGGGTGTGCTCCTAATTTGTGCACAGATAGCTTTGTAGTTCACAATGGGTTCCGGCTGCAGTGACTGAAGCCAGACAAAAAAAGTGCCCTTCTATTGAAAATGTGGCTTCCTTCTTCCCATTGAAGTCAGTGTCAAAATTTGCTTTTGTGAGGGCCAAAGGGCTGAGCCCAATAGTTTAAAAAAAGGAACACACATACAAAAAGGCAGTTTTCAAGGCTGACCACACTTTTCTCATGAATTCTGAATGTCTACTGCCTTCTCTTGTCTGGTCAGTGTGCAGAATAAACTTGAAAACTATGGATATGATTTCTGAATAATGCTGGCATCTCTAAAAAGATAATTCCTTTATTTCCAAATAAAAATTTTAAGAATTCTTTCTACTTGAGAAATCACCCTTAGGTCTGTAAGGAATACGATGATGCTTCTCTAAGACTTTCTGAAATAAAAGGGGCAAGGTGTGCACACACGGGGTTAGGTAGAAGTCGGGGAGATGACTAGCTAGATAGTTAGCTCATACCTCTTCAATTTTATACTTGGTACACTGGTCTTGCCTATCATATAATCCTTCTTTTATTGTGTTATTCCCTCTAGTGGACTTCTGTCATTTTCTAGCCACCCAGTGGCCATTCTTTCTTCCTAACAGTACCTGGATATTCCTTTATGAAATCTCTCCTTCCTCATTTTGAGCCTTATGGTTTAAAGGGCATTGATCCCACCTACTTCTCCTGGCTTAGACTTGCTTTTTTCATTTATCTTACTCACTTCTTCCACTGGCTCCCAGATACGCCAGTAACCCCATCAGATCCATCAAGGCACAAGGAGACATTGAGACTTCTATCTTCCACAGGTGCTACTAGAAAAGATATTCATTCTTCCTCTGGAAGGTGTGGGAGGAGATCTGGGATCTGGGATTGCTAAAGCTATTTTGCTACCACAAGTAGCTTGGACCTGCCGTTGAGCAGATGGGATGAGAAGGAGGGACAATATGGCATGTGAGGATGGAGTTGACATAGAGACGTCTGATGTGCTTGTTGGGATTGCTAGATTAAGCCTCGCTGGAGGCCAATATCACCTGTGGATATTTCCATTACATAACCCAAGAAAGTCACTGTATTGTTTGGGCCAGGTCAACTTGGCTTCTCTGTTGCTCATAATAACAGAGTCCTAAGTAACGTAAGTCCCATATTAAGAAACTTCTATATCTCCCCGTTGTCTGTAAAAACAAGTTTGAATTCCTCAGCTTTGCAGTTGAGATAGTTCATAAGAGGAACATAACTAACTTTTTATTCTAGTCGGATGTCTGATAATAGTTTCCACTTGTTTGTTGCTTTTCTCTGCTTAACCATCCTTAAAGGTCACTGCCCTTAAATTTTATATCTTCCCTGATCTTCCTTAGCTATATTTACCTCTTTTGACCTTATTTCCCCTCATATTCTTCCGGTTATTAATTTAAACTGCTGCATTTCTCCGCCCTTTTCATAGGCTATCTTATATTATTAATCATCTTTTTAGTTTATCTTTTTGTGAACAAGTATTATTGCTTTTGGATCAAAGGTGATCTACTAGCATCTAGAACCATGCCTTACACACAGAAGGGATTGTAAGATGGGCTAGGTAGTTGGTAATAGTCACGTGTTTTGATCAACATCAACACAAATGGTTATGTCTGGGTAAGGTTAAGGACTCATCTACTGCTTATGCACACGAAAACAATAAAAGCAGAGGAGTCTGACTACATAATTTTCACCTGAGAATGAAATCAATCTACCCTAATTTAAGAAAATCATTTGTATGAAACAAACTTGGTTAGTGTACTATAGCCTAACTCTTAACTCTTCAAATCACAGGGTTCATGCAAACAAATGAGGTAAACCGATTTGACCAATATATTTCGATTATGAAAGCCCACTGGAGCTTGCTCAATTATAAACAGGTATCAAGTGGCCGTGTAATAGAGCTCTATAACTCAAGAGCCACCTGTGGTCAAGTATATCTGCCAAGAAGGTGTGTGATTTGGCAGTCCCAATCCTCAGTTCTATGTAAAGCCTTTGAGTGATGACTGGTCATTCGAGAGACCTCCAGACCAAAAAGCCTACAGAGTGGCTATGCAATACTGTTCACTTCATTATTTCTTGCATTGCTTCCCACCTATGTTCCTTCTGGCTTCATGGAGTCTGTTTACAAAGAGAAGTAAATGCCCATATTCTGCTTGGTCTCCATGTTGGTTTTATTGTAGCTCTGAAAAGCTTTATGACATTCTGTGGCATATTTCCCTGGCATTCCAGCATGACCCATAGTACAGTGGAAATAGGCTGTCTTTGGCATTTCATAGTCTGAACATTTAATGACATCATTCTGTGAGATGAAGTGAAAGCTATAAGAAAAATCCAATTTGGCTTGCTCTTGCCACCATTGCCTTAATTAGCCTCCGTTTCTAATGTAATGAAAGGAATAAACCTAAAGATGGCTGGCCAGGAAAATTATGAGCTTTCAGGTATGCTTGGTTACTGTGATTTTTCTGCTGGTAGAAAATGTTGTAAAGCCACAGATTTGTATCTTGAGAATACAGACTGGAAGAAGAAAGGTACACACATAAATTTTTAAAAAGGCATTAAGGTATGCTATGTGGTACCACCCCCATCTCGGTGTCTCCTTTTTTCCAGGAAGCAGGAGCACTTTCTCTCTGTGTTGATTCCTCCCACTCCTTGCTGTGAGCCTTGTAATTTTGTGAAATATAAATAGGTAATATTGAGCTGGATTGGATCCACCTTTCACTATAAAGCTGCATTGTCTGGGTTGCCATCTCTGTGGAGTAATCCTTAGGCAAAGAAGCATTTGGAACATCAAATAGAATAAGGCACATTTTCTCCTAAGTGTGGGTTTTATTCTTCTAAGTAAATAGATGCTTCAAAAGCAGCCAAGTCTCCATTTGGTGCATCTGAGTAGGAGTCTGATATTTGCACTGAAAAAAACTGAATTCCTAGAACACCAGGAGGTGATTCAAGAATTTTCTTACAAATCGTTTGGACTTTAAATTAATTATTTGCATATTCATGAGCAGATATATTTCTTTAACATACCCTAAGCATGAAGAAAAAGAGCATCAGCTATCAACTCTACCTTTTCTATGGGCATGTCTTGTGATACACAAGAATGTTAGGTTATATGGTTAAAAAAGTAGATTGAATAGAAGGCCCTTGGGTCAACTAACCACCCAGACCATTAATATCGATGCAATTAGAGCAGTCACAGCCTCGCTAAGATCTCTGATATGTTGTGACCTGTGGATTTGAATCATCTGCTGTAAGTGAGCAAGTTACTGGCTGGTCGGTGGACCCAGCTAGTCACCAGCATCCATTCCCAAAGCATCTTTATTGCTCTTTTTCTCATGTATGATATGCAGTAACTCTGATGACTCCTGATGACTCGTTACAAATATTTGTCTAGAAAAATAACTATTCTTCTCCCCTTTTATCCCCTCTAAAGACCACGAATACTGCCAATAGATACGAAGAAAGAAATGAAAAGATTTAACAAAGGAGTGAGTGATGTTTACGATCAATCTCTCTTGAATACCCAGATTACTGTGATTATGGGGCCTTGGGCAAGCCATTTCACCTATCTCAGTTTTACTCTTTCCTTCTTTCCTTCATTCTTTTCTACATCCCCTTATTTATTTAATAAGTATGTATAGACTATCTCCTAGGTGTCAGGCGCTGGTCTAGGCACCAGGGATATAATGGCGAACTTAACAAAGTCATTGCCCTAATTGAGCTAATTTTTTAATGGCGGGAGAGAAGACAGACAATAAGTCAAAACACCTGATTATTTTTAGTCAGTTGGGTGGGACAAATGAAGCAACTTTATTCTGATTCTACAGACAAGATTTATATTTAATTACATGAAAATAGGGAGTCTGTCTTTTAATTAACCTTTATGAAATATTCTGAAGGGCTTATTTTGATGCTTTTCCTGGGGAAGCATTCAAAATGACCTGGAGGCAGAAGAGGAAAAGGGGCAGAACCTCCTGCACTTGCTAACTACATTACTTCAGGCTTCATTTAGCCCCATAAACTCCTCAGTGTGCCAATAACACTTTCCTAATCACCTCTTGGGTTAGTCGAAGAACTAAACTGGGGTGAGCCCTGGGACAGAGCAATGAAATACAAAGACTCATACTGGCAATATTGATTTGTGCAGTGATGTCAGTGACAAGAAGCGGGGACAGGGGATAATGTAAGGTCATTTCTCCCTGAGTTTCTTTTCAGCCTTGAAGGGAGTCCAGATTCAACTTATTATGGCACCATTGATAATATGTGTTAGGCACCATATACCTAAGCCCATAGATTGTTGACACATACTTCCCTATGGGCTCACTGGTTTCTTTGAGGGGCACCTCACCTCCAACAAGGGGTATTACCAGACCAAATTGACCAATCTGATAAAATCCCACCTCACCTGCATCTCTGCAGGAATTCTTACTCAACTTGGGCTCCAAATGTTGCCTTTGCCTTGTGTTCTTTAGCACCAATATTAATATTTAAAGATACATAAGTGATTGTCATTAGTGGAGATTGAACAGACTATTGAAATAAAACTGTGGATAGAATATATCTTCCTTGATTCTCAATCTGTTTTGGATTGAAAACAAGAAAAGATCATATTAGCAAAAGAAAAATTGGCCTAAATATGAGATCAGCTGGCTTTAAAAAATATATATATATCATTAAGTATTCACAGAATGGCAAGAAGCCAGGAAAGCACTCAGTGGAGTTTTCCATTCCACTCCCCACGTCTTGTTTGCAGAATGTGTACTTTTTGTGTTAAGGCGCCATGTTCCCAAGTTGAGAGAGTAGTCTGTCTCTCTTATTTCTGTGTAAATAAAACAGTTCATTATGGAATAGCCAAATTTTGATTGGAAGGACAGATAAATAGATTAATGAATGTTAAGCTAACAGATCCTTTTCCCCTCTAGGCCTTAGGGATGACGGTGTGGCCTGAACCTAATGCAGCTGAAAGCTAATTGACTTTATAATTCCCCAAGCATGGGAGTGAGGCTGGTAAAGAGACCAGGATCAGAAGTCATGCTGGGAATGAAATGACTTTTTGTTGCTTCTGCTCTAA
The DNA here is from genome assembly GCA_030068075.1 of Paguma larvata. Classification (NCBI taxonomy): domain Eukaryota; kingdom Metazoa; phylum Chordata; class Mammalia; order Carnivora; family Viverridae; genus Paguma; species Paguma larvata. The sequence goes on from CM057832.1 coordinate 62,991,246, forward strand.
GTGTGAGGTTAAAAAATTCCTTTTGACCCAAAAAAGATGTATGTCATGACACAGCAATAAAAAGGGATAAAGTGCTGATACAAGCTATGTAACATCGCTGAGTCTCAAAAGAAGGCACAAAGGAGTGTATGTGGTGTAATTCCCTTTATACAAAATTCAAGAATAGGCAAAACTAATCTACAGAGAGTTCAAAAGAGTGGTTGCCTCTGGGAGAGGGTATTGACTGAAAAGTGGCATGAAGAAACTTTCTGGGGTGGTAGGAACATCTCATATCTTGATCTGGGTGGAAGGAAGTGTATACACACCTGTAAGAAGTCACTGAGCTGTACCTTATGATTATGATTTGTCCACAATACTGCATGTACATTGTATCTCATTTACTTTTTCAAAAATGCCATCACATTTAGGAGCTACCTGAGGACACTGTTATTTGTAGCAATAACAATGATTGAGAGATTTTTAACATTTGCCAGTCTACAAAAGTCTCTCATATGCATAGTATCTTGATTCATGTAAGCATGGTGAGATTAGATGAGAAAGGTGAAGGTCATTGGAGTTAAAGATAAGGAGGATGTCTTGCCTGACCCCATTCCAACAGCCCAGAGACACCAGAGTGCCTCTGTGGCCATGTTTCTTGATGGAAGTGTTAATGGCATTTGGTCAGGACATAACTTCATTGTGTGGGTCTGTCCCATGAATTGTAGAATGTGTATCATTCTCTGGCAAATGCCCTTCCCTAAAGGCTAATGGGCTGACCAAAAATACCTTTGCACATTTTCAGATGCTGTGGGAGCACACTACAACTCTCGGCTGAGAACCCTTGGGCTTACTGCATTCCCGGATAATGGGACTTGAGTACAAATTAATCCCTAATTAACAAAAGAAATGGATCCAGGATTATGAGACACATGTTTGTTTGGGCCTTCATGTAAATGGATGGGATGTTGGGTGGGGGCCTCTGCTTGGAACCACAGTCTCTGCATTGGCTTGAGGTCCACCACACAGGTCCCTTAAGCTAAACCATGGCCCAGCATCAGTAGGTCATCAACATGGTGTTAGGGCGGGGCTTGAGCTCACAGTTTATTCCCTGGGGTCCAATGCTCTAAGTGTATTCCTTTTCTCTATTGCTCTGCTAGGATCAAGTATCTGGAGCTCCCTTTGGCCTTGGAACATAGGAGGTTAGCCAGGATTCCTAACTCTGCTCCATCCCTTCAGAAGCAGAGACTCTATATTGTAGAATCTCCGTGGGGCCTTCTGCACTAGAGGAGGCTGTGGACAATCACGTGATAAGTGACTGGGTAAGGGCTTGAACCCAGCTCTCCTTGCCTCAAATCTTGCTCTCAATCTGCTATACATGGCTTGGCAAACACGGCCCATGGTCCAAATCTGCCCCACTGCCTGCCAGCTCAAGGATGTTTTTTAAAAATGTTTCAAAGGTTGCATTTAAATTGGTTATATAAGCATCTACACAAAATGTTCTTGATTTTGCCTCTTGGTGCACAAAGTCTAAAATATTTACTATTGATCTCTTTGTAGAAAGATTTTGCCAACCCCTACGCTGCCTTGGTGCTTTACTCCAGCTTATATTCAGTAGAACTCTGACAGAATTTATGAACAAAATTTCCCTGTTGGGAGCACTTGTGATTTCTTTTATACTGGACATGGGACAAGAAAGAGACAACTCTATTAAGATATCAACAAAGCCTATTAGGGAACAAGGAGAGTTAAATGGTGGTGTAGAGACAATCCAGCGCATATACTGTCCCATTATTTTATTTTTATTTTTGTAATTTTAATTCCAGTATAGTTAACATACAGCGTAATATTAGCTTCAGGTGTACAACGTAGTGATTCGATGCTTTTATATATCATGATAAGTGACTTCCTTAATCCCCATCACCTCTTTCACCCATCCCCCCCATCCCCTCTGAAATGATTGTCTTCTCACCTTGTCCCTCTTCCCCATGACAGCTTGAGGACCTTCTCCTCCACTGAGCTGGTTAAAGTCAAGAAGATCACTTAAGAATTGGCATAACATGGCATAACACTGATGTAAAACTTCAGCAATCTGCTTAATTGATTGCATTTCTTAACCTGGGGTTCTTAGGGCCCACAGACCATTCATTCATCAACAGATGGGAGCAAACAGAGAGAGAGGACAGAAGAGTCCATTCTCCTGAGGAACTTAGTGACAAGCAAACAGATGTTTACCCAGCAGTTGAGACAGAAGCAAGAAGAGAGGTGTGTGACCTTGCCGGGCTGGAGAAAGTGACACCCAGTAATCTAGGTCTTGAAGGATGAGTTCACCTGCCTAGTGAGCCAAGATCAGAGGAAAAGACATTCTAGGCAGAGAATAGCATGAACATCTATTGTGTATATATATTTTTTACTTTGTGTATAAAAAAAATAAGGGAAGTAAAGGCATGGAAGCAAGATGAAACTTGGGGTGTTAGAAAAGAGTGAGGAATCTGGCATATCAGGTACCAAAGGTGAATGTAAGGGCATTCACCTTAGAGATACTCAGGGGCCAGATGCTAAAGGCTCTTGTAGGCTGTTGTCTTAGGTTGGGTTCCCCCAGCAGCAGATGCTGAGACAGGAGAGACAGGTGGGTAGATTTGCTACCTCTCCCACTGAGACAGGGGGAATCTTATTCGCAACGCTTTGAATCTGGGCTGAGTTTAGTGACCCTCTTGAACAATAGAATGTGTTAGAAGTGCTATCTTTTAAAAACAATGTAATTCTAAGATAGCTGACACACATTGTTGTATTAGTTTCAAGCGTACAACATAGTGATTAGACAAGTTTATACTTTGCGGTATGTTCACAAGTGTAGCCACCATCTGTCACCTTACAGCGCTATTACAATATCATTGACTATATTCCCTATGCTGTGGCTTTATCTCTCTGACTTATTCATTCTACAATTGGAAGCCTGTATCTTCCACTCCCCTTCACTCATTTTGCCCATCCCCCCATCCCTCTCCCCTTTGGCAACCATCAGCTTGTTCTCTGTATTTATAGGTCTGATTCTGGTTTTTGTTTGTTTATTCATATGTGACCTTCTGGAACTTCTGACACCAAGTCACAAGAAAGCTTGCATCTTTGGCCTAGGTCTCATGGAGCCCTGAGCTGCCACATATGAACCCCGACAACCCTAAAACAGCCATGTTAGAGAGACCCTGTGGAGGCCTTCCGGACAACTGTCCCGGCTGAGTCCAGCCTTCTAGCCACCCCTAAAGTCCCTGCCCAAGTGCCAGACACATGAATGAAGCTGTCTTAGATACTCTGCACTTGCCCAGTGGTTAGTTGAATGCCAGTGGGTAACTTCAGTGGACAGCACAAGAAACAGAAGACTTTGCTGAGCCCTTCTCAAATTCCTGACCCAGGAAATTGTGAGATAAAAGAAAATTCCCATTGTTTTTGTCACTGAGTCCTGAGGCTGTTCTTATGCATAGCAACAGATAACTGCATTAATGTCCTAGGGCTGCCATGACAAAGTACCACACACTGGGTGGCTTAAAAAAACAGAAATTTACTATCTCATAGTTTTGGAGGCTAAAAGTTGGAAACCAACATGTTGGCATGCTCTCTTTGATGGCTCTATGGAAGAATCTGTGCCCCGCTTTTCTCTTAGCTTGTGGTATTGCTGGCAATCCTTGGAATTCCTTGCCTCGTAGACGTTGTCACTCCAATCTCTGCCTTTGTCATATGGCATTCTCCCTGTGTTGCTGTCTTCACATGGCCTTTTCCTCACTGTGTCTCCCCTATTCTTAAGAGAACACACTTTGGGGTACCTGAGTGGTTCAGTTAGTTGGGCAACCAGCCCTTGATTTCAGCTCAGATCATGATCTCACAGTGTGTAGAACCTGCTGGGGATTCTCTCCCCCTCTCTCCACCCCTCCCCCACTCGTACTCTGTCTCAAAGTAATTAAACACACACACACACACACACACACACACAAGAACACACATCATATCGGATGGATTAGGGCCCACCCTGATCAAGTGTGACCTCATTTTAATTATATCTATAAAGAAATAAGGTCATATACACAGTAACTTGGAGTTAGGAACTCAGCATATCATTTTGGGAAACACGATTCAACTTAAGACAATAACAAAAGCACAAAGTTTTGAGTACAAGTGATTTATTTGGGAGGGGTGATTCTACAAAGCACTGATGGAGGAGTGGGGAAGCAAGACAGAGAGGGGAAGGAAGCAAAACTAATGCACATTATGGAGCAGATTGCTCCTGTAGGCAATTGGGGTCGATTCCATTGGGAAAATCTGGGAGATATTATGGACAATATCTCAAGGTTATTCTCTCCCTCTTCCCCCGCTTTCCTGTCCCAGGGGCCAGGAAGATGGAGAATTTATCCTTCAATTCCCATTTATCATTGACTGAGGACCGCTGCCCAGGAGCATTAATTTCCTGGCACTTACGGTCCGTTGCTTACAACTAAGAAATCCCTCAAGTGAAGGGTAGCAGGTGCTTACAGTAGAATGCTCTGGGCATGTCCTGGAACAGCCAGTGCTAGGGGATATGAGTGGGGCACTGATAATCTTTGCTGCAGCCATGTTGAGGGGGTGGGATTTTACTGTAAGTGTATGGGGGTGGACGGAGTTGGTTGAGCTATTTAGTGCAGCAGAGCAATGTGTTTGTATTTGAATTCTAAATCACTCTGATGGGGACTGAAGGTGGCTGGACTCTCCAGTTAGGAAGCGATGTCTGTAATTAAGGGGGGAACTCATGAATACAGTGGTAAGTCAGATGGAGAGGAAAGGATAGACTCAAGATATATTTAGGAGGTACGACCAAAAGGAAATACAAAAGGAAGGTAAGGATAAATTTGAAGAACTTCTGGGACCCTAAAGGAACTCTTAATATTGAGCTAAGCTGAAAGTGAATTCTTATCTTTCATGTAGATAGAATACAGTTGTGATAGCAAGCTGCTTCAAAGCCTTTACGCAGGCTCATTCTTCTGCCTGCAATATCATCCCCTCTTGATCTCACAACCCAGACCCAAGCATGTGGCCAGTCTTTGCTAAAAAGGCCCCTTCTCAAAGAAGCCTTCTCTGATTGCTTGTATAAAATGCAAGCTACCTCCCCCTGTCACTTCTTCCTATTGCCCTGTCCTGCTTTATCTTTGTCTACTTCTCATACGTGGATATATGTTCATTTAAATCGTGCATTTGTTTATTGTCTCCCCCGCTCCCTGCTCGAGAGTACAAGCTCCATGATGGCAGGATTTTTGTCTGTTGTGGCTGCATCTCAGCATCTAGAACAGGACATGACATGTTGAAGGAATTCAATACTCGTTGAATGAATGAACAATTGAAAAAACTGTTAAACACAAATGGACTATATAGTTGCTTCTGTCTTCTAAGGGGTAGGGGTGACGGTAACACAATTTATCCTAGAGGAGAAGATAAAATTCCTTTATCACTCCCTTTCCCCTGCAAAGTCTGGGGATGAAGAAGAAAGGGGGACACCTGGTGATGGCAAGTTGCTTGGACCTAGTGTGGGGAGCATGGTTAAATATGGAGTAGGAGATCTCTTAGCAAATGTAGCAAGAGACCAGGAAGAGCGTAAGCAGTGCTGGTTTTGGAAGGGAAATAGATCAAAGAGCAGGGAGAGAAACTTCACTCGGTGAGTCAGTCTTATGTTGTTTGGAATTTCTGCAAATCCACTTTGTTTCCTTAAAAACTTTAGCAAAGTCTGCTACAAGCACAGGCCTTGTGTAAAGCTTTGGGGGGAAACTGAGGAAAGGACCCAAATTCCACACCTGGGTTGCCACATTAAGGTGCAAGGAGAGCAAGTAGGGAACCTGAAATGATACAGAAGTGGGATTCAGAGGAAGCAGAAGGATGAAGCCAGGGACGACTCTGAGAATACAGAACCTGGAGAATTTGTGGAAGATTCGGGAAATGCTTTGAAGTGAATGGTCACTTCTCACACCAGTCACTTGGATTGCCATGGTACACTCCATAAAGTGCACATGGCATTTTAAAATTCACAAAATGTTTTCAGACATTATGTCATTTTTATCTTCACCTTGTACAACAGAGAGGTGGGTAATTTACCCAAGATCACATGTGTGTCAGAGCTGGAGCTAGACTTTGGATCTTCAGACTGGAAGTCAAATGTATTACTGCATTACTCCTAGCTGTTGCAGAAGCAATGTTTGAGCTTTGAGCTCTTTCAAGTGGCGCAGTAGCTTGACACTTATGCCTCAGCATAGCCTCAAATCCTCTCTTCTGGGAAGCTGGTCTGTAGGAGGGAGCCCCCAAGCTAGTGAGTGAGCCCGGCCACTTGTCCGGCAACCACAGCTCAGCTCAATTCCATTGTTCCATCCCATGGTACCTGCTGGAGGGTTTGCAGAGTTGGAAGGTCTTGGGATCTATCTATGGCAAAGGGCCAAGGGCCAAATTTTCTCTTCCAACCTGTTTTCAGGAGGGGAAATTAAGGGGTGCTTTTAAAGAAAAAAGATGATTTCAATTTCTCATGCCGTATTTGGGTCTTTTATGGTTAAAAGCATGAATGGAGCATAAGTCTGGGTTTGGAAAGTGTGGGAAGATATATTTCCACAATCTTTTCTCCGTTTAAGCTGTTGCTATGACATCTTACCCAAAGTATCCTGACTCTTTTCCCAAGAGATTGCTCTTCTGGGAAAAAATGCAATGATACTCAAGTTAGAAATGGAGTGTGCCACAAATTACACTCAACTCTGCTTCTTTGGGTTGAGGATGGAAGGTATTTGTAGTTATAGTTACAATTGGAACAAAACTGTTTTATATGGAGTCTAATTAAAATGAGGGAGAAATGCCACTTAAAATTCTCTTTAACATATAAGCTTATGAATCAGGCTCGTAGAATGTGAAAAAAGCACATCTATTTTTTAATCCAAAAAATAATCCACATACAGGATTCAAGGTGGCAATGGCATGAAACTTAATTATTTATCCAGATCCATTACTACCAATTTTCTTCTTTTTTTTTTCCTCTGGATGGATAGAACCCCAAAATTGGTGGAAAAGGAGCACTGAATCTATTTCTGGTTATTGAGTCTAAGGAAATAGGATTTGGGGTTATTTCTTTGCTTTCTTCCTTATATTTTTGTGTATTGCTCAATTTTTTAGATTATGAATGTGTATTTAGTTTCAAAAAACAAAGCTATTGCAAATTAAATTGTTACCATTTCTGTCAGGATCCAATTGGGAAAAGGGAACCACCTTGGGTTTTGAAAGGCAGGATCTGTTACAAGAACTAGACCTTATAAAATGGTGGGAGGTGTTAAGAAGTAAAGGCTTGAAAGGAAGATGAAGGGATCATGAAAGTCTGGCATCATCAGTCCCAGAAGCCAAGCACATCCAGACCCCCCAGATGGGACTACCAAGAAGCAGTTGGAGGATAAACTGTTGTGTTTGGAGCTACACAGCCAGGCATCTGGTGATGGCCTTGGGGGCTGCCATTTGTCAGCAGGGCCGGAAGTCAGAAAGAAAAGTGAGATATGGAACACAGGAGACAGAACAACCTGGAACCTTCCAGCACCTGTAAGAATGTCTGTCACCGCATCTAACCACTTTGACCTTTTTTTTTTTTAATTTTTTTTCTTTAACGTTTTTTATTTCATTTTTGAGAGACATAGAGACAGAGCGTGAGCAAGGGAAGGGCAAAGAGAGAGGGAGATACAGAATCTGAAGCAGGCTCCAGGCTCTGAGCCGTCAGCACAGAGTCTGACGCAGGGCTTGAACTTACAGACCATGAGATCATGACCTGAGCTGAAGTCAGCCGCTTAACCAACTGAGCCACCCAGGCGCCCCACCACTTTGACCTTCTAAAAGGTATGGCTGTTGCTTCACTTCCTCATGCAAATTCCTCTTTTGAATAAATCTAACCTGGAACCACACAAGGAGGAGATTCTGGGAAACAAGTTTTTATCTTAAACAAGGTGACACTGGACGTCACAGATACCATAAAGCATCATATGTATTTGATTCTGATCAAGATCCCTCATTAAGTGAAGTTGGACATTAGAATCCCTATTATAATCAGTTTCCCCCATTCTTTATACACCTAACCCTCTGGCACAGCTACTTGTGTGCCTCCATCTTGTCTTGTTACAACTCGTCACAGTTGAAAAAGCCAGTTATTGGAGAGTGGCTTTTTATACTTTGGAAATAGCAGTATTTCTGCCTATTGTGTGTAAATGAGGAAATCTAAATTGACCAACTCATGTTTTTACTTCTCTTACTGCTGTAGTGTCAAAACCTCATGAACTCCAAAACCATTTCTATTTTGTTCATCTACCAATCAGTGTCAGATCACAGAAATTTCATCTTGAGACATACAATGTGAGCAGCCAGAAATGTGTCTAATGCTTTATTTTTATCCCAGTCTTTAGCACAGTGGTTACCACCTATTTGATAACATGATACCAAGATGTTCATCTTTCAATGCCACTTATTTGTGCCATATTTATTAAGCTTCTAAGTAGTGCCATGCAAATGTGAGCATTTAGGATGAAACAACACACAATAGAGAAAAACTTTCAACAAAGATACCAAAATACTGAAGAAGGGAAGACCCTAAAGATTCCCATCACAATTACTTGAGAAGTCACCAACCTCTAGACTATTATCACTCAGAGATATAATCAAGAGTGTCACAGGGCGCCTGGATGGCTCAGTCAGTTAAGTGTCCGACTTCGGCTCAGGTCACGATCTCGCGGTTCGTGGGTTTGAGCCCCACATTGGGCTCTGTGTGACAGCTTAGAGTCTGGAGCCTGCTTCAGATTCTGTGTGTGTCTCTCTCTGCTCCTCCCCCACTCATGTTGTCTTTCAAAAATGAATAGAAACATTAAAAAAATTTTTTTAAAGAGTGTCATTAATATGTACCAGATTAATTTTTATCACGTTTTGTTTAGTTCTCTGCTTATACTTACTTTGTGCTTTATCTACTCTTGCTTGAGGATTATGTGCTTAGGATTTTTTAAAATGTAGGGCATTCTGAGTGTTGTCATAAGGAGGGACTGGCTCTTGTTCATCACTCTGTGAAAACAGCCTTATTACTTTATAATCACATAATGAGTTCTTGGAACATTCTCTTTAAAAGGCTGGATGCAGTATTGCAACAAAATAATGTTATTAAAATTTGATAACCTGAAAACAGCCATTTGTGGTTCTTTCCGTACTCAGGGCTCCTTCAACGTTGTACTTACAGTTCTGAGGTGCATTATTTATGACTATAAAGGAAGAGTAAGGAACTATAAGTTATTAAAAGAAATGTTGACCAGTACAATACAAACTGGCTTTTTATGGCTTTTCCTAAGCTTAACCTTCTTTCAAGAGCCTCATAATATAGGGGGAAGAGAATGGTCTTTGGAGGCCACCGACTTTGGGCTCAAAATCTTTTACTCCTTTGTTTTCTAGCCAAATGCTTGATGGCAGGTTATTTATCCCCTCTGAGGCTCATTTTCCACATTTATAAAATGGGAATGATAATTTTTTTAGTTTGAGCAAATGATATTGCTGCGCTCAACCTTTTTTATGTAATAAATTTTATATAATTTTATTTAAAAATGACAATTTCATACAGTGCAGCCTAGTGTATACATTATAGGTTAGGAAGTTAAGTGTTCCTGAAGACCAAGCACTTGGTTTGCCACCTGCAACGTTGTCAGTGTTCAATGGGTGCTAGTTCCACTAATACCGCCCTTAAAAAAAGTTTATTTATTTTGAGAGAGAGAGAGAGAGCACACACTTGAGCAGGGGCGGGGCAGAGAGAGAGAGAGAATATCCCAAGCAGGCTCCACACTGTCAGCATAGAGCCCAACGCAGGGCTCCATCTCACAAACCATGACACCATGACTGGAGCCAAAATCAACAGTCAGATGCATAACCGACTGAGCCGCCCAGGTGCCCCATAAAACTGCCTTTCAACTGAACTTTGGGAGCATTTATTCGGGTGTGCTTATCTCTTTTCTTCAGGTTATACTTTCTCTGAGCTTGTGGTTCCTCTGAGCATTCTCTTTACATCTTCCTAGTCTATTAAGTCTCTTAGTGCAGAACCTTAATCATCATCTTGAACTAACCTTTCTAAACTTATGATCCGTCCCATTCCAAAACCCCAATCACAAGTTATAGGATCAGAAAGAACAGAATATCAAACTGGTGATAATAGTTACCTAGTCTTGATCTCAGAATCCATAAACTGTAGAAAATGGAGCAGCACTGTCATTTTTGGTAAAATCTAGATACAGTAGACCCCACCTCATGCTCTAAGGGTGAACTGAGTACCTGGGTTTTATAGTTCATTGTGATTAGTGTGTGTTTCCCTAAAACAATGCCACAGCCCTTGGGGTCATTCTGGAAGGCGGTAAGTAGGCGCACGTGGGCTTCGTGGAACCAGGAGTGACTGGAAAAGGAGGGCACTGCCAGCATTTATCCATCCATTCATTCAGTGCAATGTTTGTGTGCCTCTTATTCACGAGACCACTGCTCTCGGGACATACTGAAGTAAACAAAACTCCTGCTCCTCATATTTGGGAGCAGAGAGAAAGACGGTAAACAAGAAATAAACTTAAGAAACAAGAGAAAATTATATTAGAGGGCTTTGGGTACTATGGTGAAAATAGAGCAGGGTAAGGGGCTGGGAGCCGGCAGTGACCCAAACACTTCCAACCATTACTGATAGCATTCCCAAGACAGGTCCTGGTCTCCACTCAGCTTCCCTTCTGGCCTTTGAGGGAACCCTGTGGGCCACATTGGTCTCACTAGGCATGCAGCAGCCATCAACCCTTGGCGGCAGCCATGATGCGTGGGCTATGGCAGATACCATAAGGCAACAACACCTGCTCTTGCAAACTATAGACCAGCAGAAGAGGCATGATCTAAAAGATAGTTACGCATTTGACTACATCTAGGTACTGACCACACATACACACAGGATAAAGTCTAGGACATCATTTCCCAATGTTTTGAAAATACTTTCTTTAATTTGCATTAAGAAGTAGCCTAGGAAGTTCTAAAACACATACAACGCCTCTAGAGGATCAGTGGCTCTCAGGGTGTCCTCCTTGAGAGGAGCATTAGCATCACCCCGGGATTTGTCAGGGATGAAATTCTCTAGCCCACCCCAGACTTACTAAATCAGAAACTCTGCTGGGGCGCCTGGGTGGCTCAGTTGGTTAAGCATCTCATTTTTGGTTTTGATTCAGGTCATCATCTCGCAGTTCGTGTGTTTGAGCCCCATGTCGGGCTCCCCACTGATGGTGTGGAGGCTGCTTTGGATTCTCTGTCTCTCCCTCTCTCTTGGCCCCTCCCCTGTTCATGCTCACTCTCTCTCAGAGAAAGAAAGAAAGAAAAAAACTCTGGAGCAGGGCCCAGTAATCCATGGTTTAGTAAGATCTGCAGGTGATTATGATCCAAGATAATGTTGGAGAATTACTGTTAAGAAAATAATTGATAATAAAAATATCTTATAGCTTTAATAGTCATTTCTCATTTAAGTTGTGCTATGATGGTACAGGATCAGCAGAGCAGACATTCTGCCCATGAAAAAGAAGTGAGTACCTCAGGATCACACGGCTAGTAAGCACTGAAGAAATAGTGTTCTGGAGTTCTCTCTCCTTGCTCCTTCCAAGCTCTCTCCCCTTCATTCTTTCTCAGCCGTCCCTTCTTTTATGCATAATCTATATATATACAGGAACTGAGAAGCCTGCCTTAAACCCTTAGATCAGTAAGAGACAGATTATAGAGATTGTAGTTGATAGGTCAAAATAATTAGCGACAACAGTCCCCAGTGTCTGAATGGTCAATTGCTTCAGCTGAAGGGCTTAGAGTGGCAGTTCAGTTTCTGTCTTTAGCAAGAAAGACCTTGCCGGACACCTGGGCGGCTCAGTCAGTTAAGCATGACTTCAGTTCAGATCATGATCTTACAGTTCATGAGTTCAAGCCGCACATCGGACTCTGCTGTCAGCAGAGAACCTGTTTCAGATCCTCTGTCCCTCTCTCTTTTGTGCCTACCCCCACTCATTCTCTCTCTCTTCTCAAAATAAACTTAAAAAGTAAATAAAACAAAATTTAATTATTAAAAAAAAAAAAAAAAAGAAAGACCTTCCAAAGTTGGAAAATATTCACTCCAAGTGGCCTCTCAGTCTAGTTAGTGGTCTGATTGCTGTTTACAGTATCCTTCACAAAGGCTGTTCCCGGAGCCTAAGGTCTGTCGCCTGCCCTCTCCCAGGATTCACAGGCTGGTGGCTAAGTGGCCAAATGTGGATGGTGTGGTTTTATGACGCACACTGCCATCTTCTGGGGACCTCACGCATAGCCAGCCGTTCCGTCGTTCGTGCCAATGTTCCGCATCACAGATGGGTCCCACCATCATCTCAACCAGAGCAATTCCCAGGAACTGAAATGATGACAATGAGGCTGTTGATGATGATGATAGAACACAGAGGATGCTGGCGTTCACAGCTGTTCTCACTATCTTAAAGGCACATCCCGTAAGGAGTACAGCTGACCAAATAACAAAGGAGAAGAAAATACACAACTGTGCCGATACTATTTTTAAAACATAGAAATGAGTGGAGTGGCCATGGGGAGGAAGTGAAGGGAGCCTGACATTTAACAATCACAGTGGTTGGCTCTGGAACTTCAGATCAGGAGAACTGTATAAATTCTCTTTGAAACTTTCCAAAATTTCAACAGTAAACAGGTTGCAGGGTATGTCAAGGGCTGTATCAGTTTCCAAGGGCCACTGTAGCACAGTACCACACACGGGGGGGCTTGAAACAACAAAACTTTTATCGTCCCACAGTTCTGGTAGCCGGAAGTTGGAAAGCAAGTTGTCAGTAGGGCCATGCCCTGTCTGAAGGCTCTAGGAGAGAATCTGTTCCGTGTCTTTCTCTCGGCCTCACATGTTACCAGCCATCCTCATCACCCCAGCCCCTGCCTCTTCTGTCATCACGTGGCATTCTCCAGGAGCTCTGTTTCTTCTCCTCTTACAGACACTGTCATGTTAGAGTAGGGGCCCACCCTATTCTGCTCTGACCTTAACTAATTATATTTATGATTGACCCTATTTCCAAATAAGGTCACATTCTGAAGTTCTGGGAAATACATGAACTTGGGGGGACACTCTCCAACCCAGCACATGGGCGTTAGCTTCACATAGTTTTATTAATCAGTTACTAATTAGCTGTTTAACCTTGAACAAGCCATTGGCTCTTTCTGAGCACCTATTTTCTCATCTTTAAAACAAGGACAAGAACGCCAACCCCTAGCCCTTTGGCAAGGATGAATGTAAAAGGGCTTAGGATGTTCCTGGTGCAACACAAATCCTCAGCAGTTATTATTTTAGCTTTGACTATCAGAAAAAAAAAATACTTAACAAATATAAAGAGGGGGAGAAAAAAAAAGGATCACATGGTCTCTGGACCAAAACATGCTTTTTAAGTCAAGAGAACGCTGGTGGAGCCCCATTTCTACCCAACATTCTTTTCCCTTTCACATTATATTTTAGTATCTAGTAAAAAATCAAATTTAGTTCAAGAGACACTGGATTGTCGTTAACTGAGTGCTTCTGATGCAAGAGAGAACATTTGGGGCTATTTCAGCCTCGAGTAGGAGGCTCAGTAGAGAGAAATGATTTTTTTAAGTTAATTTTTTTATTCCTTTTATTTTATTATTATTTAAAAAATTTATTTATTCATTTTAAGTAATCTCTATACCCAAAGTGGGGCTCAAAATTACAACCCGGAGATCAAGAGTCGCATGCTCTTCTGACTGAGCCAGGCAGGTGCTGAAAGAAAATATTTTAACATCTAAGAGTACCTTTGCTACCTTTGCCATTCCACACATTCCATCACCAAGCTCTGTGTGGGCCTGAATTTCCAGGACAAGGTTCACTTTAACTTGACTCCAAGTATGTCCAAGACCTTTTGCGTTCATAGCAGGGAGGTATAAAATCTTCTTGACGGAAAGTAGGCACTTCGTCAATCTGATTAAACTTCTCTTCTTTAAGGCTGGGTACATGTAGAGATGTTATCTGGAAGGCCATGATATTGACTTACTAGAAATCATTACCATTTTAGGATGCATCAGTTTCCCAATAAATTAGAAGCTCTAGAGGCCAGGACATTCTGAGAGGAGGAAGGAGGTTGAGAAAATTCCAGAGGCTGACCCACTGTCGGGTATATTTTTACTTGAGAGAAGGTAGTAACTAAGAGCCTCTGAGAGGTAACCGATTTGCCACCTGAGAAAAAAGCCCCGAAGGCATCAACTGTGGTATTTACATGTGCAAAATGTTGCATGTGCTCCTCTAAAAATGTCCATGTGGCTCTGTGTATACATGTGTTTACAGAATGTGTAAATAAATATGAGAAGACTATGAAACACATGTGTCTGTGTTTATAAAATATGCATCCACTTATGCTAATGAAATTACTTCCATCTGAGAACAAACGGTCATTATCTACGGAAGTGCTGTGAATTAAAGAGATTACTGGAATTTTTGTCCTCACATTTGGAGAAACTGAGTCACTAAAGCAATGTTTTTGTCATAAAAGGCAGGAGACACGGCTTATGTCAACACTGGAAAGGTATTGCTCAAGGATCCTATAAGTTGGAACAAAAGCAAACCTCAGAAATCCTGTCTTCACAACGGAGGAACATTTTAACTCAAATTCACTTCCAGGATTGTAATTGACGTCCTGCATATTCATGTATCTGGTTTCAAAACACTTCCCAAGCCTCTCAATAACAGGGTGCCCATAAAAACCTCTGGCAAGCTTGTTTAAAAATGTATATTTCTGAATCCCTCCTCCAAAGAATCTAATTGAGTTTCAGTGAGTAGCAGGAACCTGCATTCATAGCCTTAAGTGAGGCAGGGGGCCAAGGACCCCGCTTTGAGGAATGGTGCTCTGATGTCCGACTGCTGGAATGAGGATCAAGCGTCTTTTAATTTTTTAATTTTTTATTTTTCATTTTGAGAGAGAGAGAACGAGCAGGGGAGGGGCAGAGAGAAAGGGAGACATAGAATCTGAAGAAGGTTCCAAACTCTGAGCTGTCAGCAGAACCCAACGCGGGGCTCAAACCCACGAACTGTGAGATCATGACCTGAGCCAAAGTCGGACTCTTAATCGACTGAGCCACCCAGGCGCCCCATGATCAAACGTCTTAAAAACAAATGGGGGAGGGATAGGGTAGGGACATTTAGAGGATGACACACAAAGAAAATGAAATAAAAATCTGTCTACTCAGTACAACCCCTAGCTTCTAAGTCCACTGGTGGGGGGTGAGGCGGGGGCTCAGGAGACTTAAGGCTGTGGAGTTCCAGCCAGCTCAAACACAGGTCTGCACAGGCTGATGGACGTCTTCAGACAAATCAGTCTATGTCGGCACAGCTGCTTGCTGACCCAACAGCCACTGTTGGTGAACTAGGGCTTCATTTTTTAACTACGGATTGTAACCTCATGTTATCAATTTAATGGGTCTTGAGTAATATTTAAAACATTTTTGTTTCGAAATAATTAGACATGCACAAGACGTCTATGTACCCACTGCCCAGAGAGGTCCCATGAACCCACTGCCCAGCTTCACCCAATAGAAACATGTTACTGGACTATCGCACCTTATCAAAACCAGGAAACTGACACCAGCACCGTACATTTAACTACTACAGACTGGCGACCTTACTCAGATTTCCCATTATTACGAGCACGCCTTTATGTGTGTGTAATTCTGTCATACATATATATGTGTATGATCACCGCCACCGTAATCAAGATACAAAATTCTCCCTCACCATGAAAGGTGACATTACCTTTTTATAGTCACTCTTTCCTCCTGCCAGACATACTGTTCATAACCCCTGGAAACTACAGATTTGTTTTCCATCCGAGCAACATTTTAGAAATGGAAAATGAGAGGAAAGAAAATAGCATATTTCAAAGGGGAGGAGGAAATATTGATTTAGGAAACTTCTGTTTCCATAATATATGTAGTTATATATTATATACATTTATATTTCTTACCAAGAAATATAGGGGAAAAAAGTGAGAAACACTGTATTATTAGATGGCCTGCAACATCAGCAAAAGCTTCCTGCTTTCCCAGTGCTCAGAGTCATGGAGTAGAGACCTTTTCCCTTGGCCAAAAGCTGCTATTGTTCTTCAGGCCTTTAACTAATCACTGTCTTCTCATATCCGGATGGAAATTCACCATCTGGATCTTAAGTGTTTGGATATCCTTGCTCAGACCTGTGGACCAGGAGACAGAGGGAACAGAAGCAGGTAAAGAGACCACCAGGGAGTCAGGGACTATGGCTTCCGCTTTACCCAGCCTCTCCTGGAGCCTAGAAGTTAACAGAAACTAGGAGATAGGCCCTTCAATTCTACTGACTCCTCAAAGGCTACAGGAGCAGCTAAGAATATTCCTAGAACATTTTTTCATTTATGAGCCATTTAAGATATGCAATGCATACTCAGGCAATTTCAGGAAAACTTAAAAGATTCGTTGTGATTTTAAATAAAAGTAGTTAACACGTTAGATAATATATTTCATATTAGTGACAAGATAATATTTTTATACTATCTCACCAAAAATATGTATCTGGCTAGAAAATAAATGGATTGGTGCATAGATGAGGCTATCCCCCATTGGTTATTTTTTTATTCCTTATTTATGGAGCATCCTATCTCAAGGGTCATTGAGAATGGCAAATGTGTGGTGACTTTGTCAGATAGTTTCTCTATGGGGAGATTTCTCCTTAAGACACTTCTTAACACCCTATAGTTGTGATATTGTGGGAAGCTGAAAAATGGAATGTTTCAGCCTGGAAGGTAGTCCTAAATGCATGAGTACCTAATCCATTCTTGAGTTGCATATATTCCTAGAAATAATTTCTTCATGTTCTACCATAACATTTGGGCTTGAGTTTTTAAGTATGCCCAACAATATGCCATCAATCTACTCTACTGATAAGCGAAGGAAGTCACCTAGAGTTGAAAAGAGTCCAGCTCTTGGGGATGAAGCCGTTTGCAGTACAGGTTGGTTGTCTTAACGAAGTCTGGATAGCCTATTCTCAATGCTAAGGATTTTTCTAGTTTGGGCCTGAAGTCATTGATTCAGGTCTTTCAAGATACTGAAAATTTTGCTACCAGATATCCCTTGAATAATCTTCCTGAAATCACAGAAATGATCTTTGCTGAAATTATCGTCCTTCACGTTAAAACCTCATGTGAGCCTTCTGTACTTTGACAGCTATCATAATTCATTTTGGAAAAGCAATGTCCTGTATTTGCTGCTCGTTTCTTGCTGCAACAGAAATTGCATCTATAATTGAAGTGCATGTACTGAAAAAAGGTACATGCATTTGGATTGCAGGTGTAATTTTCTCCATTTTCTTAAATACTGATTCAAGATCAAGAATATGTTATCGACCACCATCTGTTCTCTGGGGATAACCCTGAGTGTGGATTGAGATTCATATGTAGCGTCTTTTCTTTGTTTTCTTTTCTTTATTTATTTTTCATCATGATAAGTGTACTCTTTAATCCCCCCACCCATTTCCCCTCTGGTAACCAGTTTGTTCTCTATAGTTAAGAGTCTGTTTCTTGGTATGTCTCTCCCTTTTTTCCTTTGCTCACCTGTTTCATTTTTTAAATTCTACACGTGAGTGAGATTATATGGTATTTGTCTTTCTCTGACTGATATTTTGCTTAGCATTATGCTCTTTAGCCCCATCCATGTCATTGCAAATGGCAAGATTCATTCTTTTTTATGGCTGAATAATATTCCCATTGTATATATATGTATGTGTATATACCATACCTTCTTTGTCTGTTCATCTGTTGATGAACACTTGGGCTGCTTCTGTTTCTTGGGTATTGTAAACAATGCTGCAACAAACGTATTCCTTTGAATGGGTGTTTTTGTATTTTGGGGATAAATACCCACTAGTGTAATTCCTGGATTGTAGAGTAGTTCTATTTTTAATTTTTTGAGGAACTTCCCCATACTGTTTTCCACAGTGGCTGCACCAGTTTGCATTCCCACCAGCAGCGCACGAAGTTTCCTTTTTCTCGACATCCATGTCAATACTTGTTATTTCTTGTGTTTTTTATTTTAGCCATTCTGACAAGCATGAGGTGATATCTTACTGTAGTTTTGATTTGTATTTCCTTGTAGATGACTGATGTCGAGCATCTTTTCATGTGTCTGTTGGCTATCTGTATGTCTTCTTTGGAAAAATGTCCATATCTTCTGCTCATTTTTAAATTTCTTTATTTGAATTTTGTTTGTGTGTGTTGAATTGTATAAGTTCTTTACATATTTTGCATAGTAATCCTTTATCAGATGTCATTTGCAAATATCTTCTCCCATTCCATAGGTTGCCTTTTAGTTTTGTTAATTGGTTCCTTTGCTGTGTGGAAGCTTTTTATTTTGATCAGTCCCAGTAGTTTATTTTTGCTTTTATTTCCTTTGCCTCAGGAGACATATCTAGAAACATGTTGTTATGAGCAGTGTCAGAGAAATTACTGCTTGTGTTCTCTTCAAGAATTTTTATGGTTTCAGATCTCACATTTAGGGTCCTCACTCCTTTTGAATGTATGGTGAAAGAAAGTGGTCTGGCTTCATTATTTTGCCTGTAGCTGTTCTCCAGTTTTCCCAGCACCATTTGCTGAAGACACCGTCTTTTTTCCGTTGGAAATTCATTCATCCTTTGTGGAAGATTAATTGACCATATAATTTCAGTTTATTTCTGGGTTTTCTATTCTGCTTTATTGATCTATATGTCTATTTTTATGCCAGAACCATACTGTTTTAATTACTACCACTTTGTAATATAACTTGAAGTATGGAATTATGATACCTTCAGTTTTGTTTTTCTTTTTTAAGACTGTTTTGGTATTTGGGGGCTTTTATATTTCCATACAAAATTTAGGATTGTTTGTTCTAATTCTGTGAAAAATACTGTTGGGTTTTTATTATGAATAAGTGTCGTTCTTTGTCAAAAGCTTTTTCTGCATCTACTGAAATGATCATCTGGTTTTTATCCTTTCTCTTATTGATGTGATGGATCTCACTGATTGTTTTGCAAATATTGAATCACCCTTGCATCCTGGGAATAAATCCCACTTGATTTTTCTAATGTATTGTTGGATTCGGTTTGCTAATATTTTGTTGAGGATTTCTGCATCTATGTTCATTAGAGATATTGGCCTGTAGTTTTCTTTTTTTGTGGTGTCTTTATCTGGTTTTGGTGTCAGGGTCATACTGGCCTCATAAAATGAATTTGGAACTTCTCCTTCCTCTTTTATGTTTTTGGAATAGTTTGAGAAGAAGAGGTATTAACTCTTCTTCAAATGTTTGGTAGAATACACCTGTGAAGCCATCTGGTCCTGGACTTTTGTTTATTGGGAGGTTTTTCAT
Organism: Paguma larvata; assembly: GCA_030068075.1. Taxonomy (NCBI): domain Eukaryota; kingdom Metazoa; phylum Chordata; class Mammalia; order Carnivora; family Viverridae; genus Paguma; species Paguma larvata. The sequence goes on from CM057832.1 coordinate 63,010,683, forward strand.
TTTTGATTCAATTTCATTGCTGGTAATCAGTCTGTCAAAATGTTCTATTTCTTTCTGCTTCAGTTTTGGGAGGTAATGTGTTTCTAGGAATTTATTAATTTCTCTTCTCTTTACCTAGTAACGACCCCTCTTGTGAACATAGGACTCTCATCCCATCAGTATTAATCACATGACTGCTCTTCCAGGTCACATGACATTGCTCAGGTTATTTAATCACACACTCACACTCACACATTCACACACACACGCGCGTGCGTGCCATTTCCTCATAGCATGGATTTCCATTGGTTATCAACAGTGACAAAGTCATTAATTCTTCTCCCTCATACAAGTACAGGGACATGTGTTGTGATGGCAGGGACAGTGTTATGATGTCGCCACAATGTTTACTCCCAGCATTTCCCATTGTGTCATTTCCGGGCCAGTGTATTCAAGAACTGGTGTGCGTTTGCCAACTCTTTCCATGCTGCAATGATCTTGGAAGACCCTTGTTCTACATGGCCCAGCTACAATACAAGAGGGGATCACCCAGCTGCATCAGACTTTACAAAGCACAGTTTCAGGGTTTATTTGTTGCTCCATGTAGTCCAGTCTAACTTGGCTTGTACGTAGGCCAAAAGTTGACTCATACTTTGGACATGAGCATTTTTATCCAGCTATAAAGTAAAATATCTGCTCATACATATAGGATAGTAATGGCTTTTCCAGCTTTTATGCCATTGAATTTTATGTGATGTCCACAGAGGTGTTTTATACAGGAATTTTGTGAATAAATTTTTCTACTTTTTCTCCTGGCATAACATTTGTAAATTTGGGGCTGGTTTCATAAGAATCTTGGCAGCAAAGTAACCTACTTGTTTTTACTAAAAAGGAGTGGGAGTTCGAATGATGTCTCTATGGTTTTTGTCTCTTCGTAGGCCTTAGCAACAAAATTGCATACTGGAAAGCATTGTCTTGTACTCGTTCTAGAAAAACTCAGTGGCTCTACTAGAGAGCCCAGAGTCTTTTATGTGAAATTAAAGCAAAAGTTTGACAAAGCCTCAAAGAAGACAGTACATGTTCAACTTGACTTTTACTTTTCTCTTATGTGAAGTAATCACTTGTTTGATCCACACAGATTCATATTCCATATTCTTTTTTTTTTTTTTAATTTTTTTTTAGCATTTTAATTTTATTTTTGAGAGACATAGAGACAAAGCATAGCAAGGGAAGGGCAGAGAGAGAGAGACACACAGAATCTGAAGCAGGCTCCAGGCTCTGAGCCGTCAGCACAGAGCCCGACGCGGGGCTCGAACTCACAGACTGTGAGATCGTGACCTGAGCTGAAGTCAGACGCTTAACCGACTGAGCCACCCAGGTGCCCCATATTCCATATTCTTAAGAGAGTTCTACCCACTGCTTATATTTGAGATGCTTTTCTGAATTTTAGTTTATGTTACTGTGTTCATTTTCTCTCCAGCCCTCAGTGAACCATTTTAAATCAATAACCTAACTTTATAAATTGGGAATAGAACCTGGTCTTAACCCAGGTCCTCAAGAAAGTGAAGCCTGAGGCAAAGATGAAAGTGCTGATATGTCATTTGGGAGGTGCAGACCCAGGGCAGTCGGGGTAAAGAAAAGGGGGCTATGAGGAAGGAAAAGACGTGACAGCATCACAATGACCCACGAGGAGAGCCAGCAGACTGTACCGCAGGCAGGCACGTCCACTGTCCAAGGGAGATTTTCTGGAAGGGTTACAACTCCATGGCAGAGGTAGAATCTACCCACTGCCCAACTCCATCTTGTCTCCTGCATCTCGGTGGCCATCCCTAGATGTCCAAATACCCATTACTTCCGGGCCGTGCCATCTAGCTCTTTGGTGGTTTTTGAGTCTCATTTCTGTCCTCTGTCCAGATGAAGACAATTATACAACCTCTTCATGAACTATTTTGAGGGTGAAAAAGGATAATGGATTTAAAACCTTCGCATTCAAATAAATGATTGCTAAGAGAAGAGATGATGGGAACTCCTAAGTGCTCAGCTATTGACCAGAGAGCTCCTCATCATCTACAAAATGATGACGAATCTGCAATCAACTGGTCACAAGGAAACAGGGGAGACACCTGGGTGTGGTGACAGACTTGGACCCTGGTCCAACAGTGATGTGCAGCTGTTGTGACTATATTCGTGCAAGTGGTGGGATAGGATGAGATCCAAAATTATTTCTGCAGAATAATAATAAGCAAAAATTAAATAACTTTGGATGGAAAAGACCCACTGTCATAGCCAAACACAATAGCGTCTAACAGCTCCTCAGGAAAATATCTATTTTAACACTATTTCAGGAAATCAGAGAATGCTGGAAATCTTTATTCCACCTTGTTTCTACCTATAAAAAAAATATCATGTAGACCTACAGTGAAAGTTCGCATCTCCATCTGTTGTCTCACTGGGACAGGGTTGTTCTTTTAAATTTGAGAGATAAGAACATAAAAGTTCCCAGAGCAGGCTCTTGACTTTTCCCCTCAACATGGAATTCACTTACTTTGAATGGTTACAAGTTTCACTACAGAGCAGCAACACGCTGCATTTCAGCCAAGAAACTCACGTTTAAGAAAAAAATATTCCACGCCACAATGAAAACAGATCCAGCGCTAACACAGCCGAATTAAACCCTGAAGCCAAAACATTTAAAAATCAGTATTCTCATGTTGCTTGTTACTTCTTTACATGGCATACGACTGAATGCCTTAATTCTCTGTTGAGTCCATTAACAACAGAACTTTTTATTCCGCAAATACTTGAAATTTTGGGTTGGGGCTGTGGACATTAATATGCAAGCACTGCATGAGCTTCCTCCAATTTAGTTGCAAATATGTGACAATTAACTAATACAATCGTGAAAAGGATGTTATAAGGCAGTCTGAGAGTCAGGACTAGTGAGTGATAAAGATAGCTAAGTACTCCAAATTTAAGAGAGAGGGCCCCCTAGGCTGGACGAATCAATGGAGGCATAGAATGAAGGCAGAATTTGAAAGGATGGAAAGGGCCTAGGTGGAGAGAAGAGGCTAAGAGCTAATATTCCAGGCCAGAGGGGAGATATGAGTAAAGGCATAGAGGGGTAATGTGCATGCCATCCATGATCAAGGGGCAGAATGGGAAATAATAATAGTGTTTATTGAGCACCTACTATCTATTTGGTTGTGCTTAGCCCTTCAACATTCTTCTCATTAAATCTCTCAATAACCCCACATACAGGCATTCATATCATCTCATTTTACAGAGGTAGACACTGTCTTTGAAAAGGCTGAGTGACTGTCCAGGGTCAAGGAATTAGCCACAGGCAGGATTTTGAATTCGGGATGAGGGCTCAGGTGAGACTAGGAGGAGCCTTACATGCTAGGCCTGTGTGGGGTAAAGAGTGAGGCAGAAAGGAGACAAGGAGGGATGAGCCTCATTCCTCAGACTCACAGTCTAGTTGGGAAGAAAGACAAGATGGCAAGTCAATAGGATGGTGGCGTGCAGGATGGACTGGCCAGCTGTGGGGTTAGAAATGCCGACTCTCAGGCTGTACCCCAGACCTACTGAATCAGAAACCCTGGGGATGGGGCCCAGCAATCTGTGTTTTAACAGGCCCTCCAGACGATGATGGAGCCTGAGAACCATCTAGCAACGGAAGTAGGGATGGAGAGGGCCACCTGGTAAAATGTTATGAAGGACGAATCGGTTCTAAACTTTTCTGTCTGCGCAGTCCTTGACCCGCACAGGCCACACCTTGCTGTGTGGCTATGGAGGGCTGGAAGACAGGGAGGACACAATGTTTCCTCACAGGTGCGGACATTTGAGACCTGGGTCGGTTGTCCTGGATTTGCCACCTCCTTCACCTCTTTGGGTCTCAATTTTCTCACATGTAAAATGTAAATAGCAGTATGGGCAGCCTCACGAAGGTCTTCTTTTGAGTGAAAGAAGGTTCTGTGAGAGTACACACTACATGTCCATCAAAGTGGAAATATAGACTGTTAATAGTGACAGAGAGAGGGAAGAGAGGCATTCTTCACCACTTGGTTATATGAAATATGAAGCATCTACCTGCATAGAGAAAGTGACGGTAGAATGGCTAATTGTGGATGCCCTGTGGGTAGTTGAAGACTCCAAGGTCAGGGATGGAAATACAGGTTTTGGAATCTTGGCAAAGAGATGAGCAAGGGCAGGGTTGCTCTTTGTCAAAAAGAGGGTCACAAATAGAAGGTTTATATTTATATAAAATACCACGATCCACAAAGTTCCTGGTATGGCATCCCCAAGGGGCTTTAGGCACAGTCTTATGGGGCCCCAGAGAGAAAGATGGGTGGGGAGACTGTGGGGGACACACAAATCCTGAGGATGCGCCGGGCAGCTAAGATCATTGAGAAAGCAAATTTAAAAATTAAAATAGGGGCGGGGCACCTGAGTGGCTCAGTTGGTGTAGTGTCTGACTCTTGATTCCAGCTCAGGTCATGATCCCCAGGGTCGTGGGATCAAGTCCTGCATTGGGCTCCACAGTGAGCATGGGGCCTGCTTAAGATTCTCTCTTTCTCTCTTGGTCTCTCCCTTTGCCCCTCTCCTCCACTCATGCTCTCTCTCTCTCTAAGAAAAAAAAATTAGAAAAAAAGTTCAAAATAGATGTCTCAGAATAATTGTAGCCGGTATGGTATTCAGGCTACAAACTTAGGTCTGCAAGAAATAGGACATATTTAATTAATCAATATTTTTTTGCTTTTGTGGTTTATTTACTATTACTACTTAATTTGAGAAACATTTTTGGAAGAATAATTGAAATATGATTTATATACAATAGAATTCACTCCCTTAAAGCGTAAAATTTAGAGGTTTTTAGTATATTTACAAAGTTGTGCAACCATTACCATTATTTAATTCCTGAACATTTTCATCACCCCAAAAAGAAATCTCATACTCACTAGGAGTCACTCCATTTCATCTAGCACCTGGTAATTATTAATCACTTTCTGTCTCTATGAATTTGACTACTCTAGGCATTTCATTTAAATGGAATCATTTAATATGTGACCTTTTGTGACTGGCTTCTTTCACTTAGAACAGTGTTTGCAAGCATTTTCCATATGTTGTGTAAATCAGTACTTCATTCACTTTTATTGCTGAATAATATTCCATTATATAGATATATTACGTTTATTTATCCATCAATCAGTGGACATTTGGATTGTTTGTACTCTTTGGCTATTTAAAATAATGCTGGGTGGCTCTTGGGTATCAGACTCTCGATTTCGGCTCACATCACGACCTCACAGGTTGTGGGACTGAGCCCCGTGTTAGGCTCTGTGCTCTTCAGCTTGGGATTCTCTTTCTCTCCTCTCTCTGCCCCTCTCCCAACTCGCTTTCTCTTGCTCTCTCAAAATAAATGAATCATTAAAAAGACTATTTATTATTAAAAACAAGTAAATAAGAAAATGCTGCAAGGAGCATTTAAGTTTTTAAGTGGATATAAAACTTGGATATTAAAAAATCCAAGTTTTTAAGGGGATATATGTTTTCAATTCTTTTGGAATATACCTAGGAGTGGAATTACTGGGTCAAATGGTAACTCTTTTTAACTTTTTGAGTAACTATCATACTGTTTTCCAGAGTGGCTGTACCATTTTACATATCCCCCTGTAGTGTATGAGGGTTCTAGTTTTTCCATGACCTCGCTAACACTTATTATTGTCAGTCTTTTTATTATTATAATTATCCTGATTTGTGTAAAGTGTTATCTTATTGTGGTTTTGTTACCATTTCCCTAGTGACGAATGATGTTGAACATCTTTTCTTGTGATTATTGGCCATTTGTATGTCTTCTTTGGTGAAAGGTCTTTCAAATCCTTTTCAAATCCTTTGCCTATTTGGTGGGAGGGTTATTTGCCTTTTTACTGTTGAGTTGTAAGAGTTCTTTGTATATGTTTGATACAAGTCCTTTATCAAATATATGATTTGCAATTATTTTCTTCCATTCTGTGCATTGTCTTTTTACTTTTTAAATTGTGTCCTTTAAAGAAAAAAGTATTAAAATTTTGATGAAGTTGAATTTATAATTAAAAAAGATTGCTCGGGATTTGGTGTAATATCTAGTGCCTAATTTAAAATCATAAATATTTACACTTACATTTTCTAAGAGTTTTATAATTTTAGCTCTTACATTTAGGTCTTTGATCTATTTTGGAACAGTTTTCATATGTGGTGTGAGGTAGGGGTCCAAAATTTCATTCTTTTACACGTGGATATCTGGTTGTCTGAGCATCATTTGTTGAAAAGATTATCCTTTCCTCATTGAATTGAATTGTCATTTGTTGGAACTCAGTTGGCCATTAATGCAAGGCTTATTTCTGGACTCTCAATTCTATTATATTGATCTATACAATATGTCTATCCTTATGCCAATTCTATTGTCTTGATAATTGTAGCTTCATAGTGGAAGTGTGAGTTTGCTCTTTTTCAGGCTTATTTTGGTTATTTTGGATCTCTTGCATTTCTACATAAATTTTAGGATCAACTTTTAAATTTATGCAAAAAGGGAAGCTGATGTTTTGATAGGAATTGTGTTGAATCTATAGAACAATTAAAAAAAATAGCCATTTTAACAGTATGAAGTCTTCTGATATATGAACATAAGATATCTTTCTATTTATTTAGGTCTTTAGTTTCTTTAACAATATTTTATACTTTTCAGCATACAAGTTTTACAACACTTCTTTTGTTAAGTTTATTCCTAAAGAATTACTCTTTGTGATGCTGCTGTAAATTGTGAATTTTGTTAATTGTTGAATTATAAATTTTCTTGCATTAATTTTTGGATTGTTCATTACTAGCGTTTAGAAATACAATAGATTTTTGTATATTGAACCTGTGTCCTGCAAACTTGATGTACTTGTTTATTAGTTCTAATAGGTTGTGTGCATGTGTGTGTGCATGTGCATGTGTGTGTGTGTTCCTTAAGATTTTCTATATACAAATCATGTCATCTGTGAATACAGATGGTTTTATTTCTTCTTTACCAATCTAGATGCCTTTGATCTCTTTTTCTTGCCTAATTAGCCTGGATTTACTTTATTTTTAAACAATAATTTCCTCTTAAGCTTCTATTTTGCCAAGCCACGGAATCATAATTATCAATTTGGATCCGCCGTGCATTTTCTGGACTTGTGCCTAATATCTTAGGGAGCTTATACAGAATTAAGTTATCAATAGAGGACAGCAGTGGCTGGTCCTTGGTGCCATCTTCATTCCTGTTTTCATTGAGTGTTCAGCCCTCGATGCATGCAGAGCACTGCTATGTCCTTCCTGGCCCAAACTGTTGGCCTTCTCAGATATCTTGCTCTCTGTGCTGCCTTGTTATAGCCCTTGGGTACTCACAAAACATTCAGTAGCTCCCAAGTTTCTCTGGTTGCAGGAAACTCTACTGAGACTGTCTTAGATAGTCTGCTTAAACATAACATTGCTTTCCTGCCTTGGTGGGCAACAGGAGAACATGTACCCTGGGCTCTTCCTGGGCATGGTGAATATGAATTTCTTTGGAATCCCCAGTCAACATGGAGCTTTGGTCATTTGACCTGGTATCCCAGGATCTGGTCATAGAGTGGGACTGACTATGGAGCCCATCTCACAGGCATCTTATTCCATGCCTCCGTATTCCTTTCTCACTCTCTTAACCTCTTATCTAGAGAATTTTCATGTGATTCAAGCAGTTTACATGGGTCCTTTCCTTAGTCTTCTAAACTGATGGTTCTCGGTTGGGCCAACTTTGTGTCTCAGGGATATTTAGCAATGTCTGAAGATATTTTTTTATTGTCACAACTGGGGATGAAATGGGTACTACAAGCATCTAGTAGATAGAAACCAGGGATGTTGCTAAACATTTTACAATGCACAGGACAGCTCCCAAGACAAAGAATTATCTGGACTAAAATGTCTGTAAGGCAGAGGCAGAAAAATCCTATAGTAAATCTATTGCTTAAGCTTTAAATCTTTGAAGATCTGGGCTTTTGAAGTAATAATTTTTTAAAAAGCATTTTAATCTGATTTTCTGTTGTTTTATTGCCATCCTTAGGGCATGAAAGCAGAAGGTCTATTTGATCAGGAAAGGGTAGAGAGCAGGAGGAAATAACAAAAAATACATTAGTTGAATATCACATAGCAATGAAACTGAACGAGACACACACACACAAAACACAACCACAAAATAATGTTGAATGAAAGAGTATATACAATACGATTTCATGTATATAAAGTTCAAAAAGAAGCAAAACTATTTTATTGGGATATTCATAGCTGGATGGTGACATTATAAAGGAAAGCAAGGATATGATTGCCACAAAAGTCAGGGTGATAATTATCTCTGGGGATGGAAAGGTTGAAGGAAAATGTGATGGAAAAAGGATACCAAGTGAGATTCAGAGGTACTAGTGATGTTCTGTTTCTTGTTTCTTTTAAACAATGCATTTTTGTTTTACAAACTTTTATGTATGCTTCACAATTAAAGCCAACCCAACCACGTTAGTCAGCATTCAAAAATATTATCCTTCCGGAAGAGAAAAAGTACATAAATGGAAAAATAGGTGAATTTCAAATAAAAGCTGGGTTTCAATCAATAGTAACGTACCAATGTTAATGTCACAGTTTTGATGCCTATACTAGACTAATGTAAAATGTTAACAATCAAGGAAATTAGGTGAGAGATATATGGGGTCTCTTTGAACTCTTTGGAACTTTTCTATAAATCTAAAATTAGTTCAAATAAAAAGTCTATTTACAACAGATCTAATGCTAATATTTATATATGTTTTTCTGATTCTTGATATTTCTCTCAGTTTTTACTGATTTTCTTTTGATGATATCAATAACAATGAACATAACAAGACCTAATACTTGCAAAACACTTATTTTGTGTAAGGCACTGCTCTAAGTACTTCATAATTATTCACTCATTTCATCCTGACTGAATTCCAACAGTTAAATGTTATTAGTATCCCTAGTTTACTAATGAAGAAATAGAGACATGGAGAGAACTGTGTGCAGTGACTAGTCAGCTAGTAGGAGGCAAAGAGGATACAACACCAGTACAGCCACAATCTGGCTCCACCGCTTGTGCTCATAATGCATTGTGGTTACTTTACTGAGGGTTTGGGAAGTATGAGAAGTAAAAAGAAAGAAACAAACAAAATCACAGTCACTCAGATGAAACCATGATTTACACTATAGCATGTTTCTTCCTTCCCTTTTTCCTCTGTATGTTTTAATTTGGAATATACCAGTTTGTAGCTTGATTTTCTTTTTACTACAAACATCATGTCAAACATCATTGTCATGCCTCTAAAAATCTAAACTAAACATTAAAGGCTACACAATATCCTGTGTACAGATATTCAGTGTTTTACACACCTGTATCTGGAATGCTGGGCATTTAGGTTGTTTACTTTGTCATTAGATACAAAGCTGCCATGAACATCCTCATTCTTAATTTATGCCTCTTTTTTGATCATTCGCTCAATTGCTTCTTTTTTGTCACTTACTCTTTCTTCTGTTTTTCTTACTCTAACTTATTAGGCCAAGCAGTTCTATAAATTAACAGGGTAACACTTTAGAATAAAAATTTTCAAGCTTTTGGGGGCACCTGGGTGGCTTAGTCGGTTAAGTGTCAGACTCTTGATTTTGGCTCAGGTCATGATCTCACAGTTTGTGGGTTCCAGCCCTATTTCAGACTCTGTGCTGATGGCACAGAGCCTGCTTGGAATTCTCCCTCTCCCTTTCTCACTGCCCCTCCCCTGCTGACTTGCTCACTCTCTCTCTCTCAAAATAAATAAATAAACTTAAAAGGTTTTTTTCAAGCTTTTACAACCCTCTCACTTACACCATTCAATCAATATTCCCCCTTATCCTTCGAGAGTGAATGGCACATTTTCCATGCTATGGAAAGAGACAAGCAACTATGAGTAGTATCTTTCTTTACACCTGAGAGAAGAAAGGTGCCAGGGGGAAGCAGGATTGAGGCAACGATGCCCATAATGATGAGGAAAAAAATAACATTTCAAAGCTTCTAGTAATATACGAAGTGCTCTTAGCACGCAGTATCTGACTTATTCCTCTGGCCAGTTCTTTTTTTTTTGTTTGTTTGTTTTTAATTTTTTTTTGTTTGTTTATTTATTTTTGAGAGACATAGAGGCACAGCGTGAACAGGAGAAGGGCAGAGAGAGAGAGAGGGAGACACAGAATCGGAAGCAGGCTCCAGGCTCTGAGCCATCAGCACAGAGCCCGACGCGGGGCTCGAACTCACAGACCGCGAGATCATGACCTGAGCTGAAGTCGGCCGCCCAACCGATTGAGCCACCCAGGCGCCCCTGGCCAGTTCTATAGATAGATATTTCTATCCCATTTTATAGATCGGGAAACTGAGACCCAAACCCAGGGACTCGAGGGTGGTTGTACTCATCATCATTTCCAGCCCCTTCTAGCGATCTTTCCTGCACTTCCTTCAGAAGTAAGAAAGCTCCTCTCCAGACGCTCCTACAGTTGGGTTCTGGATAGGGTTTCGGTTACTTGGAACAGGCATGCTCCCAGGATGTCTGAAGGTGGAAGTTAGCACAGAACATGTTTCTGCTCTTTCTGCTGGCAAACCTGGGGATGAAGGGAGATACTACAGCGCAGCCATGTGGGAGTCAAGAGGCAAAGAAGGACACTTGTTCTTGCCAGTGAAGATAGAGGATGAGAGGTGTGGTTCTGGGGGAACAGTTGGGACCACGAGGCTTTCTGATCCCTGACCTGCATCAAAGGTACCCCAGAAGGCAGCTTCTCCATCCCCCACCTTTCTGACGACAGCAAGGCAACAAACAGCTCCTGGAGGGCGATTCCTCCTACCTTTCTGATAATGCTTGGGAAGCACGTAACTCACATATCATTAAACCGTTTTGTGCTTCAAGTGCCCAGGGCACTTCTATTTTCTGCTGCCGACTGGTACATTTCACTGTCCTAAGTGCGAAGCATAAATTCGCAATTAATCATCAGGAGGAGCTCTGTGAAGACCCATTTTTTTCCTTTTCTCTCTGAATAAGAATGCACATGATTTGAAACACGAACAATTTTCACAACGTATTCTTATTTTTGAATTTATACTATGTCATCGCCTGAACTTCCTGGAACTGTAGGATCCTGGAATACAAACATTTGTCACATCTCAAAACTCTAGGCATCAGGAGAAATGCCAGAGGTTTCATTCAGTTTGAAATTTGGGTGCCTGCCGAAAGAACAGACACCCCTGACTTAACAAGAGTTACTGGAGGATAGGAACATTTCATTTTTTTCTTCTCAATATTTGTATGAGATATTTCTAAATTTTTAAATGTTTATTTATTTTTAAAGGAGAGAGAGAGCACAGGCAGAGGAGAGGCAGGGAGAGAGGGAGCAGCTTTCAGGCTCTGAGCTGTCGGCACAGAGCCTGACCCGGGACTTGAACCCACAAACCACGAGATCATGACCTGAGCTGAAGTGGGATGCTCGCAGGCTGAGCCACCCAGGCACAGCGTGAGATATTTCTAATGCTGAGTACTTCCCTGCTTTGTCACAATACATAGCATGCATTTATTCATATGGCACATTTAGCCCGGAAAGTGGTTTGTATTAAAGTCCATATAATGGTTTGAAGTTAATCATTTAGAGAAAAATTTTATTCCAAAATTCTAGCTTATTTTAATACTAATGATAATGATAATAAAAAGCGCAACAATGACTGTGCTTTACTGACATCTTCCTACGCTCCGGTCACTGTGCTAAGTGCCTTTGATCTCATGCACTGACTGTTTCCATAAGGTAGATGTTATTGCTTCCATTTTATAAATGATGACACTGAGATTCACTGAGATTGAACACCTTCATTGTCACACAACCGGTAATTGACAAATCTGGCATTTGAAAACCTAGACTTTTTTGACTCCCAAGTTCATAACCATCCCAACAACTTTGTCTCGCAAAATGGCACCTGCTGGAAAGAATAGGGTTTCACGGAGCTTTGAGAAGGTCAGGGTGTGGGCTGCAAATTCTAATGTAACTAAAGGGTGCTAAAGGGGTGGATTTTTTTTCTTTTGAATCTTATTTCCTTTCTCGGTGAAAATTTGGGTCATGTAAAAATTTTATATATGTCTTAATTCATGGAGTTCTAGGGAAAGGAGACAGTAATAGGTACCCACAAGAAAATAAATTTCACCGAAGTAGGACAGGACATTTTCCTTTTGTTTCTCTCTCTGAGGATTCTGGGTATTCACATTTTTGCAGAGGTGCAAGAGGACCGGACCTAGCCGAATCTCACATTTGGTGTGAAAAGGACTCACACACAGAGGGGTCTATGGTACAAACTCATTAGTCATCAAGAAAAACCTCTTCCTCACCTGCACCCACAGAGGGGCTCAGTGTGTGCACATTCCTGCAACATCCCTCGTTTCCAGGGCTGTGCTAAGAAACACATCAGACTCCCCCTTTTCTATTCAAATGATCTTTCCTGTTTACTTGACACTTCTGACAAAAAAGGATGGGGGTCAAAACTCTGCCACCCACAGCAAAGTGCTTCATTCACCCGGCGATTGGAGTCTATACCTTGGCAGCCGGGTGCTGGAAGGGGCTGGGTTCAATTTTGAGTGCTGTCCGGTACTCAAGCCACACAGTTACCCGCACACAAACACAAATGCTGGCTTCCCTTCCCAGGTACGAACGTCACGGAGGGGTCAGGGGTCAGGGGACCCCGTCTTTCAGCGGTTGCACCATCTGCTTTTTGCAAGAACAGCTGACACCAACAGCGATTTCTCCATGCGCAGACTGGAGGCCCCCAGAGAGGACGGGGCCTCCAGAAGCCCCGCTTACATCGGACCTTGCGCTCCCAATCAAACACAACCCACTTGGTGGGCAGTGCGGAAACAAGCTGATGCAGCTTTTGTTGACTCTTCAGACTCGACCTTTCTCCTATAATCTCTAATCTTGTTTTTAATAAATGTTTAACTTCTGGATTGATTTCCATGATTTCTGAGGGTAGTTTTTCACAACTCAGATAATGTGTTCTAAGTGCTTGCTGCACTCAACACTGTAAACACTTCAGACTGCTATTGTCTTCCTAATACTCTCCCTTATTTTGTGGGCTTGCATCGTCAATGAAATTTCGTCTTTATTCTTTCTGCCATCTGTATAATTGCCAGCATTTAAAACTGCTTGCTTCTCCCTTTCTTCGCCACTGGGAAAAGAATTGTTTGTTCAACCTTCACTAAATTAGTGTTTTTCTGGCTTCTCATCTCTCATTTCTTGAGCAGTGGTATATAATTAACTCTGAAATTTTAATGTTTTTCACTTTCCTGCCTTTTCTCTGGCAATTCACCTGCTTTCTACTTTCTTCCTCCCCATCTGCTTATCCCGGGAGGGGTTCTTCTCGCCAACATCTTTATTCCATTTGTTTTTTAAAAGGCTCTGTGGTTTGTTGGAAGAAGAAAATGTTATCTGTTGCCATAGAGCCTGAACAGTCTCCTTTGTCATTTTGCCCGAGTTTCCTGGGTCACGTCTCCTATCCTCTGTACGTGGCTATTGGACTTGGAGGCGCCGTGTAATGCCATAATGGAACCACATTTAAAAGCCGGACGGATTCCTCAGAGTACTATTGCTCTAATATGCTCCCATTACCGGCATGTGTCGATATGTGCCCGAGACAGCAAAACTACTGGGAGGGTATTTGAAAAGGGCCGAGAAAGACCAGGATGATGTGGATGTGGGCAGATTTTCCCGATGTTTCTTTTTCTCTCCTGCCATACCACAAACAGCTTATTTTATTCGATTTTGTTCTTTGTTTTGTTTTGCTCTCTCCTTATTATATTGCCTTTTCTTACAATAGCAAATGATTTAAACTAGAAGTCCTATGATATGATTTTCTAATCACTTTTATATACAGCTTTTTAAAACACAAGCTGAAGAATGCAGTGCATATAGTCATAGGTTTTATTATTGTTTTTCATTTAAACTTGTAACTTGAAAATTATTCCAAGGGCACCTGGGTGGCTCAGTTGGTCAAGCAGCCGACTTTGGCTCAGGTCATGATCTCACGGCTCGGGAATTTGAGCCCCACGTCAGGCTCACTGCTGTGCAGGAGCCCACTTGGGATCCTCTGTCCCCCTCTCTCTGCCCCTCCTCAGCTCGTGCTCACTCTCTCTCAAAAACAAATAAATATTAAAAAAATGAAAATTATCCCAGTCTTTCGCTCTTTTTTTTTTTTTTGGTTTATTTACAACAGTTTACATTTGCATTACTATTTTTACTTAGTAATATACAGACATCACGTTTCCATGCTTATAAATATCACCTTTCATGTGATTTTTAAGAGGTTTAATTTACCTTTTTTTTTTTTTAAACGTTTTATTTATTTTTGAGAGACAGAGAGACAGAGCATGAGAAGGGCAGAGAGAGAGAGGGAGACACAGAATCCGAAGCAGGCTCCAGACTCTGAGCTATCAGCACAGAGCCTGACGCGGGGCTCGAACTCACAGACTGTGAGATCATGACCTGAGCCGAAGTTGGCCGCTCAACCAACTGAGCCACCCAGGCGCCCCTAATTTACCTTTTTAGGTCCCTGTCTTAGGTGTCAGTGACTGTCCTGTGTCCTGCAGAGGGCCATGCAGTTACTGGGTGCGCCATCAACATTTGAGGACTGGATGTCAATTGAATCAATGCATTCAATGGAAAAAATCAAATGGTAGATTGCAATGGTCTGAGGAGGGATATGAGGAAACCAGATTCTGAGCATCCAAAGGTACCCCACTTTTTTTAGTTTCCTTTAATTTCTTTAGAACAACCAAAACATTTTCAAACCTGTAATCAGTGGTGATGAGTGTTCTTGTCACAACAGAGAAGACGGGAAGCTGCTGCTCAAGGTCAGCATTGGCATGTGACTTGGGCTTTTATCTCTCTGAGATGATTTATGTCTGGACCTCCCTGGAAGTCTGCAGGTTGGACTGGATGTTCTCTTGAGGTCTTCGCCAAGCCAATGTTTTTCGAGTTCCTTGGTGAAACGTTAGAATTACTAACTCACATTTTCTTTAAGACAAAACTCAGGAGACAGTGGAGCTATGAAGGGAAGTTACCCTGCATGACCCTAAAACTTACAATTTGACTTTCTTTTACAAGTGGATAAGATTACCCCTTTAGTATCGTGATATTTTAATTGCTCTGAGATAATAATTTTTGAAGTGTGAGTCAGAAGATCCTATCATTGCCCAGTTGTAATGCTCCAATGTCTTCTTTTGGAAATAGGATAAAATCCAAACCCTTTACTGTGGCTCTGCATTTGGTGTCTCCTCACCACCCAGGGCTCTGTTCATGCTGATCTATGTTTTACCCATCTTCAGTGGCATCAGAAGGTTCCTAGCAATTGCTCTCTTCTGGGCAGTATACCTTAAATTCCCCTGGATTGATGTTTGAAAATATGATTCCCACCTGACCCTTCCTCTACTGTACCTTCTGAAATGGAACTTTTCTGGGAGTGAAGCCCTAGGGCAGGTATAATATTTTACAGCTTCCAGGAGATTCTGATACACACCCACATTTGGGACCTACTGCCTCACAGGGAAGCCTCTAGGCCTGGCTGCTGGCCTGCCCCCACATGGTTGGAACCATTTTCCTTATCCAGGGATGTCATTAACTAGGCTAACTCTTTAAAATCCGGGCTGAGGAAAAGAAGGCACGGAGACAGAATTTCCCTCTCCTATCTCCTTGGGGCCCTGCCATTTGACTTTCTGCTTCTAGTTTGAGGGCCAAGCCCCACTGCTCCGAGAGAGCCAAGCTCAGTGACCTTCTTTCCTACCCTTGGCCCTGCCTCTAGAGGTGACCACACAGAACTTCTGAGTGATGTTGGTGTCCCTTCACCCTCCCTGACACAGAAGGTTCATCCTCTAGGATTTCCTGAGGAACATGACCTTCTGGGAGCTCTGGGGGCCTCACATCACCCGAGCGCCCACTGCCCAATTTCTTTGGTGGAAATTCACTATTTAAAAGTAAATGATTCGGTGGCGCTTAGTACAATCATAATGTTGTGCAACCACCACCTCTATCTAGTTCCAAAACACTGTCATCACCCCCAAAGAAATCCCATAACCCTGAGCAGCCACGCCCCACCGCTCTCCCCACAGCCCCCGGCAACCACCATCTGATTTCTGTCTCTGTGGATTTACCCATTCTGGGCATTTGGGCAGCGAATGCAGGAATTGCACCGGCCCAGCTCAGACACTGCTCTTGCAGGAGACCAGCTCCAGCCACTGCTCCAGTTTACTTTACCCTGAGCCAGTAAGCTGTGGCTGGTAGGGGACCCAGCTGAGGCAGGATCACAGGGCCTCCTGGGCAGGAGGGGCTGTTGACTGTGTAATTTCTCCTGGAAGGAAGTGTGAGAGAGCATGCCAATATGATATCCTTAGAACAACACTTGAAAATAATTTGCCAAAGTCTGCTTTGCTAGAGAGAGAACTGAGAAACTGAAGAGCCTGAGTAGAGAACAAACGAAGAACACAAACACCGAGGAGACAAGTTTTACAGTTTAGTGGTTTTCCAAGTGGCCGAACTGGGCGGTTCACAAAAGTTGTCTATAACAGAGGTGTCTACACTTTGGTATATAAAGATTCTCCTGTGTAGTGGCTTAAAAATACAGATTTCCTGGATTCAGCTTCCTTGGGTTTGGTAGAGGGTGTGCTGGGACTCTATATTTTAAAAATACGCTCCTCTGATGATTCTGATGCATACCAGAATTTGAGAAAAATTACCTTTTGGGAATTTTCAGGAATGGGAGACTTAAAACAATAGAGAATCAAGCCTGTATCCTGGTGCGAACGTTCCTTCTCAACTGCCTGACATCTGCCCTGGTTCTGGGGTGTAATTACAGCAAATAAGAAATTACAATGCAATTTGAAGCTTAATCATGATAATGGTAATGATAATAATTATGATATAATAAAAAGGCAGTCAGGTGCTAGGAACAGAAAGGGATATAGTCATGTAAGAGAAGAAAGGAGTCCAAATTCTAAATAGGAAGTTTCAAAGAGGACTTCTGAGCCAACAGGGAATAACAGGGACTAGATTCACCCTCCCACCTGAAACACCTGGAAAAAGGTGGACAAAATAACAAGGTGGTCCCACACAAGACTATACCAGTTTCTCTCTCTGCATACACTAGCAATGAACTATCAGAGGTTGAATTTAAAAGAAAAATGCTATTTATTGTAACATCAAATTATAAAATACTGAGAACTAAATATGACAAAGATGAGCAAGTCAGGTATACATGAAAAATACAAAACACTGCTGACAAAAATTAAAGAATAGCTAGAAAAATCGAGACATATGCTGTTGTGCTTGTGGGTCAAAATGCCAATCAAAATTCTTGTGAGATTTTGTGGGGCACCTAGGTGGCTCAGTCAGTTAAGTGTCCGACTTCGGCTCAGGTTGTGATCTCACGGTTCGTGGATTCGAGCCCCGCATTGGGCTCTGTGCTGATAGCTCGGAGCCTGGAGCCTACTTCGGATTTTGTGTCTCCCTCTCCATCTGCCTCTCCCCTGCTCATGCTCTCTCTCTCTGTCTCTCCTCTCAAAAAAAAAAATTCTTGTGGGATTTTATAGAAATTGATAAACTTCAATTTGATGGACTCTAAAATTCATATGGAATTGCAAGAACCTAGAATAGCCCAAACAGCTTTTAAAGAGAAGAACAAAGCTGGAAGACTAACTCTATCTGATTTCAAGACTTATTTTAAAAGACACAATTTTCAAAACATATGGTATTGGTATAAGACTCACAAAAAGATCAATGGAACAGAATATGGAGTCCAGAAATGAGATGCACATATACGGATGACTGTTTTTTGACAAAGTTGCAAAGGCAGTTCAGTGGAGAAGGGAAGGTACCGAACCACTGGATTTCCACATGCCAAAATTTCAACTTGTGTGCCTTAAGGCACAGCTGAGATTGTAAAACATGTAAAAGAAAACCTAGGAGAAAATTTTGTGAGCTTAGGCTAGGCAAAGATTTTCTTAGATAGGACACCAAAACACAATCCATAAAAAAAAAAAAAAATTGGTCAACAGAAATTTACCAAAATTAAAAAATTCAACTCTTCAAAACATAATGTTTTTTTTATTTTTAAAAAATATTTATTTATTTTTGAGAGAGAGAGAGAGAGAGACAGCGTGTGAGCAGGGGAAGGGCAGAGAGATAGGGAGACACAGAATCTGAAGCAGGCTTCAGGCTCTGAGCTGTCAGAATAGATCCTGATGTGGGGATCTCATGGGGATCTCACAAATTGTGAGATCATGACCTGAGCCAAAGTCGGATGCCCAACTGACTGAGCCACCCAAGTGCCCCCAAAAGATACTGTTAAGAGAATGGAAAGACAAACTATAGTCTGGGAGAAAACATTTGCAAATCATATATTTGATGAAAAGACTTGTATGCATAATACATAAAGAACTTTCAAAATTCAATAAGAACACAACTAACTAAGTTTTAAATATGAGCAAGAGATTTGAACAGACAGGTCAGAGAGGAGGCATATGCTGACAAATAAGCATATGAAAAGAAAGATGTTCAATATCATTGTCATAATGGAAATGCAAGTTAAAATTACAATGAGATACCATTTTTAGAATGACTAAAATTGAGGGGCACCCAGATGGCTCAGTCGGTTGAATGTCTAACTCTTGATTTTGGCTCAGGTTGTGATCCAAGAATTGTGGGATCGAGCCCTGCATCCAGTTCTGTGCTGAGCATGGAACCTGCTTAAGCTTCCCTCCCTCCCTCTCTCTCTCTCTCTCTCTCTCTTTCTCTCTCTCTCTATCTCCCTCTCTTTCTCTCTTTCTGCCCCTCCCCCCTTTCTCTCTCAAAAGAAAAAAAAGAATGAGCAAAATTGAAATGACTAACCATAGCAAGTGCTGGTGAGAATGCAGATCAATTGAAACTTTCCATACACTGCAGATAGGAATGTAAAATGGCGCAATGGCTTGGAAAATAGATCAGTAGTTTCTGAAAAAGCAAACCATATAGCTACCATATGAGCCAGCCATTCTATTCCTATGTATTTTGCCAAGAGAAATGAAAACATATGCACATAAATTTTGTCGCCGCTTTGTCTGTAACAACCCCAAACTGAGAACAGCCCACATTTCTCAACATTTGAATAGAGAGACAGACTGTGGTATATCAATTCAATGGAATTGATAGAACAATAAAAAACAGGTAACTACTGATACTAGAAACAACATACACAAATGTCAAAATAATCATGCAGTATGAAAGAACAAGAGTACATATTGTATGATTCTGTTTATGTGAAATCCTGGAAAATACAAATTATAGTGACAAAAACCAGACCAGTGTTTGCCTGAGTGTGTGAGGTCGAGGTGGGAGAGATTATAAAGGCACATGGGGAAATTTAGGGAAGCAATGGATATGTTGATTAGTTTGATTGTGAGGATAATTAAACAGGTATCTGCATATGTCCAACTTATCAGCTTGTGTATTTTACATGTGTGCAATTTGTTAATTATATCTTAATAAAGCTACTTATTAAAAAGGGAACATCTTGGAGACAACCTCACTTCCTGTGAGTTTTCATCAGCAGCTGGAAGAACAGGTCTAGAGCAGAGTCTGGTGACAAAGCAGCCTTTGGTCACTTGGCTGGCCACGTGCTACCTGGAACATCTTTCCCAGGGATCCAATCACCTCCAGCATCCGCAGAGGGAAGAAAATGTTCCGAAATGTGGCTCTGGCTGTATCTGGATTATAATTAAAGCTACAAATAACCCAAAATGAATTAAGTCTCCCCAGCTAACGTGTCACTCCTAATTTAATCTAATTGGCCTCTGAATGAGAGTCTCAGCCTGCCTCAGAGGCAAAATTTTCTAAATGAAGTAAATTTAAACTGCTAAGTAATTGCAAACTGGGGGGCTTTATGGTTAGAACAATTGTTACTGTTCTTTGATTACTTGCTCAACTGGATTATTCACTCATTACCGTTGGAACCACTGAGACTTTGAAGTGGTGCCCTTGTAGCACATAAATAAAGTGTTTTATAAGACAGACCAGAAGGGAGGTTCCCCCAAACCAACTTGGCCTTGGGGAGCTGTTGATTATGTTGATTTTCTGAGTGTTTGGAGAATCTTAAAACATATTTCATGAACAAATGAAAAGCCTGTACCACCCATTCAAATAACTCATGGCTTACTACCCCTGCATTTGGAGGAATTGATCTTTACTTAGCCCCAGGATCTAGGCTATGAGCTTTGAGGTTATCCTATTTAATCAACTTAACTTACTGTTCAATAGTTTTGACCTTAAGCTGCAAGTGTCGTACCTGGCTAGACTCCTATAGCAGCTATGGGGAGGAGAAAAAAAACAATCTGTGTTCCAGACTATTTCTCAACCCCTGTGTGATGTGGACATGTTGCTGCACATCTCTGAGCCCCAAGCACGAAGTTCTGTGGGAAAAGTATCAGCTTTGCAAGAAGAATCCACCTGCTGTGACCGTTTCCCAGTTACTTCTTCTTGCATGAATCATTGAACTTCTTTCGGCATAAGTTCCCTCTTCTTCAGCAGGAATAACCACCTCGGGGAGCTGCTATAAAGACTGAACACGATCAGCTATGTGAAACATTTCATGCTTGTGAATGTTATTATTTTCCTCATCTGTAATGAAGGAATTCAATCAGGGGGATTTCAATAGTCCCTGTGTTAGTTTCTGCAGCTGCCATCATACGGCCTAGGTGACTTAAACCAACAGAAATGTATTCCCTCACATTTGTGTTGAATTTCAAATTTAAAAATCAATGTGTCAGCGTGGCTATGCTTCCTTTAACAGCTCCAGGGGAGAGCCTTTCCTTGGAGGATTCAGCTCTGGGCACTCCTTGGTTTGGTGGCCACATTATTCCAGGTTTTGCCTCTCTCTTCACATCACCTTCCTCTCTATGTGTCTCAAATCTCTTTCCGCTTTTCTCTTGAAGGGACACTTAACCTTGCATTTAGGGCCCACCTAGGTAATCCTGGGTGAACTCATCTCAACATCCTTCAATACATCTGCAGAGAACCTTTTTCCAAATAAGACCACATTCAGAGGTTCTAGGTGGACGTATCTTTTGGAGGGGGCCACCATTCAACCCACTATAGTCCTCTTTAGTGTTGTTGTCCTAATATTTTGGTCTGGATGTCAACATTTGGTCAAGCTTCAACAAGTTCAAGTGGTCTACTGAGTAGTATAAAAGTTATGACCAATTTTGACATTTTCATATTGTCTGAAAATATGTTTCTTCATCATAGCTATGTAAAAAAATGCATCCAATAAATTGCTTTGGTGGGAATAGGGCTTATGTTGAGAACAAAAATTTATTGCAAACTGGACAAGGAAATAAAAATTTCAAGCAGCCTGTGGCACCATAACAACAACAACAACAACAAAATATCAAGCCAGCAGGAGTTGGATTTAATTATCAAGGAAGAAGGAACAACTGTCATCACTGAGCCAAGTTTGCTAGAATTGGTGCTTCTTGGTTAACGACTTTTGGATTTCTCCTTCAGCTGGTTGATGTCTACTAGTCTTAAAAGCTTGTGTGGGGAGGGTGGGCATCTGGGTGGCTTAGACAGCTAAGCATCTGACTCTTGGTTCCAGCTCAGGTCATGATCCCATGGTTCATAGGTTCAAGCCTTGCATTGGGCACCATGATAACAGTGTGGAGCCTCCTTGGGATTCTCTCTCTCACCTCTTTCTCCATCCCTCCCCCATTCTCTCTCTCTCTCAAAATAAATAAATAATGTTCTGGAAAAAAAAACTTCCGTTGAAAATAGAAAGAGGAGGATGTTGGAAAGAATGCTCATAATAGATAACGACAGCTAACTGTACTTCCTTTGCAGATGGTCATTAGAATTATGCAAGTGTGGGATGTCCCCATGTTCTCTGATCCCTATTTTAGAGATTGAGCCACAGGGGAAGTCTAAGGACATGGGCTATGTCATCAGAACCACAGCGGCCAGATTTAAATCAGGGTAAATGGACATTAGGTGAGTTAACCTGTTCTCAGATGACCTGTTTTAAAGTATAGGATTGGATCCATAGCACGAGTCATAAAAGTGGCTGGATTTCATATTCCCTTCACCCTGTGGATGAATAAGGTCAGGTTAGATTCTCCTTTCCTCCCTTCCTCTGGATCCTCCTAGACATGGATAATGGGAAATTGCCAGGTTGGTGACCACCCTGTTGTGTCCTCTCTATACTTCCTATGTCTCCTGTACCATCGCCCATGCTATCCCAGTTAATGACTCAGTCTCAGAATATCAACTCATCATTACTTGGCTGGCAGAAGAACTCAACTTCTCTGATCTCTGTTCCAAGAAAGTGGTTACGTGCACAATGAGTATGTTTTCTGGGGGCTCTGGAGGTAGGTAGCTGGACCTTGGGGGAAAAGAGCTCTGTCTCTGAGGGCTGTGCTCTTGGGACTCATGCTTGATGTTCCTAGTTTTGCATCTCCAGCTCTATTCTCCATCCTTCTCCAGCTGCTATAGACCTTGGGAAACTGAACTATAAGACAGCATCAAGGATTCCCTTGCTCTCTGGCATCCAGTTGGATTCAGCCAATGCAGGGTCACAGAGAGAGAGGAAAGTAAGGTTGGGGAATCTTATTCATGTTCCTTCAGGGTCACCATTGGCTAATCACATCCCTCCACCCCTGGTGTCAGCTCCTGACTGGCAGCCTCCTCCACTATGCCCTCTTTGTGATAAGAAGGTTTTGGTAAACTTCAGACCTAGGAATACTAATGAAGTCCTTCCAGCCCTTACTTGCCCTGGAGTATTGCATCCTCTCTGTGTCTTACCTTCCCCCTGCACAAAGCCTTGTCAAGAGTCCCTTTATGTAATTCTTCTGAAATCATCCTGAGTTGAGTGCATACTCATCTTTCCCCATAGAGATCTTAACTGATGCAGCTCCTTCCTTTATAAAAATTAAATAAAATAATGTCCATCTCATGATATCTCCAGGATTAAATGGGATAACACATGAAAAGCACTCAGTGTAATAATGAGCACATAGTTCTCTGCTCAGTAAATGACAGTCAAAGACATATTTCAGAGTGGAGTTGGTATGGCACTCTGATTAATGGTATGGAGCATCAATTCAATTCAATTCAGTCCTACCAATATTTACTAAGCTCCCACTAGGTGCAAGGCACAGTGTCACGATCATTTCAAGGTTTTGGAAACGTTACTTTGGATGTCACACAGGGAATAGGGTCGATACAAGAAGACCAGTTAGAGGGCTTTTGTCACAGCCTGGGTGAAAGATGGTAGCTTGAACTGGACTGGCACCAGAGTTGCTGAAGAGAACTGGACCAATCCAACAGGCAGGACGAAGATAAAATGAATAAGAAAGTTGAGAGTGGGTTGAATACAGAGAATGAGGGAGGAGGGTATTAAAGAAGAAACTTAGGTTTTTGTCTGTTGGTCATGTCATCATCCAAGAGATAAAATATTGGGCTGAAGATCTGGTTTGGTGTAGAGGGGATGGGAAGACCGTGAGTACAGTCTTGGGTTTGATCAAGGTAGGCATCTAGGTAGGGAAGACAAGAAGCAGTTGGAGCTGATGACACCAAATGCTGACAAGATCTGAAGCCATAGGAACTCTCATGTATAGTTAGTGGGAATGCAAAATGGCACAGCCACAGCAGTTTGGTGATTTCTCATAAAACTACACATACTCTTACCCTGTAATTTAGCATTTAGACTCTTCGGTATTTATTCGAAGGAGTTGAAAGCTTAGATCCACCCAAAAATCTGCACAAGGACCTTTATGGCAACTTTATTCATAATTGCCCAAAACTTGGAAGCAATCAAGATGTCCTTTAGTAGGTCAATGGATAAATAAACTGTGTTACTTCCTGACAATGCAGTACTATTTGGCACTAAAAAGAAAAGAGCTATCAAGTCATGAAAAGAAATAGAGGAAACTTAGATGAATATTACTAAGTAAAGAAGTCAATCCGAAATGGCTACATACTGTATGACTAATTATACAACATTCTGGAAAAGGCAAAACTATGGAGACAGTTAAAAAGATTGGTTGTTGTCAGGGATCAGTTGTTGGGGGGAGGGATGAATAGGCAGAACACAGAGGATTTTTAGGGCAGTGATAATTTTCTATGTGATACCATAATGATGGATATATATCATTATTCATTTGTCCAAACCATGAGATATTCAATACCAAAAACGAACCCTAATGTAAACTAAGGACTTTGAGTGACCATGATGTGTTTACATAGGTTCATCCTTGGTAACAAATGTACTGTTCTGGTCAGTGATGCTGATAATAGGATAGGCTATGCATGTGTGGGGTATAGGGCATATGGGAAATTTCTATACCTTCCTGTCAATTTTGTTGTGATCTTAACACTGCTCTAAGAAATAGGCTTAGCCAAAAAAAGGGGAGCAATATGGATCTGGAGCTCTAAGAGGATATCTAAGATGGAGATTGGATTTAGAAGCCATTAGAAAACAGATGGTAATTAAGATCATGAGCTAGCCTTGGGAGAAGACCCACTGAGAGGGTCCATGAAGAACTCGGGAGGTAACAGGCAAAGCAGAGGAGGGCAGTGACAAAGAAACTCAGAGAGCTGCAAGAAAAAGGGTGTGTGTTGGATATGTGTTCCTAAGAAGTCAAGAGGAGAACTGAAAATTATCTGTGAAGTTTAGCAACATGGAAGTCATCAGCGATTCGACACTAGCAAGAGTTCTTCCAATGGCGCACGGAAGTGAAAGTAACCTTAGAAAGATGAGGAAATAGAGGGAGTTTTTATACTCATTGACCCTTTTTCCATTTTCTCAAGAAATTTGACTGTGCAACTGTAGGTGGAGAGGAGAAAGGGAGTTAAGAGAAGGATTTTGAGGGGCATCTGGCTGGTTCAGTCCACAGAACATATGACTTTCAATCTCAGGGTTGTGAGTTTGATCCCCACATTGGGTGTAGAGATTACTAAAGAAAAAGAGATAGAGACAGACAAAGAGGGAGAAGAATTTTGGTTTCCTTTTAAGATGTGAAGGATTTGAACACATTTAACTGATAATGAGATGGATCCATTTGAGAGGAGGTAGCTGAAAATGCAAGGAGACAGGGGAGGTGGGGCAGAGTTTACCGAGAAGGTAAATGGATGGGCTCCAAAGCTCAGATGCAGAGTTGGCTTTACAACAAGGGAAGGAGAATTGGTTGGGGGCAGATTTCTAGCTGAGGCAGGTGAAGTTCAAGAGCTCCTACCTGAGGCTTTTAGTAAATCAGTGAAGGACGAAGTGAGTGGCTGGAAGTTTCAGAATAGGTGAGTGAATTGAGTGGAGAAGTGTCCAACAGTATTGAAAACGAACTGTAGCTTTATGAATTTATGGTGAGCCCCAGGTATCCAGTTGGTCTGACCTCCAGCAGTGCCCAGGGGAGAGAGAGCAGATAGTCGAGGGTATCCAGGGAGAGGCGATAGAAGACAGGAGGGCAAGGCATTGGGAATATTGCCAAGAAGGACACCGAATTGATGCCTTGTGGGATCTACACTGGAAAAGGAAGGCTAGAACAAAGAAGGCACTAGATTAGGAAAAGTAAGAGATGACTAGCAAACCTGAGTTCACTTGCTCTGTGAACGTTTCCCCCGTTGTCTTGGGGAGAAGTGATTTCTGCTTTCTGCCTGGTTCCTCAGGCATCTATGGAGATATTACCCCTCACCAAAGGGAGTGGTGATTTGTGTTTATTATGCTCAACAAAACTTTGTTGAACCTACTACTATGTGCTTTCAAAGAATAAAGCAGAGTTATCAGAGCCATTCATAAATAGAATGATTAATAATAATCATAATCATAATAATGCTGAGTTTTTTACTTGCCAAGCAAGGGAAGCCACCAGTGAAGAAATTCACTGACATGGTTTCTGGGAGGAGGAACCTTGGGGTTTGTGTTTTAAGAATGAGGAAAAACAGGGACACCTGGCTGGCTCTGTCGGTTAAGCGTCCAACTATTGGTTTCGGCTCAGGTCATGATCCCATGGTTCCTGAGATCGAGCCCTGCATCCGGGTCTGTGCCAGAGCCTGCTTGGGATTTTTGTCTCCCTCTCCCTCTGCCCTTCCCCTACACTCTCTGTCTCTGTCTCAGTCTCAAAATAAATAAATACGCTTTAAAAAAAAAGAGTTGTCCTCTCCTTTAAAAAAAACAAAGAATTAGGAAAAACCAGTTTCACGGTGGCTAGGCTAATTAAGGATTGACAATAGCACCCTAGATAGGATGGTTTAGAAAGAGTCTTATTGTTCTTTGGTCACAAAAGAGTCTTCAGTGACTGCCAGTATGGGCCTAGCAGCTTGGGTCATGTCAGCTGGTTAGAACCAGTTGAGGGGAAGCAGCATTCAGTTTTGATATGTCCTCAGCAAGACTGCTCTGACATAAACACATTTTCCTTTCATAGCACAATGTGTTGTTTATGTCCTGGGGAAGTAGGGCAGCTCCTGCCATCCTTGGAGCTTATAGCCCAGTGTGGAGGGCAGAAGAATAATCGGGAAGGTAAAGACCAGAGTAGGAAGAAAACAATGGAGGAGATCCAGGCAGCAGGAGGGCCCACAGGAGGGTAGCTGACCCAGCACAGGGGCCAGGCCTCTGGAGACCTGTCTGGTGGCCAGAAATTACCAAGGACAAGTGAACTGGTGGAGGTGGGTGGACGGTTTCAGTGAGGAAGCAGTGCGCAGCCCAGCCTTGAGGCTGGAGAGTCAGGCCTTACACAAGACCTGGATTTGGAGATTCTAGGAGTCAGACAGCCTGGGCATGGACTCTGGGGTCAGTTCGTCTGAGTTAGAACCTCATTCCCCTACTTATTAACTGTGTGACCTTGGGAGAGCTAGTTAACGTCTCCAAACCACAATCTCCTCCTTTGTCAAAAGGCAATTACGGCCACACTTAGTTACAAGGCCTCTGGGATCAAATGAGATAATTAATTGGAAAGCACACTTAGCATGATGCTAGCATGTAATAAGCGCTCAACAAATATCAGCTATTATTACGCAGAGTCAAAGAATGTAAGAGAAGGAAGGAATCTTGCAAAAACATGTAGTTCTACCTCCTCATTTTTCAAAGAGATTAAGTGACATTCCTAAGGTGGGCTGGTTTCTAGAAGAACGGTCCTGGAATCTGGGTGTTCACTTTCTCGGTCTCATCTGATGATAAAGAAGCAATATGTTTAGTGCCTGGGTTCAAATCCCCACTCTGCTACTTACTACTCCATGGCATTAGACACCAGAGTAAACCTGTCTAAACTCCTGCTGTAAATTGGGTGAAATACCTCATTAGGTTGTGGGAACCTACTGAGTGGATCAGCACCTATGTACCCAATTCATTGTAATTCTCCTTACAGGTTGAAGCTCTTATGTAGCCAAAATCCTGTGAAAAAGGAGCCTCTGCCCTGATCTTTTCCTTTTCAATAAGGGATTATACTAGATGATGAGCAGCTAGGATACCAGCAAGAAACCCAGCCAAGGCAACTTCCTTATGGCTCCTTTGTGACGTTTCTTCTCATTAGCTAAAATGACCAAGGCATCACACAGAAGCCAGGTCTCAGGTGAGCACCCTGGAGGACCATGAAATGGTCAAATTTCCCTGTGCATCCTTTGGGTCAGGGAGTGGACCTGGAATTTGTTCAACGTAGCGGGTACAAATTCATTGTCACAGAGTGAGATGTGGGAGGAAAGGGAAAAGTGCATGCGGCTGTTTTGCAGCAGCCGGAACACTGGGAAAGGGAGAAGAGAGAGTTCGGTGGAAACACGGGGTTTGGTGACATGCGGTGGTGGTCTTACACATCCTGCTTAAGAGTTGGGTTTGTTTTTCCCAGACAGTGGGGAGCCATGAGAGGTTCTGGAGTGAGGGAGTGACAAGATTTAAGTGCCTTCAGGGGAGATAAAGCATTAAGGGCAGAAACGGAGATGACAGAAAGGAGACTGGAGAAAAGTAGGGGGATGGGAGAGCTGTTTCAGAAGCAGAACAAGTGTGACCTGATTGGGTGCAGGGCCCAGGAATGCACCAGGGTCAAGGCTACACTGAGGTTTTGGGTCTGTGTGATCAAACAGGAGGCAATGTCATCTTGCCCGAAGATCGTGCTCGGAATCCCAAGTTTGCTCCACATGGTGTCTGAAGCGTGGGGACCTCTAGGTAGGTCAGTACCTACGAACATTATAATCCTCCTTGCACATGGAGGCCCTGTGCGGTCAAGACCCTGGCAGAAAAGGAGTCCCTGCCTTGATTCCTACTGCCCCAAGGTCTCTGCTACTACTGGTCTGTACAGACTCTAACCCAGACGGTCACGGAAGCCTCCTGCTTGTTGTTTCTTGCTCCGTTTTCTCTCCACTTCAATCTACCCTACGTGTCATGTCCAGGAAAAGTAGTATTCTGAACATGTTACTCATCATAAAACCCTGATGGCGCTCTGCCGGCCTCAGTGGTGCTTTTCAAACTATCTGGGGTGAAGGACCAGTTTTAAAAAACATTTCCAGTCCATCATGGGTCATTGTTTTTATAAAATACCATAAAAATTAATTTCCAGAAAAATGAAATTAAAAAAATGTAAAATGTACATCCCAAATATTTATTATTAGATTCAAAAGACATAAATTTATTCTGTCAAATTGCTATAGCTTTTTGTTCTCAATTTCTGTATTTATTGTGGACAGGCGACTTTGCAGAGCAAAGTCATTGCCACCCACAGTGGCAATGGCCTACAGGACAACATTCAAACTCCTTATCCTCCTGTTCGAACCTCCCGTAGTCTCAGCCAAAGTACTTTCTAGGCTTGGTGGCCATTGATCTCTCGTTGAAATGCTCTACCATGTCAATCTGGTTTGCTCACTGTCCTTCAAATTCATCTTCAGATTTCTCACTCTATTTCATGTTCCCCTGGCCCTAGAATGTTCCATCCTGGCTCCCAATCCTTGATGCCTATTTAAATCCTAACAGCAACAGCAGCAGCAGCAGCAGCAGCAGCTCTAAGTTGAGCATCTACTAATTTCCAGGCTCTGTGCTTTTACTCGTTATTTCATTGAATCTGTGTAAGAGATTCAGCAGTGATTTTTGCTGGAACCAGGGGGAAGAGCTCAGCTTCCGGAAATGCCTGTGGTCGTATGGGCTACTGCAAGGGGAGGGATGTCTGAAAGTGGGAACACACAGAGGAGAGGAAACTGAGCGCTGCAGGGACAGCCCCTGCCTCCAGTCCTGGTCTTCTTTGCTTATTCTAAGTGGATGCTAGAATATGCCACCCAGTTCTTCAGTGAGGACAAAAAACTTGTTCTTCAGCCCCTGGGACTGTTGCCTTGGTAGAAGAGAGTCACCTCTCCTGGGTCACGCCCCTTTCCAGGGCAGCCTATTGCTAATGACAGGTTGACATGGGGATGTAATTGCTGTTCCTCTTGGCCCCAACTCAGGACACCTCTGAAGGGTCATCCCAACTTAGAGCTCCAGGCACAGCCAGCTGGGCTCTTTACTGCAAATGCAGCATGCCTCAGCTTCTCCTGCCCTTGCAGGAGCACCCAGCCTGTTGCTAACATTCTTGGCAGGGGTGAGGAACTAGGGCTAATTTCTTTACATAGGAGAGTGAACCATTGGGGTGTGGAGTGGAGCAGATGGAGAAGAGGAAGAATCACAGAACTAGAACGTGGCGTGGGAAGGAGTTTCAAGAGGTCAGTGGGTCCAAAGCAAGATGGGGAGAACTTCAAAACCTTGCCATAGGAGGAACAGTTGAAGGAAGTGAAAATATTTGGTAGAGAAGGAAAGATTAGGAGGATTATGACTGCATTCTTCGCCTATTTATAGGCAATTGAGGATCAAATCCTTCTTCTGGGTCTCCCCACGGACCTTCTACAGGTCATTCCTGCCCATTTACATCAGGTCATATCGCTCTCTAGCTGAAAACCCTCCAGTGGCTTCTCACCATACTATTTATACCCTTTTCTTTTTTCTTTCAGAGAGAGAGAGAGAGAGAGAGAGAGAGAGCGCCTGAGCAGGGGAGGGGCAGGGAGAGAATCTTTAAGCAGGTTCCATGCCCAGCACAGAGCCTGACGTGGGGTTCCATCTCACAACTGTGAGACCATGACCTGAGCTGAAATCAAGAGTTGGATGCTTAACTGACTGGGTCATCCAGACGCCCCTTGTCATACTATTTATAGAACACAACTGTCTTGTCAATGACCTGGAGGTCTTTCATAATCTGGTTCTTGCTTTCACTTTCCCACCGCATCTCTTCTGTATCTTCCCCTCTCCTACTCTTCTAGCTGCACTGTCCTTCTTTTTGCTGCTCACTGAATACGCCAGCCCACTGTGACCTTAGGACCTTTGCACCAGCTGTTCTCTTTGGTAGTTCTTCTATGAACTCTTTATTCACTCTCATTTCCCTTTTTTGTTCAGTCTTGAACCAAAGGTTATTTCCTAAGAAATATTCCCTTGATGAGTTCCTACCTCATTGCCCTATTTTGCATCCTTCCTAGCACTCTTTGCTCCCTGAGATGGTTTTGCATCTTTGCTTATTATGAGATTCTGTCTCCTGACTATCTCTCATAAAGAATGCAAACCTCACATGGAAAGAGATGTGTCTGTCTAGCTCGCCACTGTAACTCCAGCATGTGGTATGGTTGTGGCACACAGCAGGTGCTCAATAACTATTTGTTGAGTAAAATAATGAATGAGCACAGGCTTAAAAAGCAGCTTTAGAGTGAGGAAGTGGACAATTTGTAGAGCAGACTTTTGAAGCTGTAGTTGGTAGGCTTAAGGCCTCACCATGGAGGTGCATGTCACTTAGCAGGGAACCAGCAGGCCACTGGGAATGTGGGAGTTACAGTCAGATAGATCAGGATATGAATCTTGGCTCTGCCACTTCCCAGCTGACCACGAGCCTTGGACAGTTTCCTCGACCTTGAAAAGCTTCAGTTCTCTAATCTGTAAGGCTAGGAGTATGAGCTGAAGCCACTCCATATGGGCACTGGGTTAATTACACTTGGAAAGCCCTCAGTGAGTGCTGGGCACTTAGCAAGTGCTAAATAGATGTTAGCTCTGCAATTTGGCTGTTGAGTTTCTGTTGTTCCAGAGATTACAGGTCCTACCTCCACTACCTCCATGAGGCCACAAGAGCTGGGGACTCACGTGGGTTCTGGGGACTCACATGCAAGTTCCTTGCATTCAGGGGTGCGTGGTGGGGGTCGTGAGTTACCATCAAGACTGTTCCTTGTCCACTTCCTGCCACTGACACAAGCCAGAGCTGATCTCCTGGGATTGGAGCCAGGTGAGGAAACGGTGAGCAGTTTCTTCGCAGGACTTCTAGCTGTTGCAAAAGTCCCAATTATTGTACACATTACTCCAATCTGTGCTACTGTGTGACTCTGAGTGTGTTTTGTGAGGAGGCAGCAGGCGAAAGCTGGCATCCTGCCTGGAGCAATTCTGAACTGGGGGTGGGTGGAGCCGGGAGGGAGAAATCCTGTGTGTGGAGGCGCCCACTTTCCGCTGGTCCTGCACCTTCCTTCCTCTGGCTAACACGCAGGTGTGGGTTTATGCTTCCTGACCCAGGAAAGAGCTAGTCATTGTCAACTAACATGATGGAGGGGACACTATTGCACAATAGGTAAATACAGGCTGAGGCTATCATCTCTATGTCCCTTCTGCCCTTTTTTGATGGCAAGGGAGATTTCTTTCTTCTGTTCAGATGACAACAGCAGTTGACACTATCCATATAATGAAGGAAACACCTACATGGCACATACTTATTGCAGGCTGGGCCAGTCCTGAAGCACTTCACCGGTGTCGCTGGTATAATCCTATGGGGTGGCTAGCATCATCACCCCCAATTTACAGGTGAGTGAAATGCTCCTCAGTGAGGTTAGTAACTTGCATGGGTTTATGCCTCCGGTGACGGGCAAGGCCAGGACAGCAACCCAGGCAGTCTAGCTCCAGGGTGTGTACTCGATCGCCAGGGGATTTTTAAGGGGATGGTTTGCTTTGTCTGTGGTGGGATTCCTATCACCGTGATGACACTATGATAGGAAAAGATAAGATTCAGTAGGCAGAGAGGGAGAGGTCCCTGGGTGGAGAAAAACACATATTTCGGAACAATACTGGGAGTGTCTGACCACAGCAAACCCCCTCTTAAGAATGTAACAGACCCCGCCTACTCCCCCTCAGGTTTCCCTCAGGAATTTGACAAAAGACTTCAGTAATAATAAGTAGACCATAAAACATATGGTCTACAATTAAAACGGGTATGGCCATAGACCACCCCTCACACGATGGAAACGAACCAATCAGGAATGGACAACCCAGTACGTAGAGCAACCAGTCAGTAAGGGTAGGACCTGAGAAGGAATAATGGAGAAGGGAAGGGCATGCTGACCAGAGCCTTACAAAACAAGGACCCTCCCCTATAGTCCTCAGGCATTCACTTTCGAATGTCCCCTCTCTGTAAAGAGAGCTTTCCTACTATTCTTCCTTTTTGATCTTATACTCTAACAAACTTGTGCCTGATGCTCATTTTGTGTCCACCTCTTCATTCTTCCAAGCGGTGAGTCAACGAACACTGAGTATTGCAGTAAAAAGTCCTTCAACAACAGGGGTCAATAACCAAGCTAGGCAGAGAGGTCTCTGGCATGTATTTAGTGTCTCCTCTGTGTCTGGCTTGGAGCTAAGCGCTCTGCCAAGAGCCTCTCACGTCATGCTCCTGACACCCCTGCCAGCTAAAAGAATCATCCTGTTTACCAGACAAATATACTGGGATTAGAGAGATTGGGTAACTGGCCTAGGTCTCCGGGCTGGTGAGGCAGGAGCTGGGAATCCAGCAGGCCGAACTACCCCAACCCAGAACTCTTCAGGGCTTACCAGGACCAGTTTTCCAAGGGATTAAACCTCGGGCACTGGATTGGACCAGCTGACTTCTGGGGTCCTAGCTAATCTGAGATCGCCAGGGCCCAAGTGTCTGACACCTAACTCCACAAACTCTTGAATAGAGCTGCTATACCTGGTTTCTAGGCCAAAGAAGTAGTCATTACATTTCAGATATTTTACTTAGGGAAGTATTTCGCTTCCCAGCCTTTTTGCTCAGTGAAGGCTTCCTTCACTACTCTGTCTAACCCCTCACCCCCAACATTCCCTGTCTTGGTTTCCTATGCCATTTTTCTCTACAGCTCCTATGGCTCATCTAACATACCCATCTATTGTTTATTTTTTATGGTCTCTGTTAAAATGTAAGATCAAAAAAGGCAGGAATTTTGACTGTTTTGTTCAGGCTCTGTCCCCAGTGCAG
This sequence comes from Paguma larvata, assembly GCA_030068075.1. NCBI lineage: Eukaryota > Metazoa > Chordata > Mammalia > Carnivora > Viverridae > Paguma > Paguma larvata. The sequence continues at coordinate 63,044,036 of CM057832.1, forward strand.
TACAAGACAGTGCCTGGCACATAGTAGGTGTTCAATAAATGTTCCACAAATCAGTGTATGAACTCCCTTAAGACAACAGCTTGTGGCTACCAAGAGATCAGGATGTGGTCTACTGAGTCTCTGGCTTCAGGAGGGCATTCAGGAGACACTTCCCTGTATCTGCGACTTTTTTTCTGCCAAACGCAGATATTGAAAACTGTGGTCTGCCAACAACTCTGGAATTATAGGACTCATCAAAGCCTGAATTAAGGAACTAGCCATGGGCCATCGGACAAGTGAGGCACAGGGATGCCATTTCTCTGGAGGTTGGTGAGAAGAGCCAGGTCACAGGCTCAGCAGATTGGCAGAAGGCAAGGGGCAGGGGGTGAGGAGGGGACAGGTTAGGCGGCTAGCCGCAGCCGCTAGGAGCACGAGCGCAGAGACCCGGCCTCTTCACCCACCAACCCGGCCGCAGGGAGCACTAACGTAATTGTCGAACTTCGTTTTACAACGAGGGGAGGGGCGTTCAGGGCTGTACCTCCGTGACAGGGTCGTTGCGGGGACTGACGGAGATCATGCAGTCGGCCCTGAGGACCGCTCCGCAAGACCGGGGGCCGTGGGCAGACAGCGCGCAAGCGCGGTGAGGCGACAGCAGAGGAAGGACAGGTGGCGGCGCCTGGAGGCAGAGCCTGCGGTCGGGATCCCGGACTTCAGCCGCGGATCGGCGTGGGCGGAGCCGCAATCCGAGCTGGGCGGAGGCCCGGGCGCGGAGGTGTTCCCGGGGGCGGGGGGCGGCAATCTGTGTCTATAGGCTCCCCTAGGACACACCGCCTGAACCTAGCCTTGGCCAGTTACGCTCTGAGTGGTACGGACACGCGGCGCGGTTGCTCGGTGCTCTAGCCGCGTCCAGCCGTCCGCAACTGCTGCCTGCACCTGCTGCTGCCCAGCCCGTCTCAGCCCGGCCTCAGCATGACGGACCGGGCGGCCTTCGACACGAATATCGTCACCCTGACCCGCTTCGTCATGGAGGAGGGCAGGAAGGCCCATGGCACAGGCGAGATGACGCAGCTGCTCAACTCGCTCTGTACTGCGGTCAAAGCCATCTCCACCGCCGTGCGCAAAGCCGGCATTGCGCACCTGTGAGTCAGGCCTCCGGCCATCCGGCAGCAGCGTCCTGTCTGTCTGTCCTGCTGGGGATGTGTGGTCCCCTTCCTCCTGCTGTCAGCCTGACAGATGGGAGTCTGTCTCTCTCTTTCTCTTTTCCTGGTAGCCTCTTTCATCCAAAGCCTGTCCAACTGCATTTATGCCCTGGTTCCCCTCCTTTGAGCTTGCGGGTGCCCCCATGGTGGGGGGGGGGGGTCTGGCTCACAGTTCACAACCGTCTCCATTCTGCAGCCCTCTCCTCTGGGCTGAGCAGCCTGCCTTTAAACCAACTTTCAGCCTCCCCATGGTGAAACTGGCTGGCCGGGCTGAGCACCTGGCCTGCGCACCATACCCAACCTGGCCTCATACAGGAGAGTGCCGGCACCGATGCCTCCTTTCCGTTTGTCGTCTTTGACCTCCTTCACTTCCTCTGGAATTGGGGTCCCAAGTCACATTTCTACTTTAGTACCTCCTTGACCCTAAACGAGTCCCCTTAGGAAGAAAGGAAACCCAAGGTAGGCTGGAAGGAAGCCAGAACTCCCGAGAGTAGCAATGCTTGCGGCTGAGGAGGTCTGGGGTGTCTGAGAGGTGCATTTCTAAGAAGTTCTGTGGTAGGTGGTGCAGATGAGGAGAATCTGGAAATCACGTTGTGTGTGTAGCAGAGGAATCTTGGGACATGGGGTTCAAAGGGCACCTTCTTATGAGGGTTTTGTAAGTAACACAGATACCCTTTGGTATACGCTGGTGTGCACAGGTTTTATATTTAGACTGGTCCTTGCCTTAGCTGAGGTGGGTTTTCAGACTGCCCACACTGCTTCCTGACGTTTCCTACACTTAAGAAACTGTAAAAATGTGCGTGATGCTCATAGCTGATATGAAAAAGTATAACCCCGACGACCTGGATTCCTTTCCTGGTGAGCTGTCTGGCTTTGGTCCCACACAGTGGATTGGTGGAGCTAATTCTTTAAAAAAAAAATTTTTTTTTAATGTTAATTTTTGAGATAAAGACAGAGCATGAGTGGGGGAGGGGCAGAGAAAGAGGGAGACACAGAATTTGAAGCAGGCTCCAGGCTCTGAGCTGTCAGCACAGAGCCTGACGCGGTGCTCGAACTCACGGACCGCGAGATCATGACCTGAGCCAAGGTCGGATGCTCAACCAACTGAGCCACCCATGCGCCCCTTGGTGGAGCTGATTCTTAAAAAAGGGGGTGTTGATCACATTTATTCAGATGATAAGCAGAGACAGGCCTTGCTGGGATGGGACAAGTATGTTAGGAAGGTGTTGGCTCAATTACTATTTCACCTAGAGCCACTCTTAATAATACATTTCTAAGGAGCCTTGGCTTTAGGAAACACTCAGTTAGCTCAGATTTAATTAACAAGTATAGGTGCCCTCACCACCTTTCTTGCCTTTGAGGACCAGGGAGCTTTGTGAAAAAGGGTGCTTGGCATTTCTTGTATTGTTTAAAAAATGTGTCAGTACCTTTCACAATCCCCAAAGACTCAGAAACACAAGATGTGCTCTGAGGTGTTTCTTTCCTACCTTTTAAACAGCCTCAGCCTTAGAGGGACCTGGACAAAGAGTACTAAATAAAATATGTATATTTTGAGACTAGATAGTCATAAAAATATCAGGTTAAACAAATATTACTGTCTTGGGGCACTTGGGTGTCTCCCTCCATTAAGTGTTCGACTCTTGATCTCAGCTCTGGTCTGATCTCAGGGTTGTGAGTTCATGCCCCACATTGGGCTCTGCGCCAGGCACAAAATGTACTTAAAAAAAAATATTGCTGCTGTTATTACTATAAGCTGCCTAATAAGTTGCACTTTTTGGCAAAACTTCAAACTGCTCAAAAGAACAAAAAGGAAAAAGTGAAACCCATCTCATGTCCATTTCCTGGGGTATTGGCTATTAATAATTTACTGGTTATTTTCCCAGATGCTTCTTTATACTCATATAAATATATACATGGGTATGTATTTACATATGTATATAGTCTATATGTAATATAGCAAACAAAATGGAATCACACTTAATATATTCTTCTGCAGTTTGCTTTCATCATCCTTCAATGTCAGGACATAGAAATCCACCACCTTCTTTTTAACTGTTGTGTAGTGTTCCATGAGCTATTTAGTGTATCATGGGCTATTTAACCCTTCCTCTATGGTAGGGCATTTCACAGTTCTTTGTTTCAAGCAGTGTTATACTTATGGAGCAGGGGTTGATGCCTGGTTGTGTGGGTAGTTGAGAGGGCAGGACCAGGAACCTGGACGCTTCTGAACCCCTGTGGGAAAATGAGAACTAGGCTATCTCAACATGACATAGAGTCAGCTGGGCAGGCAGCAATAAGACAAGATCTCAAGCCAGGCCTCCAAATCACATTCATTATGGGCTTTGATACCTGGATGAAAAGGCTAGTGTACCTGCAAATAACTTGTTACTGCTGAAGACTTGCCCTAGGAGGGCGTGTACCCAGAGGAACAAGATGATTGTAGATTTGCAGGAACCTCATAGGAGCCAGTTTATAGAGCTCAGTCACGATGGCTCCCCAGGGACACATCAGTTTAAAAGCAGAGCCTGGAGTGCGCTGTCTCTCTTTCTCTCTCTCTGTCTCTCTGTGTCAACCAACAGTTGCTATTGTAGCCAGTTTCATTGTGGTTGATAAGACATTCATAAAATCCGAGTTTTAAGCAGAAAGACCCAGAAGTCACTTAGTCCAGCCCCTCTTTCTGTAGATGAGGGCCCTGAGGGCAGGGGAGCTGAGGTGTGTAGGCCTGTTGCCCAGGCTGCGAGTCTTTATACCACATGTCTCTGACTTTATTTTTCAGAAGTCTGTTAAAGCTCATCTAACTCTAAGTCTTACCTGTTAATTTTATTTTTGATGCTAATTAAGAATTGTACCTCAAGAAGCCATTGTGTTTCTAGAAAACCTGTTCTTGAAGGTTTATCTCTGTGCTTCTGCCTCCCCACCACCCATTCTCTGGAGAGAAGTTAATGCCAATATATATAAGGGGCAACCCGCCTTCTGTTCTCCCAGGAGAACAGTCAGCAGCCTGTAGGTGGATCTGATGAATTGATGGTTCAAACTGAAGTGTTTGCTCATGTCTTTGTTTTCACTCCTTTGGGAGAAAGTGGTTCTCCAGTGACTTAGGCTTTTGCTTTAGGCATATGAAGTTGATTTCTCTTTGTACATGTTTCCAAATCATTGCCTGAAGAATTCGCTGGTTCTATTTAATTCAACAGAAAGTTATTGAACACCCACAATGTGCAGAATTCTAGAGGAGATTGAGAGATGAGAACAACAGAGAGCTTATGCTGTAAGACAAGTATAGAATTAGTTACAAAACACAACGGAATTCCTGAAAGATGCTTTCATAGAGGTGCCAAAAATACGATGTGGATGGATGCAAAGGATTGTGGGGGCATTGAGATGGGCATTGGCAATGAACAGGGAAAGATGGTCCTAAGGCCTGATGGCCGGAGAGCATTTTGAGCTGGGCAGTTGTATCAGGGAAGGTAAGGGGTGGGAAGATATTTCTGAAGAATATGCTCATTTAGTTTGACTGAGCATGGAGCACATGAGGGGGGCCATTTGTGGATGTTAAATTTGAGTGTGTTGGAGAGCATCCAATGGTGGGGTGAATACTTTATATTTGGGGGTGCATGCAAAGAGATGAGAGTTATAAGTTGTTGAGTGAGTCAGTGGCATGATTAGCAGTTAATCTGGGGAAGATACGATTGGAAGTATAGACTTGGAAGACAGAAAGCTGCAATATGGGGAAAAGCCATTGAGGGTAGGGAGTGAGGAAAGCAGTGAGCAGAGCTGGAGCATTGGAGGGGAGTGGAGAGAGAGCCCGGGGGAAGTTTTGAGTGTGGATTCGGGGAGAAGAGTGGTGAGGTTCTCAAAGAGAGGGTTCTAGCAATTGAGAGTAGGACCATGCCATTAAAAACAAAGCAAAACAAAACCCCAAGCCAGAATTCCAAAGCAGAAACTGGTATTAGAGGCTGGGGATGGATGAGAAGGTGATTCCAACATTTTGGAAACATTAAACTTTATGCGTTGGAGCGCTATGTAGTTGGAGATGTTGTTTAGCCTGCCATTGGATGGGCAGTGTGGGCTTAGGGCAAGAAATCCTGCCTCAAGGTTTGGCCACTGGATTTTGGCACCTTTGCCCTGAGGCAGAGAGGAAGACAGTGGGGGGGTGGTGGTGGTGGTGGTGGTGGGGGTGGGGGGGTGGGGTGGGGGGGTGGGTGGTGGTGGTGGGGGTGGGGGGTAGGGGGGGTGGGGAATCAGGACTGGATTTAACAGAACATTCAGGACTTCAGGATACATTTTGGGGAGCAATGGGGTTGGGCTCCAAGTCCTTCTGTGCCATTCAGTTTCCGTGAGGATTTGGGTAATTGATGGAAAATCTCTGAGCTTCAATTTCCCCACTTACAAGATGGAGACCACTGTTTTTTTTTTTCAACCTCAGAACGTTGTGTGAGGATGAATTGAGTTCATTAAACAAGTACCAATATCGTCATTAATTTGTTAGACTGAAGATTATTATTATTTTTGTCGTAAACTGATATATCTTCCTATTTTGCCTTTCAGTCTGTGGTAGTTATCCATGTGCACCCATACATCCCCAGGAACGTATTCCAGGATAGAATGTTATATATTAGAGCAACGTTGCGCTATCAGGTCGATTACAGGAAGTCTATACTACACACGTGGTATCCAGAAAAGTTGCTTTAAAAAATTTTTTTTAAATGTTTATTTTAGAGAGAGAGAAAGAGCACAAGTAGGAGAGGAACAGAGAGAGGGAGACGCAGAATCCAAAGCAGACTCTAGGCTCTGAGCTGTCAGCACAGAGTCTGATGTGGGGCTCAAACCCACAAACTGTGAGATCATGACCTGAGCCAAAGTTGTACACAACCGAGTGAGCCACCCAGGCGCCCCAATAGCATTCTTTAAAAAAATTTTTTTAAAGTGTTATTATTTATTTTTGAGAGAGACATACAGAACATGAGTGGGGGAGGGGCAGAAAGAGGGAGACACAGAATCTGAAGCAGGCTCCAGGCTCTGAGCTGTCAGCACAGAGCCAGACTCTGGCTTGAACTCACAAACTGTGAGATCATGACCTGAGCCGAAGTCGGACACTTAACCGACTGAGCCACCCAGGCGCCCTTTCAACAGACTTCTGATGTGACCCTTGGATATCCCTATGTGGGTGAACAGTTGGTCATTTACCTAGAATCTGTCAGTAACAGATGTTGTTACCTTCCACTGCAGTGATAAGGATTAAATAATAATCCGCCTGCCTTTCTCTTCAGGTGGGCGCTCATGAAAAGGAGCTCTTTCATTTGGTTCTTTTGCTTGCTGTCTAGTGTGCTGTCTGCTGTCCTGTTGACACCAGGAAGAAATGCTTCCGGAGAGTTCTTCCCTGAGAGGGGTGCTGGCTCTAATCCTGGTCTCTCGGGCTGTGTTCAGAAATGTTGCTACAGGCGGCTTTCCCCTGATCATCATAAATCACAGACTTTACGGCTGTGAAATAGCTCATCCGTTCTAGAAACCATGTGCGAATTTGAAACACAATGCTAATATTTAATCCAAATTTCTAAGGCTTTTAAAATACTGGCCAAATTTAGCCTGTCCTTTTAAAGAGTTCCCTCTTATAAGAATTAAAGCAATGTAGGTTTTTCAAATTTTCAGTGAAGTTTACAGTGCAAGTGAAGATATATTGTAGGTAGCAACTTTTCAAATTGATTTTTGCTCCTCAGCCTCCATAAAGAGAACTCTTATGTCTCTAGGGGTTTAAAAAGGAACAATGACAAGGGCTCAGACCCTGACAGGATGCTTCCCACCCTTGGGAATACTTGGACTGCAAGGCCAATCAATTTGAAGAAAAATGAAGTGCATTTGAAGGCATTTCAAATGCAATACTATCCCCATTAAGACGCTCTTCAAATGCAAACTTTGAGCCCTTTCTTTTGTTGTCAGTTACCTGTGACACAGTTCTGCACTGGCTGACTTCTCAAAAGTTGCCTGCAAAACTGGTTTAGAGGTCATGGTTGCCCCTCCCCCATTGTCAACTAAAGTTTACTCAGTGGAGGCCTGTGGGCTTCCCTTGAGAACAACATGGCTGACGTTTGGCTGCTGTGAACCAGGTGCATAGGTGGATTAACCCTTACCCTTACAAAATGTGGAAGCAGAAAAAATCCATGAGGGAGTTTGAGACACCTTGATATATAATCAGAAAGAGGGAGAGACAGAATTCGGAGCCAGGTGTCTCTGGTGCAGTGTTCTTGCTAGGACCCACCTTGGTTCTCAGCATGAGTGTATTATTTCCAAGGAAAATTAGGAATGCGAACGGAATGATAACCCTTCTTGCTCACTCACCTATATATGCCATGCTCTATTCTAAGCCTATATCAATTCATTTATCCCCACTTTCTCCATATACTACCAAGTAGCTATACTTAATTTTCATTTTTACAGATGAACTATAGGTCAGAGATGTTAAGTGACTTTCCTAGGCTTGCTTAGCCTGTGACAGAGCTAGGACTTGAACTTCAGTAATCTAGAGTTCCAGCCGTGTGATGAGGTTTTGGGGTGATGGTGGGGTTTGGAGCTGACGGCCAAGAAAGAATTCTTGAAGATGTCTTTGGTGCAAAAAAGGTGATTTTTATTAAAGCATGGGGACAGGACCCGTGGGCAGAAAGAGCTGCACTAAGGCAGTGAAGAGTGGCTCCTTTTTTACTATGGGGCTGGGGGAGGTTATGTCCAAAGGGAACTTTCTAAAGAGACTTCCATACGCTAAAGACTCATGGATTACTGGAGGCCTAGCTATTGTCAAGCCAAGGTTGTTTTTCCCTTTAGCAAAGCATTAACATTGAGACAGTAGGGAGTTCCTGGAGAAACTTTTTGCTCTGCCTGCTTCAAGGGTCTGTCAATGGGCTGCAGGTTATATGGAGATTCAATTTTATCTGCCATTTTCTTCCTTCCTTTGTTCCCCCACATCACTATGGAGGGAAGGGTGATGTTGGGGCTTCAGAAAAGAGAGTCTATAGTTTCTGGAAATTAGGCTGTTGATAGTTTGCCTTTCTCTTGTAATTTACTAAGATATTTGTAAACTGATGGAGACTCTTACCAGTTTAGACATCTGTTCTTGGGCCCCCAGGATTGCCTGGGGAGGGCAGGGGGGGGGTGCATAATGCTAGTTTGTGCTTGGCCCTCGGCTTACCTTATGCTCCCTCATCACGTGGAGTTAAAGCCCGTGGTGTATTCCCTTTCCCTCTGTGATAACTTGCATTTAGGAAAAGCTTCGTTGGCAAGTCAAGTGACCAGCTCGGTCACAACTAATGTCCCCGTCTCTGCATGATCAGTGCCCAACTGTTACTGGGTCCTCTGGGTGGGGTGGAGGAGGGAGCTCAGCCTAGAGGCTTATAGCTTTCTTAGGGCAACCCATTTCTTCACCCTTTGGCTTGTTTCTCTTTCTCCACTGATCGTAAAGCATAGTTGGCCTCTGGAAGGCTTTTTTGACAGAATTGTATCATGGTCTCCCCACAACCTTGCAACCTCATTTACTGCCTGATTCTGGCCCCAGGGAACAGCAGATTGGGAACTGATCTAAGAAAAACCCTGGTGGTGTGTGAAAGGGTCGATGGTTCCTGCCCTCTTGTTCACAACAGCTGGCACAAAAGTTGCTTCTAAACCAGGCCAGGCTGCCAGCCTCTGCTGGGCTCTTCTGGAATCTGCCTAGAATTCTGTATTGGGGAACACGGTTGATTCACTTTCCAAGCCCTAGTTCAAGTGGCCAGGCAGAGGCATGGGCCGCCTCCCTAGAAGCCAAGGCCCACATCTGCTATCCATCCCATAGGCAGGTGACGCTGCTCTCTCCTTGTGGCCATCGGAATACACAGCGAAGGCTCGTTGTCATCTATCCTTTGGGGACTTTGAGGAATGATGACCGATCGGAAGGCAGACACTTCTTGTTTCAAGAGGGTTTCTGAAAACTTGCAGAGAAAATAAGCTCCATGTGTTCTTCAGCTAATTAGTTCCGTGAGGATATTTCTGAAGGCTTTTCTCCTCTGTCAGAGTTGCAGGAGCCTTGCATGCTTCCGGCTTTTCACTGGGCTGTGGAAATGTGTTCCCTCAGCGCCATCTTGCAGCTCTTCTGAGGCCCCCTCCTGCGGTGTGTTGGGAGAAGCCCGACTGAGCATTTGCCCTGCCTGGCTTACCATCCCTGAGTGGAATAATGCAGGGCAGTGCGACAAACACGAGTCACGGGTAACTTCATGTGCTAAGACAAAATGCAAGGAATACCCAGTGCTAATGTTATTAACTTGGTTGTAATTACTATCGACATGGCAGTCTGGGAACTCGTTCTCCTGACCTCTGATTCTACCTCAGAATCACTTTCCTGTGCTAAGACTTTCTTAACACCAGGGGAAACCATGCCACAAGATGACCTAGGAAAGTCATAAAGTACCTGAACTTTGAGTTTGAGGGGCCCAGAATATCCTATCTCCCTATAGAGATACTGGAGGATAGTTGGGGTCCTTGTTGTTAGAACAGAGGAGGGACCCACAATGAGGTAAAAAGGAGAAAGGGAAAGGTAACCACCCAACTTTGCAGGGAGCTGGAGCCAGAGAAGTGGCCAGTTATCTGCAGTGGTTTGGTGGGGAAGATGGCCATTTCAGCGCCAGGTATAATGTGTCCCTAGAGTGTTATATGGCACACCCGATACCCATTACCCGTAAGTGGTGCCACCCTCCGTAACCCAGGGCAGGAGTTTAACACACTGAGCAGCAGTAAGGAACCAGGATGGTGGTCCTGGCCATTCAAGAGCACTTACTTGTTTCTTGTTTGTCTCACTCGCTTGATTATAAGCTGTACGAGGGCAGGGGTCTCATTGTCTTGCTCCACACTGTAACCCCAGCACTCAGAACATCTCCTGGGGCATGATAAATATGGTGAAATGGATGAACACTCACACGAGCCTCTAGGAAGCCTTTGAGCCTGACTGCTCTTCACTCATCTTGCTGAATGAGGTACCTGAGCAGGTGGACATGGGCCAAAGTGTGAAATAGGCCTTTCCATGCCTGCCTCGGGTGCCTCTGCCCCAGCCTCCCAGGCCTCTGTGGAGCTGTCCCCATGGGCCTGCCCCTCTGGGGACCATGCCAGTGGTTTTCCCCGGCACTCTAAGGCGTGGAATGACCTTGAAAGTCCATTGCTCCTAAACTCATTCCTTCAGGCGCAGGTTTCTGCTCTCCTGGTGAATGGGTGAATGGCATTCACTCATGCAACAAGTGTTTGTTGAGGGCCTACTATGTGCTGGCAGCCGGGACACAATGGAGGAAAACATACCCTCTGTCGTCCTCCTCTCAGGAGTGAAGGATAAACCAGCCAAGCTAATGTGATGAGGAATGAAGTCTGGGGGCTCTCTGAGACCCCCACTCCCCTCCCTCAGCAGATGCAGCTCTCTAATGAGGGCTCCCTTGAGAGAGCAATCAAGATATTTAACATTTTTTCTCACCTATTCCATGCCAAAGTCTGTGCTAAGCCCTCTGCATGGCATGAATTCTCTAGGACTGCAGGAGGTATCACTGCCCTCAGGGGGCTCGTGCACCAAAGGAGACACAGAGAGGAAAGCGACTTGCAGAGGTGAGGTCTGAGCCATGTCTCTGTCAGAGAGCTCCGGTTCCTTTCCATCAGCCTGTTCGCCTGCCTGAATCCATAGTGACTTTAAGTGAGGACATCTCGGCTCAAAAGGAGCGACAGTGAGGGCGATGTATTTGGATTGGTGGCCCTGCCAAGCCCCTCTCGTTCCACCCAGAATCCGGCTGCCTTCTTTCTCCACCAGCATCGGCCTCACCCGTGAGGTGAGAGAAAGATTATGTGGAGAGAGGGCCAAAAGCCCAGACCACAGGCTACAGCTTTGGGTCTGACAGATCCCTCGGTCTTTGACTCACAAATGAGGAGTGACATGGTGGGAAGGGGGGCAGTGGGCAGAGGGCTGATGGGATGGGACACTGTCCCCAGGTGGGCAGGTGAATGACACTGAGGCGGGCTTGCTGGGAAGCCGGAGTTACCTTCTGGAGACCGTCAGGCCAGGCCAGACATTTCGGGTGGGATGGCTCCCAGTGTTGGCTCAGGTTTGTCCAGCCAGAGACATGTGAGTTCTGTTTAGAGAAAATGCATTTGCAGGAGTTGAAGCAGGGGCTACTGGGACCATCGGTTCCCGGGCAAATGCTCCCGGCAGCCTCAGCCAGGGCCGCCATTGTGCCCCTTGTCACCCGCTTTCAGCTGTTTGGTGGTCTCTTCAAGGCTCCTACTTACCCCCCACCCCTGCCCGGCCTCTTCTCCTGGCCTGTGCATCCTTTCTCTAAAACTTTTCCCTCTTCTCAGTGTTCCTGCTCAACCCCGGGCTGGGACAACCTCCCTCTTACTTCATTCTAGCAAACTAGGCTGCATTTTGCACAAGCCACTCTGCTTCTGGGATTTCTGCAATTACTGACTTACAAGTACCTTGAAAATAAGGTAGAAACTCCAGACTTACCACTTCCTGCAGCCCTGAGAGGCCTGGCCCGGGAGGCAGAGTAAACTTCTTGCCTCTACTCTGCTTCTCCAGTTTGGACAAGCCCATTGGTGTCTGGGAGTGAGTTTCTTTCTCTATAAACTGAGTTGTTGGGACCAGTCAATATTTTCTTTCAGGAGCTTTAAGCTATAAAATCATTGCCTCCCTTGGCTGCTCACATTTCAGGCTCCCCCCACCCAGAAGGTGCTGTGCCTCTCAACTGACTCATTATACATTAAACCTGCGCATCAAGGAGGTAAAGATTGGTTTGGGGGGAGGCGAGAAAGACCAATCCTTTTAATATATAAAGCACAGATAAACACTATATTTGTAGTGTTCAAATTAAAATTTCATGGAGTAGTGTGATTAGGAAAAAAAGCTAAAAAGCCTTCTTAGGGGCCATTAAAAAAAGGTTGAGAAACATGGATTTAACCACAAAGATGTGCTGAGTACCTTGACAGGTACTGGACAGGTTAATATTTGCTTCTGGTTAGGAGTCAATCTAGGGAGATGACCACGACTCTTCCTTCCTGTCTTTTAAATCCTCCTGATACCTGTTTCCAGTGGGTTTATAGGTACATAGGCATATTCTGGTGGTCATGGCTTATATTTGTGTGGCTTCTTTCCCCTCTAGCTATGGAATTGCTGGCTCTACCAACGTGACAGGGGATCAAGTGAAGAAGCTGGATGTCCTCTCCAATGACCTGGTTGTTAACATGTTAAAGTCATCCTTTGCCACCTGTGTTCTTGTGTCAGAAGAAGATAAGCATGCCATTATAGTAGAGCCCGAAAAAAGGGTAGGTCTGCATTTCTACTATTGAGGGGTTTAATGGAACCATTTTCTTCCTAGCTTTATAAATGGGTCCACTGTTCAGCCAGGCTGGCTTCCTAGGAATCGTCCTAGCTCCTTCCCAAACCATCAGTCATCATTCACAGACTCCACCTCACTACCGTATCTGAAATTTATTCACTGTCTGCACCATAGTTCATGCCAATATCATCCCCACCACTGAACTCATACACTGGAGAGACTCTTATGTACTCCCACTCATCCCCAACCCCAAATTTTTGTTGTCATGGTCAAGTCTCTTCAAAGTCTGGCTTCTGTTAACTACCTCTTTTGCTTCATCACCACCTACCAAATAGCCAACCTTCACAGCCACCTTTCTTGCCAATCTCAACTGCTCTCGGGGAGCCTGGGTGGCTCGGTCGGTTAAGCATCCGACTCTTGATTTCAGCTCAGGTTGTGATCTCACGGTTCGTGGGTTCAAGCCCCATGTGGGGCTCTGTGCTGACAGCATGGAGCCTGTTTGGGATTTTCTCTCTCTCTCTCTCTTTGCCCTTTCCCCATTTGTGCACTCTCTCTCAGAATAAGTACACGTTAGAAAACCTGCTTTCAATTCCTATCACTGAGTTATGCATTTTAATTTATTTAGATCCCATTAATTTGATTGCTTCTTGAAGGCATTGATGGGTTATATTCTTTTCTGTATGCCAGCATCTAGCACAGTACCGGGCAGCTCGTAGGGGCTCCACAATAAATTGTTGTTGAAGTAGTGAGTATAGTTGAAGAACAACAATTGTACAATTAAAAAAAAAAAAACCTTTGAGATGTGATGTGCAGTTATATGGGCTTTCTGTCTTTCCCTGTTTGAGATGAACTGGGGACAGGAAGGAGTAACATTGGAAGATGAATTTGAAGAGGTTGCCTGATATCCAGTCTTGACCTTTATAAGAGGGGTGGGAAACCATATCGGACTGACTTGTTTTACATCATTCCTAAAGTACCACTTCACGTCAAATTCAAAGTTCATGTTTCCCTCTGCTGGGCTTCTCAAGGTACTTGGCAGTTTTAGGCATGTGGATTGAATTTTGTGTTTAATATCCTCTATCAGTTACCTCAAACTTCCCTGACTGTAATGTGCCTTGGTAATAGGCATGTTTCTATTTTCCAGATGACAGCTTCCTTTGCATCAGTCAGGGTGATTTGTTAAGAGCAATAGGTCAGGGAATCAGAGAAACGTCTTAATTTGATGCAGAGCATTTAAAAACCACATCTTAAAGTGGCGGATTTGGAGATGGAAAGTCCCCCGTGGTGTACTGGTAAACTCTCTTAAAAAAAAAAAAAAAACCTCTGATGTGTAGCACATGCCAATTTCAACCGTGTAAATCCTCCCATAGCTTATTTCAAGCTACCAACGTGACATCACTGAAAGCAGAGTCGGGAAGAGATGTGCATAGTTGGTTCTTGGACACCTATAGCGACCAGCTCCATCCTACCACTGAAAATCCAGTTCAAGAGTGACATTTTGATAGTCCCACTACCACAGAGAGTTATGCCCTTTGGGAATCACAGTAGGGATATCGCTGAGCGCTCTGTGTGCTACAACCTCAAGTGTCATTATTTACCTGCATGAGAAGACTTTTTATAGTTCTTAATGCTGTCTTTGCTTCACCTAAGGAATTGTTGTTTTTTTCCCTTATGAATAAAGAGAAATAAGTGACTAACCTTCTTTCTTTTTTTCCCTTCTGGCTTCCAGGAAACTCAAACCAAAATTATGATTCTTCTGTATCAACAGTGTAGGAATTGTTGACTTATTTATCCGTATTTCATCATTTTCATCTAGACCTGTTATTCTAAGTTGTGTTTTCTCTGTCTAATGACCTTTTGGGATATATATTTTGTTGTTGTTGTTTTCATTCTGTATGCCACCTCATCCCTTGCATGACAGAGGATAAATAAGACTCGCATTTATTGAACTTTCCCCTAGAGTCCCTTGTTTTATCCCCTCTGTATATACTTGTTGTTTTGTTATAATTTGAAAAGTCAAGCTGTATTTCCCTTTTCTCTTCTTAGGGTAAATATGTGGTCTGTTTTGATCCCCTCGATGGCTCTTCCAATATTGACTGCCTTGTGTCCATCGGAACAATTTTTGGCATCTACAAAAAGGTAAATGCAATCTATCGAGCCCCTGGCTTGAGATAAAAAGAAAAGTTAAGGTCGAGCATCCAGTACTATTTCACTATTGGTGGAGCTGCTGGGATGTATATCATGAGACTCTGTGAGGCTTGAAATGGGCTTAGATCTCAAGTTCCCACTTTTCCAGCATTAATGTCTTGACAATGATCCATTAAGTTGTTTAGAAGAAAATGTAGTAAAACATGGGTGGGAAGAGAAAGGTAGTTTTCTCTTTTAGCTACATCTTGCTTTCTTTTATGATGGAAAATGAGACTAAAAATGAGGAACAGTATATATTTGTCACAGTGATCATACTATGTGAACTGAGAATTATATATACAACAATAAAGTAATATTTATGTCCAAATTGTCCTTTAAATACTCTGCATCAGGGGTCTGCAAACCATGGCTCCCTGGGGCCAAATCCAGCTTGTCGCCTGATTTGTATGACCTGTAAGAAGAAAATGCCCCTTTTGCATTTTTATTTTCTTTAAAAAATTTTTTTTAAGTTTATTTATTTATTTTGAGAGACACAGAGGTAGCACGAGTGGGAGAGGGGCATCGAGAGAGGGAAAGAAAGAATCCCAAGCAGGCACTGCCAGCAGAGAGCCCAGTTTGGGGCTCGAAGCCACAGAGCCATGAGATCATGACCTGAGCTGAAAGCAAGAGTCAGACGCTTAACTGACCGAGCCATCCAGGCACCCTAGCCCCTTTTGCAATTTTATTTTATTTTATTTTATTTTTAAAAATTTTTTTTTTAACATTTATTTATTTTTGAGAGACATAGAGACAGAGTATGAGCAGGAGAAGGGCAGAGAGAGAGGGAGATACAGAATCTGAAGCAGGCTCCAGGCTCTGAGCTATCAGCACAGAGCCCGATGCGGGGCTCGAACTCACAGACCGTGAGATCATGACCTGAGCCGAAGTCGGCCGCTTAACCAACTGAGCCACCCAGGCGCCCCGCCTTTTGCAATTTTAAATGGCTGGGAAAAAAATCTAAACACTCATTTTATGACCCATGACATTCATATGAAAATTTGTTTTCACTGTCCGTAAATAAAGTTTTAATGGCACATGGTCAACTCGTTTATTCACATATTGCCCTCGACTGATTTTTGAGCTGCACCAGCAGGGTGAAGTAGTTGTGATGGAGATTGTGATGGTGAAGCCTAGAATGTTTACACACTGGTGCAGCATGGGGACCCGGACTCCTGGCCTGGGTCTCAATGTGAACTGGATGGGTAACTCTACCTCCAGAGCCTCTCTTTCCTTCTTTTCCAGGGTGTGTGTGTGTGTGTGTGTGTGTGTGTGTGTGTGTGTGGTGGAACAACTCAAGTACACAGACCAGTGAAAAATAGAATGGATCCCCATGGCCCATCATAAACAGTATGAAATCTAAAATATGTCCTCTTGACTTCAGCCCCTCTTGTTTATTTTGGAAATAAAACCTCAGTAAAGCCTGAGCCCATTTCTTCATGTCAATGGATGAGGCAGTTTAATTCAGCTGACCTCTGAGTTTTCCCCTCAGCTTTCCTGTTTCAGGATACAGAGGGCACAGTTTGAGAAGTGGGACCACCATTTGTACCTTGTTTCTCAGAGCGACTTTCTGGCGTCGCACATAATCTCCTTTGGAACACATGGAAAGTAGGACCGCCATGGGATGGTTTCTTTCATCATTGACATGGATTTTGGTTTTCTGTCTCGGCTGAGAGGCAGATCCACATCAGAATCTGTGTGGGTAGTAGAAGATTCTAATGCTCATAACAAAAAGGCAAAGGCAACAATTCAGTTATTTTCCAAGTAAAACCCTGAAACATACATCCCTATTGTGGACATGGAAGGAGGTAATTTTACCCACAAAGTATCAGATCTATAGTAGAGGAAGAGAGGTTTCCAGCAAAATTCTTCCTATGCAGAAAGACTCCTTCCTGGTTAATGACTTCACTGAAACTAAAGGAGTGCTGATGCTTGCCAGGCACAGTCTCTATCTCAACCCCCTAAAGACTCTTGTAAGGAAAGAAAAAATCCCTGGGAAACTGAGAGCCAGAAAACTAGGTATCAACTAAAAAACAAAAAATCAAAGCAGCTTGCAATAGCAGCTTGAGTTATGAATGCTAAAAATCAACAATGGGTCTCCAGGCTCTTCTTAATAAACCTGAAGAGGATCTTTTAAAAGGCTTAAAAAAAAAAAAAAAAAGAGTGTGACACCTGCATTTATGTCACTTTAATTTTCAAACATCTTATTGATTCTTTGAAATCCTTTCAAGGCGTATGGGGTGTAAACATTCAAGTGTCTGATGCTTCAAATGACACATTTACTGCTTTCTGCAGAGATGGTTCAGGGCTAGAATTTTGCTCCTTGGGGCGTAGCACTGGTAACTGGAACCCAGCAACGGTGATCAGTCTTTGCCCACGTGATGCCTGGAAATAGGTTCCAAAGGGTCCAGGGTCCAGTGGCCCAGGTAGTTCCTGCCATGGCACTTCCTGAGTGGTCACCCAACCCCTGACTGGAGGCATCCAAAGAGGTAGAATTGTCCTGGAGTGCTGAGTCATCATCATGGCTGGAATGTTTGTCTAAATTTTAAACCAGCATGTTTCTCTATTCATTTGGCCTTTTATTTATTTTTGTTTTAAGATTGTTTTTGTTTATTTATCTTTGAGAGAGAGAGAGACAGGGCAGGAGTTGGGGAGGGGTAGAGAGAGAGAGGGAGACACAGAATGTGAAGCAGGCTCTAGGCTCTGAGCTGTCAGCCCAGAGCCCCATGGGGGGCTCGAACGAACTGTGAGAGCATGACCTGAGCCAAAGACGGACACTTAACCAATTGAGCCACCGAGGTGCTCCTCATTTGGCCTTTAAAAGCATCAGAAAATAAGGTTGTTTTTGTTTTACATGTTTAGAAATGGCTTTCCTGCCCTGCCCTGCCCTCCTTTCCTTTAAAAACAAAAGAGTTTTTAAGCTAAACGTGTTTCATATGAGATAATTTTAGATCTCTCTCTAGTGTGGCCACCCTGTACTGGACACATTCTAATTTGCAATGTCCTTTGGAAATATCCAGTCCCCACAACTAAACATAGACTTCCACAAGTACTTTAGCAGTTTCAGAACCAATTCTAGTCCTTTAACTGAGCACAGGGAGATTTATTAATTAATAGCCATATGGTATGCAATTTCCTAACATTGACACTTACCTTGGGCAAAGTAAGCCTCTGTGCCTCTTGGTTCCTTAACTGTAAAGGGGAGGTACTGAGGCTTAAAAATAATGCCCTGAGGGGCACCTGGGTAGCTCAGTCGGTTAAGCGGCCAACTTCGGCTCAGGTCATGATCTCATGGTCTGTGAGTTCGAGCCCTGCATCGGGCTCTGTGCTGATGGCTCAGAGCCTGGAGCTTGCTTCGGATTCTGTATCTCCCTCTCTCTATGCCCTTCCCTTGCTCACTCTCTGTCTCTATGTCTCTCAAAAAGAAAAAAAAAAAGAAAAAAAATAATGCCCTGAAAACAGTACCTGGCACATAAAAAGTGTTTGATATATGTTAGCTATTAATATTACTTGTTTTGTATATGAATAGTCAGTGGAAAGTATCAGAACTCTAACTTAAGAATGGAATGAAAAAAGGGAGGGAGGAAGGGAAGGAAGGAAAGTAGAAGAAAATGATTAATTCTCATAACTAGAATAACTATCCCCCTCCAAGGGATAGATTTGCTTCAAGTGCAGCTGCATTCAAGGACTCAGACCATGCAATCAGGAGAGACTTCCTCTCCTTCTCTACCACCTTCTCCTCTCTGGTGGCAGAACAGCACCTAGCAAGTCCAGGCTCACACCCATCCCTCTCAGTTAAGTCAAGTAGAAGATGCAAGCCTCTTTTCCAACAATTCCAACAAGAATGTCATTTCATTGGATCTGATTGGCTTGGGCTTAGATCACATGGCCATCCCTCAACCAATCACTATGGCTCGAGGCATGCAATGATTCGGTTGGCCAGGCCAGGGTCATGTGCTCACCTGAGAGCTGAGGGCCCAGGAGGCAGTATCTTAAGGAGTGCAGTGAGCGCAGTTATCAGCAGAAGGGTGATGGATGCTGACCAGGCAAAGCTAACCCATGTTCACTAGTGATTATAAACTCCTTGAGGGCAGGGACTTTATTTTATCTGTTTTGTAGGCTAGGTCGTCTAGTGCAATGGCAGGTGAACAATATTGGCTGAGTTATGGGGGACTCTCAAATGCCCTGTGAGTGCTTCCAAGGAGGGTTTGGCTGCCCCTCTGAGGGAAGACCAGATAGGTGACATGACAGCATAGCCCCACTTCTGCCTGATACTCTCTTCCACTGCCTTAAGTCTCTAGAATCCATGATTGTCTTCCTCCTTATGAGATTGTGTGGCATAAAACAAACCCATACCTGCAGCAGGTTGGGACCTGGAACAGGTAGATAAAGGTAGTGTCTAGGGACTTTCTCTAGGGCTCAGTGGTGGGTCCGTGAGCATCTGCGCCAGAATGTGATGGATCCCTTGGAGCAAAGTCCTTCACTTCTGGGATTTGAAGGAGGGAATTCATGCATTGGAAAGACCAGGCTAGGAAAGAATCCATGATTCCACGACATTATTTTCTCTTTAAGTGTGTGGATCATAGGCAGTGTGACCATTTCTTATTCTATGGAAGTCAGAGGATAGGATTATTAGGTGACAACATTTCAGGAAAGACTGTTTACTCTTGCACCATTGGCACAGGCAGACATGGATGGTTCTGGGTGAGGGGGATCTCTGAAGGACTTTTCTTACTGGAGAACTGATTATTTCAAGCCTTTAGTGGCTCTTGGTCAACTCATTTGTTTACATATTGCTGTTATCTGATTTCTCACTGCATTGGCATGGTTAAGTAGTTGTGATAGAAGGTAATTAGAGGACTAAGTCCTCTCCTGTGTCACTGGCTTTGAAAGAAGCTGGTTCTTTTTTTCAGGCTGGGCACTGGCAAAATTTGGAGTTTGGGAAAACAACTCAAAATTGTGATAATGTGTTTGGTCTGTGTTTAGATGCAATGCACTACCCTATGAACACAAACCAAACTAAATTGAATAACTTCACCCAACCCAGCCAACCAACCAACAAACTGCCGTGGTGAAAACCATTTATTAAACACAGGAGTGAGAATGAGGGAAAAAGGGAAAAAAATGGCTTTTGGACTCTTCCTTTTTCATAAATGACCGTGCAAGAGTCATGTATGGTGCATAGGAAAATGCAGATTCCCCCTTAGGAAGTCTGGCTGAGGCTGGACCCCCCCAAGCTATGCATTTTTAATAAGTGTACCAAATGATTGTGATGCAGATGGCCTCTGGACCACAGTTTCCAAAGTTACAGGGAAAAAATTACCAGAAATGTTTTTGCCGGGATGACCTCCATCTCCCGCATTGCGATATAGATGTACGTACTTATTTTCAGCTACCAGAATCTCCGATTGGGGAAGGAATAAATGAAGTTGGCAGAACTTGCCCAGTTTTGGTTCTGTTTGAATTCAAGTAGAGAGTATTCAAGCTGAAAGATTTGTTTGGGGTTTTGAGGACTGAAGAAGCCAATTGGGTGTTAATAAAGAAGAGTGTCTTTTTTTTTTTTTTTTTTTAAAGAAGAGTGTCTTAAGGTGTCCGCTTCCTTTGTATCTAACTATGGCCACATGACCCAGTGTTTTTAATGAAAAATGAAGATTAGGGTGCATGTTATGTTCTAAGTGTGAGTATTGCTTTGTTAAATTTGTGTAGTTGTGTGTGCACGTGCACGTGTGTCGGTACTGGTTTGTGGTATACGTGTATTTTTTTTTTTATTTACTGTGGGTTGTGGTCGACAAGATGGAAAGCAACTACCCTACCATGGAAAGGCTCTGGAGACAGCTTCTAAATTCCCGTATTTCTGAGAATTGCTTGGATGTGTGAGGCAACGAGCCACACTGCCCATTGAGGCATGTGCAGCAACCGGCCAATGCCCATCAAATTGGTTTCCTCGCCAGACTAGCAGTCCTGCAGCCCAGTCTTAATATGTTTAAATAAAGATGGAGGAGGCAGGTGAAAGACGTTGATGCCTGTAATAAGATTAAATTAGTGGAAGCTGGCAAGGAGGCATGCTCTTTTTTGAAAGTGATAATGGAGAAATGAGGGAATATCAAATTAGTAAAATTGGAGGAGAACCCTAACTGGAAGGAAAGATCCAGATGCAGGAAATCTGCGGTATGGGGGGGGTGAGGGGGGAGAGGCTGCTGTCATAATGTAATCAGGATATTTCTGGTGTGTGGAGGAAGGCCCCTCTAGGAAGCTGCCCTGTCTTAGGAGAGCACCTAGATAATGCATCTTGCTAATGATTGAACTGGAAAAAAGAAACACAAAACAAATAAAACAAAAACATGATTTGTTTTCTTTCTTGTCCCAGAGTTCAGCTGATGCGCCATCTGAGAAGGATGCTTTGCAGCCGGGCAGGAAACTGGTGGCTGCCGGTTATGCCCTGTATGGCAGTGCCACCATGTTGGTCCTGGCCATGGCGAGTGGCGTCAACTGCTTCATGCTGGACCCGGTGAGAGACCTTGTGTGAAGTTAGGTGCTTGGCTGGTGACTGCAAGTGTCTGTTATTTATGGGAGGGTGAGGGGGGGGTATGTAGAGGTGGGAAATGAGGCCCATAGTGGAGCAGAGATGATGGAGTGGGGAAGGGGTGAGGGAGATGGAGGGACACTGCATGTATTATGAGAAGACTATTGAGGGGAGAAATAATATCTGTCCAGAGCATAAGAGGGAGACTTTGTTCCCAGATTAATTCTTTAGAACAGACATTACCCAACGGATTCAAATGCCCGCCGAATCCAGGCAGGCCATGTACGTGAATGCAGTGTGCTGGGGAAGGAAGACCGGGGCGGTGGTGGGGAATGGGGAAAGCTGGAGAGGTCTAGCAATTGTTACTATTTGGGGATAGGGGCCCAGTCTTGCCAAGGCTTCCAATGTTTCAAGAAACAATGGATTTGAAAAATGTATGTGCTGGCCAACTAAAACACATTTATGGATCAGACAGGGCCTGTAGAACATCCGTTTGGCACCCACTATCTCCATTACTAGCTTGTTTTGCAGAGGTGAATGGGTGTCCCAATGCAGCGGCTTACATTCTTCAAAAATAGCTACCAAATTCATGTGATGTTGTGCTTATGCATGCACACCTTCTGTGAACCCTTGCAGTTTTGATAAGGCTTTGATAAACTCAAGGAAGAGAACTTAAAGAAGGAAAGGAAGATAATTCCTCCTTCCACCTTATAGGGAAAAGCTGCCTTACAGAGAGGAGCCCAAGGTGCCATGAAAATATGAACGGTTTTAATTTGTTGACAATTCCTTCCACATGCCTATCAATTGGAATTATTTCTTTATTCAGGTAGATGACGGTTTCAACAAAGCAGATGAATTGGGGAAAGAAATCTCTTTAAATATTTGGCCCACTTAAAACCTACTGTTGAATGTAGAATTCAGTAGGTCCGCACATTTATCATGCATTCGATCCAGTGCCCCAAAGGGGAAGAACTGGGTTTATAAACACCTTTTGGTTTCAGACGAGTCCTCCTCTGACAGTAATGAAACTTTATTCAGTGCTTTTTGTTGATGCACTGAATACAAGGTGCAGATGGCTGACTGGCACCTGATGGGAGAAAGGTTGCTCCTCGGGAGGCCCTGGGCTCTGTGTGCCTGGCAGGTGGTATACATGAGAACGTAGGCTGCCTTGGCCTCCTGCAATCTTGCACACCTGGACTTTGCCTCTTGGAAGAACCAGCACTTAATAGATAAACCAGGCTGGGGGAACAACACCAGATTAAGCCTCTGAATGAGGTGACCTCAGGGGAAATTTAGTGGCAGAACTAGAGCAAAGTTCACCTGGAGCCCAGCGGACAGTTTCTGGAATCACTGATGTTTGCAGATTTACTGTTTTGCCAGAGATGTACTGCTTCCCCCAGACATTCTTCTGGTGACTTCTCTGTTACCTTTGAGTTGATGGGACATGTAGAAAAAATGAAATCTTTTCTTGTTTCCAGATCGTAGACCCGGTGTCCCTGGGAGTAAGTTTCTGTGTATTTGATAGTCTTTTGCCATCCTGAGACCTAATGGCTCCTTGGTGTCTGGAAGAACAGTGCAGGCCTGCTGTAATGGTCCCCTGCTGGGGACACCATCTCATTAACCTACTGCTCGCTGGTGCCTGGGGGGCGAATCTTGGACCCTCTTAGTGCTTTCTTTTCATTTTGACTGACGATTTCTGCTAAAAAGACAGAGACGACTATATGTGCATTTCCAGCAGGCTTTAGCTTTCAGAAGGCTTTTCAGTCTCTTGTCTGCACTTGCAGGAGACTTTGCTCCTTCATATCTCAAATGCTCTGGCCAGGTACCAGGGTGGGGTATCTGGGAAGCATGGCTTCATGAGCTCTCAGCACTTGTTGTGTGATGGATTCGTTTTCAAGACTTCTTTTCTTTTCTTTTCTAATGTTGTTTTTTTAAAAATTTTTTAAATATTTATTCATTTTTGAGACAGAGAGAGACAGAGCATGAGTAGGGGAGGGGCAGAGAGAGAGGGAAGACACAGAATCCGAAGTAGGCTCCGGGCTCTGAGCCGTCAGCACAGAGCCGATGCAGGGCTCGAACTCATGGACCGAGATATCATGACCTGAGCCAAAGTCGGACACTCAACCGACTGAGCCACCCGGGCGCCCCTAATATATATATATTTTTAATGTTTATTTATTTTGGGGGGGAGGGGCAGAGAGAGAGGGAGAGAGAATCCCAAATAGGCTCTACGCTGTCCACACAGAACCCAACTCGGGATCTCATGAACCATGAGATCCTGACCTGAGCCAAAATCAAAAGCTGGTCACTCAACTGACTGAGCCACCCAGGTGCCTCTCATGACTTCTTTTATAAATATATTTATTTATTTATTTATTTTTCTGATTATAAAAGAATATTTCTACATAATTGTGATCAGAATTTTTGGGGAAAAAAAAAGCATAAAAGAAAAAGAGAAGAATCACTCGCAATGAAACCTTCCAATGACCACTGTTAATTCCAGTCTCTTTTTCTCCTTTTCCTCCTCCTTTTTGTTCTCCTTCTATTCTCCCTCTATGGCTCTCTTTCTAGGTCAGACACACTCCCTGTCTGCAGGAACCAGTCTCTGCTGGGGGAGTGGGGGTAGTAAATAGCTGAGGAGAGGTGTACTGATACCTCCTTTCTTCTTCCCTCTCACCTCCATGGCGCAGGCCTCTCCCCACAGGGCAGGTCTTCAAGCACCCTCTTCTCAGGACATGTAGGAGCCCCAAACAACCATCAGTCCAGAGCAGTAAGAGTTAGGTGACACTTTCCTTCCAGATTCCCATTTCCTCTAAAGTACCTCGGCTCTAAAGGCATCATCTCAGCACTGGGACTTGGTGGCAGGACCGAGTTCTGAGAAACACTTTGTAGACCCCATTCCCCCACTGACCTCCACTCTGGTAACCATCAGTTTGTTCTCTGTAGTTAAGAGCCTGGTTCTTGGTTTTGTCTCTCTCTCTCTTTTTTTTCCTTTGCTCATTTGTTTTGTCTCTTAAATTCCACATATGAGTGGACACAATTCTTAATCTCCCTCAGTTTTGCTGCTGTTTTACCTATTTCTGCCCTCCCTGTTTTTGTATGGTTTCTCTCTTGTTTTACTGAAACCATTTGAAAGCAAAGTCAAAACTTTCGATCCCCGACAACCTCTGGGGCAGCCGCTTCTCTTCTCTTGTTTCCTTTTCGCCCATTGACTCTTCTCTGGTCCTGTTCACAATTACTAGAGTGGTGGGCAGAGGACATAGTGTTTCAGGGCCAGGAGAAGCATCCTGTGCCCCTCAACCTCAGGATCCCCCGGCCCAGCTCAGCCCTGCCCAGCCCAGCATAGCCCTCACACAGGAAGTGGCTCATCACCTCTCCCTCTCCTTGTTTCCAGGCCATTGGAGAGTTCATTTTGGTGGACAAGGATGTGAAAATCAAAAAGAAAGGGAATATCTTCAGCCTCAATGAGGGCTATGCCAAGGAATTCGACCCTGCCGTCACTGAGTACATCCAGAAGAAGAAGTTTCCCTTGGTAAGTGAGGGCTCTGGGGAAGGGCCCTTGAGTTATACAGATCTGTTGGTTCATGATTTACCCTGGAGGCTAAAGGTGGCAGGGATCGCAGGGCCTTGGGTTCCACTGGGCACTGACCCCATTAAGAAGTTCCCACCTAGTCCTGGGGACTGGAACCCCTGCCCTCAGATGTCAAAGTCCGAGGGTCCATGTTAGCCTTTGCTACTTTCTCTTGGCAGAAGAAAAGTAGGATAATAAAGTCATCCAGATGAATCAGTTCATGGCTGTGAAACATTTCACTGCTGTGGTCCTTGATCTCAGATAATACAGAACGTGGTTCCCTACCCAGGTGCCCGCCTTGCGGTGTCCGATGAATTTCTGTCAGCCATCTCAAGATTAAGAGTGTCCATCTTGGGACCTTCTGACGAGGTTACAAATTACCGAATACAAAGAGAAGGAATGGCTGTTTATAGAGCTGGTTCGATGCGAGAATATCCAATTTTGTCATAATCTTACTTAAATGCCACTGAAGGGAAGCCCAGATACCGTTTGACATTCAGGGCCTCAGAGCCGGCCCCAGGCTCTCTTTCCACCTTATCCTGGATTCCCCTCCCACCCCTGAGGCCTGCACGTGTGCACTGCACCAGGGTCCTCCCCAGGCCCCCGGTGGACGGCATTTGCATTTGCCTTGTCTGTGTTGCCATGCTTTGCTTGGGCAGTTCCCGACCCCCCTTGCCCAGTGTGGCAAAATCCCTCTCAGCCTGAAAGGTCCTGTTAAAACGTATGATTTTGTGATGCCCGTCCCAACCCCATAACCAGATTCAACCGCCCCCCCACCCCCATCCCCTCCCCCCGGTGTTTCTGCAGGTGATTTGACCTATTGTCAGATGTGTAAGAACGAGGCTGTCTGGTTCTGCTTCTTGGGAACAGGATATTCATCACACTTCCTATCACAGCCCCAAATACGCACCTCGTAGGTGTTCATTAAATGATTGTTGAATCAGATGAGCATAGAGGACACAGAACTCTTTTCTTTGTGGCAACCCTAATTATTGTTGATCTTAACCTTGCAGGACAACACAGCACCCTATGGCGCCAGGTACGTGGGCTCCATGGTGGCTGATGTCCACCGCACCCTGGTCTATGGAGGGATCTTTCTGTACCCAGCTAACAAGAAGAGTCCCAATGGAAAGGTAAACAAATCCCCTGAAGAGTGGTTGAGAGTCAGTGGATTTCATTTGCAGCCCAGGGGATTTGACTTAGGAAGAAAGAAAGATGAGAGTAGATATTATTTTGCTGTTATGCTCTGCAGTAGGATGCTGAGGGTGGGTGTGACATCTTTCCTAGATTAAAAGTTGTCCTAGTTAAAGCCAGGTGATAACAGCTCAAATGGTCTCTCGAGAGCCCTTCCATTGCTAAAGATAAGTAATAGCGCTATGGTAAGGACGGGTGCTTCCAGTGGGTGCATGGTTTGACTTGGGAAAAATGAATGCCATTCATAACGTGAAATGAAACAGTTCAGCTTCATTGCCGAGGCAGAAAAATCAAATATATATCCAAGTAGAGGTTTCTTTTGATTGCTTTCAAAAGGCATAAAATAGAAATAACTAATGAGCCGACAAGGGCTGCTTGGAAAACAATACCTTCCTAGGGAAGGAAAGACTCTCTGGGGAGGCCTTTCAGGTAAGCTGTTATCACTGACTGCACTGGTCTAATGCTTGCAGAGTCCCGAAGCCATGGGGTGGCCTGTGCTTTCTTAATGCTGGCTGAGGGATGCCCCACTTTCCTTCTACACAGTGACGGTGTATTTCCTTCCCAAATATTGTCCCATTGTTTTCCCCAATACACAGATTGTCTTTTTTTTTTTTTTTTAATGCAAGAGAAGGAATGGGAAAAATAATCCCCTTAAGGCAGTTAGAAATGTTTATGTTCCAGATATGTTCAGATCTCTGTTTACCGCTGGTGGTGTCCAGTTCGCTGAAGGCATTCTTGTTTACTTAAAACACCACTCTTGCCACAGCCACACCAGGCATCCCAGCCTGTGTGATTAACCTACTCTATAGCACTTTAGTGCTTCAAAAAATTGTTTCTGAACACAGATATTGAGGTGCCTCCTTTTTCCCCCCCTCAATTTCGCAGATCTGGCCATGACACCTGTATGGAAACAGAGTCAGGAAACACCTGCAAAAAGCTGTCTGCTCAATAGGCAGACTGCATGAAAATGAATACAATAAAAAAGTTAATATTTAAAAGTAAATGCCAAGATGTATAACATACTAAATCCCAACTCCGAAGCCTTTGGAGAATTGTAAAAGGAACGTGTACAGTGTTTCAAACAATATCATACTGTTTGGAGGAGCCAGTCTGCTTTCCAGATGTCTGCAGCCAGACACTACCATAGACGTTTAATGCTTTAGAATAGGCAAAGCTCCATCCAAAACACACACCAAGTCACTCATTAGGTCCAGTTTCCGTGCTGTAAAGAGAAGGGAACCATCAGTTCTGCCAAAATGTCATTCCGTCCTGAGTCCAGGTGGTCTGTCTCCCATTTGCATCAGGCAATCTATTAATCTATTGCTGGCTCTGGCTTGATGAATGGCTTAATTTAACCAAATGGATAATTAGCCATTTGGTCTTAGAGGCAGCCTTGGAGGTGGGGGCTGTTACAATCTCATAGAAGGAAAGGGAGAGTTATATGTTACCTTGGAAACTCGTATCAGCTCTGTATTAGTTTGGTATAGAACGAATCCCTTTTCTACGTAATATTCTCTGGTGTGATGGCACTGCTCTTCACTCTTTTTTTTCAGCTGAGACTGCTGTACGAATGTAACCCAATGGCCTACGTCATGGAGAAGGCTGGAGGATTGGCTACCACTGGGAAGGAAGCCTGTACTGGACATTGTTCCCACCGAGATCCACCAGAGGGCGCCAATCATTTTGGGGTCGCCTGAAGACGTGAAGGAGTTCCTGGAGATCTATAAGAAGCACGCTGCCAAATGAAGAAGTGGCCTTGCCCACACCAGAAAGAAGTGCCATTTATCTGGACCTTTTATCTCACACGGTGCTACCCACTTCTGACTGCACATCATACATTCCTAGACAGCAGAAATAAAAGGCATGGATATGTTCACCATTAAGTGCTGTGTAGTGCTTAGTGCTGCGCTCTCTCAGTAATGCTATAGATGGTATGTTTTGAGTGGATACGGGAGAAATAAACATCTTCTTTCTATTTCTAAAAAAAGAGTCTTCCTTGCTTTGTGTCAAACAATAGTAATAATAATAACAATAACAGTGAATGCGTAGAAATTAGATAGTTAAGGGGCGTCTGGGTGGCTCAGTCAGTTAAGTGTCTGACTTCGACTTTGGCTCAGGTCATGATCTTATGGCTCATGGGTTTAAGCCCCTCCACGAGCTCTGTGCTGACAGCTCAGAGCCTGGAGCCTGTTTCAAATTCTGTGTCTTCCTCTCTCTCTGCCCCTCCCCCATTCACGCTCTGTCTTTCTCTCTCTCTCTCAAGAATTATGAATAAACATTAAAAAAAAAAAGGAAATTAGAAAGCTGATTTAATCTTCACAACAACCTTACTAATTAGGTACCATCTATAAATAACCCATTTCACAGAGGATGGAATGGAGAACAGAGAGGTGAAGTAATTTGCCCAAGATTTCCAGCCCATGCGCAGCAGCGCTGGGATACAAACCCAGGTACTCTGGCCACTGAACTTAGAGTTAATGTATCCCTCGTCCTGTGTGTGTCCCGTTCAGGTCTGAGTGTGCAGAACTAACCTGAGCAGAGCTGTTTATGCCTTCCTGGGAACTGGACAGGTGAAAAGTTAGGGGCCACCCATCTATGACCTAACCATCTGATTCTGAAAGCTTACATTACTACTCAGTGGTGACTTTCAATAAAAACATAGCACTCTATTAAACAACAGAGCCTAATAATTCCTAAGGTCTAATTACCATAAGTAAAAAGATTCATTACAAAAACACAATTTAAGGAAATACAATTTATTGCAAGCGAGTCTATTTCTCACTAGGCTCGCTGTATAAACAGTTTCTCCCTTAGTTGACCCTGGACTAGAATTCCCAGATCATGGCAAGTTATGTGTTAAGAAACATCTGTGGGCTTTCTTGAGCTCTAGATTTAAACAGACATGTTAATATATAATAAATGTTATTTGCTATATAGAAATATTGGTATAGTAAACATGTTAATCAAACATGTTTAACATTAAAATACTTAATATTTTAAATACTTAATATATTTGTATTTAATGTATTAATATATTAAAATATGGATATGTAAGGGATAAATATATATATATTTTTTACTTGTAAGTTTAAATATGTGTCTTTGTAAACCCTGCTCCTTTCCCTCCAAATAATCCCTGCTAATTTCATGTTTTTCAACAGGGAACTTAATTTGAGTTTAATCATAGGATCTGCTTTTGTCCACTGACTGGACCCAAAGCTAGTATTTTTCCCACTGCTGCTGTGGCTGGGCCTCTCAGGAAAGTCTCCTGAACTCGCAAAGCACCTTTTGGTTTTTGATTTACTTGTAGCTTAGTTCTTGTAACTTTTGGTTCTTGAAGCGCTGAGGGAGATGTGGTGGTCTGGGAGCCATTTCTTACTATAAAGAAGGATGGGAAACAATAGACCCCTACCCCAGTACCATGAAAAAGGCAAACAAAATCACAAGAAGATAACTTCGCCCTGTTTTTGTTTTATGTTGTGTATGGTGTCTTTCGATGGGGCCGTTGGTTTATTTAACTAAGAGTTTTCATCTGGTGCTTGTGTTCTGCTGTAGATGCATCCAGTCTTCTCTTTTCTCTGAGAAAGGCAGACAGACACAGAGTTAGAGAATCAGCAGCATGAACAGTGATTCTCCTCTGATGATTTGTGGGATCTGAAAGTTGGATTTGACCTTGGAAACCCTGAGATGCCCTTCACGGATAAGGATGAAGGGATGGTGTTTGTGGAGCATTGTGTAGAGACTTGGCAGGAACTCAGGTCTGCTGTTTCTCAGGCTCCATATGTCATGCTGTCCCTAAAATAAGAGTTCTCTCCTACTCCTAATCAAAACACATAATGTTCTCTTTGCAAAGGAAAACATCCCCTTTAACCACTCAAATATTTGGCTGTTAGGGATTTTCTATTAGATTCCTCAGTAACAGCATTAGCAGATTGGTAGAGGTCCCCATGCTTC
This sequence comes from Paguma larvata, assembly GCA_030068075.1. Taxonomy (NCBI): domain Eukaryota; kingdom Metazoa; phylum Chordata; class Mammalia; order Carnivora; family Viverridae; genus Paguma; species Paguma larvata. Next base: position 63,073,964 of record CM057832.1, read on the forward strand.
CCTGCTGCCACCTACAGGTATGACTTTGGTACCTAGAGTTTCCATAGCCTTACCCCTCGTGTTCCAAGTTGAAACCATAACTGGACTTAAGCCTACATTCTAAATATTTAAAAATCAGTAGAGAAGTTTCTCCACAATGGCATGCTTGCTGCACTGTGTCTTTCTCCCAAAGCTAAGTCCAGTTTGACTTGAAGAACCCATCTGCCATGGCTTTGTCACCATGCTATGCTACTGGGCATTTGATGGGACACCCTGTGACCAACCAAGAAGAGAGTAGAAAACCTGGATGAGAATCACTGGTTCTCAAAATTCTCAGAGTGACTGTGGTCCTTGGTCCCCAGCTTCAGAATTGGAAATAATTTCAAGATGACTATAGTAGGTTGAATGGTGTCCCCCTTTCCCCTCTAATACATGTCCACATCCAAATCTCTGGAATCTGTTAATACGAACTTATTTCGGAAGAGGGTCTTTGCAGATTTAATTAAGGGATTTGAGATAAGATCATCCTGAATTATCTGGGTGGGTCCAAAATCCAATGAAATGTATTTTTATAAGAGACACACAGATAATGCAATGTGACGATGGAAGCAGAGACGAAAGTCTCAACAAGCCAAGGAAACCAAGGAATGCCAATAGTCACCAGAAGCTGGTGGAGCCAAGGAAGGATTCATCCCTAGAGCTCAAGAGGGAACAACCAACACAATGAAATACTTACATATAAGTCTATCAAAATATGTATAAGATCTACAAAACTCTGATAAATGAAATTTCAAAGATGAACTTAATCAAAGGAGAGTTATTCTATGTTCGTGGATAGGAAGACTCAATATTGTCAAGATGTCAGTTCTTCCCAATTTGATTTATCGATTCAATGCAATCCCTACCAATTTTCCAGCAAGTTATTTTATGGATATTGACCAACTTATTCTAAAGTTTATATGGAGAGGCAAAAGACCCAGAATAGCTGACACAATATTGGAGGAGAAGAACATAACTGGAGGACTGATGCTACCCGACTTAAAGACGTACTAAAGATCTATAGTAATTAAGACTGCGTGGTATTGGTAAAAGAACAGACAAATAGATCAGAGGAACAGGATAGAGAGCCCACAAACAGACCCCCATAAATAGAGTCAACTGATCTTTGACAAAGGCAATGCAATGGAGCAAAGATAGTCTTTTGAATAAATGGTGCTGGAATAACCAGACATCCACATGCACAAAATGAATCTAAACACAGATCTTATAGCCCTCACAAAAATTAACTCAATATAAATACAAAATGTGAGACTCCTAGAAGGTAATATAGAATAAAACCTAGAGGAGCCTGTGTATGGAAATGACTTTTTAGATATGACACCAAAGACATGATCCACGAGAGAAATATTTGATAGGCTGGGCTTCACTAAGATGAAAAACTTGGGAAAGACAGTGTCAAGAGGATGACCAGACAGGCCACAGACTGAGATAAAATATTTGCAAAAGACATATCTGATAAAGGTCTGTTATCCAAAATATATACGAAGAACTCTTTAAAAACTCAACTATAAGAAACAACTGATTAAAAAATGAGCCACAGATCTTAACGGATACCTCACCAAAGAAGATATACAGATGGCAAATAAGCATATGAGAAGATGCTGGACGTCATTTGCATCACGGAAATGCAAATTAAAGCAACACCCCTACATACCTTTTAGAATAGCCAAAATCCAGAACACTGACCGCAGGAATTACTGATGAAGATGCAAAGCAACAGGACCTCTCATTCACTGCTGGTGGAAATGCAAAGCAGTACAGACACTCCCAAAGACAGCTTGGCAGTTTCTTATAAACTAAACATACTTGCCACATGATTCAGCAATCACAGGACTTGATACTTACCCAAGGGAATTGAAAACTTACATCGTATAAAAATCTGCAGAAACTAATTTATAGCAGCTTTATTCATAATTGCCAAAACTTGGAAACAACCAAGATGCCCTTCCATGGGTGAATGGATAAACTGTGGTACATCTAGACAATGGAGTATTATTCAGTGCTTAAAAGTCATGAAAAGCCATGGAAGAAACTTAGATGCATATTTCTAAGTGAGAGAAGCCAATCTGAAAAGGTTACATGGTGTATGATTCTAACTATATGACCTTCTGGAAAAAGCAAAACAATGGAGACAATAAAAATCGATGGTTGCCAGGGGTAGGTAGGGGAGGAGAGGTAAGTAGGCAGAGCACGGAGGATATCTGGGGGCAGTGAAAATACTCTTCATGATGTTATAATGATACATGTATGTTGTTACACATTTATCTAAACCCATAGAATGTACAGCATCAAGAGTAAACCCTAAGGCAAACTATGGACTTTGGGAGATAATGATGTGTTCATCCTTTGTGTGTGTGTATATATGTGATATATATATATATATATCACTCTGGTGAGTGATGTTGGTCATGGGGGAGGCTGTGTATGTGTGGGTGCAGTGAAAAATGAGATATCTCTGCACCTTCTCTCAATTTTGTTGTAAGCTTCATCTGCTCTAAAAAATTGTCTTAATTTTTTAAAAAATGCATAGCATGATGAGACTAAGAGCAAAAGGCACAGTGAGGAATTAAAATATAAACACATAGCATGATGAGACTAAGAGCAAAAGGCACAGTAAAGAATTTAAATATAGTTCTGACATAGGTCAGCTCTGCTTTAACTTTGTTTTTCCATGTGAATAATGTATATAGCACTTTCCAATGTATTTTTTATACATTGAAGACTGGACTTGGTATAACCATATTAGAGGAAGGTAGAAATTGGACTCTTGATTTTCCATCTTTGTGTTCTGTTAATCCCACAAAGTTGAGGCTTGAGCTGATTTCATTAGTGCGTGAGGAAAAGTAGGTTGATCTGCAAGGAATCAGATCCCCTATGCAGAGCAGCTTACAAGGGCACTCTGTACTCCATGCTCAGTGCAGTAAACACTGCACTCCTATGGAGGCAGATGTATAGATATTTTTCAACATTTTCCCACGACTGCATTGTTTTTCATTTTTACCTGATGGCATCATTTTTTTTAGAATAAAATCTTTTCTGAGTGAAAACTTAAAAAAAAACCCACCAAAAACATATGTTGACATTATCTGAGAGAGTATACATAAACTAACTGAGTAGAGTTTTGCTAACAAAGAATGGTCCCTCAGTTGATACCCTAAGTCACATTCTAGATCCTTGTCTTTGTCTTCACACCCTGGTACAGGAGCAAGATGGCCTCAACTACCAGGAGGTTCCGCTTGTCCTTACTCACTTTGACTCAGGTCTGTGAGCATCTTTCACCAAGTGGAGCAAGGCCACAGGCAGCTGAGGTCCCTGGTGTATCAGTGGCCCTGAAATAAACGTAAGCTGGATGCTGCTCTCCTTTTTCTCAGGCTTTCACCATGGCTGCTCTATGTTTCCACCCTGTAGTGTGCCCTGAAAGAACTTTGGCATTTGCTGAAAGGTCATCAGTTGCAATTTTAGACCATTGGGTAACTCGAACTTCTAACATTTAAATGTAGCTGCAAAAGGGTATGATTGCTATACCCAGCTGCTAGTCTGGGCCAGCCGGTGGCAGAAATAGTGGACCCTCCTCTGTTCCCTTTGAGATGAGTAATTGCTTATAAATGACACTAGCCCATACTTCTCCCTCCTGGTCTCCAAATTCTCCAGTCTTCTGCCTACTCTTAGCATCTGCCTACTCTGAGTGTGTTGGGCACAGAGCTTCTCCGGGGAGTTGTGCTGAAGCACTGATTGGTTGGTTTCATTTCCAATCTCTTGTTAACAGATACTTTTATAAAACATGATATAAAGAATTACGGGAAAGGCCAAGAAAGATAGCTATTGTTTAAGAGGAATTTCAGCTAGGGGAGATGAAAAATTCTGGAGATGGATGGTGGTGATGGTTGCACAACACTGTGAAAGTACTTGATGCCATTGCACTGTACACTTAAAAATGGTTAAAAAACAAAAACGAAAACAAAAAAACCCTGGAAAAATGAATAAAAAACAATTACCTACAAAACCAGACCCCAACTGATTAGCGTCAGGTTGTAACTTCATTTAAATTTAAATGACATTTTATTGCTAGATTTAAATTGCATTTTAATATAGCCAGAGCAAACATAACACAGGAGACTTGCTATAGAAATTTCTAAATACTGTCAATTTTTCTGAAAATAGAGCTACCCTATGACCCAGAAATAGCACTGCTAGGAATCTACCCAAGAGACACAGGAATGCTGATGCATAGGGGCACGTGTACCCCAATGTTCATAGCAGCAGTTTCGGCAATAGCCAAATCATGGAAGCAGACCAAGTGCTCATCAACTGACGAGTGGATAAAGAAGTTGTGGCACATATATACAATGGACTACTGCATGGCAACGAGAAAAAATGAAATCTGGCCACGTGTAGCAACATGGATGGAACTGGAGGGTATTATGTTAAGTGAAATAAGTCAGTCAGAAAAAGACAGATACTATATGTTTCCACGAATAGGTGGACTCTGTGAGACTAAGCAAAAACCAGGGGGAGGGGAAGAGGGGAAAGGAAAAAAAGACACAGAGAGGGAGGGAGATAAAACATAAGAGACTCTCAAAGACTAAGAACAATCTGAGGGTGGGGAGGGTGAGGGAGGGGGGAGAGGGAGTGACGGATATTAAAGAGGGCACGTGTTGGGATGAACACTGGGTGTTATATGTAAACCAATTTGAAAATAAACTATAATAATAAAAAAAAATACTGTCAATTTTTCTACTAACCTTGTCATGGCCTAGTACAGTTTGCAGACTGTCCATGATCCACTTTGTATTTTGTTTCACAGTAAAATGAATTGAAAAAATGCAGAGTAGATGAACATAAGGGAAGGGAAGCAAAAATAATATAAAAACAGGGAGCGGGGCAAAACATAAGAGACTCTTAAATATGGAGAACAAACAGAGGCTTACTGGAGGGGTTGTGGGAGGCAGGATGGGCTAAATGGGTAAGGGGCATTAAAGAATCTACTCCTGAAATCATTGTTGCACTATATGCTAAGTAACTTGGATGTAAGTTAAAAATAAACTAAAATTAAAAAAATGTGAATTATTTGGGTTTAAAATAGATTAAAATTGCCATCACCATAATTAGGATACAGAATAGTTCCATCAGACCAAAAAACTCTCCCTTGTCCTGACCCTCCCCACACCCCGAGATTCTGGCGGCCGGCCACAGAATTGTTCTCTATATATAATTTTGTATTTTCAGAATATAAATGGAATCATACCGTATATAATCTTTGAGACTGGCTTCTTTTGTTAAATTTTTTTTTCATTTTTATTTTAGAGAGAGAGAGGATGAGCCAGAAGGAGGGGCAGTGGGCGAGAGAGAGAGAATCTTAAGCAGGCTCCATGTTATGCGTGAAGCCTGATGCAGGGCTCAATCCCCAAACCCTGAAATCATGACCTGAGCCGAAATCAAGAGTCAAACGCTCAACCAACTGAGCCACCCTGGCCACCTTGACTGACTTCTTTCACTCGGCACAATGCCTTTGAGAGTCGTTCCAGTGCCGCGCGTAGCAAGGTTGTTCTTTTTTCTTGGTGAGTTGTATTCCATTTTATGGATCTACCCCAGTTTGCTTATCCATTCACTGAAGAGCATTTGGGTTTGTAGTCTCAGACATAAATAAAGCTGCTATAAATATTTGCGAATGGGTCTTTGTGTGAATATACATAATCATCTCTCTAGGGAAGACGTAAAGACCCACGGCAACTGGCATCGTTTTGCACTCTCGTGTGGGAAATCCTTCAATGACAATGTTGTACTTCAAAGAAAACCTGGAAACTGACAACCAGGACACCCTCTTCTCTTGTATTCACTTACTGGCCCAGAACTCCTAACACGCAGTCACTGCTCTTCCTATAATTATGTCAGAAGAATCATTGTTGATCTCCCACTTGAAAGACCCTTAGTTATTTGTTAGTGGCAACATGACACATCAGGATCAAAGAAAGTTCCTTTCTACAGTTCTTGCAGTTCCCTGAAGCTCTCAGAAAAAAATGAGAGCTTTCTGTTTTAGACCCTGGTGATGTCAACGTGAAAATGTTCTGACTGAAGTCCTTACACAAGTGCATGCGCAAAGGTAAGAAAACTTGTGGAAACGTTATCTCAAGGATGCACATTTCCACAGTAACCTAATTGTTCACACACTAGAATGCAGCATACCTCTATGTACCGACATGAAGGTCTATTTCCAAGATGGTTTGCTATGGCAGCCTGCCTTAGATTGGTCGATCCCATACCAGTACCCAGCTCTTGCAATGAGGGATCACCATATTACACAAACCCGACCAAAGCTATGTAAGTGGAAGTCTACTGGTGTATGTGTGGGGTGTGTTCTGAGGAAATAAATATTTCTTTTCTAATAAAAGGGACCTGATGAGATTGGAGTGCCCTTCTCCGAGACCTCTTTGGGTCTTCAATGTGGTTGCCATTTTATGCTCATAAGATGTTTCAGCTTGGAGGCAGAAGCCAGCTGACCAAGGATACCAGAAGAGACAGAAGGGCCCCTAAAATGGAAACTTTGAAGAGCTAAATAAATGCCAGCAGTCATCTCCTAGTGAACTCATGAGAAAATATGAGAAAATACCCCCCCACACAATATCTAAATCATCTGCGTTTTCTCTTACTTGCAGCTGAACACATTCTGATTGAAATAACCATCAAAAGAAAAAAAATCATATTGCAGAGCAATGTATATATTCTACAAAGCAGCATGCATATTTCTCTATTTTGTAAATTGGAGCTATATATGTATACATAATAGTTATAGAAACATAAAAAATTTGGAAGGGTAGTAGTAGCTAACAAATACTGGGCACCTGCTCTGTGCCAGGCACACCTTATCACTTTTAATCCTGACAATCACTCTGTAACGTAGATGTTTTACTGCTATTCCCATTTATAGGAGAGGAAACTGAGGCTTCAGGAATTTTCCCAGGACAACTAGCAGATAACTAGGTTGGGACTCAGTGCCATGTCTGTGTACTCCTAGAGAAAGTTCTTGGTCTAGGCTACACAGGTTGCCACCAGTGCCTAATACCAATACAGACCCCCCACCAGCTCAGTTATTTCTAGAAAGTGGGCTAGGAGATGGGCTGGTGGTGAGGACTCTCACTTTTTTTTTATATACTTCTGTAGTTTCAGTAAGAAAGTAGTATTTAAAAATTTTTTAATGTTTATTTATTTTTGAGAGAGAGTGAGAGCAAGAGAGAGAGAGAGACAGAGACAGAGAGAGAGAATGGAGCAGGGGAGGGACAGAGAGAGAGGGAGACACAGAATCCAAAGCAGGCTCCAGTCTCTGAGCTGTCAACACAGAGCCCAATGAGGCTTGAATTCATAAACTGCAACATCACGACCTGAGCCAAAGTCAGACATTTAACCTATTGAGTGACCTCGGAATCCCAAGAAAAGAGTATTTTTGAATTAGATGTGCAAACCTAGAGGAATTGATAAAATAACCTGATGCTAGGCACTGTGATAGGAATTTTATTATTTTCTTCTAGATTTGGATAGCTTTTATGGATACCCACTCAGTCCTAAGTCTTTTTGGAAATAAAAAGCATCCTTTGCAAATGTATATAAAAGACCCCTGGCTGAGAGGTACCAGGATTACTGTATTTTATTGTGTGACCTATACCCTAGTTATACCAGTCGGCCTTTTAGAGCCACTGAGGAATCGGGTTCTACAGTAGATATATGCAAAGAATCCTTTTGAGTCCTTGAATGAGAGGGTTTTATGGATCATTTTTTAGTGGCTGGATTTCTCATCTCCCACCAGTTACTAAATGGGTCCTTCCTCGAATCTTTAAATAAAAAGATTCATCAAAAGAAAGTAGGTGTGTTTCTGGGCTGCCTGGTTCTATTTACAGCTTGCTTGTGGTGCCTTGGCAGCCTTCAACATCCGCCTTGCCAGAGAGGTTTCCTTGAGGGTTTGCCCAGTTATCTTAATCACGTGGGTTGGGGCACTTTTTGGTTAAAGGTCCTGGCAGGGCCAGCACAAGCCAGTTGTGATACGGAGGAGCCACAGCCTTTAGAGATAAACAAGACTTTCTGGGAGAGAAGAGTTTGAACAGTTACCTGCCACCATGTCGGACAGAAGCCCCTTTGAAACGGACATGCTCACCCTGACTCGCTACGTTATGGAAAAGGGGCGTCAGGCCAAAGGGACCGGGGAGCTCACACAGCTGCTGAACTCCATGCTGACGGCCATCAAAGCCATATCCTCGGCTGTGCGCAAGGCCGGCCTGGCCCACCTGTGAGTCCTCGGGGAGCAGACTTGCCCCCGCGACGCGTGGGGATTTGGGCCCAGGTGGGGCGTGGGCAAAGCCGCAGGTGCTCGGGCGGGTGACTCTGTCGAAAGCTATTTGCCTCTGTGCGCTGACGGGAAGGTGCTTTTAAAGTTTCTGTCTTTTGATAAAGGGGCCTTTGACTTGTTTCCAGAAAGGAACAAAATACTTGGAGACATGATATGGAGAAAAAAATAAATAACTTTTCCAGTACTATAATGATGAGAAGCTCAGGGGCTTGCTGCGTTAAAAACATAGATCGTATTATCCTGACTTGTTTCTTGTGGCACAAAGAAACAGCGAGGAGGACTTGAGATTTCTCTTTATGGCCTTTGCAGATAGGAGCATTTTATTGCCGTGAACTTTGCCAACGTATTAGGAGCTAGCAATCATTGATGAAATGACTCCTGGCCCTGCATCTCCATTCTCACTGTGGAAAGGAGTCTTTTGCTTTCAAAACAATTTTTTATTTCTTCTCTGAGACTCCTTATTAGCTTCTCTACTTGGTGTGCACGAAGCTGGGAGGTTCTGGGTTCAGAAGGAGGAAATGCAGAGCTTTCTTCCACTTTGTTCTCTTTGGTACTTTATCCAAGCACAGATGAAGGCCAAGTTCATGCTATGCCTGCTGTCACAGCTGCTGACCCTAAAAAATAAGCCAGTTATTCTATTCTATTCTATTCTATTCTATTTTATATTATTTTATTTTACTTTAAGAGAGAGAGCAGGGGGAGGGGCAGTGGGAGAAAAAGAGAGTGAATCTTAAGGAGGCTCCTTGCCCAGTGCAGAGCCTAATGTCCCGATGTCCCGATAAGTCAGTTATTTTACCAACAAAAATGAGCTCATTTGGGAATACTAGGGAACTGCACTATGGGACAACCACAGGCTGGTTTAACAAAGGAGAAGAAAGTTATTTTATGAAGGAGGACATCGGCAGGGGCTGTTTTGTACAAAAGTCCATTGATGAAAAGCAAGAGTTCAGGGCCATAATGGTTTCTTATCGGCTGAGTTGGTAAGTCAATCTCTTGTAGGAGCGGCAATACCTGGAGTGTTCTTGTGTTAAGGTCTGGAATTGACACTTCCTGCAGTGACCTCCAGTGCTACGGTGTGAGGGCTCCCCCTTCTGGTCTCCTGACTCAATTTTAGTGAGGTTTTCCTTTTATTAATGTTCACACAGCCAAGTGTCCGGTTTAAGTCTGTGCTGAAAAGAAGCTGACTTTCTTTGCAGTTCCATTTTTTTTTTTGTAGCAACAGTCCTCTCCAAAAGTGAAGGGGCCCGTTATTATTATTCCCCTCAAATGAAGAAATAACAAAATTTAATTATTTAAAATAGTAATTCTTAATAATTCAGTACTTTTAACACAAAAAGTTGTTAGCGTTATATGACAAGATGTCATTCTCACAAGATAATTACAGGATTTATTTATAATGGATAAAGCGTTGTGACCCAGTAATGACATCCAATTTAAGGATGCATTATGATGGGCTTTCCCTGATCTCTGTGTATTGCTGTCACTGTTTTACTTTCTCATAGAGCAATAATGGCCAACCTCTACTTTTAAGGATCTTTGTGAATGCGAGGTGCAGCCATTTGTCTCTGTCCTGGTCCCACCAGGTGATGGGCTGTGCCGAGTGACACTAAGTAGTGACTTTACCTGTCCCTGCTTAGAGCCATTTTCTGGGCATCTCCACTGCTCTCCAGTATTATTTACCCGCCTTAAGGTGCTCCTCCTCTGGCAGGATGCTTAGCTAGGCAGTGGCTGCGGTGGTAGAGTTCTACTAATCGGCTTCAGAACTCTAACTTTGTGGCTGTCGAGTACCCAGATGAAGCAGACTCAGGAACTGGATGAAAAGGTGTTCATTTAACTTGGCTCTTCCTTCCACGTGACCATGTACTCCTGCTAGGACCTCAGTGTCCCATTTGCAAAATGGAGGGGAATTGAATAGCCCCTAACTTGTTGTTGTAAAGCTTAGTGAATCCATGTGATAACTTCAACAGTGCCAGATCCATAATAAATGCTCAGTAAATGCTCATTATTACAGTGGTTCCAAGTCCAGATGGGGGGAAATTTGCCGGCTCGCTGGGCCATGCTGCTAATTGTCCACTAGGTGGCAGGCATAGCACATGGAGTCAAGACTTCAGGATCCACTATTTTCTGAGGCTGAGGCAGGGATCCTCAGGCTGGCAGAAGCCCCACGTTCTGCCAATTCAGATGTCATCCTTCTCCTGGCCCCTCTCTAAGAAACACCAAAGTGGCAGTGTGAGATGGCCATGTCTGGAAAATCCTTCTTTCTCACAAAATGCTGAGGTTATTTTAAAAGGACCCTGGAATTGTTTCCCATATGGCTAAAAGGCTGCTCTCTGTCCTGGAGCAATTCTGCTCCTGAAAATTGGACTTTCACATGCTCCTGCCCCTTTCTTATTTAAGGGGCCTTAAGCCCCTCGCTCTTTGCTTCCTTTTTTGGGGAAGACATTTTTAGGCAGAAGCTCAATGAATGCAAATGTGATCAGAAATGTTCATGCTTTTTCTTCCTTTTTGTCCACTCATTGCCTTAGGAAGAAGGGACTGCTAGAATCCTTCTGGAAGCATCTTCATGGGTTTCTGCCAAAGTGGTAGAATATTCCATTCAAAAATTATCAGTAAAGCTTTCATGTTTGTTAAAATGGTAAAAGATACTGTCCTTTAGATTATAACACTCTCTTGCATCCGTGGTCTAACTTGGAGCGGTTGTCAGACAGTTAGATCTCAGTATGAATGTGCCTCCATTCTTTCTGGAAGGAGGGATGCTAATAGGGGTAAAAGGTAAATGGCACCTGGAGAAAGACTGTCAGTCAAGGAAGAGGGTGGGAAGTGAGTTGTCCCCTGCTTAGAGTAGATCAGAAGTTTTCAACCTTGGCTACCTGTTGGAACCACCTGAGGATTTCCTCAGCAAATACATGGCATGAGAAAGAAAAAAAAGGAAGATGTAGAGAAATTATTTTACCGCCATGCTTTCTTCATAATTCAGTGAACATATATGGAGCATTTTCCACATCCTTGGGCACTGTGGAGACCAGTACGATAAGCACCATCTGCTCTAGTACAGTGAGCAGATAATCTACCAGGAAAGGTATTCCCATCAACAGATCACAAACTGCTGTGGAAGGGATGACAGGGGTGTGCCTGGCGGTGGTGGGACCAGGGAAACCTCTGGAAGGAATTAGGAGGGAGAGTAGGGAGAATTGATGGTAGACAGACAGCATTCCTGTGGGGCAAACACCCTGAGTGAAGGTGAAAGGGAGAGGAGCATCTCACTGGGTGCTGGTGGCCATAGGACCTTTGCAGCCGTTGAGATGAAAAAAAGGCTTGAGTGGGTAATAGCCATGCCACTCTTGGAGGGAAGAGTGTGAGGTGGGGCAGCCAATCCAGGGGCCCGTGTAAGGCAAATGTGTGCTTAGTGGATTCCAGAGGCTGAGACTGGCTTAACAAGGTTAGTGGGACAAGAGGCAATGCCAGGGTGAGAGCAAGGCTTCCTTGGTGGGGCCTTAAATCCACCACGGGGAACTCGGGGACTCTGGGTGAGACCAGAGTGATCTTGTTGGCATTTTAGAAGTACCCTGACCATGACGGTGGAAGCCAGGAGGCCTTTGCATCCTGATATTCTAAAACATAAAGTCAGATAGAATTTTGCTTGAAATGGTAGTGAAGGACAAAATTAAACGGGTTAAGTCTGTCCCCAAATTTCCATCTTAAGTAATGCAAAGCTACCACAGGGCAAAACTTTCATTCAGCCCACCAGGCCATATTTGAGGGTGATCAACAAATACTTGAAATTGCAGTGCTGGAAAGCAATGGTCCTTTGGTTTCTGGGTTAGCAATGATGGCGATATGTCTGATTTTATGAATTGGCTCCTTCCCTGTACCTCTCACTGCTCATTGCAGTTTTGTATTTTAATAAGATTGAATTCCAGTCAGTGTTATTAGGAGAATACGGGGATATCAAAATATATCCAAGGTGTAAAGGAAGCAAGGTTGAGAATCAAGGATGTGACACACGTTACACTTGGTCTGTGTAATTTGGAGATTCGGCAACAATGAAAGGAAAAGTGGCTTACAGTGGTGGTGTCTTAGCGTCTGGACTTCTTTTTAAGTTTATTTATTTATTTATTTATTTTAAGAGAGAGAGAGTGCAAGCAAAGGAGGGGCAGAGAGAGAGGGAGGACAGAGGATCTGTGCTGACAGCAACAAGCCCGATGCAGGACCTTGAACGCACAAACTGTGAGATCATGACCTGAGCGGAAGTGGGATGCTTAACCAACTGAGCCACCTAGGTGCCCCCCCATCTGGGCTTCTTTGATGGAGTTTTAGATTCCCTTAGTCACTTCATTCAGTCTTTCGTCTTCCTAGGTATGGAATTGCGGGAAGTGTGAACGTGACTGGAGATGAGGTGAAGAAACTGGACGTGTTATCCAATTCCCTGGTGATTAACATGCTCCAGTCCTCCTATGGCACCTGCGTCCTGGTCTCCGAGGAGAATAAAGAGGCGATTATTACCTCCAAGGATAAGAGGGTGCGTGTGGGGGCGGGATGCAGTTCCCCTCGTCACCAGTAGACGGTACTACTGAGTTGAGGAGAATCTTTGGTTGCTTTGCTTTTCTTTAGTTCCTGGGATATTCCTATTCCTTAACTTTTGTTTTCTGGGGTGGGGGTGGGGCGGAGGGGAAGGATTGCACACTTCTTTAGTTAGAAGTCTTATGCTGTCTAGAGAAAAAAATTTCCACAACATGGGGGTGGTTCATTCAGGGAAAAGAGTAATTTCCTGAAAATGTCTCAGTGGGTGGGGTTCAGAGGTTTTCTCTTCATTCGACCGGAAAAAGTGTTGCATTTTTTGTGGTTTCAAAATCTTCGAGTCCAGTAAAAACTAGAGCTCCTGGGAAGAGCAGGCCTGTACTCTTATTCCCACTTCTATTCTCCCTCTCTCTAACACACATTTCTCCAAAAGGGCTCTGGCTTCAGCAGAGATTTCTTCATGCCTGACTGTTAGACTAATAAAGAAAGGAAACTGTAAAGATCGCGCTCTCTTGCCTCAATACAATGGCAAACTTGGTTAGTGCAGGGCATGACCGGGGAGGGTCTGTAGACACTCTGGTTTCACAAAACAGTTCATTAAAGTCAGAGGTTTGCTGGTGGCCAAAAATTCAACCCATGTCCAGCTGTGATACAAAATAAATACTGGACTGGCCTTTGTTTTATACATTGGGTATAAAATGGGTGTTGGAGACCATTTCTTCATAATTAGCTGAGAGGATGAAAAAGATGAAACCAAATCTATTAAACATCTACTGTATACCAGGGACTGTACAAAGCACTTTACTCTTGTTGTCTCACAGAATTTAAGCTAAATCATAACTATTATTTTCAACTTGCAATTCCCACTTATATGCTTCTCAATCATCTCTCCAATCTAATCTAGCATTTTCTTCCCCAGTTGGCCTGAGTAATACAGGTCTTAGTTCTTGAATATTCTATGCCTACTTCCAATCAGTTCTTTGAACATTTTCCAGCGTATGCTAGATGCTTAACAGATATCTGTTGAATGAATGCATAAATGATTGAATGGGCTCAGTTGAATTATCCACAGGAGAATGGGAAATTTCCAAATTTATGGATTATCCCATTTTTTAGCCCATTTCAACCCCCTATTGAGCAAGGTTAAAAAAAAAAAAAGAAATAAAAGTCAGCTTAAGCTAGGGCATTACTTACCAGAAAGTCAGGGAAAAGTAATTTTAGTGGTGGGAGAAATGACTCCCATCTTACCTGATGTTATATTACCAGTATTTAATTAGCCTAATTAGCCAGGAGACTCTGGTCCCCATCGCTAAAGCTCTCCTAGAACCTTGCACATAGGAGGACTGTAAAAAGTATCTGATGATTTCTTTCCATGGAATGTCAGCTGGAGCAGCCTGTGACAGCAGTGTGGGTGGGCCGGAAAGATCCAGATCTGTCTTCTGGCCTTCACACAGGACAGGTGGGTTGGGTGCAACAAAACCTAGGACAGGATTTTTCTTCTCCTGACATATGTATGCATGCCAACGCTCTTAACAAGCAGATCCAGAGGCCCTGGGACATTATTCTGAGATTTTCTGAAGTCTTGGCTCCCAAATGAGAAAAGCCTCTCTGCAGAGAGGTTCAGAAAGAATCATGAATACATAACTGACATTACTGTGGATATGGGTAGAACTAGCCCAGGTTCATCTCCAGCTTCTCCACCTCTTCCTGGCCAGGTGCCAGTTTCAGACTTGGTTTCCTCTCACACCCTTCGCAGCTATGAGGGCCCAGTGGGCTGGTCCAGGAGGGAAGGGCAGAGCCAGAGGAGGCTGGGAGGTAGATGGGACTTCTGTCACTCCATGAGGCCATCAACTCATCTGTCTATGGGCAGTTGGCCCCGAGCTCACGATTCATAGATGCTGACACACTTTGCCCTTCTGAAGTAATTGCATTTTTTGATAAGGACGTCCCTTTGCTCTGAATCACTTTTTGATGTACCAACCATGCACTGCCACTGACATTTGTGGTGGCATTTTTTTTTTTGACTTTGAATTTAAAGATTTAATGACACCATGCTCCATGGAACAGTAATGGTAGAATACTTTAGCCATAGAAGGAAAAAAGGTAATGTTGCAACTCTGATTTATAGTCTCCTCGCCCCTCCCCCCCCATTGAAAGGGTTTTGATGCAGGTTCCTCAAAGAGGTATTCTCATTTGATTTTTGAAGGCAAAGTTTTCCACTGTAGAAATTCAAAACAAATTCATGGAGAGGAGGCTTGGAGTCAACAAGAACATGGGATCATCAACATGCAAATCCAGAATTAAAGTATGGCATTGGGGTGGGGGAGGGGAAGATCTGCCTTGGCAAGCCACAGGCTATTCCACTAGCAGAGGAAGCTGGGGCTTGGGAACATGCAGAAGAGAAGTTAGTACTCCACTACCTGCAACAAGACCAGCTTTAGAACACGGACAAGTTCCATCCATTTATAGGATTTGGGGAGGACTCGTGGGGGAGGGTGGTAGAGAGTTCCAGCTCAACCAAGTGTGTTGATTCGAAGGGCACCAATCAGGTGGTTCTTCCCTCTGTGCATTTAGGGGAAGTATGTGGTCTGCTTTGACCCCCTGGATGGATCTTCTAACATCGACTGCCTGGCCTCCATTGGAACCATCTTTGCCATCTACAGAAAGGTCAGTAGACAGTCTGATTGTTAATGCCTTTTCTCTCTTGGTGGCTTCTGGAAGGCTCCTGAGCTGAGAGCTACAAGTTTGGAGTTCTATCCTGTATCTCCCTGCTAACCAGACCCACCACTGTAAGCAAACCATAACTCACTCTGCCTCGGGCCCCTCATTGGAAGAACTGATATGGTAATTTTCCATCTGCCTTCTTCACTGCACGGGTGGGAAGATAAAGTAAGAGGACAGATAGGCTTGGTTTTAAGAAAACAGAAGCGACACAGATATCAGATAGAGTATTAGGTTCCAGGCGGCACTCGAGGACTCCTCTGTTTCTTCTTTATGTTTCTCAAATCTTATTGCATTAGTTTTCTATTACTGCTGTAACAGTTAACCACACATTTAGAGGCTTAAAATAACCCCCATTTATTATCTACCATTCTGTAGGTCAGAAGTCTGACAGGTATGGCTGAGTTCTCTGCTCAGGGTCTCCTAAGGCCAAGAATGTCAGCCAGCCTGGCTTCCTAATGACAGGCTAGAGGTGGGAGAATTAGCTTCCAGGCCCTTTTAGGTTATTGGCAGAATTCGATTCATTCTGTCGTAGGTTGGAGGTCCTTGGGTTTTTTGGTTTCTTTTTTTGCAGGTGAATACTGGGGTCATTCTCAGCTTCTAGAGGTTTCCTATATTCCCTGGCTTGTAAATCCTTTGCCCTCCAAAGCAGTGAAGCCAGACCAAGTCTTGCTTAGGCTTGTAATCTCTATGATAGCCCCACTTTGCCTTGTTTCCCCTGCCCTCAGCTGCAAAAAGTTCCCTGCTTTTAAGGGCTTATTTGATTATATTGGGCCCATCTGGAAAATCCACCATGATCTCTCTCTATTTTAAATTGGCAACCCTTATTGCATCTGCAAAGTCCCTTGTGCCATGTAATGCGACCTAGTCACAGATTCTGGGTATCAGGACCTGTTTGGGGCCATTTCGCCTATATACCACATACCTGCCAACAGAGGATTTTATGGGTGGGTTTACAACCATTCAGTTGCAAGAGATTTCAAGTTGCACCATGTAATTCACAGCATATCTCAATTTGAGATCAGTCCTTGCTCTAATCATGGTGGGTGGGCCTTTTCCCTGGGGACTATCAGGTAGAAGGGAGACCATAGGCTCTGGATGGTCTTAAGGATTGTTCAATTGGGTAATCTGCCCTCAGGGCCGGTTTTAGAGGCCCACACCTCTGACTTCACAGCACACATTCTTTCTACTACCCTATTTATGATCAAACACATGTAGGCATCACTGATTTCTATGCTACCAGTTTGGCACTACTCATGTAATGTGTGTGTAATTAACTTTCTATGAGTGTTTTCCTTCGTGCTCTTATATTATAAATATGGGGGAGGATTGGACACATCCCATGGTGCCCAGTGTGTTGTCTGTAGATATTGATATTCCAAGATTATTTGTGCTTGGTTGATGGCTGTCCAAAGAAAGAGACCAAAATTTGATTTTCAGGGGCAAAATCTTAGCAGAAGCCTAACCTTAGCTGAATATATGAATTAGCCTAAGCTTTCTTTCTGTGAAGAAAATCAAGGAGCAGGAGGGGAAGCTCTGTTACTCCTGTTTTGGAGAACCAAAGTGGAAGCCGAGGCAGCCCAGACTAGAGGAAGACTCTGATAATGCTGTTTTCCCAGTTGGTGTTTTTCTCTCCTTTTCTCTTTTTTTTTTCTTTCTTTTTCTTTCTTGTGAGGAGAGAAAAGGAGAATTTTGCTGTGGGAGCAGGAGAGAATGACCCAAGACACTTTTCCTGGTATTTGAGAAAGTGAAAGACTGAGATGATGTTTTGAGGTTTAGCAAAGATGAGACAGGTGTATAAAAGAGCATTACTTCTCCCTTTGAAGTATAGCTTGAAGATAAAAATAAAGAGATGGGTGGTGTGATCTTTATGAGGTTCTGACAAAAGACACCTGTTGTATCTTTGAAGTGGCTGTAAACATTAGCTTTTTCATTGTGGCTGCTGAGCATAAGTCAGACACTCTTCTGCCCACCTACAAGAACAGTGCTTCCAGGTCTGTCATCACCTCAGTCCAGTGCACACACTGCTATCATTTTTTTTTAAATTGGGGAACAAATTGAAGCACAGAGAAGTTAAGTAACTCAACTAAAATCACCAGTTGGTACATGAAGGACAGGAATTGAAACAGGCCCTCCAACTCCACCATCATGGCTCTTAATAGCTTCTTGCCCCCACCCGCAATTTTATTGTGATATAATTAATGTATAGCTTTGTATTACAATAGGTGAACAACATAATGATTTGATGTAATGTGTACATATGTATTATGTATGCATATATATACATAATATGTATATTGCAATGATCACCACAGTAAGTTTGGTGAGCATCTATCACCTCACATAGTTAAACAAGTTTTTTTCTGGTGATGAGAGCTTTTAAGATCTACTGTCATAGCAACTTTCAAGTATACAATAAGTATTGTTAACTATGGTCACCATGCTGTACATTACATCCTTAGGACTTATTCATCTAAACTGGAAGTTTGTATCCTTTGACCACCGTCATTCATTTCCCTCTCACGTTTCCACCCCTGCCTCCGGCAACTACCAATATGTTTCTAGAAAAAAACACAGGAGAATTTGCCTTTTGGGAAGGCAGATATTCCTTAAACGGGACACAGAAAGCATTAACCATGAAATAAAAGGTTAATAAACTGTAGTTCATTAAGATTAAGAACTTTTGTTCATCAGAAGACAAGGTGAGTGAAAAGGCAGCTACAGACTGGCAGAAAAGATTTTCAATACATATTTTCAACAAGGAACTTCTGTGCAGAATAAATAAAGAACTTCTGCAAATCAATAAAAATAATACAATCAATCTAATCAAAGGATGGGCAAAGACTTGAATAGGCACTTCATTAAAGAGGTTTTTTTCCCCACAACTGGTTAATAAGCACAAGGGAGATATTCGACATTGTTAGTCATTGGGGAAATGGGCATTAAAGCAAAGAGGCAGCATTCATCCCCACAAGAATGGCTCAAAGGAAAAGTGTGTACCAAGTGTTGATGAAGAAACTGGAATTGTGTACATTGTCGGTGGGAGTAAAAATTAATACAAATACTTTGGAAAAGTTGGGATGCCACCTGCTGATGATAAACATATAGTTATATGTTGTGGCCAGCAAATCTACTGCAGTACGCACCCAAGATAAGCAAGCACTTATGACTGCCCAAAGACATGCACAAGTTATTCATAGTAACCCCTAGCTAGGAAACAAAGCCCAAGCGTGTATCAACACTGGAATGGATAAATAATTGTGATATATTCGTATAACAGAAAACCACATAGCAATGAAAAAGAACAAAAAGCTTCTGTGTGCAAAGACATAGATAAAATTGCAAAGACATAATGTTGTGAAACATTAGCCGATACAAAAGAACACATGCTTTGTAATTTCATGTATATGAAAACAGGCAAAGGTGATTATCCTTTTGGTGTCCACATGATACCTTTGGGGGCGGTGACAATGATTGATGAAGTACCCAGAGTCTGCTAGGTTGTTGGAGATGTTCTGTAATTTTCAAAAAAATTTTAAAGTTTATTTATTTTGAGAGAGAGAGAGGGAGGGAGAGAGAGAGAGAGAGAGAGAGAGAGAGAGAGAGAGAGAGAGAGAGAGAAGTATGGGGGAGAGAGAGAGAGAGGAAGAGAAGGAGAATCCCAAGCAGGCTCTGCACTGTCAATGCAGAGCCCGATGTGGGGCTCGAACCCATGAACCCTGAGATCATGACCTGAGCTGAAGTCAAGAGTCAAATATGTAACCGACTGAGCCACCCAGGTGCCCCGGAAATATTCTGCAAATTAATCCCGGTAGTTACACGAGTATATACTACACATATGTAAAAATTCATTGAACTGTACAATTTAGATTTGTGTGCTTTGCTATGTATTAGTTATACCTCAATGAAAAGAAAAATAGTCTACTTTTCCATACCCTCTACCACCAAACACATTGAGCCTTTGTAATTGTCACTAAATTTACTGTTAAGTTGCCATAGGATGCATCACTTCCTTTACCTGTGACAGATTTAGATATTTTATTGGGGTAGGAAGAAATAAAAAGGCCCAAGAGGGGTGCCTGGGTGACTCAGTCGGTTGAGCATCCGACTTTGGCACAGGAACTATCTCACAGTTCATGTGTTCGAGCCCCACATCAGGCTCACTGCTCTCAGCCTGTCAGTGTGGAACCTGCTTGGATCTTCTTTGCTCCCACCTTTCTGCCCCTCTCTGTTTGCACTTTCCCTTTCAAAAAATAAATAAAACATTAAAGAAAACAAAAGACCAGAGAAAGATAACACGAAATCATTTGCAAACTATTCTGAGGTTTTCTGAGAAAAGAGTCATAGCAATAGAGATTACTAATGTGAAGTAGATTTTTGAAGTCTCAAAACCAGAAAAAAAATGAGCCTCTCCTTTTTCCATGCACTGAAATAAATTACAGATAGTTTAATGGATTTGGTGGAGAGAGGGGCGATGAAATCAGAGCAAAAACATAGAATAATATTTGCCTGGCCTGTTTTGATGTAGGGGAAATTTTATCTAACCATAAAGACAAGAGAAGAAAATAATGTCAGCTATAATAAATAATTTCAATTACTAAAAAACTGCATGGCAAAAGAAAAGGACACTGTAAATAAAATAAAAAGCACATGACAATTGAGGAAAATAGGTGTAACACATATGTGGCATTAATATCTCTCATATGTAAAAAAGTTTTAAAATAAACAACAGAACACAAATACCCTGAGAGAAAAATATGCATAGACATGAAACAGGCAACTTACAAAATAAGAAATAAAATGAACAAGAAGGCCATGAAGTTTACTTTGTTAACTATAAAAAATGGAAATTAAAATAAAAGAAATATTATTTTTTTTTCGGCCACCAAATTGGCCAAGTTGAAAAGAGAGCGCTCTCTTATGTTCATGAGGTTGAATTAAAGTGAATGCGTTTATCACTGGTGGTAAAGCTCTAAGTTAATGCAGTGTTTCTAAGGGGCAACTTTTCAATATGTGTCAAAAGTCTTTTACCCAATAATTTCATTATTTGGAATTTCTCTTGGGAAAATAATCAGAGAAACATGTTTTTGTTCACCAGACCATCTCAGAGTTGTTTTGATAGTTAAAAAAAAAAAAGGAGACAACAAAAAGATAAAAAGGGATTACTATAAACACCTCTACAAGCGTAAATCTGACAAGTTAGATGAGCAATTCCTCAAAAATACCTCTGTAAAGAGGATGAGCACACAAGCCACAGAATGAGAGTTTGAGTTTGACTCAAAACTCAACAGTAAGAAACTCTAAACAATCCAATGAGAACATATAACATGAAGAGATGTGTCACCAAACAGGTGAAAATAAGTTCCTTGGCAAAGAAGCACATAAAAGATATTCAGCAGTACTAGCCATTAGGGAAATGCAAAGTGAGACCATGATGAGTCATCACTACATACCTAATAGAACTCCTGAAATAAAAAATAATCACAATACCAAATGCTGGCAAGGACGTGCATTGTTAGTGGAAATGTGAAGTGACACATCCACTCAGGAAAAGTGGCAGTTTTTTCATTTATCACAGAGAAATGAAGATTTATGTCCACACAAAAACCTGCACATGATTGCTCATGGAAGCTTTATTTGTAATAGCACACAACTGAAAATAACCGAACTATCCTACAACAGATGAATGATTGAATAGTGATACATTCATTCTTTGGGGAACCACTCAGCAATAAGATAGAATAAACTATTGATACATGTAACAACTTTGATGGATCTCATGGGTATCATGCTGAGTAAAAAATTTCAGAAGTTCACAAACTTTATGATCCTATTTATGTGGTATTCTCTAAAAGACATACTTATAGAGCTGGAGAAAGATTGGTGGTTGCAGGGTTAGGGATAGCAGGGAGGGGAAGAGGGTGGATATGACCATAAGAGGGTAGCATGAGGGAGACTTCCGTGCCTGATGGGATAGTTCTGTATCTTTACGTGGTGTCTACATGTGATAAGATGGCACAGAGCTTAATACACTTACTTACACAGACTTAATACCAATGTCAGTTTCCTGGTTTTGATATTGTACTATAGCAAAATATATACAGTGCAACTGTTGAGGGAAATTGGGCGAAAGGTACATGGGACTCTTTACTATCTGTGCAACTTCCAGTGCATCTTTAATTATTTTAAAATAAAAAGTTAAAATTCAGGAAAAATCTAAATTTATATAAGAGGTTGATGAAATTTGGGAATGCCTTGCAATAGCCTATCAGCATGCTCCTGAAAATGTATATGCACATGTATAAACTTGTGTGGATGTTTGCATGTGTGCATCAGTTGAATGCCATAACCGTGTGCCAGACTGCACCTCGTGGTGGGAAAACAGTCCTGAACAAGACAATCGGCACCTGCCACCATGCAGCTTACAGTCTATTTGGGAAGGGAGACATTAAACACACTAATGAAGGTGTGTTGGGAGCTTCCAAGGAGAAGCACTGAGTACCCGGAAGACCAACCATGAGGTCAGAGAAGGCCTCCATGGGAAAGATGATGTTTCACCTGGACTTGAAGGTTAACTATGAGTTCCTCAGGCAGAAGGTGTGAGGAGAAAGGCTCAGACCATGCTGGCGAGAAAGAAAGAAGGTCATATACAGAGTCTTGGAGCTCAGATTCCGGGTGGTGGAATGTTCAAGAAGAGAATAGAAGCTCAGTATTTTTGCAGTGTGGGGCCTGGGCGCGGGGTCTATGGTGTTGGACAAGGCTGGTCAGCCACCAAGGGACAGATCGTGAAAGACCTGGTAAAATGAGTTAAGAATATCAGATGTTGAGGCAGTGGGAAGTCAATGAAGTGTTTTAAACAGATAAGTGACATGGATCAGAGTGGGGCAAGGATGGAGTCGGGGGATCAGGAAGGAGATAAAGGTCACTTGGGGCCAAGTGGTGATGGTAAGGATGGAGAAGGCGCCACGAAGCTGTGAAGAGTGGGTGTTAGGAGTGACTGGGCTGAGTGACAGAATGGATGGCATGGGTAAGGGCAAGGAGGGCGGTCAGGGAAAGGGAGGAGCAGGTGACCCTGAGGTTTCTACTGGGCAAATGACAGTGCCAGTTGCTGAAACAGGAAGCAATGGGAGAAAAGCAGGGATTTTGGGTGTGAGATGGGGCAGACATTCCATCTTAGATGCGTGTTGAGTTTGGGGCATCTGTGGGATACCTAACTAGGGATGTCTGGTGGGCAGGTGACTCCGAGGCTGGGCTCTCAGAGGAGATGGAGATGAAGGTCTGGGAGTCATTGGCATGTGGATTGGGGTTTGAACTCTGGTTATGGGTGAGATTACCAAGGAATGTGTGGACTAAGAAGAGATCTTATTAGTCAGGGCTCTGGTGTAAATGGCAGGAATGGCAGGAATGGATTAGGCAACTCCAAGACAGGAATACGGCCAGCCTCAGGGAAGGCGAGGACCGGAAAGGAGTCTCTTATCTCGCCTTCCTGCCATGTGGTCACTTCACTCCTTCCCCTCTCTGTGGACCAAGTTTTCTCTGTTTCTTTGGCCAGTGGCAGAAGAAAGATACCATCCCACAGCTCCTAAGTTGACATAAACCAGAGTGTTCTAGCCCCAAATCTGGATTTCTGGGTAGATTGTGATTGGGGCAGTTTGGGTCAGGCATCTACCCCAGACCTCATTAAACTTGTTTGTCTCACAGCAACTCAGAAGTCCGCACATTGGATAGGATGGCAGTTTAGAAAATCCATTTTGCACTAGTTAGATACACTGAAGGTGTGGAGGAACCAGGAGGGGCACCTGCATTAAGGGGATGGAAGAATAAGAGATGGCAAAAGAAAATGAGAAGGCACAGCTAGAGAGAAAGAAGTCCATGAAAGGTTCCTGGACCCAATTCCAACATGGGGGTGCGGTGGGGTCCCCACACAGCATCAGGCAATTCTCAGACACCAGCAGGTGTCCAAGAATTTGACTCATTTCTGACACCATCTACCCAGAGATAGAATCAGATTCCAGGGCTTAAGGGCTCAGTCCTACAAGGCAAGCTTGTACTTCTGACCAATATGCTGTAGATTGAAAGTTCCAATGACCACCCCCCCACACCCCTCACCCCTGGCAACTCAATTCAGATGCCAGTCGAGAGCCCAGGTTTTTCATGTGTTTCTTACCGACCGGCTATGAATCAGAAGTTCCCAAGACCCCCTCCTCAGGTTCAATTAATTTGCTAGACAGTTCACAGAACTCAGAGAAACATGTTGTTAGATCACCAGTTTGTTATTAAAGGATGTAACTCAGGATATCCAGATAGAAGAGACCCCTAGAGCAGGGTTAGGGGGAAAGGGTGCAGAACTTCCCTGTCCTCTCCAGGTGCACAACCTTCCTTGTATCTCCAGATGTTAACCAATCCAGAAGTTCTTCAAACACTGTCCTTTTCAGGTTTTATGGAGGCTTCATTACATAGGCATGCTTGATTAAATCACTGGCCATTGGCAATTGATTCAATCTCCATCTCCTCACCTCTCCAGGAGGTCAGAGGGTGAGGCTGAAAGTTATAACCTTCTAATCACATGATCACATGGCTTGGTTCTCTGGGCAACCAGCCCTCCTCCTTAGGTGCTGTCCCAAAGTCACCCATGAGCACAACAAAGACACCTTCATCACTGTCAACACTTAGGAAAGTCTTAGGGTTTTGGAAGTTGTGAACTAGGGACTGTGGGCAAAAACCAAATATATATGAGAAATGAATTTTGGTTATCTGAAGGAGAAAATACATATTTCTTATAAATTACAATATTGCAATCCAGAAAAGAGGGAAGTGGACAGATACTCAGAAGAGACCCTTGTCAAGGAGACAGTAGTCAAGGGACCCAACATTGCCCTGGGGTAGGGTTAGGAGGCCTGGACAGTGTGCTCCTGATAGAGTGGAGAGTTGGCAGGAGAAGAAAGACAGCAACTGTAGACAGGCATTCTAGACTCCAGGATTTACATGAAGACAGATATAGGGCAATGGCTAGAGGGAAGTTTTGGGATCTGGAATGTATTTTTTGTTATTTCTTTAGGCCAGAGAATTCTACCTGTTATTTAAAGTCAGTGAAGCCAGGGAGAGGGAATGGTTCTCCTCCAGCCACAGACGAGAGCCCAGAGGGCCACAGAGAGTGCTGCCCTGTGCAGGGGCTGCAGGATCACAGCTCAGAAGGACAGCTTATGGTCAGGGAGAAAATCAGTGGGAAGGAACCCTGGTTTCATACGCAGAAAATGGGATCCTTCTGATGGTTGAATGGGGGTGTTTCAGAAGCATCAATGGTGAAGACTAAAGGTTTTAATTAAAAACCTTCTACTTTCCTAAAGAGTTTTAAGAACTCGTGCTTTAGAGCTATGGTTCCCAAACTAGCATGTCTCAGAATCACCTGGAAGCCTGACTCTGGAGGCCCAGAGATTCTGATTCTGTAGGCCTGGCCAGATTGGGGGAGTAGGGAGGACAAAGTATTTGAGCTCCAAACAAGATCCCCGGGGATGCTAATGCTGCTGGTCCACTTTGAGAATCTACTCTGGGTCCTGCTTCTCAGAATCTGTATGTGGCCAGGAAATCTGGAAATAAGGCCAATTTGTTGAACATGTGTCCAAGTCAGATGGAAATGTAATTAGTTGCAAAAAAAAAAAAGTTATTTGAAAGAATGTAAGATGGAAAGATGAATAATTGTTAAAAGGAACATGCCATTTTTAAAGAAGGATAAGGTCTGGTTTTACAATTAAGTTGTTAGGATATTACTTGCAAGGGCAGACTGGCCCCATGTTCTGTGACAGTGTTGAAGGATGAAGGATGCTGGCTTAGCATTGGGAGATTTGGGTCCATCCTAGCTTTATCACTCACTGGTTTCAAGATGCTGTGTGTGGGGGGCGCCTGGGTGACTCAGTCAGTTAAGCAGCCGACTTCAGCTCAGGTCTGATCTCACAGTCTGTGGGTTCGAGCCCCACATCAGGCTTTGTGCTGACGGCTCATCAGAGCCTGGAGCCTGCGTCAGATTCTGTGTCTCCCTCTTTCTCTGCCCTTCCCCTGCTCATGCTCTGTCTCTATGTCTCTCAAAAATAAATAAACGTTAAAAAAATAAATTAATTAAAAAAAAGACACTGCGTGGGTACCTCTCCGGACCTCCATCTTTTCTCTTTTATTTTATTTTTAAAAATTTTTTTAAATGTTTATTTATCTCTGAGAGAGAGAGAGAGAGAGAGAGAGAGAGAGAGAGAAGAGAGAGAGAGAGAGAGAGATGCTGGAGTCCAGCTCTGGCTAGTCCAGGGGTCCCCGATGGATGAATGGTGTCAGCATGATGAATGACTCAAGAGAGCTGCTTTGTCTCTGGGACCAGCAGACAACTCTGCTTTTCTGGTCTCAGTATTTTATTTTTAGGTAGTGAGTTACATTACATTAGTGAACATTACTTTTTCTTAGAACATAGTTAAAGAAAGATGAGAGTGTGTATTATGTCGATCCCCCAGACCTTTAGGGAGAGTCTTAGCTGTTTTTTGATTCTATTCCTGAGCTAATGAATATACACTGTTTTTGCCGGGAAGAAACCAGGGTTGTTAGTGTAACCTTGAACAAGCAGGTGGCACATACATTGTTGCCTTAAGACCCACGCCAATCTTCTACAGACAGGTCAGGAGTCTCTTTGTCTAGCTTCCTAAACTACAATGGGGGAAGTGTAACTCATTTGGCAAGGACATAATTCTCTAATGCCTGCCTAAGTTCCTTTGCTTATGAGTGAGTGAATTTACACAATAGGGGCTTAAAGTCTACATAAGTTACACTAGCTTTAGCCAACTCATAACTGCTATTCTGTATGATCAATTTGTGTAACCTATC
Organism: Paguma larvata; assembly: GCA_030068075.1. NCBI lineage: Eukaryota > Metazoa > Chordata > Mammalia > Carnivora > Viverridae > Paguma > Paguma larvata. The sequence goes on from CM057832.1 coordinate 63,100,437, forward strand.
CCCAAGAGGCAACTTTGAGGTTACTTCTAGCCAGGCACTCTCATTCAGATGTTATCCATCAAGGCATCATACTCCAGGTCCCTTTTTCCATATGTCATAAAACAAAAGAGCATTACATCCCTTGAGGCCAACCAGAGCAGTTCAAGAAGTCCGGGCCTGAAAGATATTAGAAGGAGATAATATTGGGGGACCATTGGGTCAGCAGGAGACTTTGCAACATCTGCCTTATCCACACAGGGAGGTTTCTCAACCTGTGAGCCCATGATGGCTCCCGACAGAGAGAGACAGAGTGAAAAGAGGGGAGGGGAAGAGAGAGAGGGAGACACAGAATCCAAAGCAGTCTCCAGGTTCTGAGGTGTCAGCACAGAGGCTGATGTGGGGCTCAAACCCATGAACCATGAGATCATGACCTGACCTGAAGATGGAGGCTTAACCAACTGAGCTACCTAGGTGCCCTTCTTCTCTTTTAGATGAGGATTAGAGGGGCGCCTGGGTGGCTCAGTTGGTTAAACGGCTGACTTTGGCTCAGGTCATGATCTCATAGTCTGTGAGTTCGAGCCCCGCGTTGGGCTCTGTGCTGACGGCTCAGAGCCTGGAGCCTGTTTCAGATTCTGTATCTCCCTCTGTCTCTGCCTTTCCCCTGCTCATACTCTGTCTCTATGTGTCTCAAAAATAAATAAACATTAAAAAAAATAAAGGAGGATTAGAGACTCTCCAGTGTCTCACGAAAGCATGATGATGCGAAAGTACTTTGAAAACTATGAAGCCCTATATAAATGAAAATTATTATTTTATCCCTAAGAAGTTTTTCTTCAAGGGAGTTAATTAGCATAAATGACACATTTGTAATGTGTGTATAATATTCTGGCTCAATATTGTTGTTCTGATTCCGATTTATCTAATCACCGTGTATCTTCATAATTTTAAAGGTAATTTGTTCACCTCCGTCATTTGCAATTCTCTGGAATTTTCTGCTCAGCAGAAAATCTCTATGTAGATCTATGTAGCCAAAATCCACTGGTGTCTAGAGAGAATAGAGCAGCTAATTAAACAACCAAAGTAGCTGTGCTAGAAAATAGACATAAGGAATTGACTCAGAAGCAGTGAGGCCAAAAGTTTTTATTTAACCCTTGCACGTGGAGCACCGAGTTCCTTGGGTGTGGTAGGCTATGGAAGCGGGTTTGGAGCCTCAGCTTGTCACAGGTGTCATAGCCATTGGCCCTGGTCTGTGGAGCTGAATCCATCGGGATGTTTTGATTTGAAATTAAAAAAAAAATGTTTATTTATTTTTGAGAGAGAGAGAGAGAGAGAGAGAGAGAGAGAGAGAGCATGAGCAGGGAAGGGGCAGAGAGAGAGGGAGGCACAGAATCTGAAGCAGGCTCCAGGCTCTGAACTGTTAGCACAGAGCCTGACAGGGGGCTCGAACCCATACACCGTGAGATCATGATCTGAGCTGAAGTCAGACGTTCAACAGACTGAACCACCCAGGCGTCCCATGGATGTTTTGATTTGAAAGAGTTGATTGAAGTCTGCCCATTCACCTCTCCTTCAAAGCTCCTCTCATATCTCCCGTCCACAGTGATGTGAGGGTACAGAGCCAGCCCGAATGTTTGTCCAGAATTTTCCCCCTCCCTGAAGGTTTTGTTGTGTAGTCAGAACCCCAGATGAAGATGGGGAAAGAACTCCTCTTGACCCCTGGCCCCAACTCAGCTCCTCACAGCTGAGGCCAGAGTTTGCTACTTATCTTTCCAAACTCAAAAGTTAAAAATTTTTTTTTAATATTTATTCATTCTTGAGAGAGAGAGAGAGAGAGAGAGAGAGAGAGAGAGAGAAGAAAGAAAAGGAGACACAGAAACTGAAGCAGGCTCCCGGCTGTCATCATAGAGCCTGATGCGGGGCCCAAACATACCAATCATGAGATAATGACCTGAGCCGAAGTTGGATGCCTAACCGACTGAGTCACCCAGATGCCCCACCAAACTCATAAGTTTTGATTCACTTGCCTTTTAGAGCATAAGGAGGTGGGGAGGGAAGGAACTTTTGAGAGGTACTGGGGAAAGTGGGTTATGAAATGGAGTCTCAGCTATAGCTCTGTCCCTCCATTGAGAATATTTGCTGCTCCTTCCTCGGTATCCCCACCTATCCTGTCTCTCTGAATTCTCACTTACACCGGCACTGCTGCCATGGCAAAGGGAGAGGCTTCTTGACGAAAACGTTCTGAACTGTAGACATGGGCTCTGTGTGAACTGTAGACATGGGGGTTGTGGGGATGGAGGTGGGAGGCAGGCAAGGACAAGGGGTTCAAAGTACAGCACAAGGAACAGGGAAAAGCCCTTGGCCAGGCTGCCTGGGCTTCACTCCACCTCTGAGGCTTCTTGATGTTGGGTGAGTTATCCACACATTCAGATTCTGAGTGTTTCATCTACACAATGGAGGTGATAAAGATATTTCCCTCAGAGGGCTGGCAAGTATGTACAATGAGATAAAGCACAAAATCAGAGCTTAATGACCTTGGTTGTTATAACAGTTAAGAAGCATGGCTTACAACTATGAAGAAAGGCTGTGATTTTAGTATCTTGGGTGATTTCTAGGCAAGATGCAGACAAATGTGTTCAGAAACCAGGGAGAAGTCCAAGAATGCCATTGCAAAATGGCTCAGGTAGAACCATTCGTTAATATGGCAGCTCCTTCCCTCCAGATGCATGTGCTTCAGCTCAAAATCCTGAGAACTGCACTTCCTTCAGTGGTTCAAGTAGATCTGAAGCCCAGGCCTCTGGCAAAGGGTTCTGTCCAGAGACAATAACACACCATGTTCTTCTTTTCTCTTCCGCAGACCACAGACGACGAGCCTTCCGAAAAGGATGCTCTGCAGCCAGGCCGAAATATTGTGGCTGCGGGCTATGCCCTCTATGGCAGTGCAACCCTGGTGGCTCTTTCCACTGGGCAGGGAGTGGACCTCTTCATGCTTGACCCAGTAGGTACCTAATATGGCAGCATCAGTACTTAGGACTCCATGTGCCTCTGTGCTTTAATTCCAGTCCCCTGGGATAATTTCCTGGTCATTCTTAATACTTGCTTTTGGGACCAGAGAGTCTAGTGGTGAGCCAACACCCACATCAAAAAACATTAAAGTCCTTTGTCTAGCAGAGGGCATTTGAAATGTTCTTAGGGGTTTGTCCTACCAACCCAGGCAGACCCTGTCCGTAGGGAGTTTCTACTCTAAAAATGCATTCAACCTCTTTGGCTTATGGGAATACAATGATTTAGAAAACCCTAATGTTGCCAATGTCTAGACAGAAACATGGACTTTATAGAGCAGCACCATCCAGTAGAACTTTCTGTGACCATGGATATATTCTATAATCTGTGCTGTCCAGTATGGTAGCCCCTGGCCCCATATGGCTATTGAATACTTGCAATGTGATTAGTGTGATTAAGAAACTGGATTTTAAGATTTATTTTATTTTAATTAACTTAATTGGCTACCCTATTGGACAGCTGGATTTGTAGGACTGCCTCTAACGTACATGTTCTTCCCGATTAAGTAATGGTAAAGCTCAGGATGCAAGCTGGAAATGGGCAGGTCTTGAGGACCAGGAAGCAGGAGTCACAGGAATGGGCTTGGATCATGGCCAGTCTGGTTTGGACACTACCTCTGATTCTGTGTCTCTCACTCCAGGTTCACTTGCCAGGGAGAAGTATCTAATTTGCCAAGCTAAGTCAAATGCCTGAAGTGAGCTAGAGGAGGCTCAGTCTAGTCTTCCTAGACTGGCATCCAATGAGAAGATTTAGTTCTTCAAAGGGAGTTAGGCTGCTTTTAGGAAATGTTACTCCATACCAGGCTGCTCCAAAGCAACAAACATCCACAGCAAGTTATTAAAGCTCATGAACCAAAGACCATCAAGAACTTGCCTCTAATAGAAAGAAGTTAGGTTTACTGAACAAGGGAGGATGTGCTCTAGAGGAACAGTAGAGTGTCGTGCTAGAAGCAAGTTGGGATGGACTTAACTATATAGCGAGTGGGCCTTTGCTTGATCTCAGGAGGATTCAAGAAAGAGAGGGTTAGTTCTGGTTTGGGAGTTGTCTAGAAGCAGGCACAATTAATGATTGTATATCAATAATTTTTATCTAGGATGTGGGGAGATTAAAGTGAAGGTAGAGATTAATTGATAAAGAAATGGTCATCACTCACATACAGAAGAGAGGGATGCTTAGTTACTTTTTGTGGCTGCTGAGTATTCTCATCACTGTCTTATTTCAGACACGGTCAGCATGGTCTTGCCTCTTTATACTCTGGGAATGTAAATTCCTATGTTCATTAGAAACCTTCTGGTCTAGTTCCCAGCTGTGAGCTGTCGTCGTGGGGGATTTTCACTTTGAAGTTCATTGAAGTTGATTACATTTCCAAGCCTGGTTTTCCTCTTTAGTGACTTAAAGACCTCTAGCCTTTCAGGGTGATGCCTGCAGCTAGCTAATCACATCCGTAAGCACTCAGATAAACAGGTACCTGAGGGATGTCCCTATATCACCAGCACTCAGATAAAGGGGTACATTGGGGATATCCTGCAGAGCAACCAGGGTGGGGGCACTGCCACATTTTTATTAATGATTCTGAAGATTTCTTTAATTTTTATCCACTTATTCCTTATGCCAAGTGAATACAGTTTCTGATGGAAGGGATTTCCTCCTAAACTTATAAAAGAGTCACTGGGATATTAAGACCTTTTAATGGTTTCTGAGACCGCGTTGTTTACATACATGGACCACACATTTGTAGGGGAACTGCATCCCCACCCTTATGACAAATCCCATCCATGAAACTTCTTTTCCTGTCAATGGCCTAAATCTTCCTTGAAACATTAGGAATTACCTGGGGATGAGAACTTGGGGATAAATACTTCAAGTTTCCCTATAAATGAGTAACCTGGCAGGCAGTGAACATTACCAAAGAACCATTCCTGCTTTCGTTTAAATTATTTCATCTCTTGCTCTAATGCTGCTGGAGCTGCAGAAGATCAGGGCACCCCCGGGTTCCACCAGCAGGCCCACATCTTCCGATGCTCTCTGATTGTTCAGGAGTGTGCTGTTGGCTTCTGTTCCTTGGTATCTCTCTTCCTGCAGGTGTTTCTCTTCATCTTTCTAGGCTCTCGGTGAATTTATCCTGGTGGAAAAAGATGTCAAGATAAAAAAGAAAGGAAAGATTTACAGTCTCAATGAGGGCTATGCCAAGTATTTTGATGCTGCAACCACAGAGTATTTGCAGAAGAAGAAATTTCCTGAGGTGAGTGAAGAAAGCCTAACACGGTAGCAGGGAGAATGCTGCCTCAGGGGGTCCCTGTTTGGGTGGTGGCTTTGGGACCTTGCTTGACAGAAGTTGGTGCCACTGTTTATGGCTCTGGTCAGTATGAGAATGACTGACTCTGCCTTTCTTCATAATCGAGCAACGTCTTTTACGGCTAAAAGTTACCTACTCAAGATAATATTCCTTATTAGTTTTTCCAGGAGACATTGTTTAATGAAGAAGACAGATCGCATTTTCCAAATTCAGGGTTCAGGCCTGACCTCTCAAGTCATTTCTTTACTGAGCTACCACCTGTGTAGATTCTGGTCACTCACTTATATTTGCTTTTAGATGGAATAATTAATTATATTTGAAAGTCCCATTCATAGGCCCTAACATCGGGGCCTTGTGTTTACCCCAAGGTTTAGAACATTTTTTGTCTCTCAAACAGATTACCATGTTCTGGACTTCATGTGGCTATTAATGCAGCCCAAACACTCCATTCAGTATGTCCATCATACTTAGAGAGTTTTAAGACAGGCATGGGAGCAGAGTCAAAGAATTTCCAGATCAAGAGAGTAAATTCCGGTCTAAGTTGGGAGAGGGACGCAAGCTTGTTTACAAGTGGGACTTGCTCTCACCAAATTCTGGGGGATGTCATTAGAATCAGAGAGTCAGTGTTCACTTATCGTAGAAATGGTAAACTGCTGAGCCCAACATATTAACCTATATTTCAATACTGATTCAAAGATGAGACCTTTTTAAACAGCAAAGGAAGGTACATATTCCCCAATATAAAGCAAATCTCCAGAATTCTCCAGTTGCTCTTCAACATGAAACTTGAGATTTACCCTGTATCTGTTCCTAGCATGAAAGGCCTTGTTTTGCTCATAGGAGGCTTTGGTTTTGCTCGCTTGCTTTTACATAAAATTGCTTACAAGTACATAAATTGAAGACTAGGGATTAGTCGGTTCTAGCTTCAGAAAGTTTAGTCTCCATGTAACAGCTGGAAACCAATGTGAATGCTTGATAATTTCCTCAGGTGATGCTTGAGAGTCCAGGGAGGGACTTTCTTCTGGTTGTAAAAACTATGATCATTTTGACTGAAGTGCTGGATGGTCTTGGGAGCATCCAATTCTGACTGATAAGATAAACAGAGATATAATGAAACCTAGAGTTGGATCCCAGAATTTCTACCTAAAAATATAAAAATGGAATTTTGACTTTGGACAAATGGGAATACACTCAACAGGGTGGTGGGCATCCACCTGTCTCTGGTGGAAATTTGCAATGATCCCTTAAAGAAATTCAAAGGAAATTAGAGAAAATAATCTATGCTCCCTCTCCTCACTAATTAGTGAGATGAAAGCAGGAGAGGCCAGCATGGTGGGCGTTGGCTTGAAGCTGTTGCTTTCTTTTATTGAGTACTTTTTACTATTTTTAAATAAAGAAAGGCCAGGGACACTTGAGTGGCTCAGTTAAGCATCTGACTTTGGCTAGGTCGTGATCTCATAGTGCAAGCCCCGCTTTGGGCTCTATGTTGTCAGCATGGATTCTCTCTCTCCCTCTCTCTCTCTCTCTGCCCCTCATGAGATTCTCTCTCTCTCTCTCTGCCCCTCTCTCATGCTCTTTCTCTCTGTCTCTCAAAAATAAATAAATAAAAATTAAAAACACAACAAAAACAAAAACAGAGACAAAAAAGAAAGGCCCTAAGAAGACAATAAATAGTTTGCAAAGTTTCCACTTGACCGAAATTCTGATTCTATTCTTGTTAACAAAATTTAAAAAGTAATATAACTCAAAAGTTAATCACAGAATTATATTTGACCCAGTAATTCAGCTCCTAAGTATATATCCCAAATAATTGAAAGCAGTTATTAAAACAAACAAACACGAAAGCCCCACCTTATACACAAATGTTCATAGCAACGTTATTTACAATAACCAGAAGTGGAAACAATTCAGTGTCCATCAACTGAAGAATGGATGAATAAGTGATAGTACATCCACACACGGGAGTATTATTCGGTCATAAAAGGGAGTGAAGTACTGCTGCATACCACAGCATAGGTGAATCTCAGAAACATTTTTGCTGAGTGTAAAGAGCCAGATGCAAGGACAAGGTTAATGTATAGAGTCAGATTAGTGGTTGCCAGGAGTTGAGAGAGGGGATGGCAGGGACTACTTAATGGCTGTAGGGTTTTCCTTTGGGTGATGAAAATGTTCTGTAATCAGATAGTCATTGTTGCACAACATTATGAATGTTCTAACTTACACTGAATTATGTACTTTAAAATGTTTAATTTTATCTGATGTGAATTTTACTTCAATTTTAAAATGTAATCTAATTTTAGAAAATGTAAAACAGAAATACACAAAATTAAAAACGAAAGCCTCCCCCAGACAAGGTGCTCTTTCCAGGGATGACCACTGCTAAGTGTTGCTTTTATTCTTTGCTCTGGGATGGAGGGAGGGATTATGCACAACCATCTCCATATCTACCCCTCCACCCCTTTAGAACATCAGGTAGAGCATATTAGTCTCACCTGATTTACTTTTTCATGACTTGAAGATTGTTCTACACAAGCACATACAGATTTTGCCCCTGACTGAAAGGGGCTGCCCAGCCTTGTGTTGAGAAGACAGATCGAGCTAATTCCTTATGGAGAGCAGCTTTGCTTGTCTCTGATTTCCCACCAGGAGACACAGAGCTTCAATGGAGATGTCTGAATGTGTACCCTCGCGACATTTTGCAAGTATATCTGCAGGGCATATTTTTTACTGGTGTTACTGGATCAAAGTATATGAGCACTTAACATGTTGATGTTATCAAATACTGTTCCACAAAAGTTGCATCAATTTATAGTCTCTGGTACCATATGAAATGGTACCCATTTCCCTGCATCCCTGATGGTGCTAGATATGGTGACTCTTTAAAAATTTCTGTCCATCTGATGGTAAAAGATGAACCTCGTGGCTCATTTAGTGTGTAATTAATTATGATTTATGTCATACAGCTTTCCTTGTATTTATTGAGCATCTACTTTTGTCTTGGTAAATTGCCTATTTCTATCTTTGAAATATGTAGTTAGTAGTATTTATCTTTTTCTTGTTGCTTTGTATAAGCTCTTAGTAAATGAAGGAAACTAGCCTTTGTGTGTTATTCATATTAGAAATATACATGGACTTTCAGTTTTTGATCCTATAGAGATGCTTATAATTTTATATTTATTTTTCTTTATATCTAACGGATTTTGTGTACCAAATTATAAATTAATGTATTCATGTTTCCTTCTTCTGTGCTGTCCAATATGTAGCTACTAGCCACATGTGACTATTTAATTTAAATTAATTACCATTAAATAACACGTAAAATTCCATTTTCATCTATACTTGTCTCTTTGCCAGAGCTCAAAAGCCACATGTGGTCAGGGGCTGCCGTGTTGAATGGTGGTGATAAAAAGTATTTTCATCATCACGGAGAATTTCATTGGACAGCCTTATTCTAAATTATTTGTGATTTTCTTCTTTTAAGTCTCTCTCCGTCTTGAAGTAATTTGGTCGTCAAGAATGAGGGTAGGAATCTTACATACCTGTTTTCAAAGCAGCTAGCCCAGTGCTGCTCTCTATATAGTGCTCTTCCATGCTGATTGGAAGATCATGTTTACCATAAATGAATTACTTACTTGTCTATCGTTAGGCCCAGGGCCAAGTTCTATTCTGATCTACTGGTTGGTGTTTGCATTTCTTCTTTGAACATTGTTAGTTCACTATATGTTCTTAGATTTGGTAGAGACACGTATGCTTCTCTTGTTCTTAATTTTCATAAATGTTCAGATTTCCTTTGCCAGGTAATCTTAATACCATTTCTTTCAAGTTTATTCCTCAAAAAGTCTTGGTATTTTCTAAGAGTTCTAGAGTCTTAGTTCCTATGTTTAGGTCTTCTATCAACTTTGAGTTAATTTGTCATGTGGTATAAAGTAAGTTTTTTGTCTTTTTATAAAATTGGATTATTCATCTTTTTATCATTGAATTGTAAATTCATTTATTTTTATTCATTTATGTATGCTAGTCTCCCCCGTTAGTTGGTGATTTCCTTGACACTGTCTTCCCAATTTTGGCCTCCTCGGGGCCCAGTCTGGTGCCTGGCATAAAGAAGATGCTTCAAAAAAATTTTTTATGATAATTTATTTATTTTGAGTGAGAGAGAGAGAGAGAATCCCAAGCATGTTCCATGCTCAGCACAGAGCCCAAACAGGGCTCAGTCTCATAAACCATGAGATAATGACCTGAGCCAAAATCAAGAGTCGGACACTTAACTGACTGAGCCACCGAGGTGCCCCTGAAAAACTATTTATTGAGCTGATTTTACACAGGATTTCTGAACATGGCTACTCAAGTTGTTTCCTAGGAGAGCATATGGCAGATTTTGCATTTCCATCTAATACAGTTTTGAATCACCTACAGTGCCTGCTTTTATTGCATTTCAATTTGTTTTGTTGAGTGAATTTCTCTTGCTTGTCTAATCCAAGCCTAAATGCTTTTGGTGTCTCTTTTCCTTAGAAGCCTTTAATAGTTAATTTCCTGTGCTTTGCAAACTTCCTAAACCAGGATACATGGGTAATGGAGTATCTAATTCAGGTGAGCATCTCATCTCCTCTCTCTGCCTTCTAGGATGGCAGTGCTCCCTATGGGGCCAGGTATGTGGGCTCCATGGTGGCTGATGTGCACCGCACCCTGGTGTATGGAGGGATCTTCCTATACCCGGCGAACCAGAAAAGTCCTAAGGGCAAGGTAATTCTCCTTTGTCCACTGGCTCTGGTCAGATGGAGTTTCCTTTCTCTTCATGTCTGATTTTGGCTACTGTTTTGACCTTTTCACATCCATTTGTGAGTAGGTATGTGGAAGAGAAATGAGGTGTGTTTCCCATTAATGAATTTGAGGCTGCAGTAGAGACTACAGTTGTTGATATTGGCAATTTTCACTGGCCTTCACTTCCCCTTGGCCTTATGCCTGTCACTCAACAAGAGTCAGCTGTGTTCATCTTCCACTTTCTATGTATTGTGCCTGACCTGTAGCTTCAGGACCACCTGATTCTGGATTAAGGGTCTTTTAAAAATCTAATGAAGAGTATGGACTCACTTTCCAGAAAAAAATGCACATAAACATACACATTACATACATCTTTAGGGGGTTCACAGATGACTTGAAATCTATCCATGAAACCCCTAGAGAGTTCCCAAACTCTAGAATAAGAACTTCTGGTCATAACTTATTCAATATTTCTACCAAGGGAGCTTCCCGGGAGATCTTATTGCCATTTTATGACACAAACCCAAAAATACTTGTATTATTAAGTGGGAATCTTATTATCCAAATGCATCTGTCTTGAATAGACTCTCCTGTGGAAACGAGTCTATTTTTTAGCCAATTGTAGACACATCGAAACACAGATCTACTGTATTCTTGGGGCACAGCAATAATGAGCCACATGTATATAAGTCTTCCAGGGTGTGCAATTTAAATTACTGGAATTCCAGATTCAAAGCCATGGTAAGAAATCTCAGAGCACATGAGACCAGAGGGAAGATTTTTATTTTTATTATTTTTTAAAGTTTATTTATTTATTTTGAGAGAGAGAGAGAGACAGACAGACAAGCTGGAGAGGGGCAGTAAGGAGAAACAGAATCCCAAGCTGATAATGCAGAGCCCAATGTAGGGCTTGAACTCATGAACTGTGAGATCATGACCCAAGCCAAGATCAAGAGTCGGACACTTAACTTACTGCCTCACCCAGGTGCCCCCAGAGGGAAGATTTTTAATATGCAGATTAGTGTATCAGGAATTTCTCTTCATGCAAATGTTTAGTTCAAGTATGTTGTAACCTTTGGAAGTAAGAGTCACAGATAAGTCTGCATGAGAGGAGCAGAGAGTGTTGAATGAGATCTAGAAAATGAGGAAATGCTTAAATACAACCACTCTTGCTGCTTACTCAGTTCCAACACAGAAAACATTAGGTTAATTATTACTAATTGTTAAAATGATTTAAAAAGTGATGAATCACTAAATTTTACTACTGACATCATTATTACACTATATGCTAACTGACTTGGATTTAAATAAAAGTAAAACAAAATAAAATGATTTAAATTAAGTCAGAAAATATCCGCATATAATGACCTAGACATTTCCATAATTGTGTACAATTCCATATACAGATCTATATTCACAGCACCATAACCACCATCCCCTATTGAAAGTACCATTGGTTCTTTAGTGCTTTAGCTTTAGCGGTCTCTGTGACCACCTTGGTGAGTGTTTGAGGGGTGAGGTGGATGTGTACACCTTTCCTTCTGTGTGTGCTTGTCTCTTTTTATCCATATAGATTTTATCTGCAGAAAAAAGATCACAAGGACGGCAGGCAAAGTCTAAAACCTGAGAATTGTGTTTTGAGATGAATTTACTGTAAGGGGAACTTAAGGTGAGGGCAGCCTTGGCTCAAGGACAAACTTTATGTGAGAACGCTATTTTTTTTTTTAAAGTATCTGTTATTACTGACACCCCAAATCCCCAGGTAAGGGAAAGGGGAAAAAGGAGCCAAGGTCTACAAGCTGACAGGTGTCTAGGACCGATTGGCTTCCAGTGTCCCTTCTGTGGATGATCAAGGACAAAACTAGCCGATGCAAGTGTGTCCACATCCACTGTGGTTTCTTTGCACCCTGCTAGGATGCCCATGACTCTGAGAGCTGGAGGTCCAGGGAGGGCAGCATACACTGTTTTATCAAAATGGCAGTAAATGCCTCCTGGAGTCTTTACTTAACTGTCTCCCTGAATGCCCAGGTCTCCAACCTAAACCAGAGATCTTTTGCTCCTTACCATGAAATGATAATAATTCAAAAATCAGCACAAAATATGTCTGCTTCTCAAAGTAGTTTCAAATGATCTTTAGAATGGATTTGAAGAAAAGAATGGAAAAGAAAAGGCTGCAGAGAGCTGGGTCCACCACTTTGTAAGATGATTACAGAAACGAACTTGATTTCTTTTAAATACAGATTTTGCATCTAGTGGAGAAGGAAGGAGAAGGTAGTATGATGTTGAGTTAGAAATGCAGCTGGACTATCACCCTGAATCTAATGTGATGTGATGTGTGTGTGTGTGTGTGTGTGTGTGTGTGTGTGTGTGTGTGTCTGGTGGGGGTAGGGGTGGTGAGGAGAGAATCACAAGTTAATCACAGAAATAGATCCCAAGAAATCAGTCAGACTAGCCCATTTCAATTCAATTTCTCAAGTACTTACTGGATACAGGGCAGACACCTGCTAGTTCTCTTAGTGCCTCTTAGAAAAGCAGTCCTTCCTCCAGACAAGCTCAGCCCTGGGTCCACGTGCACAACTTGGCAAGCAGGGCACAGGCTGACTTTATCCTTCCTACCCTGCCCACTTCTGCCCTCCACTGGAAGTCATTGGGTAAGGGAGTAGCCTTGTTTGGAGACTTTCCTTGTGTCAGCAAGTACGGGGAAGGGAGATGTCACAATGACCAACCAAGACAGACTCCGTCCCTGATTTCAAGAGCAGGCATATCAGGAGGAAGGCAAAGCTCAGGGTGACAAATATATGAAGAGGAACATGCACTATGCTATTGAAGTGCAAGCAGTAGAAATTAATTCAGTGTCAGGGGCCAAGAGAAAAGGCCATTTAAATACTAGCAATCTACCTTATCAAGTTGATGCTTGAGATGTGGGGTTCCTCCAAACAATCCTGGACACTGAGGTTATCCCGAGAGGCTACCTCATATTCTCCAGGTGACCTCGCATCCTAGCCAAGCTGGACTCCTTCTTAGTCATAAGGCCTCACATACGGAGGCTCCTGACCAGTCCTCAGTTGCAGTTTGCCTCATTGCCAAACCAATAAGAAACAAGTATCTAGATCTCATACTCCCAAACGAGGAGGCAGTTCTCTTCTGAACACAAAGGTCACAAGATGGGTAGACACTGACCAGTGGTGCCCCAAAGGCGTGATGATGAACAACACCTGATGCACCCAGCCTTCTGGAGGGACCTGATCTCAGAAAGCCCACTCTGCTGGGGTGCCCAGTGTGCGCACACTAATGAGACAGACAGAAGATCAGCAGTTGGGATTCCCTCACTGAACTTTAGGGGTGTGGCATAGGATTTTTGGCAACTTGTTAAGCTTGTCCACCTGACTGTTTCTCCACAGCTCCGGCTCCTGTACGAGTGCAATCCCGTAGCCTACATCATAGAGCAGGCGGGAGGCATGGCGACCACAGGCACCCAGCCTGTGCTGGACGTGAAGCCGGAGGCCATTCACCAACGAGTGCCTCTCATTCTGGGGTCCCCGGATGATGTGCAGGAATACCTCACCTGCGTACAGAAAAGCCAGACAGGCAGGTAGTGGGTTTCAGCCTGCAAGCTGTCTTCTCTTTGTCTTGTCCCTTCTATTAAGGGCCCTAAATGAACAACAAGTGGAAACAGCAGTGATAAATGACAAAAAGTAAAGCCTCCGAATCACATCCAGAAGAACAGCAGTGAACTGCTCGTCACAGGTCTAGGAGGCAGAGGCAGTTCTGTGCTCATTGTGAAGGGCTCGAAATAAAAACCCACACATGAAAAGAATAACTTTGATTTGTCTTCTGTCATGAACAGCAGCTAGTAGGGATATAGTTCCAAGTCTGTCAGCCAGGGAATCGGCAACTACCTACTTGTGGGCAAAAACTCCAGAGATTAGTTAAGAATTTGTCTTGGTTGGCTTATAATTTGAACCTAGTGTCTTATCCTGTAGTGATTCATTTCTTTTCTTGTGAAAGAGATATATGTATTTAATATATATTATATGTTAAAAATATATATTTACATGTACTTAAATGGCTGGCAGTTACTTAGAAGAACTTTTTTCTTACTTTGGATAAGTTTTGAGTTAGAAATCTTATGGCTATTAAATTCTGAAACTTTGGATTGAGCCCCTTTTTGGAGCAATAATTTGGAAGACCAATAATTGTTTGAACAGAAAGGTGTGGTCGCCTGTTGATAAAGCCACATACTAAACAGAGTTAAGATTTAAAAACTAATACCTACTTTTCTCAACCCCTTAACTTTGCATTTTCATTTTGGGGAGAACATTTTAATTTATCCTAGGGCCTGACCAGAGTGCATAGTTAAATAATCATTTTTCCAAATTATGTCAGGATTGGGATTGGGGCAGCATACACATCAGGAATCTCTGCTTGTTTTCACAAGAATGACTATATATGTATATGGACCCCGAGGACAAAAATCCTTAATGAAATATTGACAAATCAAATCCAGAAGTACTTAAAACAAAGATGCATCAGCACAGCGTCAGGCTTAACCCAGGGATCCAATGTGACTCAACATTAGAAAATCCACTAAAGTCATGCATTAGGCAACAGCAGTGGGGAGGTGGGGTTAGGAGGAGCTATGGGCGGAAGCGAGGCTCTCCTTTCTTACTGTGGCTTTGGGCAGAGTGGTTCATACAACCCAATGCAGATGTCAGCATGGGTATAGTTCAGGACTCAGCATTGTGCCTCAGCTAACTATGACTTGGCAGCAGTAACAATAGCAGCAAAATTTTAATATGTGATTGAAATGTTTTCAGCTTCTCCAAAGGACACATCAATTTTCTTTTTCTAGAAACAGTCTGATTTTAACCAATGGGCTACTTTATTAGAGACTTTCATCTGAAATGTATATCTCAAAGATCCCAACTGAAGTCTTCAATTCAAAATCTCTTAGGAATACTTTAATTTGGTGAGTGTACAGCACTTGTTCTAAAGACTGTGCAACCATGAAGAGAAGGTTTTGCTGGAAGCAGAGGTGAGACACAGCACCTTCTGTCATGGTGTGTGTTGCTTTGATGAGTGTGGTGGATGCTCAGAAGACCCATTCACCATTCATATGCTTTCTTCTTCAAGCTGAGATGGTGGGTCCCTGCAAGTAAAATCCTGAAACAAGGAGCTGGGAAAAGCTTGGGACTCCCCTACTCCATTCTCAGAGGCCACATATCAACGATTCAAGGCCATCGGTGGAATGGTGCCTGAGTGATTGTCCTTCCATAGGCAGAGGCAAAAGAACTATTGGTGTGATCTCTGGTCTAAGTGATCTGAGAACTCCTTTCTTCTTGGTTTCTCATTCCCTCCTGATTGCCTTCCCAAGTTAAATGCTTGGGCCTGTCTCAGGAGGAATCCAGGTGTTCTTTCCATTTTCTAAAAATTTTTAAATGCTTATTTATTTTTGAGAGAGAGAGAGGGGGGAAAGGAGTAGAGAGAGACGGAGACAGAATCTGAAGCAGACTCCAGGCTCTGAGCTGTCATCACAGAGCCCAATGTGGGGCTCAAACCCACAAGCCATGAGATCATAACCCATGCCAAAGTCAGACGCTTAACCAGCTGAGTCATCCAAGTGCCCCTTGGTTTGCTCTCCATTTTCTAGCATCCCCCAAAGTACACTGTACAGGTCTGGCCTCACTTGGAGAAGATGGGACAATTTACTGGTTTGCATTGTATTCTGGGCAAATGGGCTTCAGCAACTGGAAGGCAGAATCATTAACAAAAGGAGAAAAGCCATATGATTATTTTAATAGATGCTTTTTAAAAATAAGAAGAAGTCATGCTGCTTCAAATCAGTGGGAAGAGAATGGTGAATAATTAGCTAGTCATCTGGGGAAAAAATAGAAGTGGATTCGCAAAACATATTGCAGATGGATTCTAGAATTAAACATAAAAAACAAAAGTATGAAAGGGATGTATTTATGATCTTAAACGGGTCCAAAATACAGCAAGCAAAATGTATAAAGGCAAGAGATGTGATCACATCAAAAGAATAACAACATCCCACACACAAAATTAAAAGTCAGTCCACAGCGCAGGAGAAAATATTTGTGACAGGCACACAAAAAATGCACACTAAGGATCATACATATTAAGAGAAAAAAGATAAAACACCCCAGAGAGATAAACTAAGGATATAAAATTGCAGTTTGTGAAGAGAAAATACAAATAGTTGATAAACTAGTGGAAAGACAGTGAGCCTCCCTGAGGGTCAGGAAATGAGAAGAACATGGTGCATTCGTTCCCACTTAGCAGATCCACAGTAAACAGTAGCGACTGATCCTCTCAGATGTCCTGAGGTGCTGGGACACGGCCCTCTTCTGCCTGTTGGAGAGACGGATCACAGATCACGGGACGGTCACAGGATGGCAATGTGGCAGTTCTGTAGACGATGAGAAGTTTAGATAAGCGAGCCCTTTGACCTGAGGGTCAGCAGGGAAATCTAGACGAGCCTTTCTAAGGTTACATATTGTCTGTAAGAGCAAAAAGATGGGAAGGATCGAAGTGTCCAGCAGTAGGGAGATGATTGTTGAAAGCTCTGCAGTGGTTTGAGAAAGTTGGGAATTACTTAGAAACTCGCTCCAGCTTTTATGAACATGGAAATAAATCCCCTCCCTCATTCAAGGGATGTTGCAATAGACAAATGCAGAAAGAAATATATACATTGGCGCCATGCTAAGGCCTTTTGCTTCCACCTCACCTGATGACAATTAACATCATCTTTACTCTCTGTATTCACTTCCTGTAATTAAATCTAACCACCTTCTATTATTATTATTATTATTATTATTATTATTTGGAAAGAAGGGAAAAAGGCAAGAGAAAGATAGGCATGAAAGTAGGAGATGGTAGGTGGGTCTATAAGATGGGTTCGTGTATCAGTCTGAGTTCCCCAGAGAAACAAAACCAAAAGGATTCAAGCCTTCCTGTCCCACAGACACATAGACACACACCCTATGCCACAGTCTTGAGGCAAAATGCTTTCTTCCTTGGAGACCTCAGTTTTGCTCCTAAGACTTTCAAATGATCCAATAAGGCTGCAGGGGTTCAGGACATGCTACCCCAAAATGAGCCACTGTAGCATACTGGTTATTTAGGCCTGAAGGTACTTGAGAAGTAGCAGATGCAGGAAGGGCTCTCTGACATCCCCTTTCCAGAAGCAGGTCATAAAATTTCCCTGAGAAAGGTGTTCTCCCTTGAGAAAGGTTCCAGTAAGAGAACATCTTGATCGCTGGAGGCTGGAAGTCAACACTAAACGCATCTCTGTGTAAACGCAGTTCCTAAATAACCCTCATCTTCCACTAGTTTTGTCTCCTGCCCTCAAAAGCATCTCCTATTTGCTCCATTCAAGGGTTGGGACAGACAAAGCCAAAGGGAAGCTGCCATGACATACCCATATTTACAACTCCAATAGCCAGACACCACCCAGCATTCTCCTAGTGGACTATGGGCACATTGTTCTGTCTTTTGAGCTACAGGCCCAATATGGTATCCCTTAGGTAAAGGTCCCAAATCAGTGAACGGGGAACACTTAATACCTAACCTAACTGCAGTTTCAACCCCCTCCCCACCGAAATATAACCTTTAACCAGTAATAATGGGAATGTCCTGGTGAGCACTAGGAGATACACCAACAGACTCCTGTTCTTAGGAAAGCGATCTTGCCTAAAATAAGATTCTTCGCTAATAATTTCCTTTTTTCTGCTCCCTCTCTACAAACTTTTCTTTTTCTGCAGCTCTTGGAGCTCTCTTCTACTTCCTAGATAGATGAGAAGCTGCCTAATTCATAAATCCGTCATTGAACCAATTAGCTCTTTATAATTTACTTGGTTGAGTTTTTGTTATTTAACATTCTGATTCTACAGAAAGTTAACATATTAAAAACTTACCCCACTTCTACTTGGAATTGGCTTTATTTTAAAAGGTAAAACTTTATACATCAGTACAAAATGTAAAAATTCAGAGATTATTAGACAAATCAATCATACAAAGCTGTTTAAGCAGTTTTTAAAGAAGTAACATTTTACCAGTATAAAATGGCACAGAATCAAATCACAAGTTCGAGCTCCAGTGGTTCAAGTGTTTTATTCCACACAATAAAGTGTGGTCAGTTGTAAGATAAAATTCTTCTTCAGGATATTCTGTTCTTAATCAAGGCCTTCTATAGAGATCATCTCATACAACAGGAAAACTGGCCATGGTGGCGATTCCACAGTGGTTTTTCCGGTCTTTGGCCATCTTTATGTAGCCATCTATGCCCCATTTTGTACCCCAGCTGAAAGAAGAGACGGTTTGTCATTTATTACAAACAATCAAACACATTTATCTTTTTGAACAACAACACCTGATACTGAGCAGGGCACCAGAGGTTATGGCAGATTCAGGAAGAATCAGGAGAGGCTGTTCTTGTTCAAGATTGGATTCTAACCCAGCACAGAATTCTATCCCCAGACCTTTCACAGACTGCAAAATGAGAGACCCCAAAGCACTTGGGGTCAGATGTGTTTCTGAAATAAGAAAAAATTTCCAATTTAGAAACAGTGGTGCCAAAACTATAGCAGTCCCTTAGCAAGTTTGAGAGAGTGTCTTAATGTTATCATCAAATGAATGTGTCTGTGTTTCTCCTAAGTAGGGTAAAGTCTTCTGTGATTTTGAGAGTGTGCTCAATGGTTTGAGGACATGCCTCCAAACACTGATTTCAAAAAGGATTCCCTTTTCAGTTTTAAAGGCAAGTATTTTTGGCTTTTTATACCTGTTCTTGACAATCCAGTATTTATTGTTGATCGACTGTCCTGTTTCAGCGCCATAGCCAACCACCAGAACGCCGTGGTCCAGGTCTTCACTGCTGCAGTCTGGATCATAATAAATGCCTGAAAAAGTGAAACTCAATGCTGGGGAGAGGATTCCCATGTGACATGTGATAGCAACCCCGCCTATCAACCATAGTAAGGGAGGCATTTCAACCTTCAGGGAAATGATTTAACACCAGAGAAGAGTTTAAAGCAGAACTTTTCTGAGGTAGGCTAGGGATTTAGGCTCTTATCTAATACCAGCAGAAAGACAAATTGGCAAGAGGCATAAAATAACCTGTCAAGAGGCCTGAAAGAGCACTCATTGAAAACTTGTGATTCGACTTTTAGGATGTCAGCTTAAGGAAACAGCACAGAACACTAAATTACTTGAGCCAAGGGATTCTGTTCAGTCTCAACGACAGTAGTAAAATTCTTTGGAAAGTTTCACGGTCTAACAATTACAAAAAAATAAAGTAAATTATTGAATACCAATTGAATTATGTAGCCATCTAAATATATTTATGGGGTACTTAAAATCATGGGGATATGGTTCAGGTCATGTCAAACAGAGACAACAGGCCCAAAAATTACATGTACAGAATGAACAACTAAGTTAAGTCTACACCCTCCAAAATTCTATATTGACTTCTACGTAACAAAGAGTCGATTTTGCTGTACGTATAGTGGTTTTCCCATTTTTCTGTCTAAATTTCTACATAGACAGAGGCTTACCTTTATGATAGAACTGGAAGGTGGAATGGCTTGCATCTATACCAACAGAGATGGGCCCCTTGGTTGCTACGGCCACCATGAGGGCCTTCTCCTGCTGAGGGATGTCCAAGAAGCCAGTGTCATTGGCAGCAGAATCCTGGGGCTTGTATTTGCAGGATTCATCCTTTCAAAGGCGAGGAGGAAGAGACTTTATTACTACCATCCACCTCCTGGGAACATGACTTCAAGACAGCTTACAGGTGAAAGATTTCCAAGTCAAGTTTGTTATAACGCATCCGAGGAGCCAAAATGCTATTGGTTGTTTTTGAAATGGAAATACCCACTGGTGTGAATTTAATGAGACACTCTCAGTCTACCTGTCCATAAGAAATTTTTCATTCTGGAGAAATTCATAATATATATAGAATGGTATGTATATCGTCACATAACATAGAAATAGGAACAGCTATATGGTAGCGATCTAAGCAGAGAAATGGGCCCGGCCGATACAGTTTAATGGCAAATCTGACAGTTTGCAATCTAAAGTCTACAATTTAAAATGTGCATATTCATATTAAGAGGCACCTGAGTGGCTTTTCAGTTAAGCGGTTAAGTGTCTGACTTCAGCTCGGCTCATGATCTCAGGATTTGATTCATGAGTTCAAGCCCCACATTGGGCTCTATGCTGACAGCTCAGAGCCTGGAGCCTGCTTCAGATTCTGTGTCTCCCTCGTTCTCTGCCCTTCCCCTGTTCACAATCTGTCTCTCTGTCTCTGTCCTTCTTTCTCTCTCTCTCTGAAATAAATAAACATTAAAAAAAATAAAAATAAAATGCACATATTAAATGTGATATCTGTTTTCTTCAAATGTATTCAACTCTAAAAAACATAGCTGGAATGACAAGTAAGGAGCTCCACTTACCTGTGCCTTATATGGATAAGATTTCTCTGAGTCCAGGCCTCCGTTGTCCTTAACATACTGGAAGGCATTATTCATGAGGCCACCATTGCAGCCCTCATTGCCTTCAGCCTGAGAGCAGTCCACCAGGTTCTGCTCACTCAGTGAAACAAGTTTGCCAGTTTTCCGGAACATCTGTCCTTCAAGGGCACCAGTTGCACTAAAAGCCCAACAAGAACCACACTGACCCTGAAAACAAATTATAAAGCTCTCAGTCTACGAAAAAAAAAAATCAAGATTTGACAATAGTCCGCAGATCTGAAAACCCTTAAAGTATAGCGAATTGCACATTGTTTCTCAGTCTACCATAGCAACGACACTGATTCATTTGGCCTTTACTCTTGAGAGGGACCTGCTGAATATTGTCCCACCTGATTCTTCACGGGAGTTACGTAGCCTTTCTCTCTCCAGTCCACAGATGAAGGGATCTGTGAAGCAAAGAGAGGTGCTTGGAACACTTTCCCCTTCTTGTGCTTCTGCATCTGAAGGCCGTTCATCACCTGCCTGAATTCTTCATTGGTCTTCAAGGAAAAATACAATGTTGACAAGCATGAGATTTTTTTGGTAAAGTATGGGGAGAAGAAGCACAAAAGCTCAGCAATCCATGCCACACTCACCATGTCACCAAAGCCATTCATTGCCACCGTGAAGCTGTGTTTCCCTTGGCTGTGTTCCCAATTGTGCTGTTCAATCATTTTCATATTCTTCTCCCACACCTCTCTCCTCCACCCTTCTTCATACTGGAGACAAACATGTAACTTATCATCTTTATTTCTATTTAAAACCAACTCACCTGCACCAGGAGGATGTGCCGACAGAGAAGTGGAGAAACCACGGCCAGTGATGGCCTGATGCTTCTGGGAGCTGTTTTCTAGCAACCACATAGCAGGACATATGCCCACACTGTGCACTGTCAAAGTCCTGCTTACTGCCTCCGTAAGAGTGGCCTCAAGAAGCTACTCCCTGCTATGAACTCCCACCAGTATGGAATGTTCTCTGCAGGGGTCCCTCTGGACAGATTAGTTGTTACCAACCACTTCATATAGCTTCCCGTGTGTTGCCTTCCACTGGTACCATTGTTCATCTAAGCTCTGATGGAGTTCCGGAGCAGCTGAAGCTATTCCCAAGCAAAGGGCAACCAAGAAGAGAGAAGGATGCATGTTTCAAAACCTAGGAAGGGAAAAGAAAAGAGTTTCTGATTAGACCAGACCATCTAAAAAGCCATCCTTTCTTCTGAGATGTTAGAGCCACTAAGGTGGAAATGAATTTATCCTCCCGAGTGTCTGCACAGGACTGGGAAGGAAGACCGAGGATGTGGGATGTGCCGGGAGCCTGCTGCCCGGCTCCCCGCCCGGAGACCCGCCTCCCACTGGCAAGAGATTCGGATCTTGGCGCAGGGAGGGGCAGGCCTAGCAGCCCCGCGTCGGAGGCTCTGGCTGCTGCGTAAGGAGGGGTCGGGCCCGGGGATAGCGCCTCCTGGGGGCCATGAACCCCTGACCCCCAAGTCGGGTGGCCGCGCTGGTTCCTCGGCTGGCCCCCCTGCTCAGGTTCGGCGAGGACAGAACACCTGTGGCAGGTGCCTCTGAGCAGTCTCAGTCACAGGTGCGGGTCCGGGGATCCAGGAGGCCCCGCAGTGGGTCCGAAGCCGAGCATTTAAGACCTGGGATTCGGCCCGTCCAGCTCCGCCCTGCACTCCTGTTCAGGCTGCGAGTGGCTGAGCCAGCCTGTGGGCGGGGCCTCTGTGCCCGGGAGCTCTGCGCGCCTGGGGAGTGTGAGGCCAGGCCACACCAGCTTAAGTGGCCCCGGGGAAGGTGAGCTGGGGGACCAGGGACAGCCCTGTGGAGGGGTTGTCTCCCTCCCTGGGGACCCGGATCAACTAATACCATGCATTTATGTGTTGGCAGGTGGTTCACATAAAGAACCTCACAGGGAACCCCAAGTGGGTTTTCGGGGTCACTCTGCCTGTACTTTCAGTCCTAGTGTTTTGGGTGAAAATCTCCTGGAGGGCTGGTGGAAGAAGCAGAGCCCACAGGGAGAGCTGTTATCACCATATCAGGTTGGGATGCCCCTGGGTTATGGAAGAATCTGGAGAGGGCCGGCAGTCCCCCAAACAGAGGGTGCGCTGGGCAAGTCTCAAGTCAGAGGGGAGGGCTGTCCAGGGAAGGCGTGGCATTTTGTAAGGTTCCTGTCCTGCCTCCCCCAGCTAGGGATTCTTCTTCCCTCTCAAGCCTTTCTCAAAACCAACAGAGACGTGTCATTTACAGAGAAATCTGACTTAAAAAAAGAAAGACAAAATGTAGAAACTGCTTTTCCTTTCCCATTCTCTGCGTGATGGATTATTATGTTCCTCGGTATCTCACGTGTTTTTCTTTAGATTTAATTTAAGAAATTTGTTTTAGCGACTTTTACTTCAGTGGTTATTACTTTAATTTACATGTAATGTCAAGGTTTAAATGACATTTGGCGAGAATATTTTAAATGGAGGAAAATATGTTTATATATAAATATTAGTTTATATAATTAAGCATTTAAGGAGCACAAACTGGAAACATTGTAACTAGTTGGGGAATGTGCCAGCATTTTCAGGAGATGTTGAAATTAAGAATACATTTGACTGAGCTAGCTTCTAGTATCAGGGCAAGCTACCACTACCTGAGGCTTCTATTTGTGGAAGGTTGGGTGGAGGAAGGGGCAGAAGTGCACCGTGTACTTCCAATGTAATTAGTAGTGACTCTCATCTGTGGGAGGAAGGTCAAGTCCTTTCTCCCATGACAAGGGGTCTGGGAGACAGGCCCTGCAGCTCCCTTCTGCCTGGGGCATGTGGGTGGGGCCTTCTCATCATGCTGACACAACTCTGAGGGGCCACTGCTGGGCCTTCCCACTTCCCTCAGCCTCCTCCATCTGACCATCTCCTTTATGCTCCCTGATACTTCAGCAGTTCTGTCCCCCGTGGCCAAAAGAAACATTCAAAAACATTTCTAGAAAGTTATTAGCAATCCATGTATGACATTAAAACAATGCTAGCCATATTTTTTAAAGAAAGTGATATTTTGGGCAAGAAATTTCCATTTGAGGCTAGAGTTAGTTTTTCCTTTTGATAAACATTTTGTTCATTTTTTTTTTTTTTTAGTTTATTTATTTTTAAGAGATACGAGCGTGAGCGGGGCAGGGGCAAAGAGAGAGAGAGTCACAGAATCTGAAGCAGGCTCCATGCTCTGGGCTGTCAGCACAGAGCCCAACGTGCGGCTTAAACTCATGACCTGTGAGCTCATAACCTGAGCTGAAGTCAGATGTTCAACCGACTGAGCCACCCAGGCACCTCTTTGTTCATGTTTTCTACTTAATTCAGAATTTTCCAGATTTATAACAACTAGAGCTGATATATCTAGCATGTAGAGTGTAGAGAAAGGACTCTCAGAGGGTGTAGTTTTCAAGGACTCTCAGAGGGACCTTGGCCATTATCCTTCCAGGAGTTCTTTTTTTTCTGTTTCTTTTTCTTCAGTTCATTCTGTTTCTTCTTCTTTTTCTTTTCTCCCCCCCCTTTTTTTTTAACCTAAAGTACTTCTGCAATGCAACAAGACATCCTCACTTTTGTAGACGCCGTGGAGTTGACTGGACTCCTTGAAGCATAGGCAACTGGGCCTATTATTTCAATGAACTGTAAAACAAAACAACGATCTGTCATTCCATCATTATACCTCCATTCCCTAGGTCTGGATGGGGAGATAGCGTTCATTCATTCAACACATATTTATTTTAGGCCAATCATATGTCAGGTGAGTGGTGAACATGGTAGTTGGCAGGCAAGAGACATGATATGCAAATAAATATTTACCAATTCAAGCCATTGGTTTTGAAACAAAATAGTTTTAGGTCAAATTTTGATTCTGCTTCTCAACAGTCAGGTAACTTTGGCAAGACACTTCACCTTGTAGCATCTATATTCTCACCTGTCGAAGGGGATTAAAAATGCCTATTCCTAGGGATTATAGTGATAAATTATATGGTGGTCAGCATACAATCCCTAGCATGTAGCTACTATTATTATGCTTAATGATGTTCTGGAATTTAAGAGGGCCCTTATCATCAAAACATCCTTGTTCGTGTCATATCTGAAGATATATTCCTGAAAATTTCAGAATATCAGACAGTCCAGACATAATAGGTGACATGATAAGCCCTTGAGGTCTGTGGGACAGCGGGTGAACACCTGAGGTCACTGGACCCAGCAGAGATGGACAGAGTATTAGGGACATGAGGCCACAACTCTCAACTGGAGCCATGCCAACATGCTGCCTCAGGTGTGCTCTGTGCTCAAGGCTGGATGAAGAGTGAAGGACTAAGGTGATCTTGGATACTCTCAATTAAACCAGCTTCCATCATCATGGCTTTCCCCCCAGCATTTCCCTGCTTGTGGAGGCCCTAAATGTGCATGATGCACTGAAATAGGTCAACTGTGGGCAGACTGTTGGCAAAATACGATGCTGAGTCCAGGCCTCATCTTGGTGAACCTTGGTGAACTTGGTGAACTTGCTCATCGGCTATCCACCCGGGAATCTGGTATTCTTCCCCTTCTTCTCTTGGGTATACTCAGAAAAATAACAGGCAAGTGAAAAATGACTTTGTAGATGTCCAGTGGATTCACTCTCCAATTGGTCCTGGCAAACTGGACTTGCCAACAAATATGAGTGAACAGTTGCCTTAAAATTTCAGTCTCTAGGTCCTGACCTTTTGTAATCTAATGGAAAAGGCCATGGTTTGTTGTAAATATAGAGTATGTGAAAGTTTCATTCCCAAGTGGAACAATTAACCAACCAGTTACCTGGCTCATGAGCCATAATGTCACACATTCCTTATATTCCTTATATTGTGTCCTTGGGGATAGGACGGTAAGCACATTGTCACCCTGGCTTGTCTCACCCATTAAAGTTTAAATAAACAAGTTGGCAGTGACTGTTTTCAAGGACTCTCAGAGGGACCTTGGCCATTGTCCTTCCAGGAGTTTTTTTTCTGCTTCTTTTTTCTTCATTCTGTTTCTTCTTCTTTTTCTTTTCTCCCTCCCCTTTTTTGTTAAAAAACCATAATAGTCATTATAAAAACTTTAAAAGTACAGATAAACAAAAAAGGGGTAAAAATGCACCCAAAATTCTGGCTGAGGCTTTTTGAAGCCAGTAGATAACTGGGATGTATGGCTCACTCACCGATGCTCTGCTTTGGATGATGGCCTGTATTCACCATAATACCCCTTCTCTCATCTTACAGATGAATGAACTGAAGCTTCCTCAGCTGGTGGGCAGGGAGCCAGGGTTTGATCTCAGGAGCTGTAATTCCAGACAAGCCAGCACACAGGGCTGTAGCAGACCCTGGATTGAAGGCTGGCCATCAATAAAGATCATTAAAGAGAATTGCAGAGGATAACACCTAAGGCTTTATGCTGCAGTCCTGGGGACAGCAACCAAGGGACCCCAGCCCTCCCTGGGGCCCCACGTCATTACCCCAGGCACAGTCCCTAACCCTCTGCCACTGTGTCTATTCGACATTTCTGGAAAATGCCTCCTGTGTCTGTGACTGTACATGGGGAGACCTCCCTTTTCCCCGCAGGAACCATCACCCTCTTCTCCTAGAAGAAGATCCCCCATCCTTGAGTTATTTCCTCTAGAGCAGGTCCTGGGTGCAGTTGTCAGGGTCAAGGGAGACTGTATCAGATGCTGAGAGGGGCCCGGTAGCTGCCTGTAGACCTGTGTCATGTGTGACGCAGGGAAGTGATACCGTCTGAAATGTCTGTATTCTTTTCCTGCTTGTGTTCCATTTCTAGGGACAGGTCCACTCTACAATCAGGGACATCCTTGTCTCACAGACAATCAGAATTTTAACAACAGGAATGCAAAGAAGAGAGAGTCACTGTTCAGCACTTGACATTCCAATTAGAATTCCTGAGTCCAGGAGGGGCCTGAAAGCCAAGACTTAAAGAGAGAGTAAACAGATTTTCTAATCCTAAAACTGAGTCTGAAAACCTCCCATAAAGTCATTGTATGGAGGAATAAGTGTCCTTTGCCTATTGAGTGGGAGAGGGGAGAGGTGTCTCCTTAACACTGGAAGAAGGGCAGGAGTCCGCTCCGAGGGGGAACCACTTGCTTACACTCATGCTTACACTCATGTGTGGCTGGTAGGCTCTGGAAGATTCCTAGCACAGCCTTTGGCAAGGAGGGGGTACAGGTCATGTATTTGAAATGACCAAGAGTAGCAAACACAGACTGCTTATAAGACCCCAGGACACTTGCACTCTCCATGATGACAGACTTCCTTAGAATGAAAGAGGCTAGATTTTGCATGAATGGTTCCAAGTCAGATTCTAAGAATAATAAAGATATATGATACTTCTCGATAGTGTGGACACTAATCCACACTAGTAACACCCAAGGGCAGTGTTGGAGTCATGTCAAAACTGAAAAGGACTCATTTCCCAAAAAATGAAGGGAAATGCACAGGGTTGTTGGAATGTGGAGGATTAAGGTTACCACTTCTCCTTAGGCCAATCTTATCACTGCAGTGAAATCACTCACTCAGCCACTAACAGGGTGAAGGTTGACAAACATAAAGAGAAAATGCCACAATCTCTCTGTCGGATTAGGACATTTTTTGCAGCATCAGCCATATGCGCTCAGCCTGTGCCTCCTGGCTGGTGAACTCCTTCCCAACGCCCCACTCTCCTCCACCTGAGTTGTGTGCTTTTCTGTTGCAAAGCAAGCTGTTCTCAGTTGATGCCCCATGATTTTCGTAGTGGAGTGTTTGGTGAGCTCCGAGGAATCCAAGCAGTCTGGGCACAGACAAGATTCAGGGTGTGCCAAGTGGATTTACTAGAAAGGTCAGGGTGTGCTGCTAATGGTCACCTGCATGGGAAGAGATCCCAACCCAGGCACACAAGGCTTGGGTTGAATGCAGGTGAAATGTGACCCCACGGCCCCTTCCCCCAGGCACCCTGCAGCAGTCTACGCACCACACAAGCCCTTGCAGGGGTGGGACAGGAAATACGCTGCCGCTGTCACAGGGAAGAGGCACAGCCCGCTGCACCCCTGCTTGCTCAGAGCTCAAGATCCAGACAGGTTGGGGAGGCACAGGTTCCCGGCTAGCTGGTCACACTCACAGGACAGCACCAGGGAGCTGGACATGCCCTGCTCTACCCCCATTCTCCCAGGTGGTAAGGTTGAAAGGGTAACATTCACTTCTTGTTAACTTTCTTGTGTGCGACCCACCATTGATTCAGCCGGAGTTATGCATTGCCTTGGGAAGTCTTAGGATTATTAAAAGGGAAACAAAAGGAGAAAGAGTTAAATGTTCAGTCTTTAACTTTCAAAATAGGGCTCTTGAGCTCATGGCTTTCAACATAAACCCAGGCTTTATAAAGAGAGAGACACACTGTCCTTCCAATGGCCAAAAAAGCTCATGTAAGGCTGGGCACCTATGCTGTCTTGACTCAAGATCATTTTGTCTACCACTATGTATATCTTTAGGAGATTGAAAGAAATAGCAAGCAGCATAATTACTGTTGTAACAAATGCTTATGTGACTATTGTAGACGTGGAATCCAGGTTTCTTTTATTTAAAAAAATTTTTTTTAAATATTTATTTATTTTTGAAGAAGAGACAGACAGTGAGCAGGGGAGGGGCAGGGAGAGAGAGGGAGACACAGAATCCCAAACGGGGTTTGGGCTTTATGCTGACAGCCCGACACGGGGTTCGAACTCACAAACTACGAGATCATGACCAGAGCCAAACTCAGTCTCTTAACCGACTCAGCCACCCAGGTGCCCCAGGAATTCAGATTTCTATGTAACCTGGAGGCAGAATAAGGATGGGAAATGCAGGGGGCAAGTGTCAGCACACTTGTGAATTAAAAACGACTGTCCCCATTCTCTATCTTGGGCTTCCTTAGAGCAGAGACCTCTTGACCCTTACGTTTCATGACAGGTGTGTGACTCCAGGTTTCTTCCTAACACTGAGATCTGTTACCATGTTTCAAGAGCAGCCAGAATCACTGCGCTTCTCAAAGCGAAACCCTGCCCTGCCTGCGGAACAAGGGGTAAGTTTTACAGTGTCAGGGGATGGAATCCACATGGCCACGAAATAGTTCACGGGAAGGGGCCTGTGGGGCCTTCTCTGCATTTCTATACACAACACAGAACAAACCATACAGTAAACTTTTTTAAAGCCACACTACCCACAACGATGTGATCACTAGCTCAGTGAATTAGAGAAATAAGGACCACTGGATGATTTTTTTTCTTAAGGTTAAATTATTCAATTGACATAAATACCCAATATTATAAGACTTTTTTGAGTTTTGAAATCTATTCTTTCTTTTATGATGTCTTTACATATTAAAAACAAATTTTAGTGGGTTGCCTGTTTGGCTCAGCCAGCAGAGCCTGTGACTCTTGATCTCCGGGTTGTAAGTTTGAGCCCCATGTCGGGTGTAGAGATTACTTAAAAATAAAATCTTTAAAATATATATATATTTTTGATGACTGGTGACAACAGTTTCTAAGTGGCCTTACTTTGTATAAGAAAGTGTCAGTCCCCATGTTCTTAATGAAATTTTACTATTCCATGAAAATCCCAAAGTATGGGAACCACTGGCAGACAGTAGGGCTTCTTAGGGTTGAAGAGTCAGTAGATGAGAAGCTCACCTTCATTGGAAAATAGCTTCAGGCTACACACTTTGGGGGCAGAGAATAGTACAATTCATTTTTATTTCTTATTTTTAGGACAGCATTCTTGCCAAAATGGCGAATGAGAACCTAATCAAGGCTGAAGTCCACCTTTGTCCTGACTATGGAGGATAAGTTAGGTGTTACTAGCAGAAAGCAATCAGATAAGACCACAAATCAGAACATTCTAGAAGATAACTAGTTTTACATGTTAGCCCTGGGGCTGAGTATCCTCCACATGAAAGAAGAGTCCTTCTGGCATCCACACTATTTACAGTGATAAGGTCGCCCAGTCTATTCCCAATGGGAGGGCGGGGCAGGGCCATGGCTGGACAGCAGGCTCCCAGGTACAGAGATGGGAGGAGGCTGGAGAAGTGGGGACCTGGGCCAGGTGGCAGGGGAGCCTCACACAGAGAAGAACCCAGAGCACTAGTGAGGCTTTGTTGCAGTGAGGGGAGCCCGCAGAGGATCTCAGCCTCTCAACCAGACGGAGAAGGATGTGGACCCCCACAGACTGGTTAGCAGGAGTCGACAATCAATGAACATTCAATTCAGAATAGGTCACTAGATAAAAAACTCCACATCAGAAAATCCTGCAACTTTCAATAAGAAAAAAATACAGTGTGATAGAGGTTCCCCAGATTTGAAAATAATCCTAAAAATGTGCATTGCATTACCAAGAATCCGTTTTGAGGCTGAAAGTTTTCTAAACTATCAGTAACTATAATTATTAGTGGATCATTTTCATTTCTCATGATGTTGGAATGATCGGATCATCTTTCTGTTTTGGTCAGAGTGCTATTATGAAATCTGTTATATGTAGCAAAAACTGTATTAAAAGTACTATGAGGTGTGTAAACAGTTTATCCATACAGTAGTGCATTCTGGGGAAAAAGAAAAACAGAGAAAGAGCCATATAAATAAAATTTTCTCCTCAGCAAGAAGTGCTTCTGTCCTTGGATTTTAATTGTCATGTGACAATGCAAAAAAAAAATTCATATCCAATCCAAAATACAGAAAAAAGTTCAGGAACTTGGTTATCCCAGCTTTCTTTCTTTCCTTCCTTCTTTTTTCCTTTCTTTCCTTCCTTCCTTCCTTCCTTCCTTCCTTCCTTCCTTCCTTCCTTCCTTCCTTCCTTTCTTTCTTTTTTAATGTTTATTTATTTATTTTTGAGAGAGAAAGATAGAGAGAGAGTAGGGGAGGGCCAGAGACAGAGGGAGACAGAGAATCCCAAGCAGGCTCTGCGCTGTTAGCACAGAGCCTGATATGGGGCTCAAACTCATGAACTGTGAGATTATGACCTGAACCAAAAACTAGAGTTAGACCCTTAATTGACTGAACCACCCAGGCACCCCTCCCAGCTTTATTTCTAATAGGGAAGAATGAGTGTTTCATTATAGGGAATATGTAAGTGAACTGGGATATGGCAACATCATTGTTGTATGCAGCCATTAACACTGTACTTTCTAAAGAGCTTCTAATAACATTGAATTATTGCTGTTATAACACAGTAGGTAAAAAAGAAAGTCAGGATGTAGGGGTGCCTGGGTGGCACAGTTGGTTAAGCATCTGACTCCTGATTTTGGCTCAGATCATGATCTTGGCTCTGGTCATGATCTTGCAGGTTGTGAGTTCGAGCCCCACATTGGGCTCTGCTTGGGATTCTGTCTCTCCTTCGCTCTGCCTCTTCTCCACTTACGCTCTTTCTCTCTCTCAAGATGAATAAATAAACATTAAAAAATAATTTTAAAAAGGGCAGGATATACATTGTGATTTCAGTTACATTACAATATGTCTAGGAAAAAAATTGAAGGGAACAAAAACTTTCGCTGCATCAAATTGTCCTCAAATCTCAGAGAGTCGTTGCCTGAGTTCCAGGGAGAGCCAGCACCAGCACCAAAGGACTTTGTTTCGCTGACTTCTAGTACACTGGACTGTCAGCAATAAATCTACCCTTCTCTTTGCCATGTGAGGACTGGGTCACAGAATCACATGATTCACAGGAATCGCTTTAGGGTGACTGGCCTTCCCTTCTTGGAAGACAGAAAAATTATCATCAGCACTGGCTGCCATGCAAACCAAGGGCTCTGCAAGACCCTGTGGGGCTCACACAGCGGCAGGGATGGTGGGGAGCTGGGGGGAAGAAGACAGTCCTCACCTGCTCTGTGAGTCTCCCTGACTGTGGGGAAAAGGGCACTCCTCACCTGCTCTGTGAGTCTCCCTGACTGTGGGGAAAAGGGCACTCATGGGTGGATCGGTGAGGGTCATGGCTCTTGGCCAGGACAACAGGCCAGAGAATCCTTTAATTTGTGAAACACACACACACACACACATGTAAACATATATAAAACACACACACCATACATGTATACACATATGAAAACACACATATACACATATATACACAGGCATACTCTCTCACACACATTATGCATGTATATACCCACATATAATTTACCCATAGGCACACATACAGTTACACATATGTACCTGCACATATGAATGATAGATGCACACATATGCATAGACAGTTACACAATATACACATATACATATACACTCAGCACACACATACACACATACTTCATTATAATATAAATACTTAGCATAGGAGAAAAGTGGATCCCCAGGTGTGGTCAGATGTCCTGATACTTAGTCTGAATTGTTAATAACTGATGGTACAATTTTGTCTAAATCTCTTAAGTTCTTTATTTCCAGACCCCAAAGAGTGTGGCTGAATCAAACCAACTGTAAGCTTCTTTGAGTTATAAAATTCCGTGATTTCAGGGGGACAAGGAACATCATCTACCAAGAGCTTGACCTCACTCACTGCTCTTTGCCTCTGTCAGAGACCCGCAGGCTAGAGTCACAGCCTTGGGCACCTGGCCAAGGCCCCCTCACCAAACATCAGCTGCCAGATGGAGGGCACATTACAGCCCCATCTTGGGGGAACATCTCCTGTAGAAACTTGTGCAACTTCTTTCCTGCCCTCCTCCCCACACCCACACTCTTCTTCATTCTTTAGGAGCAAAGACTTGGCCTCATGAGCAATAGTCATGACCAGCAAGCATCTGAGGCTGGGGTTCTGGAAGATGAGCAGCTGTCCTTTGGGTCATTTCCTGCTCTTGTCACACACATTTCCAGAGGTGCTCATGACAGGGGGTTGACTACTCCTTAAAATCCTCTTCCAGGGACTCCTCCCTGACCCTCCCTCCTCCAAGGTGTTTAGCAAGGACCTGAGCTCCCATCCCTGTCCTGACCAGTGTCTGGAAGCTCCTGAGTCCAGAGGAGTTTGAGGCTCTGGGCTCTGAGCAATGCATGACCTTTGGTTGCAAAGATAAAGTCTGATCTTACCCGCAGGTGGCCACCCAAAGCACAGCCACAATATCTGCAAATAGCCCCCCAGAGCCAAATTTTCAGGCAGCTGTGAATTGATCCCTGTGACCAGCCCAGATGAGCAGGCACATGGTCAACCTGTCTCTGTGTCCTGTTGTGACCCCAAGGTTGGCGCCCATGATAGGTACTTAGCAAAGATCTGGGGGATAATGAATCAGACAACATCCTTATAAAATTTGGCCTGATCAAGCCCTCCAGAATCCTATGTCCTGAAAAGACTATGGCATTACCCCATGTATGAATTGAAACTGAGAAAAAAAAAAACTGAATAGTAAAGAAAAAGAGAAAAGAAGCCACACAAAATTCTTACTCTTAAAGTATTTTTTTTTAAAGTAGGGTCCATGCCCAGTGCAGAGCTGGGCCTGAGCTCATGACCCTGAGATCAAGACCTGATCTGAGATCAAAAGTTGGATGCTTAACTGACTGAGCCACCCAGGCACCCCTTAAAGGAATTTTTTTGAAACAACACACATGAAATTCTTCCAAAACAAAATCTACCCTCTTTTTCTATGTCCTCCTTTTGGGGAAGCCCTACTTTGCTGGATGGTATAAACATAGCCAGATAATTTTGCACATTTCTCTTCAAGCTTTATTGTTACCTGGAGTTTTTTTTGTTTTTGTTTTTGTTTTTACGTTCACGCTTATATATTTTCTCTACTTAAAAAAATTATAGTAAAGGGGTGCCTGGGTGACTCAGTCAGTTAAGTGTCCAACTTCAGCTCAGGTCATGATCTCACAGTTCGTGGGTTCAGGCCCTGCGTCGGGCTCTATGCTGACAGCTCAGAACCTGGAGCCTGCTTTAGATTCTGTGTCTCCCTCTCTCTCCCCCCTTGTTTATGTTCTGTCTCTCTTTCTCTCTCTCAAAAGTAAATAAACATTAAAAAAAATTAAAACAAAAAAATTGCAGTCAAATAGAATATAAAATTGTTCACTTTAACCACAATTATCTGCACAGGCACACTGCTCTGCACCATCACCACCTTCTGTCCCCAGAACTCTTTTCGTCTTCAGAGCTAGAACTACCATTTTACCCTTCATGAAGGCCTTCCACTTTTTAAGCTCGGATCTCCTGACCACCCTCTCAATTTTATTGCCTTACAGGCATGTAGCCACTGTTTATGTAAGAAGAGCTAAGTCACCCCTTCCCTTTGGAGCAGCTTTTCCAGGGTCGCCCCATCAGAGTTTAGTAAGACCCGTGTGGACTCAGGACATGGGGGTGGGGGTGATCTGATCAATTTCAACATTTCAGGGAATCCTGTAGTTGTAATTAAAACCCCTTTCTGCAAACTGTCCACCAGAATCTCCACCGACAGTGCCATCCAGATTTGGAGCCAGTCAGAACTTCCACAGTGGCCTCTGTGGTCCCTGGGTCACTCCTGTCCATAAGGAGACCTCAGGCACCAGACGGCAGCCCAAGGGTGGAGTTTGTACCAATGGGCAGCACCACCGCCCAGAGGGGATGAGGAGCAGGTGCCCAAATGCATTTCGCTGCAACACTAAGAAAAAGATCCTATGAGGCTTTTCTTTCTGGCTCCTAAGACCTTGCACCCTCTGAGTCTCACTCATTTCAGAGAAATGAGCCATGTTCTGGTTTCTTCCCTCTTGCAGGATGTGGGGCCGGCTACCCATGGTGGGACTACATCAGACAGTTCCATCCTCACCTGAGTTCATGCACTAAAGATCCCCAAAGGGTCCCTGAACTGCTCCCATGGCCTTTCCCGGGATGTGGCACTGAGGTAAGTGGCCCATAAGCTCTTCAGATCTGGGTCATAATGATTCCTATTATGGTTTCAACATTTCAGGAGCCCAGGTGGTCCTGCATCCTTATGAACATGTGCCAATCCAGGCACCTACATGAAAGAGAAGAATAAGGGCTCTTGATGTCCTTTGCTTTTTAAAAAATTTTTTTAAACATTTATTTATCTTTGAGAGACAGAGACAAAGTGTGAGTGGGGGAGGAGCAGAGAGAAAGGGAGACACAGAATTCAAAGCAGGCTCCAGGATCTGAGCTGTCAGAGCTGGACGCGGGACTTGAACTCATGAGCTGTGAGATCATGACTTGTGCCAAAGTTGGCTGCTTATCCGACTGAGCCTCCTGGATGCCCCTGTCCTTTGCTTGTATTTGCCCAGCATCTTCCCTCTGCCCCTTTCCCCTGTTAACAGAATTTCCTTCTTGGGGAGAACAGCTTCTTTCCCAAACTTGACCCAGGGTCCTAGGGCAAGGCCATCACATTTTGCACAGGCTGCTCTGGGACCCACGAGGGACCAGATCCTCCTCTGGGATTTTACATACGGATGAAGGCAGAGACCAACCCCTTGCCTCTGGGTTCCAGTGGCCTGGTGCCAAGTTCCTCCCCTGTGACACTCTTTTTGAAGGAGGAGAGAGTGAAGTGACCACGCAGGATGGAGGCGACACAAGAAATGAGCATCCACTCTTCTAGAGTGACCACAGCTTCTATTTCAGTACCATCCTTTCTGGGCATGCCAATGTATAGCTTTTAGTAACATTTCATTTGTATTTCTTTTCTCCTTATAACATAGACCACTTTTATTGTGGACAATTTAGGCAAGACAGAAATGAAGTGTATTCCCAGCCCCATGGAGAAAATCATCGTTACCATCTTATTTTTCTTTCCAATATTTTCTCTTTTCTTTAAACAGCCTTGAGGTTTTTACTAAATTCAGTTTTTGTCACTGAGCACTTCCATACAGGTCAAAGCTAGCGTGTCCAGCCTGTGGCCTGGGGCCGCGGGCTCTGTCTGTCTGGAAGGGCAGGAGATATGCGTCTTCTGCAGTAGGTTTTCTCTTGCTTCTGCAGGCTGGTCCCCGCACCTCTGTACAGACAGAGAAAGCTCCCCATGTGTCCAGGCCAGCACTCAAAGAGTCTATGTGGTGTTTGGGTCACCCAAGGATAATGGAAGGAATTCCCTTCTTCAAATGATAACAGTGTGAAAACCATCTGGACTCTTCCCACTTCCCCGTACCATCCCCAATTTTAGTACTAACGCCCCCCAAATAAACTGGGTGCTTCCACACAGGCGTTTAGGTTAACTGACCTTCTGGACTTCAGTCTGGTTTTGCCCTGCCATGTGGAGTGCTGGCGCGCGAAGACAAAACAGAGAAAAAGGAATCCTTTTGAATGAAACTCCAACAAACTAATGAAACAAGGGACATTTTATTTATAAAAAAATGAAATAAAAGGGAAAAGAAAGAACAGAAAAGTCAGAAATTTCTTGACTACATATTATAGATTAAATAAACTTAACTTACATATACACACATACTGCATGTAGACAGATAAATGATAGGTGATATAACATTAAAATTACATGTTTCTCAGGACAGAAGAATTGGACACATTCTTTCATATAAAGTTAAAACTATCACAATTTAAAATCACTGCAGGAAATCTTTCTTCTTCGCCTTCTTTGTCAGACTTCCAGACAGGAAGTTATCGAACCAGGATCTACATGTGAAAACCATCTACTCTGCACAAATGACAGCGGACTGCCACCGATCATGAGTCAGGGGTCAGCTGAGTCCTCCCGAGACCTTCCTTTCCTGCAGCTGCGTCACCTTCTGCCTGAGATGAGCGGGGATGATCAGTGGGACAGTTTTCAGGTTCCGCGTGGATGTACATGTTGGCATTCAAACAAGAGCAGCAAGGACGAGTCTTCCCATGAAAACAACACTGTGTGTGAAGTCAGTCTAGAAGAGGATTCCTTCCTCCCCTTTCCATGTGAAATGAAACACAAAAATTACTGGAAAAACCACAACTCAGCGGGAAGCATCTCTGGCGGTGATCAGCAGACAGCAGGGAACAGAGAGGGAGCATTCCCTTCATGACAGCACCTGGCTGACCTGGATGGTCTCAAACACCCTCTTCTGCAAAGGCCTCACATGTTGTCTGTTTATCAGTCAGACAGTGGGATTCCACACGTGGGAGTCTTTCCTACAAATACCAAAGAGATAAGCGGAGGACATGGTCTAACAAGGAAAAGACTATAAGAAATACATATTTGGGATAAATGTGCTTTTTTTTTAAGGACAATTCATACAGTAGTTAAAAAAAATTGGGGCACCTGGATGGCTCAGTCGGTTGAGCATCCGACTTCGGCTCGGGTCGTGATCTCACAATTTGTGGGTTCAAGCCCCCTGTCGGGCTCTGTGCTGACAGCTCAGAGCCTGGAGCCTGGTTTGGGTTCTTTGTCTCCCTCTCTCTCTGCCCCTCCCCCATTCACGCTCTGTCTGTCTCTCTCAAAAATTAATAAAGATAAAAAAATTGAAAAAAAAAGAGAAAAAAAGTTTCACTGGAAAGTTAGGAACTCCAGTAAAATTATCTGTAAGAAGCAAGGTGCTGGAGGATGAGAGCTGGATCCAGGACACAGGGAGGAGGAACACTGGCTTCTGAAGTGGCCAAAGGATAGGCTGTGATCTGCTCTGTAAGTAGAAAGACCGTCCATACATAAGTTATTGTGCGACAGGGAGGGAGGTAGTGGCAGAGAAATAGGTGAAGCAGGAGGGAGGTGGTGACCTTCGTATGTGGGCAGAGGGAGGGATGCACCCTGAATTTCCACCGGGACGATGGGCTGCATCCCCCAGTTCTACAGTCCGTAGATACCCTGAGCAAGCCAAAGGCTGCCCTCACCAGGACACAATGGAGCTGATGGAATTATAAGATGTGCTGCTATTGCAGCTGGAGTCATAGGCCTCCTGGTCATTGCCATCGAGGTTGATTTTGAACACAGAGGACGCCTTCAGTAGAAAGTCCGTGGCGTCCCGACACCCCAGCTCCCACAGTTTGGACATGAGGATGCTGACGGTGGTCTCTAGGTAGGAAGCCCATTTCCGGAGCAGGGGGTGGATGGGGCTTGGGAGGAACTCCTTGGGGCCTGTTATTGGTGTTGTACTTTGCCACAAGGTCGGGGAGACCCAAGTTCATGGTCAGAAGGCACCAGTCTTTCCCCATGGGGTCAGGCGGGTCCAGCAGACCACACAGTTTTCTCCGGGTCAGGAGGTTCAGGTCTGATGCATGGATGTGCATAGTCTGGCCTGTGAGTACACGTTGTGACACCCAAAGCACATGATGCTGCTGAAGCTTTCCTTGTACCCGCCCATGGTGTTAGTCAGCGAGGTCTCCTTCAAGGTCTGGGCCCGGGAGAAGTCCCGAGGCTGGTAGATCATGACAGGCTCATGATGCTCCCTCAGCTGCTGGGGGCTCAGGTAATGCTTCACCATCAGCAAACCTGGGAGCGTGGTGGCCATGACGTTCTCCATGGTGCTGCACACGGAGTCCAGCAGGAGGCAGCACTTTATCTTCTCTGTCTCCAGCCCTCGCACCTGCACCTCAATGCCCTGGCTATGGTTGACCAGAAGCACCAGCAGCTCGGCCCCGCAGCTGGCAATCTTGCAGCCGTTCACCTGTAGACCCTCTCCTCATCCTCCTTGACTGTCCAGGAGTGACATAGTTTGTCTGCTTTGCTCAGGGTAGGGATGTCCACCATGCTCCACCTGCTCAGGTCCCAGGTACAAATGTCCATAGCATCTTAGGATCTACAGCAGCTCTTCTACGTTGCTGTCAGGCACCAGGTGTTGAAAAAGTCAGTCAGAGAAAGACAGATGCCATATGTTCCCACACATAGGTAGGCTTTGGGAGACCTAACAGAAAACCAGGGGGGAGGGGAAGAGGGGAAGGAAGAAAAAAAAAAGCCACAGAGAGGAAGGAAGACATAACATAAGAGACTCTCAAAGACTAAGAACAAACTGAGGGGAGAGAGGTGTGTGGGAGGGGTGAGAGAGGGTGATGGGCACAGAGGAGGGCACTTGTTGGGATGAGCACTGGGGTTGTATGGAAACCAATTTGACAATAAATTATATATATATAAAAAAAGAAAGTCCTCTATGGTGTGGCTGCCGTGGTAATGGTGCAGGGCCGGTGGGGTCTCCATGGAGACCAATTTTGATATAGAATTATACATGGAAGTTTCTGAAATCTCTTTCCCCTGGCTGATGGGTACATTTTCACTTGTCACCACCAAATGCAGAGGCGAGTGGCAGGCCCAGAGCAGTGTCCTAGGGAAGGCAGATGCCATCCACTGACAGGTGTGCTCTCCAAGGTTGACTGTGGTTCTGATGCAGACAGAGTCTGAGGAAGACAGTGAGTTTCTCCCTACTAGCCCTGAGGGTGAAAGAACACCGATTTCTTTGGAGGGAGCATTCAAGTTCCTCTGTGGTCTTTACCTCCCAGGAGTCCCAAGACTGTGTCCTAGTGGCCACAAAACCCCACTTGGTCAGACCTTCCTGCAGTAACGCCTGGGGAGCGAGAAGCTGGGACTATGGTTGTCTACGCAAAATGAACAAATCTTTTGGAATTTCTAAAGGAAAGAAAGCAAGTATTTTTGGGGCCCAAGATAGGACAACAGTTGGGAGACACAATCTTCGCAAAGAAGAGAATGCTCCCAGGAAGGAACATTACTGTCGGGTCATACATATATGGTTATATATATAATATATAACATAACATATATATTTACATATTAAATATATATAATAAAATATATTTACATAAAGAGTTACAAATTATCATGATGAAGGATACTCCAAAAGTTACAGACTTTATCTTATATTTTTAGCATATGTATGATTTTAATCTTTTGGGAGCTAGGATTTTTTTTTCCCTTTTCTTATCTTCTTGTTTGGAATGCTTCTTTTTGGCCATTTTGCTAGTGAAGAAGATGTATGCTCGGGGCAGGTGTGTGCAGAGGGCAGAAATGGAGCCTATGCTTTGAGGTTTTGCCAAGTCACTTTGACTTGGTAAACCTTAGTATAGCTTCTCTGTGAGCCCAGGAGCAG
This sequence comes from Paguma larvata, assembly GCA_030068075.1. Classification (NCBI taxonomy): domain Eukaryota; kingdom Metazoa; phylum Chordata; class Mammalia; order Carnivora; family Viverridae; genus Paguma; species Paguma larvata. The sequence goes on from CM057832.1 coordinate 63,139,994, forward strand.
GGACCCTAAGGTTGAAAGTTGCAAATTGTCTTTATTCCTAAATTCTGGCTCCTGCCTTGGAATATTCTCCTGTGTGTCTTCCCCACTGCCCTCCCCAGGCGGGCAGGTATGGTTAGTGCAGAGGTGAGGCTGGGGTGTGCATGGCTGTGGGCCTCTTGCAGGGGAGGATGCCATGCTTGTGAAGAGCTGGGGACTGGTGGGAAGCAGCAGGGAACTGAGGAATTAGAATTCTAAACCAGTCCTACCTTCTAGGTGGTCAGAACGCAGTATTTATGTGAGTGGGTTAGGTTCACTCTAACCTTATACTTTAAGTATTTACCCAGGGATGGGGGCCTCCTTTTGCATACCCGCCCATGGCTCACAAAGTATCCGGACCTGGACAACCCCATCCAAGTGCCCTCATATCTCACTAGCCTTCAAGATCACCTTCTACCTGGTCTCTCTGTCTGGGCAGTGGGAGGGAAATTCTTAAAACCAGAGTCAGATCTTGTGGCCACCTGCTGAACCCTCCTGGATGAAACCCGATCTCCTTACCTAGGTGTGTAAGGCCACCTACCTTTCTGACCAGATCCCTCAGGCACCATTCTGCCCCAAACCACCCTGCTCAAACCCTGGTGCCAGCCCCCCTCATCGCTCCTTTTGATTTGTTTCCTGGGTGACACCCAACTCTCTATTGTCCCAGGCCCTTTGCACTCACTATTGTCTCTGCCTTCCCACCCCCTCCTCTGTCTGCCTCTTCTTTCTTGTCCTTTACATGTTGGTTTGAATGTCACCATTGGAGATGTGTCCCCTTAGCAGTCAGTGGAAAGTGGCCACGTCTCCAACCCCTTTTTCTCATTTCACCCTGTTTGAATCCCTGCACTTACACCAGGCCAGCAATCCTTTCTGTAAGGTGACTGGTGGTCTTGATTGTAACTGCCATGTTCTCCCAAATCATCATAAACAATAGGAAATGAAATGGGTGTTTTTGTTCCGATAAAACTTTATTTACAAAAACAGGTGGTGGGCCAGCTTTGGTTCATAGGCCACTGTTTGCCTACCCCTGACTTACCTCATCTGGCATTTTTCTTACTTGTTTGTAGACTGTGGTCACTGTGCTCTGTGCTCACTGTGGTCTCTCCTGTGCCTCCAGGGAGATTACAGGACTGGGGTGTTGGCATTTAGTAGACACTGTGATTATCTTTGAAGCCCTGGTGAATCTGTTTCTACTTTTCCTTTTTTTTCAGTGCTTTTTCTCACTGGCAACTTGGGTCCACTTTCTCATTAGCAAAGATGACTGAACCTCAGTGGACTGACAGGGAAGACTATTAGTATCTGGGAAAGCCAGATGACAGCGTGGAAAACGCAAACTTTGCTTTCCCCACAAGGCAGGATGCCATCGAATCCAGCATGGAAGGAGCAGCAACTCTAGGTCATGCAAATGCAGCTTATTTGTGCTGAATTTTAAATTTGGGGCAAACTCGACACTTTTCCAAAATATTCCTGGGCCCCTTTCTTCACTGTGTTGTCTTGGGCTTAGAAACAGTAACTTCTTTAATATCAGCTTGCAAACAATCTGCTTAGGAGGCTAATCAAACAAAATAAAAATAAGCTAACTTTCTAACCACCCCCAAAACTAAGATGCTAAAATCAGAAGGGAACCTGCAGTAATAGTAAAACTAGATGCTCACATGAAATCTACCTGCACCCCCTCCCCGCCATCCTAACAAGCACCCCTCCTCTTCCTGCGGAGGCAAAATTGGTCTGCCTAAGCAACAGCACAGTTCTTGGGCAGGTCTGGGCAGCTGCACCGGCCTGTACAGTGGGGGAGGGGGAATGCAGGGCAGAGTCAGAGAGGCCACTCCTTTTGTCAGAAGGTGGTTCCCACAACCCAAGCTGTGGCTTTGGGGCTCCTGAGCCCCCAGAGCAGTGGTAGGCTGCTTCTCCAGCTCGCTGGGGGCGAACAAGCCTTGATTTGCAGTGCTGGCTGTTTCCTGGGCTGTAAATACTTCCACCAGGGCTGATTTCAAGCCCCCAGTGTGAGGGCACTGAACACACAAGTGGGAAGAGACATTTGTGGTGGGCTTTGTGGGAGGCACCAGAGGCTCCAACACATGGCTGTCCCGAATGACTTTGTGGTGAACTGGGTCACAGCAAACCTTGCCAAGCTCAGTCCTGTCCCAGCTTCTTCCTTCCCCCACAAGCTCTGTCCTGGCCTTCTCTCCCTCCCTCCCTTACCCCGCCCCCCCCGCCCCCGCCCTGTCCAGATGCACTGGCTGCAAGATCTCATCTTCCCAAGATCAGCCTCCTGAGCATCTCAGGACCCAAGTAGCCTCTCACTGTGCTCTAGCCAGTCCTCTGCTGCCCCCTGCAGGTCAACAAGAAGACTCTAGTCTATTTCTGGAACAGAAAGCCCAGGGCTTCGTTAACATTTTTTTAAGATACCTTCCTGGCTCTTTTACTGATTAGAGCTGAAAACAAGGGGGTGTTTCTGTAGCTAATTTGGCCCACTTGGAAACCTATGGAATGGTCAGGCAATTTAAGCCACCCCGCTCCACCCCGCTGCTGTGCTGATACTGACTTCTCCCCACGAATATGTTTGGGATCCACGGGAAGGGGTCTTACAGAGGGTATAAAGAAATGTGTAAAATCAGTTTTTGAGTTAAATGAATGGGGGGGGCGACTATGACTAGAGCTGCCTGGGGTTCTCATGTCTTACAAGGACAGGAAGCCCCACCCACCCCAAAATGCCCTCTGAACCCTGGTGAGAAACACTGGGAATATCAAGAAGAAATGACATGGAAAGGAAACTGGTGACAGGAGGCTCCTAAGTAGAAATTGCCCTCTTCCTTTCCCTTATCCGTGATTACTGGTGTGTGATCACTCTCCTCCTCCAGATGACGTGACTTAAAACTGCAAACACATCTATTGTCTTGGCTTCTCTGCCTTGGCTTCTGTTGCCTGCTCCTCGTGACAACCTGCCACAAGTCCTTGCTGACGTATTCTCCAGGGTCGCTTCTGTGACGCCTCAACCACTTTCAAGAATCAGATTCCAGAACTGGGTGTCCCCAAGCCCCAGGCAATTACTTATTTGGGACTTCCTTGTTTAAAAAAATGAGACTGTGGTTAGAAATATGTGGCAGCCAACTCCTCCCTTTCTGGCTCATCAGGAAGCTGAATCTAGAGCCTTCTGGGGGAAGGACTGTGACCAACAAACTCGCAGGTCTCAGTGAACACGGAGTCCAGGAGACTTCCCCGGAAGGGAGCAGGCCCTGGGGATCCCCTGGATCCCCACCCAGCACGTGAGCTCAGCACAGGGGAAGGCTGGTGAGGAATCAGCATTGAGCCCACTGAATGACACTGAGAGACAGATCAACCCGCATGGAAGTGTGTCCCCACAGTCAAACCTGTGTTGTTTAAATGTCAATCGTATTAGAGAAAATTTGGGAAAAATACATTATCATTTAAAGAAGAAAGTGTTAATCACACTAGTGAAATCTTAAAACACCACTGTTAACGTTTTGTTTCTATGCTTATTTAAAAAACATAGGTGGGATTATAATGTGTCCATAATATTATCTTCTGCTTTGAAGCCAGGAACAACCTAAGCATTAAAGTCCTGTTGCTAACACCTCTTCAACAATGTTTTAGTGTCCAAAAACCATTCTATTCTGTATCTGTATAACAACTTACTAGACGTTATTGTTGGTCTTCGGATGTTTTTAATTTTTATTACCGTATTATAAATAACACTGCAGTGAATATCTTTGCGCATAAAACTTTTCCCCCTACATTTATTTCATTTCTTTAGGATAGAGTTCCAGACAAGGAGTTCCTAGCTTAAAGGGTGTGACTGACTATTTTGAACAGTTTTGGTACACATTCCTATGATGTGGGCTGGAAAGATACCCCTGCACCTACTTACTTTCGTCCTGTGTCCTTAAACCTCAGAGCCACAGCGTTTCCTCTACTGGAGCCTATCATGTGATGTCCTGGAGCTCAAAACACTAAGAAGGAAATCAGCTTTCTCATTTCCTGTTTACTTTGTAGGGACAGTTGTTACAGAGAGGGCGGGAGGAGGAAAACCAGGCACAGCGACTGTAAGGAGGTCAAATGATTTCCAAGTCCAAACACAGAAGAGGAAACTCATAGATAGCTGATTCATTTTTGCTAATTGCATGCAAACCACAGGGCCGGGGGAGTCCAATGCCTCATTTTGTTCATCCCATCGTTTACCGGAAAAAAGAGAATATTTCACATAAAAACAATTTCAGACCAATAAACAGAATTTCTCACCTTTCAGAGCCTTGCAAGCAGACCTGCTATGTGTTCTGATTTAGCCAGCTCTTCTGCTGTCTTCCCATCCTGTTGGAGAAAAAGGATTAGTTTCTTTCCTTCACAGGAGAGCTGTTTGCTCCATACACTAGTTCTTCCTTAGGAGGCAGAAACAAGGGCACAGGCGTTGGAAACAAAGAAGGTGGACAGAATGTGTCCTGGATTCTTTTTTTTTTTTTAAATTTTTTTAATGTTTATTTATTTTTTAGACCAAGAGAGAAAGAGCATGAGTGGGGGAGGGGCAGAGAGAGAGGGAGACACAGAATGTGAGGCAGGCTCCAGGCTCTGAGCTGTCAGCACAGAGCCCGACGTGGGGCTCGAACTCACAACCGCGAGATCATGGCCTGAGCTGAAGTCGGACGCTCAACCGACTGAGCCACCCAGGCACCCCATTAATGTTTATTTATCTTAGAGAGAGAGACAGAGACAGAGCATGAGTGCGGGAGGAGCAGAGAGAGAGGGAGACACAGAATCTAAAGCAGGCTCCAGGCTCTGAGCTGTCAGCACAGAGTCCCACGTAGGGCTCGAACTCACAAACAGTGAGATCATGACTTGAGGGAAGTAGGCCGCTTAACTGACTGAGCCACCCAGGTGTCCCGCTTTTTTTTTTTTTAAAGACTTTACTTTTAAGTAATCTCTACACCCAAGATAGAGCTTGATCTCACATCCTGGTAATCAAGAGTTGCACAGTCTACAGCCTGAGCCAGCCAGGGGCCCCCTAGGTTCTGTATATGCACAAACCTCTGGGCTCATTTGATGCTAGCTGCTGGTAATTACTGTGCATTTCAAAGAAAAGGCTTAGTTTTACAGACCGTTTTGACCTAAAGATTTTCAGTGAACATAAAAGGAGGAGATCAGAGTTTGCAGCAGCTTTTAATTAGAGAATTCCCATAGGGCTGCAGTTTTATAGTGAGCAAATTCACTTCCATTTCTGTGCCATGAATAAGCACGACACCGGCTAATGTACTGAGCACCTCCCAATATCATGAGCCTGGTCCAGTTCTCAGTGCTTTGCCTGCATTGACCCTCGGAGTCACTCCGGGGGGCAGGCACTGAGGCTGTTCATGAGTCTCGGAGGAGGAAATGGAGGCTTAGGGACTGTGCTGCTGCAGTTTTAAAGTCATTACAAATTTGAAAGTAGAAAAGGTAAGAAGCAATTTTCATGCAAATAAAAGCAGTATCTTTTCAACAAGAAGACTTAGAAGCATTTTGGCCCCTCTCTCAATGTTTATCAGTAACAGTTAAAGCTCCTTTCCCATGGAAGCCCAGGGATGCCCGAATCTGATCAACAGATGTCTTCCAATTTCTCAGCTCAAGTCATAATCCGATCCATGTGAGGGGCTTCATGGGACCAGTGTTTCTCAACCTCAGCACTGTTGACATTTCGGACCGGATAAATCTCTACTGTGGGGGTGGGGCTGTCCTGTGTATTCGGGGTGTTTAGCGCCTCTCTGGCTTCTGCGTTAGATGCCAGCAGCATCGCCTTCCCAAACGTGCGACAACCCGAAGAGTCCTCATGAGACAGTATAGGGAAAGCAAAAGGGACTTAACTCCTATAAGGCCACTGGTCTAAGGCAAGGGTTAAATGTTTCCATAGGCTTAGAGACAAAAATCTCCTTCTGGAAGGGAGAACAAGGATGAGATAACAGCCATTTAAGGGGTAATGGTGGTCTGGGCAGAAGTAGAAGTAACAATATAAAACCTCCTTGCTCAAGTATTTCTATTTTCCAGGAGTTATAAGGGAATGTCAATCATGGGGAAAGGCATCTTGTGATTGTCTTGTATCCACTAAAAAGTAACAACCACAAGAGAATGACTGTGGGACCACTGCTTGCCCTCACCCTTTGGAAAAGTGTGTTTATAAGCCTTGCATACTATCCCTTCTGGGAGTGGCATTCCTCTTTCCTGTCAGCTCCCTTGTACAAAAGCTATCTCTAATAAATTCTGCCTGCCTACTTTGTCTCAAGTTTAGGGTTGAGACTCAAAAACCTGGTCGTGGGGGTCCACAAGTATTGCCTGGGTGGTGCGAGACTCCCCAGGTGAGAACCATCACCTTCAGCTGAAGCCGGAAGTGCACGTGGGTGCTCTGGGGAGGCGGGCTTTACAGTCTCCCTGCCCATCTCTTGCTCTCCCTTGAATCCCCAGGTGTCTCTAACGGGCAGGTGAGGGCTTCTAGTTTGCTTTGGGGTCAATTAGGGATCTTGTCAGACACCACAGCCCAACCAGGGATTCATGGCCAGATGCTTACTGACATGATAAGAAAAGGCCTCAGGTCAGTGGTCCCCAAACCTGACTGCACACTGGAGTCACCCAGGTCGTTAACAGCTCCTGCTGCCTGCACGCGCCCACTTCCTCTGGACACTCTGCTTCCCTAGGTATGGATGCCACCTGGACGTCGTGGTTGTAAACTTTAAATCGTTCCTTCTAACTTTGCTCCCTGGTGAATCCATCAAGCAGAAAAGTTTGGAAATCACTGTCCCAAACTGTTGGAAAAAATCTGAGCCTTGACTAAATTTGTCTTTTGGTATTTTTGGCCATAGCATTTCTCTTGGAGGCCCACGATCTGCATATTACACAGGTAGAGGACCTTCAGTGACAAAGGTCCTTCATGGAGCCTCTGCAGTGACGAATGACCTCCATTTGCCCAGCATTTTATAGTTTGCAAAACACTGTGCCCTAAGAGACACTATTCAGACTCCCAAAAGAAAGGCCTGTCAGTGTAGTGGAAAGTTTGATCTTTGGAGCCAGAAGGAGCAGGTTGAAGTCCTGTATGTGCCCCTCACCAGCTGTGTGATCAGTCACTTGGCCTCCTGGAACCCGGGTTTCTTCATCTGTAAGATGAAAACAGACCCCCTCACTGCACATGTACTTGAGCAGATTAGAGAAAACCAAATGGAAAGAACTAGCAATGTGTCAGGCATAGAAAAAGAGAGCTGAGATTTTCTCCCAAACTCCCTGGCTTTGTGTCCAAGAAGGAAAAGGGTAAGTGCAGAATGTTTGCATTCTGGCCTTGCTCTACTGTGTGCCCCTGGGCCAGGTGCTAACTACCTGATAATTTGTCATAAGGAGCAGACAATACCTACAGAGAGGCCAAGACAATAGATGTGTTTGCAGTTTTAAGTCACGTCATCTGGAAGAGGAGAGTGATCACACACCAGTAACCACGGATAAGGGAAAGGAAGAGGGCAATTTCTACTGAGGAGCCTCTTGTCACCAATTTCCTTTCCATATCATTTCTTCTTGAAATTCCCAGTGTTTCTCACCAGGGTGCAGTGGGCTTTCTGGGATGGGTGGGGCTTCCTGTCTTTGTAAGACATGAGGACCCCAAGCAGCTCCATTCATAGTGCCCCCACCCCATTCGTTGTGAAATCAAAAACCGATTTTACACATTTCCACATATAGGAGAGATCATATATGGTATTTATCTTTCTGTCTGACTTATTTTACTTGGGATAAGGCCTTCAAGGTCCATCCATGTTGTCACAAATGGCAAAATTCCATTCTTTTTTATGGATGATTAATATTCCATATAAATACATATTCCATGTATATATATCACATCTGCTTTATCCATTCATCCATTGATCAACGGTTAGGTTGTTTCTATATATTGACCCCTTTAAGTAATGCTGAAATGAATACGGGGGTGCATATATCTGTTTGAGTTAGTGCTTTCTTTTTTTTGGATAAATACTCAAATCGGAATTGCTGAATCTTATGGTAGTTCCAGTTTTAATTTTTAGGGAGCCTCCATACTTTTTTCCAAAGTGGCTGCACTGGTTTACTTTGCCACCAACAGTGCACAAGAGTTCCCTTTTCTCAACCTCCTTGCCACGATTCTTAATTATTGTCCTTTCGAAAATAGTTGTTTTAACAGGTGTAGGTGATAGCTCTTTGTGGTTTTCATTTGCATTTCTTGATAGTTAATTATAATGAGCATTTTTTCATTTACCTGTTGGCCATCTGTGTGTCTTCTTTGGAAAAATGTCTATTCATATCTTATGACCATTTTTTATATGAGTTCTTTATATATTTTGGATATTAAGTCCTTATCAGACATATGGTTTGCAAATATTTTTTCCCATTTGGTGGTCTGCCTTTTCATTTTGTTAATGGTTTTCTTTGCTGCACAGAAGATTTTTAGTTTTCTGTAGTTTTCCCACTTGTTTGTTTTTGCTTTTGCTGCTTTTGGAGTCAGATTAAAAAAATTATCACCGACACCTATGTCAACGGGCTTACTGCCTCTGCTTTCTTCTAGAAGTTTTATGTTCTCAGGTCTTATATTTAAGTTAATTTTATTTATTTATTTATTTATTTATTTATTTTTTATTTTTATTTTTATTTTTTTTTTGTTATAATAGTTTATTTTCAAATTGGTTTACATATAACACCCAGTGTTCATCCCAACATGTGCCCTTTTTAATGCCCATCACCCCCTCTCCCCCCTCCCTCATCCCCCTTACCCTCAGTTTTTTCTTAGTCTTTGAGAGTCTCTTATGTTTTATCTCCCTCCCTCTCTGTGTCTTTTTTTTCTTTCCCCTCTTCCCCTCCCCCTGGTTTTTGCTTAGTTTCACAAAGTCCACCTATTCGTGGAAACATATGGTATCTGTCTTTTTCTGACTGACTTATTTCACTTAACATAATACCCTCCAGTTCCATCCATGTTGCTACACATGGCCAGATTTCATTTTTTCTCATTGCCACGTAGTAGTCCATTGTATATAAGTACCATAACTTCTTTATCCATTCGTCAGTTGATGGGCACTTGGTCTCTTTCCATGATTTGGCTATTGTCGAAACTGCTGCTATGAACATTGGGGTACACGTGCTCCTATGCATCAGCATTCCTGTGTCTCTTGGGTAGATTCCTAGCAGGGCTATTGCTGGGTCATAGGGTAGCTCTATTTTCATTGTTTTGAGGAACCTCCACACCGTTTTCCAGAGTGGCTGCACCAGTTTACATTCCCACCAACAGTGTAGGAGGGTGCCTACTTCTCCACATCCTCGCCAGCATCTATAGTTTCCTGATTTGTTCATTTTAGCCACTCTGACTGGTGTGAGGTGGTATCTCAGTGTAGTTTTGATTTGTATTTCCCTGATGATGAGTGACATTGAGCATCGTTTCATGTGTCTGTTGGCCATCTGAATGTCCCCTTTGGAGAAGTGTCTATTCATATCTTCCGCCCATTTCTTCACTGGGTTGTTTGTTTTTCGGGTTTGGAGTTTGGTAAGTTCTTTATAAATTTTAGATATTAGTCCTTTATCCGATATGTCATTTGCGATGATCTTTTCCCATTCCGTTGGTTGCCTATTCGTTTTGTTGGTTGTTTCTTTTGCCGTGCAGAAGCTTTTTATCTTGATGAGGTCCCAATAGTTCATCTTTGCTTTTAATTCTCTTGCCTTTGGAGACGTGTCGAGTAAGAAATTGGTGCGTCTTAGGTCAAAGAGGCTTTTTCCTGTTTTCTCCTCTAGGATTTTGACGGTTTCCTGCCTCACATTCAGATCTTTTATCCATTTAGAATTTATTTTTGTGAGTGGTGTAAGAAAGTGGTCTAGTTTCATTCTTTTGCATGTTGCTGTCCAATTCTCCCAGCACCATTTGTTAAAAAGGCTGTCTTTTTTCCATTGGATACATTTTCCCGCTTTGTCAAAGATTAGTTGGCCATATACTTGCGGGTCCATTTCTGAGTTTTCTATTCTATTCCATTGGTCTATGCGTCTGTTTTTGTGCCAATACCATACAGTCTTGATGACCACCGCTTTGTAGTAGAGGTTAAAGTCTGGGATTGTGATGCCTCCCGCCTTGGTTTTATTCTTCAGTATTATTTTGGCTATTCGAGGTCTTTTGTGGTTCCATACAAATTTTAGGATTGTTTGCTCTAGCTTTGAGAAGAATGCTGGTGCAATTTTGATTGGGATTGCATTGAATGTGTAGATTGCTTTGGGTAGTATTGCCATTTTGACGATATTTATTCTTCCAATCCATGAGCATGGGATGTTTTTCCATTTCCTTGTGTCTTCCTCAATTTCCTTCATAAGTTTTTTATAGTTTTCAGTGTAGAGGTCTTTCACATCTTTGGTTAGGTTTATTCCTAAGTATTTTATGGTTTTTGGTGCAATTGTGAAAGGGATTAGCTTCTTTATTTCTCTTTCTGCTGCTTCATTGTTGGTGTATAGAAATGCCACCGATTTCTGTACATTGATTTTGTATCCTGCAACTTTGCTGAAATCATGAATCAGTTCTAGTAGGCTTTTGGTGGATTCTGTCGGGTTTTCCATGTAAAGTATCATGTCATCTGCAAAAAGTGAAAGTTTGACTTCCTCCTTGCCAATCTTGATGCCTTTTATTTTGTTTTGTTGTCTGATTGCTGATGCTAAGACTTCCAGCACTATGTTAAATAGCAGTGGCGAGAGTGGACACCCCTGTCGTGTTCCTGATCTCAGGGGGAAGGCTTTCAATTTTTCCCCATTGAGGATGATATTAGCTGTGGGTTTTTCATATATGGCTTTTATGATGTTTAAGTATGTTCCTTCTATCCCGACTTTCTCGAGAGTTTTTATTAAGAAAGGATGCTGTATTTTGTCAAATGCTTTTTCTGCATCTATTGACAGGATCATATGGTTCTTATCTTTTCTTTTGTTGATGTGATGTATCACGTTGATTGATTTGCGAATATTGAACCAGCCCTGCAACCCAGGGATGAATCCTACTTGATCATGGTGGATAATTCTCTTTATATGCTGTTGGATTCGATTTGCTAGTATCTTGTTGAGAATTTTTGCATCCATATTCATCAGGGATATTGGCCTGTAATTTTCTTTCTTTGCTGGGTCTCTATCTGGTTTGGGAATCAAAGTGATGCTGGCTTCATAGAATGAGTCCGGGAGTTTTCCTTCCGTTTCAATTTTTTGGAACAGCTTGAGGAGGATAGGAATTAACTCTGTTTTAAATGTCTGGTAAAATTCCGCAGGAAAGCCATCTGGTCCAGGGCTTTTATTTGCTGGGAGGTTTTTAATAACGGATTCTATTTCTTCACTAGTTATGGGTCTGTTCAAATTTTCTATTTCTTCCCGTTTGAGTTTTGGTAGCGTGTGGCTATTTAGGAAGCTGTCCATTTCTTCCAGATTGCCAAGTTTGGTGGCATATAATTTTTCATAGTATTCTCTGATGATTGCTTGTATCTCTGAGGGATTGGTTGTAATTTCTCCCTTTTCATTCACGATTTTATTTATTTGAGTTCTCTCTCTTTTCTTTTTGAGAAGCCTGGCTAGAGGTTTGTCTATTTTGTTTATTTTTTCAAAGAACCAGCTTTTGGTTTCATTGATCTGTTCCACTACCATTTCTGTCTCCATATGGTTAATTTGAGCTCTGATCTTTGTTATTTCTCTCTTTCTGCTGGGCTTGGGTTGTTTTAGTTGATCTGCTTCTAGTTCCTTTAGGCGTGCTGTTAGAATTTGTGTTATTGATTTTTCTTGTTTCTTGAGATGGGCCTGGATTGCAATATATTTCCCTCTCAGGACTGCCTTTGCTGCATCCCAGAGCGTTTGGATTGTTGTATTTTCATTTTCATTTGTTTCCATGTATTTTTTAATTTCTTCTCTGATGGCTTGGTTGACCCACTCGTCTTTTAGTAGGTTATTTCTTAGCCGCCATGTTCTTGGATATTTTCCAGGCTTTCTCCTGTGGTTGATTTCAAGTTTCAAAGCATTGTGGTCTGACACTGTACACGGTATGATCTCAATTCTTTTATATTTATTCAGAGCTTCCCTGTGCCCCAGAATGTGGTCTATCTTGGAAAATGTACCGTGTGCAGATGAGAAGAACGTAAATTCCTTTGCTTCTGGATGAAGGACCCTAAAGATGTCTGTGAGGCCCATCTGTCCTAATGTGTCATTCAGGGCTATTGTTTCTGCGGAGATTTTCTGTTTTGTTGATCTATCCAATGCTGAGAGTGGAGTGTTGAGATCCCCTACTATTAGGACATTTTTATCGATGAGGTTGCTAATGTTTGTAATTAGTTGTTTTACAAATTTGGGTGCCCCTGAATTCGGTGCGTAGATATTTACAATTGTTAGCTCTTCCTGCTGGATGGTCCCTGAGACTATTATATAATGTCCTTCCTCATCTCTTATTACATCGTTCATTTTAAAGTCTAATTTGTCTGATATAAGTGTGGCTACTCCGGCTTTCTTCTGACTTCCAGTAGCATGGTAGATAGTTCTCCATCCCCTCACTTTCAATCTGAAGGTGTCTTCAGGTTTAAGATGAGTTTCTTGAAGACAGCAAATAGATGGGTCTTGTTTTTTAATCCATTCTGTTATCCTGTGTCTTTTGATTGGCGCATTTAGTCCATTTACATTCAGTGTTAATATTGAAAAATATGGGCTTACAGTCACTGTATTATCTGTAAGTTTCATGTTTGTAAGGCTGTGTCTGGTAGTTTGTATTCTTTGCCTCCTTGTTTTCATAGAATGCCCCTCAGGATCTCTTGCAGTGCTGGCTTATTTGTGATAAATTCTTTCAGTTTTTGTTTGTTGGGAAAAACCTTGATCTCTCCTTCTATTCTGAATGACAGGCTAGCCGGATACAGAATTCTTGGTTGCATGTCCTTCTTGCTCATCACATTGAAGATGTCCTGCCATTCCTTTCTGGCTTGCCAAGTTTCCGTAGATAAGTCTGCTACTACCCTTATAGGTCTCCCTTTGTATGTTAGGGTTCTTTTGTCCCTAGCTGCTTTCAGGATTCTCTCCCTATCTTTGTATTTTGCCAGCTTCACTATGATGTGCCGTGCAGAAGGTCTATTCAAGTTACGTCTGAGGGGAGTTCTCTGCGCCTCTTGGATTTCCATGCCCGTTTCCTTTCTCATGTTGAGGAAGTTCTCAGCAATGATTTGTTCCAGAACCCCTTCGACTCCTTTCTCTCTCTCTTCTTCCTCTGGAACTCCTATGATACGGATATTGTTTCTTTTGACTGCATCGCTCAGCTCTCGAATTCTCCTTTCCTGTTCCTGGATCAGCTTCTCTCTCTTTTTATCTGCTTCCTCTTTTTCAATGATTTTGTCTTCTAATGCACTAACTCTTTCCTCTACCTCTTCAATCCGTGCTGTGGCTGCTTCCAGTTTCCCCTGTATTTCTTCCAATGTCTTCTTTAATTCTTCCTGACCGTTTTTAAGGTCTTTGAACTTTGCCTCGTGGGACCCCTTGCATTCATCTAAGCTTTTTTCAAGGCCAGCAATTAGTTTTATGATTAACATTCTATATTCAAGTTCTGTTATGTTGCTTATATCTGTTTTCATTAATTCTTGAGCTGTCACTGCTTCTTGTAGACTCTTTTGAGGAGAATTCTTCCGTCTCGTCATTTTGGCTGGATGTGTTATGGGTTGTTTCTTGAAGTTGCCCTGGAAAGGAAAACTGACAGACACACAGAACACAGAAATACTCAAACGTACCGACAAATGGTCCAGACAAGCAGTTCACAACAGAAAAAAATAACAAGTGACTCTCTGAGGGCAATGTCCTGAAGTAACAGCTACACGTTAAGGACAGGGTATGTAGTGTGCTGGTGGCAGAGCATATATAGACAGAATAATGACTGGTGCAGGGAGAAGAAGGAAATGGACTTTGCCCAGGTAGAGCGACTAAAGGGTTTAATCCAGACTGATAGAAATCAGAATAAGGACAGGTGCGAGGGAAAAGGAATAAAGATCGATGTCGTCTAGATGAACTTATACGGCCTGGTTATTCCAGAAAAAGGGCTAGGGAAGTAAAGAAGAGGTTGTAGGACATGTCCTCAAAGAATGGGTTAAAAAACAAAACAAAAACAAAAAACAAAAAACAAAACAAAAAAAACCCAAACAAAACAAACAAACAAACAAAAAACAAAAAAACAAAAAACAAAAAGAACGAAAAAAATGATTAAGCCAGTCAGTACCCTGGATGACCAGCTCAGGGATGGGGATCGGTAGGAATGAGAAAGGGAGGGATAAATTTAAAAAGAAGAAATGACTGGCGTTACTCCAGGCAGCAATCTCCACTTGGATCAGTTGCTCCTGCTGATAGTTTGGGAGGGGCGTGGTTTAGTGTAGGCGGGTCCGGCCTCCACTGCTGCAGGGATGGCTTCTGGGGTGACTTCCTGGCTTGTGAGACAACAATGGTGTCTCTCCAGACCCACGCCACCAGTCCTGGAGGCTTTATTTGCCCCTTTATTTCTGTTCTCTCTCCACCGCCCACGCCAGCCTAGTGTGGTTTACTGGAGCCGCGCCTGGGGCTGCCTGGGTGCCTGCTGCCTATCCCGGCAGGGTGCGTGCCCGGAGGCGCTGGGCGAGGGTGGCGCGGTGGCGCGGCCGTCTGCTACCCCCCGATTTGGCTGTAACTGTGCGGGGGTTAGAGGTGCTCCGCAGGAGCCGCCGCCTGAGTCCCCCCTGCCTGTCCCGGCAGCGCGCGCACCCCGGAGGCTCTGGGCGAGGGTGGCGCGGTGGTACGGCCGTCTGCCACCCCCGATTTCGTTATAATTGTGGCAGGGTTAGAGGTGCTCCGCAGGCGGCGCCGCCTGCGTTCCCGCTGCCAGTCCCTCCCGCGCGCGTCCCAGTGGCTCAGGACGAGGTTGGTGCGGTCCCAGCAGCGCGCGGGGATTGCTGCTGTTTGCCACTGAACTTCTCTTCAAAAGCCCTGCATTTAGGGCCTGGATGGTAGTGGTCTCACCCGCTCTGGCCCTCTCGTTCAGATGTTGTTCGGTCGGCACTTTCCCAGCTATCTCCGAAGACGCTCACTCCCCTCAGCTCAACTTCCCGAGTTCGAGTTCGTTTTATCCGACCCAGATTAAACTCACAGTTCAGTTGGGCCGTGTCTGTGTTCGCCTTAGTTTCTTGTCAGCTCTAGCACCTTTTCCCCCCGATTTTTGGAGTTGAGAGAGAGACAATGGTTTCAGTCGTCCCCCTTTAAAGGGCAAGCGAAATACTGGAGCCCCCTACTCCTCCGCCATGTTGCCTCGGCCTTCTTAAGTTAATTTTTTTAATGGTATAAGAAAGTGGTTCAGTTTCATTCTTCTGTGTGTGGTGGCCCAGTTTTCCCAACAGCATTTATGAGGTGATTATTCTTTCTCCATTGTATATTCTTACCTTCTTTGTTGTGAATTAATTGGCCATATATTTGTGGGTTTATTTCCAGGCTTTTTATTCTGTTCCATTGATCTACATGTCTATTTTTATGCCAACAAAAGAGACATGGGATTTCTCTGTATTATTTCTTACAAGGGCATGTGACTCTATAATTATCTCAAATGAAAAAGTTTAATAAAAGGAAAAGCTTATCTGTATGTTGAGAAGCTAAGGAGTGGTTGCTGGGTTGAACAAAGGCTATTTCTTAGCCACCAGCACCCATTCCCCTTGTCTTGATACAAGCAATGTGATTTCTTTTTTCTTTTCTTTTCTTCTGATTTCTTTATGAGAAATTATTATATGATTCTCCCATTATCTGCAGTCTTGGTGGGGCTGTAATCAAGGTGGTGAGCCTTTCTCTAGATGCGAGATGGAATATTAATAGATGTCATCTTCCAGAGCCTGAATCTCAAGCAGAGTGATGCAGGATGGAAGAAACAGTGTGAATCTATTCATTCCAAAAGGTGAGCCCTGACAACATCGCTGAATATTTCCTGCGACTCAGATGCCATTGTTGCCCTGGATTCTGGTTGTTTTGGTCCTGACATCTGTTTTTCCAGCTTGATGTCAATTCTGTGAATATCCCAATATCTTTTCCCAAATGCCCTTTTAAAAGACTAGTTCAATTGGTTCAGCTTACCTTTCATTTGGTCTTCAAGGAGATGTCACAACCACTTGAGCTGTTAATTACTCAGGTTTCACTCAGCACTACCTCAAACTCAAAGATTTTTTGTTCTTTGCATAGACTAAATTAGTATACCTCCAACTCCAAATTTAGATCATTGGGAAAGGCAGCAAGTGTTCAGAGGCTTTTTCTCACATAGAAGTTACTATGAAAACAAATGTAGTGATGTATTTAAGCTATTTAACAATACTTAGCATATCATAAGTGTTGACAAATGCTACCAAGGTGGTGATGATAATGATGATTTTTCAAATTGTAGAATATCTGAATCAAAAGTTGCAAGTAACTTGTTCTTGCTGCTGATAAAGTGAAACCAAAATGAAGTGATTACTTTGATACACTCAATGATACACTTGTAATTTTCTGGTCATTGGAATGCAGATAATAACAATTAATGAAAACCTAGCTGCTATGACTTTACACCAGTCAAAATACAACATTTCCTGCCTTTATCTTATAAAGGTTGGGGGGAAGTTGTCTGCTAGAGTAAGGTCACAAATGCTCACTGTGAATATCTTTTTCAGTTCCTGTTAAATTGTCTGGGAGTGATTTTTACCCCCTATTAATGGAACATTCTGGTGCTACTGGAAAGATGTGAAATATTTGGAAACCATAATGGAAGTGATATAAAAAATAGTATGAATTCTTAAAAGCCTCATAATCTACAGTAATTTGGAGTAGTGAACTGGATAACTACCCTCAATACATGGTCGGTTGGACTAATAAATTTTTCGCCAAGATGCGTATTGTAGGTCCTTAAAAGCAAGCACTATTGCAGAGTTTTTATTTTCTATGGAATGACTTGGAGCCTATAGCTTAGTAGAGATGCAGTCCCTCATAGCAGAGAATAAAAACAAACTTTCCAAACAGAGAAGTCAAATACAGAAGAAAACAGCTTTTCCCCTGAAGGAAGTTCGGTTCCCGGGTCTCCCCATCTTTTGCTCCTTCCCAGCAGGTGCACACATCTTAGCTTCCCTGGGAGATGTTCTAACGCTCCACTTTAGAAACATGGACACATGACCTGGGGGAATTTTTTACTGGTTTACAAAGAAAATATGAAATCAGTAACTAATAATTCTCTTGCAGTTTTAGAGATGAAAGAATGGTATTTAAATCCCGTGTCAGCGGAGTATTTTAGAATAATTTACAGAAGAAGAGAGTAAGGCCCCAATGGGTGGACAGGCTTCCCAGGAGCTCACCCTGAGTTTGGACCGTTCTGTCCACTGACAGCTGCCCTGTGGCTTCGGGTGAACCCAGGCTGTGGGCACTGGTGACCCGGAGAAGCTGGAGGTCAGGCTTTCCTTTCCCAGCTGCTTATTCGAGGGAGGCTTACTGTCACCCCTTATTTCTACCTCATCAACAAGCACAGATAGTAGTCTTACTTGGAGCACAGCTCTAGGGCCAATAGAAAGATTCTTGACTACTTTATATATATATATATATATATATATATATATATATATATATATATAAATATATATATATAAATATATATATACACATATTATATACATATACACATATTATTTTCATATAAATATATACACATATTATTTTCATATAAAAGGCAGGAATCTGCTCAATATCCTGATACATATTTTTATTGTTTTTACAATGTAGCTTTCCTGTTTTTGCCCTGATCTCAACAATTTTATGCTAATACAGTTTATATTGAGGTAGAATTTTACACAGATTAAATTAACATACCTCAGGTGAATATCCCGGTCAATCTTGACAAGGGTATATATCCATATGCCTATCACCAGGATCACAATTTAGAAATCTCCATCTCTCTAGAAAGTTCTCTTGTGCCCCTTTTCAGTCAATATTTCCCTTGCAGGTAACCATTGTTCTGATATCTATCACCACAGATTGGTTTTGCCTGCTCAAAATTCATATACTATGTGCTTTTAATATGTGCCTTCTTTTACTTGACATAGTATTTTTGAGATTCATATTTGTTGTTGCCTGTAGAGATAGTTTGTTCTTTTTAAATTGTTGAGTATTAATATACTACCTTGTGTTTATCCACTCCCTTCAGATGGACATCCTCCATCTGTTTCCAGTTGGAAGTTATTATGAGTAAAGCTGCTCTGAACACTCTGGCTTGTGTAGATCCTAACACTGGAATTGCTGAGTTGGTGGGCAGGTGTATAATTACCCTTATAAGAAACTGATGAGCCCGTGTCCGGAGTGGTTTGCCTTTTACACTCACTAGTAATGTCTGGGAGTTCCTAAGGTTCTGAAACTGTGCCCCATAGTGTTTATAAGGTTAAAACTGTCACCCACAGATGCCCATTCACTTTCATTCTTCACAGGAATGTTAATCTTATCTTTTATAGGTAAGCAACAGGAAGACCTCTAAATTGACCACTTTGAGCTTGATCAGTGGTGGACTAATATCTGCGTGGATGGACTGTGAGGTGTCCAACAGTTACCTCTACCTCATTATGATGCTAAAATATCCACCCAAGCTTCATTAACATAACATGTGTAGGTATTCTAAGTACACCTATGCTACATCTGCCTGCCTTTACATGGATAACAAACTCCTTTTTTCTGAATGTTCATCCTAACCCTAAATAAAAGGAACCCATTTATTCCCATCTAGGGAGTCACAGCTTTGCAAAAAGACTTCCTGTGATTTCCTTATTTGCTGCAAACACAGTTTTCTTTGTGGTGACAATTCCATGTGTTGTAGTCTCTACCTGTAATTCACCGAGGAGCAAACTCACATTAGTTCATTTACAGTCTCGCATCTCCACCCACATTTAGTATTGCACCCTTGTCAATTTCATACATTCTGCTGGGTATGAAATGTCATCTCCTTGTAATCTCATCATTTTTAAGAAAACTTGAGCCACCTAAGCACCCTCAAATGACCTCCTAAATTCTAATAGGCAAGAAAGGCTATCTGTAATTTACAACAGAATATTATCTCTAGCATTATGGGTAAAGCATGAGACAATGAATTTTATTTTAGGTTCTGCGAGTATAGTCCTAGGACATCTATGACTAATATATCATTTTGGAAGCCAAATTTAAGAATATTACTAGCTGTATCTTGGCTTGTAACATATAAGCTTGCTTCCCACTACATTTTATGGTTCATTCCAATCTTGTGATCTGGCTCGTGGAAAGTAAAAAGTAAATAGGGATTGCCTGTGTATCAAATTCTTGAATAACTACTTTCCAAATTAAGCATGACCTCTGGAAAGATTTTGTCTTTGACCTCTTAAATAATGACTCAATCAACTAAATTCGAAGATCTGTACTAGCTTTATTAAATGATTCATGAATTGGGCAGCATTCCGCCTAGCAAATAGAAGGGGATTCCACTGAACTAAGCAAAAGAAACATTTTAAAAGGCAGAGAGAAGGTATAAAAAAAAAGAGGAAAGAAAAAAAAGAAACAATCAACAAAATTAAAAGCAACCTACTGAATAGAAGAAGATATTTGTAAATGACATATCTAATAAAAGATTAGTATCTAAAATGTAAAAAGAATTGATACAACTTAGCACCAAAAAACCCAAATAATCCAATTAAAAAAGGGAAGACAAAAAAAGGAAGAAGACACAGAAAGACATTTTTCCAAAAAAGACATACTGACGGCCAACAGGCACATGAAAAGATGCTCAACATCAGTCATCATTGAGGAAATGCAAATCAAAACCACAATGAGATATCAACTCACACTTGTCATAATGGCTAAAATGCAAAAAATAATAAGTGTTGATGAGGATGTGGAGAAAAAAGAAGTCTAGTGCATGTACTGTTGGTAGGAATACAAACTGGTGCAGCAACTGTGAATAATAGTATGGAAGTTCCTCAAAAAATTAAAAATAAAACTGCCATATGACCAAGTAATTGCACCACTGGGTATTTACCCAATGTGTACAAAAACACTAATTCAAAAGGATATATGTACCCCTGTGTTTATTGCAGCATTATTTACTATACCCAACGTATGCAAGCAGCCCAAGTGTCCGTTGATAGACGAAAGCATCACGAAGAGGTGACATGTAGGTATGCATTGCCATTCTCGGAGGCTGAGAGTAAGTTACTCTATGCTTACATAAGAGAGTTTTTCTTTTTTGAGTTTCACTCAGCTTCTTGAATATATAGACACAGACCTTATAGCTTCTGTTTTAAAATTACTGCCATAAAATAGTTACAAAATTTACTAGTTATAAAAGTTGGATTTGGGTTTGGGTTTTTTAGTGGATGGAATAAGTTAAAGTTATTGGTCTGGACGGCTAAAGTTTTTTTGAAAAAAATTTGTGGAGAGGACACTTAAAATTGTATTTGTAGATGGTGAGTCAAATTTTCATTGGCCTTTCCTCCTTGTTTTTACTTGGGAAGAAATACCTCAGAATTTTTATTTTAAAGAGATGGACCATAAGGAGTTCCTGGAGAAGACCAGGCTGAAAGCTGAGTATTTACATCGTAAAGGCACTGGGAAAGAATACAAGCACTTTCTAGAAGGTCGTTTCTTCTTTATAGTACTTACAAGCCTTTTAAAATAAATAAGGGAGGTGTTGGGATTGGTAGAAAGGATTGGTGGTCTTTGAATTGTTTTTGAAACCGCACCTCTGGTCTTGTAAAGGCTGGGTTTGTAAAAGAAGTATAATTCAACTAAAGAGTGTTTGTCTGCCTGATGCATTGCAAGCCAGTAAAGAATTGAACACCTAGCCATTGCAGTGAAGAAAGATAGGCTATTTATTGGTGTGTTGTCACCAAGGAGAACAGGGAGCTAATGCTCAAGGTCTCAAATTGTCCCCTGGCTTACAAGTGAGGAGTTTTAAGGGCGAGAATTATAGTTAGGGTCTCCAGGGGTAACGGCATTCAAGGACTGTTGGAGAATGAAGTCACGTTCTTAAGATGCTATCTTCTATTCATTCCCTCCATGTCTGTTTGCGAGGGGGTCTGTTCTACTTCAAAGACTATAACTCTGCAAAACGTCTCTATTGCACATCAGTGAGTTAATAAAATGTAGTGTACTGGGGCAATACGTCCTGTGATCTTATCAATAGTATTTTGTTACCTTTACATGACTGTGGAAGTTTTCTCTATTTATAACTACAATTATTTTAAACAACACATACCTAAAATTCTGCCACAGCGATCAATAGTGACCTATGTGTAGCTTAACAAATCTGCCTTTTATTCCATTCTCCACTAGTATTTTTCCCAGTTTCATAGGGACAACTGTGTTTAGTATCTCAAACAATTGGATTGTTGCCTAAATAACATCAAAGGACTGACACACCTACCTACTTGTGAGAAAGTATTCTTTTCCTCGGAGTGCATTTTGCTTAAGGGAGAAGGTAAAAAACAAAAATCTATCAGTCTGAATATCAGCTTTTAATTGGGCCAAATTTCTGATTATAGAGTTACTAAATTAAAAATAAATATTTTGTCCATTTTTAGCTAAAACATGGTAAAGATTTCTAATAGTATTAAGTGATTTCTTAGACCCAAGAGGTATCTTCAAAGAGGGTGTAAAATACTATTTTTATAAAATCTAGATCCACTCCCAAAGACAGCCAAAGAGAGAGCTGAGGAAAGTGGAAAGTGAAGTCACATTCTTAGAATGTAAAACAAAAGAACCAAAAGGAAATGGTTATTCCCAGGAAAAAAGGATTCATAGTCAATGGATCTGGACTTGGAAAGAAAGTGATGATAAGAATTTTTATTTCCTTCTCTCACCTGGGATCAGGAGGAATCTATTTAAAAATAAAACAAATAAACAAACAAACAAAAACTCCTGAGGATCCTGGATGTGTTTACACAATGTTTTACTGTGGGCCTCAGTTCAGTCCCTAACCAAGGATGAAAGGCATCTCTGGAGGATCACCTGTAACCTCAGGTGGTGTACTGTAAAAAGGTGTCTCTTCACAAAGAAAGGCATCTGGGACAGGGAAGTAGCAGAGTGAGCACTCAGGGAAAGGAGAATTGAGGAGGTGGAGAACATAAGTCAGTCTTATAGTCTTTGATCCTAAGCACTTCTTATGTTTCTAATTGTTCAGTACTCTTTTATAATGAATCTTTCAATGCGATTATTTTAGAATCTTGAAGCCTTTTGGAGGCTTCTGCATACGAATTAAAATAGGTACCCCACACTGTTTGTTTAGATTGGGACCCCTGACTTTCATGTACACTTCTTAAATGAACAGTCCGGTCTAACTGGAATGCTCCCCATGATTGCCACTGTAATTCTAGGTTATTTTTAAGAATTTTTTTTCATTTTGTTAGATATCTGTTGATGTATACTGATATCTAGAAAGATATATACCTTGCTGATATAACTTCTGGGACCACAGTTTTTAGGCACAAAATAAGCAGCGTGCTGGAAGCTAGCACACCTGACTCCTTAGAATCCTCAATTTGGATTTCTCAGAGCGGAACTAATACCTAAGAGGGAGGTGCCATAGGATTGGGGATAGTGTGTGTTGTATAGTGTATTTCATTGCATGGAAGTTTTCTTGAGGTTGGAGGGTGACCTAGTGTCCATCTAACCTGTTCTGTGACAAATTTATTCTATCATGGCAGCCTTCTTGAGGTGGCCAGAACTCTAGCAGCCTTTAAATGCTAGATCCTTGCCTACCAATATTTGTGGCTTTTTGGCCTCCAAGATCCAGTTAGCAATAGCCTTTATTTACACAAACAAGACAAACAAACATGTACCTTCATATATCAGCAGCACTGCGTCCTGTCACTACGAAGGCCCTGTGAGCACCACCACCCATTCCCCTGGGAATCTCTTGCTGAAGAATGTGGCATGCAAGGCAGGGGTTGGCTTAGGGCAGATCTTTCTGTCAGCTCAGTGGGGGTCCTGGCAAACATGCCAGCACCATTGGGCTCCTGGTATAACCATCTGCAGCTGAAGCTGACACACCCCGTAAAGGAAAGCCATTTGGATCAGAAGCTCAAAGGCAAAGATGAAGACAAACAGAATGGAGCTCTGACCCAGAGGAGCTTACCCACAGCATTGGGAAAGGGGGAAGATCTTGAAACCATGCCTCGTGTTTCTCCTTGTCCTGTGTGCTGCTGAAAGTTTACTCCAGAGCTTGTCCCTGTCACCAAATCTGTTAAATAGCACAATTCAGCCAAGTAAATTTGAAGATCTAATTGGCTTTATTAGTGAATCCATGAATCAGGCAGTATCCCATCTGGCAAGTAGAAGAGAACTCACCCGAGCTAAACCAAAGAAAGATTCTAAAAGACAGGGGAGGGGAGCCTGGCTGGCTCAGTCAGTAGAGTATGCAACTCTTGATTTTGAGGTCGTGAGTTCGTGCCCATATTGGGAGATTACTTAAAAGCAAAATCTTAAAAATAAATAAGAGGCAGGGGAAAAGCATTAAAAAAAAGAAGAAAGGAATTTATTAATAAAGAATGCATTGTTTGGACAAGGCGGCCCTGCTAAGGGGAGCAGAAAGGCTCTCAGTAAATCCCCCAGTGTGGACCAGGAAACTGACTCTTTCAAGGTTACCTTGCTGGGGGTTCAACCTGCAGTTGGGTTAGTATCAAGTCTTGGTTTCCTGACTTGGGCCCTTAACCTAAGTGACATCATTTTTGGCCTGTGGATTTCTGTTCAACAGCCCTCGCAAGGAAGCAGTATTAAATTAGCCCTACTCTATGCTCATACCTGACATGTATTATCTCATTTAGTCTTCACATGAGTCCTCTGAGGAAAATCAGGTTATTGCCCCATGTCCTCACTGAGGAAACTGAGGCTTAGGACGTTGGGGAGCTTGTCAGGGCCCACAGCTGGAAGGCTGCAGAATGACCGCGCTGACCCAGCCCTGACTCGGGGCCTGTGTACTGAATCCCTTTGATCACTGCTCTCCTGGAGCACAAAAGTTCTGAAGACAATGTGTGAGGAAGATCACTGCCTGTCTCATGGACATAGGTCCAGAGAAGTAGGCGGTGTAGACCTGTGGAATTGTGTTTCTAAGGAGAGCAAAACCGGTCGTCAGAGGGCAAACTCATGGTTTCCTGATAAACACTGTTTTGCTAATTTTTCTTAAAGTTCTTAAATCTCAAGAAAACCAGGTTGGATACTGAAGAGGTAAATGTAGTTTCTACATTCTACTTTTCCTCCGTTTCTTTAAGCCATTTTTTCCCCTTGTAAATAATACGTTTCTGTCAGTTTTGAGAAAGATTTGAGAGGAAAGAAGAATCCCTGACAGGGACAGGACAGGAGCATTACAAATGCCACGGCTTCTGTGGACACCCCTCCCATCTACCCCTTTTTCGTCCAAGGATTTGAGCCTTCTCCAGTAGCATCCCGAGTTTTCATTTCCAGTCCACTCTAGAGTCTTCCCAAACCCAGAGCATCCCATCCTGTAACAGTGATAACACATCTGAACGTGGGCATTAGCTACTTCGTCTACCTGCCCCACCTTTGCCTGGAATAAACAGGAACCACTAGACTAGATTATCCTGTTCTCATCCGTCTGGGAGATTTTTACCAAAAATTCGGGGACTAAAGGACAGGCAGGGTGACGCTGAAAACCCATTTGGGCTTCCCTGTGAACTATTCGTGAGCCACTAGCCAGCTCATGAACTCAGGGTAATTAGTTCATTCGGGTCCCCAAGGAGGCGCCATACACTCCCCACTCCGTCCTCCCTCCTCAGTCCTGTTCCTGGTCCCCCAGCTCGCCTGCCCACAACTCCACTGAGGCAGTTAAGATCTCCCTAGGTCGAGCATGAACCCAGTCAGGTAGCAAAACTGGAGTCCTAGAGCACGGAGGTCCCGCCCACATATCGGCTCAACCAATCGCGGCGGGAGCAGGAGGGGCTAGGCTCTCCAGGCAGAATCCCAGACCTTAAATTGAGATCAAGGATGCAGGATCCTGCCTGGGAAGCCCCCGGACCCCGCACCTGTGACAGAACCTGCACAGCTGCACCTGTCACAGGTGATTTTCCAGCGCAAGACCTGATCAGGGGGTCAGAAGGGACATTCTCGCAACCAGCGTGGCCTCAGCCTTGGGGGTCGGGAGTTTGGGGTTCCCAGGAAGCTCTGTTCGCAGGTCTGGCCCTCCAGAGGCAGCAGCCTGATTCCCGTAGGTCCTGCTGCGGGGGCCCGCCCCTCACTGCCCGGAGATCCGAGTCCCTGGAAGAGGGGGCGGTCGCAGGGCGGGGCCCGGGACTGCAGGTCAGCTTTCCTCCATAGCCTGTGGAAACACTTGGGAGGATAAATTCAATGTTTTTACTTCACCGGAGTGGCTTTTACATCTCAGAAAAAAGGAGGTTGGCTTTTCAGACGGGTTGGCCTGATCAGATACTCATTTCTTTTCCCTTCCTAGGTTTTGAAACATGCATCCTTCACTCTTCCTGGCTGCCCTTTGCTTGGGAATAGCCTCAGCTGCTCCCAAACTCTATCAGAGCTTAGATGAACAATGGACCCAGTGGAAGGCAACACATGGAAAACTCTATGGTGTGGTTGGTAACATCTAAACTGTCTAGTGAGATTTGCAGAGAATGTTCCATGCTGGTGGGAGTTCATAACACAGAGTAGCTTCTCAAGGCTGATCTTACCAAGGCAGTAAGCAGGGCACTGGGACTGTGCACAAAGTGGGCATATGTCCTGCTGTGTGGTTGCTGGAGAACAGCTTCCAGAACCATCAGGTCATCCCTGAGGTGGTTTCTCCTCCTCTCTGTGAGCACATCCACTTGGTGCAGGTGATTTGCTTTTAAATAGAAATAAAGATATAAGATACTTGTTTTTCTGCAGGATGAAATATGGAGGAGAACAGTGTGGGAGAGGAATATGAAAATGATTGAACAGCACAATCGGGAATACAGTCAAGGGAAACACACCTTCACAATGGCAATGAATGCCTTTGGTGACATGGTGAGTGTGGCATGGCTTGTTGAATGTTATATGCATCCTCCTCACAGTATTATTTGTTTGTTTTCCTCACCGTACTTTAAAAAAAAATCTCGCGCTCATCAACATTCTATTTCCTTTTCCATGAAGACCAATGAAGAATTCAGGCAGGTGATGAACGGCCTTCAGATGCAGAAGCACAAGAAGGGGAAAGTGTTCCAAGCACCTCTCTTTGCTGAGATCCCCTCATCTGTGGACTGGAGAGAGAAAGGCTACGTAACTCCTGTGAAGGATCAGGTGGGACAATATTTAGCAGGTCCCTCTCAAGAATAGAAGACAGGAAGACCTGGGTAGCTGAGTCAATTAAGCATCGAACTTCAGCTCAGGCCATGATCTCATGGTTCATGAGTTTGAGGCCCACATCGGGGCTGACAGATCAGAACCTGGAGCCTGCTTTGGATTCTATGTCTCCCTGCCCCTCCCCTGTTTGTACTCTGTCTCTCTAAAAAATAAATAAAACATTAAAAAAAAAGAATAGAAGACAAAAGGAATTAGTATCCTTGCTATGGACGTTGAGGAACAATATGCAGTTTGTTATGTTTTAGGAAGTTTTATCTATGGGCTGTTGTCAAACTCTTACTATTTATTTTGTAGACTAAGAGCTTTTCAATTTTGTTTTCAGGGTTATTGTCTTTGTTGTTGGGCGTTTAGTGCAACTGGTGCCCTTGAAGGACAGATGTTCCGGAAAACTGGCAAACTTGTTTCACTGAGTGAGCAGAACCTGGTGGACTGCTCTCAGGCTGAAGGCAATGAGGGCTGCAGTGGCGGTCTAATTGATGATGCCTTCCAGTATGTTAAGGACAACGGAGGCCTGGACTCAGAGGAATCCTATCCGTATCAGGCACAGGTAAACAGAGCTCCTTACCTTGTTATCCAAGTTGAACAGGTTCAAGGACAACAGATACCATGTTTATATTCGCATTTTAGATTGTAGACTTCGTATCTGCAGACTGTCAGAACTCTCATTAAAATTTATTAGTCTGGCACAGTTCTCTGCCTTGATGGTTACCATATAGCTATTTCTATTTCTATGTTATGTGGAGATAAGTACAGCATACCATTCTATATACTCGTGTGAATTTCTCCAGATTGAAAATTTTTTTATGGACAAGGAGACCGAGAGTGTGTCATTGAATAGACACCTGCTGATTTTTCAATTTCAAAACAACAATAGCATTTCAGCTCCTGGGATGCATTATAACAAATTTGACTGGAATTCAGTGAGTTTCAAACTGTCTTGAACTCGTGTTCCCCAGGAGGTGGATGGTAGTAATCAAGTCTCTTTCCCTTTTCCTTTGAAAGAGCGAATCCTGCAAATACAGGCCTGAGAACTCGGTTGCCAGTGTCACTGACTACTGGGACATCCCTAGTAAGGAGAATGAACTTATGATCACATTGGCAGCTGTGGGGCCTGTCTCTGCTGCTATAGATGCAAGTCTGGATACCTTCCGCTTCTATAAAGAAGGTAAGCATCTATCCATATGGAAATTTAGGTAGAAAAATGGGAAACCCACCACAACGTACTGCATAATCGACTAGTAGGTATTTAGAATACAATTTAGAATTTTGAGTGTGTTGATTAACATGATTGTTCATTCTGTATATGTATTATCTGTGCCTGTTGTTTCCATGCAACGTTACTTGAATCATATCCTCATGATTTTAAGCCTGTCATAATATATTTAAATGGCTAGATAATTTGATTGGCATAGCTCAATTTACTTTACATTTTCCCAGTTATTAGACCTTTCAAAGTTTCCAAATAATTGTACTACTATAATTGAAACTAGAAAAAAAACCTCTTGGCTCAAATAATTTTGTATTTTGTGCTGTTCTTTTGTATTTCCTTAGGCCGACATCCTAAAAGTAGAATGACGAGGTATCAATAAGTGGTCATTCATGCCTCTTGGCAAGTTATTTGGACAAGAGTTTGTGCCAATCTGTATATCTGGTGGCATTGGATGTGGGCCTAAATCTCTGGCATATTAAAAAATCTTATTTTTAAAATTTCTCTGGATTTATGTTATTTAACTGAAGTTTGAGATGCCTACCACCAGGGTTGATAAGCCACATGTCCCCCCAACATTGAATTTTACTTTTCCAGGCATTTATTATGATCCAAACTGTAGCAGTGAAGACCTGGATCACGGTGCTCTGGTGGTTGGCTATGGCTCTGATGGAACAGAGGCAGAGAATAAAAAATACTGGATTGTCAAAAACAGGTATAAAAAGTCAAAAATACTTATCTTTGAAATTGAAAAGGGAATCCTTTCTAGAATAAGTGTCTTTTTGGAATTAGTGTCTGGATGCAGGTCCTCAAACCCTTGAGCACACTACTGAAGTCACAAAAGTCTTTACCCCACTTAGGCAGAACCCAGATATATTCATTGGATGATGCTAATAAGGTAGTGTCTCAAGCTTGCTAGGATCCTGCTATAGTTTTGGTACCACTGCATTTCTAAATTTGAAAATTTTCTTATTTCTGAAACACATCTTGCCCTGAGAGTTTCCTTTTCCTCTCTCTCATTTTGCAGTTTTGTGAAAGGTTGGGGAAATAGATTTCTGTGCAGGTTTGGAACTCAAACCATGAACAAGAACAGCCACTCCTGATCCTTTCTGAATCTGTCTTGGCCTCTGCTGCACTGCTAAGAATCAAGTCTCATTGTTAATAAGGACAAATGTAGTTGATTTATTTGAATAAAATGGCAAGACCTCTCTTCTTTCAGCTGGGGTACAGACTGGGGCATGGATGGCTACATAAAAATGGCCAAAGACCAGGACAACCACTGTGGAATCGCCTCTTTGGCCAGCTTTCCTACTGTGTGAGATGATGGTGGGAAGAAGAACTTGACTGGCAACAGAACACCCAGAAAATTATTTTTATTTTAAAACTGACCACGCTTTATTGTGTGGGATAAAACCCTTGAACCATTGAGGATCCATGTTGCGATTTGATTCTGTGATATTTTATACTGGTAAAATGTTACTATTTTGCTTATTACTGCTGTAAGCAGCCCTGTATGATCGACTTGTCTAATACTTTTACATTTTATTGTTTTAAAAGGATGTATGAATTTTTACCTTTTAAAATAAAGCAATTAAAAATTTTTTTGCTTGTTTATTTTTGAGAGAGAGACAGAGTGTGAACAGGGGTGGGGGAGGGGCAGAGAGAGAGGGAGACACAGAACTGGAAGTGGGCTCCAGGCTCTGTGCTGCCAGCACACTCACGAACTGTGAGATCATGATCTGAGCTGAAGTTAGATGCTTAATTGACTGAGCCACCCAGGTGCCCCTAAGATAAAGCAATTTAAAGTAGTAGTGTGGAGGGGGGAGTGAAGGGAGCCAACGGATGGACATCTTATCATTTTTTTCTTTTTTCTTTTCCTTTGGATAAATGTCCCTTTCGAGGCAAAAGAAAAAATAAAGTGGTTGTGGGGAGGTTTCTAATAACTTTTGTATAGTCAAAAATGTGATTGGGCTCTAGGTTTATAAATGAATGTGCCACTAGGGGGATGGCTGGGCAGCCTCTGGCTCTTGAGGTTGTAAATATGCCCATCTCATGTCAGCTGTTCTTTCACTGTCTGACTCAACCCTTAAATGGAACAAAATGTGACCAATGATCTATAAAGACAAAGGTACACTATTTTAATAAAGAAAAAAACTTCATATTTTAGAAAAGTAAACAGGCACATAGAATTTCTGAAATAGAAAAGTGCATTAGAGATCATGGGCATCTGACCTTGGATGGTTACAACCCAGCTAAGTTTCCGGATGGATGTCATAGAGTCAGTTTTGGATGCATCTTCCCCACCTGCTAGTGAAGACCACGCCACTACTTTGCAGGTGAGGAAGGAATTGCCAGGAATTTGTGTCGTGGGTCCACAAGGATTGAGGGTAAGCCCCTAGACCGGAGGGATGGATTCAGAAATAGTTCTGGGGTTTCAGAAGTGGCAGAAAGGTGATGGCATCCAAAGTGATCATCTGACGTTGAATTTACCTAACCTCAGAATGTATTAAAAGAAGACAAACTGCTTACAGTCTGCAGGTTAAAGAAGCTCATAGTTTAATTTGCTCTCTGAGTGTTGAAATGTATCAAGTTCCCACTGAGGAAGTATAAGGAGAAGGTGGAAGTATGAAGTTAAGAGGTCCGGTAAGCCCTCATGAATACCTGAGGTGGAGGACAGGGCAGGCTCAGCCTACAAGGTCCCCTGCCTTGGGTTATGTCCCCCTCTACTGGGCCAGATGTCATGCTGGACCCTTCCTGTGGCCTTCCCTTATTGCTGTTTACATTTCCAACTCTTTGACCTAAGATAACAAATGTGGTGTTTGGAGGGAAATTCTGTGGGCTTCCTGACAGTACTGTCAGGTGCAGGCACAGGAGACGTGAGGATTCCCAAGCGGAATCCCTTCTGCCAGCTGGGACCTGTATTCAAACACCCGAACTGATGCAGCACCGCTGGGTCTCATGCATCACTTGGTGGAAGACACATCCCCAACCGCCGGGAGGTGCAGGTGCTGGGAGGGGGAGGAGGTAGCTGAGAACAGCAGAGGGAAGAGATACCTGATGTGAACCCAGAGGAGGAAGTCAGTGGCACAGGAAAAAAGAGGGGTGTCTGAGCAGAGACTTGGGCTCAGAACTCTGGAGAAAAGAGTGAATCTAGAGAAGGTGGGAAGACAGTGAGGTGAGGGTGGGGGGAGATGAGGCTGGGTCCACACGGGGGTTTTAGAACACGAGGGCACCACTGGGGAAGCAGTGGAGAGACTGGTTATCTTTTACTGTAAAACACACTTTTGGAATCCTAGCAGCTTCACAAAACCATCTCTCTCTCCCGTTTCCCACCTGGGCTCAGGGGCGTGGTTCTCCCCGGAAGTCTCTCCAGGAGCTGGACTCATCTGTGGGTTTGGCTGGGCTGGCGTCCACGCAGGCGCACTGGTGGGATGTCCTAGATGCGGGTGTGGGCGGGGCGTTCAGCCTGGGCTGCTGACCAGAGCGCCTACCCGGGCCTCCCGATTGCTTGGGCTCCCACAGCTTGAAGGCTACTCTGACAGCAAGTCCAAAGAGCAGGTGTGCAAAGACGCCCACGAGGAGCTCCAGGTTCCTATGACCTGCCTTTGGTCCCCAACGAGACTCTACTTCTGTATTCGGGGCCTGTCACCAGGGACGGCCCAGGGACCCGAGGAAGGGCTGAGACCTCACCTCATGATGGGGAGAGCCTAGGCCACTGAGCAGAGGGGCGTGTGGGATGAAGACAAGGCTGAGGCCGTCTTTGGAACATGCAGTGTGCCACAGTTGGTCTCTGAACATCCCCTAGAAAGGACGCCTTGTGACAGTCATCTTGCTTCACTGCCACAGGTTCCCTCAGCTTGCTGTCCACACTGTCCAAGAAGTTCAGCCCAAGACTCTGAGAACATGCACAGGCGCTGATGTGAGTGAAAGCGGGGAGACCTGGCCGATGTATGAATGATTCCGTAGATATTAGAATCATTCGTGTTTTTCAAAGATATTTATATTTATTTAAACTTGTGAAAAGTTCCAAACTGCATCTATCACCAAAAAAAAAATTTTTTTAAGAAGCCAATAGACATGAAATAAATAAGACTGGAAACAAGTTTCAATTTCTACCCAAGTCTTGTGTGTAGCATAAAATTATCAGTGTTTCCTATATTCCATAGGCCTTTATAATTTCTATTAAAATAAATTGCAAAGGAAGCAAATGATTTGGAATATTATAAAGTAGAATTTGGTTCCGTTCTGTGAAGTTACAGTACTGGGTTCTTTTTAGGAGAAAAAGGACTCAGAACAGTTAAGAAACCTCCAATCAAAGCAACAGGTGTATTTCAATCATTATCACCGAAGTTTGATTACAGATCATACACTATTCAATCCCTTCCTGTATGTTCTAACATTTTATGGTGGAAGAAAACATCAACAGGAATTGGGTCACATTTTTGGGTTTCCCTATAGAAATTGAAAGTCATTGTGTGCTTGAAATTTATTTCTCTTTAGACTGATGTAAAAGTCCACAAAGAAAGGAAAAAATCTTCTTGTATTTTATTTTTAACTAAGTTTTAAAATTTTATTTTTAGTATAGTTAACATACACTGTTTCAGGTGTATAATATAGTGATTCAACACTTCCATATCCATACATCACCTGGTGCTCATCATGACAAGTGCCCACCTTAAATCCCATCACCTATGTCACCCACTTCCAACCCACCTCCCCTCTGGTAACCATCAATTTGTTCCCTATAGTTAAGAGTCTGTTTCTTGGTTTGTCTCTCTCTCTCTCCCTTTCTCTCCCCCTCTCACTCTTTCCCCCTCCCTTTATCTTTTTTTTCCCCTTTGTTTGTTTAGTTTCTTAAATTCCACGTATGGGTGAAATCATATGGTCTTTCTCCAACTGACTTATTTTGCTTAGCATAATACTCTCTAGCTCCATCTATGTTGTTGCAAATGGCAAGATTTCATTCTTTTTTGTGCCTGAATGATATTCCATCATATATATACCACCTCTTCTTTACCTATTCATCTATCAATAGACACTTGGGTTGCTTCCTTAATTTGACTATTGTAAATAATGCTACTATAAACACAGAGGTGCATGTATCCCTTTGAATTCATGTTTTTGTATTTTTTGGATAAATACTCAGTAGTGTGCTTGCTGGATTTAACGTTTTGAGTAACACTCACAGAGGCTGCCCCAGTTTGCATTCCCACCAACAATGCAGGAGGCTTCCTTTTTTCCCACATCCTCACCAACACTTGTTATTTCTTGTGTTCTTGATTTTAGCCATTCTGACAGGTATGAGGTGATACCTCATTGTAGTTTTGATTTACACTTCATTAATGATCAGTTATGTTGAGCATCTTTTCATGTGTCTGTTGGTTGTCTGGATGTCTTCTTTGGAGAAAGGTTTGTTAATGTGTGCTGCCTATTTTTTTAAGTGGATAATTTGTTTTTTGGGTGTTGAGTTGTATCAGTTCCTTATATATTTTAGTTATTAACCCTTTATTTGATATGTCATTTATAAATGTCTTCTCCCATTCCTATAGGTTGCTTTTTAGTTTTATTGATTGTTTCCTTCATTGTGCAGAAGCTTTTTATTTTGCTGTATTCCCAATCTTCTTGTATTTTAAAGAGCAAATATCAGTAGTGATATATCTCTCATGTCACTTCAGTTTACACTGCAACAATCACAGACTGGTGTGCAAACTTCCATTTATAAAATAAGTAAGTCCCACAGATGAATGTACAGGATGGGACCATAGTTAAAAATCCTCTATTGCATATTTGAAAGTTCCTAAGAAAGTAGCTCTTAAAAGTTCTTATCACAAGAAAAATCACAGACTATGCAGGATGCAGCCAGTGTTCATGACCCCGAGAAAATTCAAAACCTGCTCTGGGTTGTGTCTTTTGCTGTGACCAACACACCCTCTGTCACCTGTGTTCAGGATACATACCAAGGACTCTTCCTCCAGCAGCTGTGACCCATATAGAACATCCAGTCCAGAATCAAACTGCAGCCGTTTGTCCCTCCAAGTCTGGGAAAACCCTTTTGGTGAGATTTTTCAAGTGCGGGCTGCTGCTAAGCTTCTTTAGAAGACGCTAGCCCCAATATCACCACCAATCCATCATGTTCCCCCCCTTTATCCCTCGCATCAAAGATGGCAGGTAGGTGCCTCTTCCTCAGCCCCCGTCTCTTCTCTAGGTGCTTGCTTTTGTGCCATTTTGTGTCAAGGTCTAGGATGAGTTGTGGCATTGTATTGGTTTCTTGGCTTGTGTTGACCAGATCCTGATGCATTCGTAGGTTTCAGGTGTGATCTAGCCCTGCCGTGGGCCTGCAGGGTTCCTAGCCTGCATTTGCAGATGCCCCAGCTCTAGAAAGGACAAGGCTTCACCAAAACCATGGTCACGGTTGCAAAGATCCAAATCACAAATGTGGAAATTGCAAAATAGTGTGCTTGTCCTGTTTTCCTTGGAACTCAATCCTTAAAGACACAACAAGCTTGGATGGACGTAGGTTCCAGATTTTACAGATCCAATATTGGCACCAGAAAGGTGCTCCCAATTAGGCTTTCTTCTTGAAATGTTGGTCAGAACTAGCAATATGAGAACAGAGAACTGTGAAATTGGATTCCAGAGAAAAGCACCATTCTGATGCATCTCGAAGTTGGTTGGTGATTTTGAAAATCTCCTTAATGATTTCATGGTTGGTCCATCTACTCATATGGAGCCTTGTTGAGAGGGAGGCTTTGTTGTCTGCCCCCTCCTTCCACAGACATGGGCAGGGTGGATTCACAACCCAAACTGGGGCTGCCTGTCCTTCCCCAGGGAGAGCCAGCTGCAGGGAGTATGAAGAAGTTTTGCCATCTGGGATGTTGTTTCTCTTTAATCCCTCTAGGTGAAAGAATTACATTTTGTAAAGATAAAAACATAATCCTTCAAGGAGTTTCCTGAATAATTTCAATTTTGTGCCTTGGATTCACTTCTGTACATGATATTACAATAGTATCATATCTGTCCCCTGCATTGAAAATAATGGTATTATAGTTTGTTTTTCTATGTGTGGAAAAGATGTTTGGGGAACATTTGTTGGGGGTGGAGGGACAATTGACTGAGATTAACGTGTTCTTTTCAACTTATTTTCTTCTGAACATAGGAGTAGTATTGATACTTGGGGAAGAAATAATAACCAAAGTGGATTGATGACTATAATGTTGCTCGCACATATTGCTAGTACTTATTGAGCCCTAGTGTGTACCAGGTACTGGACAAAATATGGTAGGGGTGATGATTCATTGAATCTACACTACAGCCTACAGGGTATTTTCTCCACCATTTTCTTCATGCTCCCTGCAGCTGGCTCTCCCTGGGCCAGGTGGGCTGCCCTCATCACACAGGTGGCAGTTCATGACGCATCTGGTTCTTCAGCCAGTGCTTAGTGATGACGCTGATGACCACATCTGCATAAATGCATTTTAATACACCCATTTTTCATTTTCTTCTGTAATTTTGATTCAATTTA
Source organism: Paguma larvata (assembly GCA_030068075.1). NCBI lineage: Eukaryota > Metazoa > Chordata > Mammalia > Carnivora > Viverridae > Paguma > Paguma larvata. The sequence goes on from CM057832.1 coordinate 63,175,075, forward strand.
TAAATATAGGATGGGTTACACCTTCTCTGAAGGCAGTAGTTTTCCAAATTTAATGATTAGGCTCTGGCTCTGTATATGGACCAGGCCAGTGCTTCCAGTTCAAGGTCAAGTTCCCCCTCAATTCCGCTGTTCCCCCTCAAGAGAACCAGCTCTCCTTTATGTATTTTAATGTCACTCCAATCTGAAACACTGGGGTGAATGGGGGAAGATGAGACCTTGTGTGCCTGTGTGAGAGAGGGAGAGAGACAGAGAGAGAAAGAAAGAGAAAGAGAGAGAGAGATGACAGACAGAGATAGATAGGGAGGAGACACAGAGAAAGACAAAGAGGTCTATTTTGACCTGTATTCTGGAGTTTTTATAAGTCTTCATTGGCTATGAAGATTATGTCCCTGAGTCCAGAGGCTAAACTGAACCAGCCTCATATCAAGTAACGTATGGGTTCCAAAGGAAGGAAAGATTTTATTTCTTGCTCAACCCTCACCCCTCAGAAGTAATATTTCCATTTATTTTCTTTCTGGTCAATGTTGCATATCTGGAAGAATCTGGAAATAGATTCTCGACATAATGTAGCTCAGGAAGGCCAGATTATCCACAAGCGTCACCGTGTGTGCCAGCATCCTTCAGCGACTGCTTAGGGAGACTTGGGCCTCGGGGCTCGGTGACAAGATTCTGTCGGGAGGATGTGCACTTTGGGCCCAGGAGCCGCCCCAGCTGCAATCAGCACAGAGATGCAGCGGGTCTCCTGGGGAGGCTGCTGACCTGGGTTCAGGTGCTGCACATGTGTCATCTCACTGGATTCTCTCGACTTCGTGAGCTTGTGTCATAAACCCACTTCGGAGAGAAGTAACCCAGGGCTCAGAGACATCCTGTGCATCTGACTAAGGCAGAGGCTGAAACCCAGGGCCTGGAGACTGATGTGCTGTGTGTAGTATGAGGAAGGGGGAGGAGAAAAATGGGGTTTGTTGCCAACATTCAAAACTCAATAGTTTTCACTGAAAAGGTTGGCTATTTGGGCCTCTTGTGGACAATTGGAGGCTCTGGACACACTGGATTCACATTCCTGCCTGAGGCCACTTAGTGGGAAGGAGGGTGGTGGCTGCCTGGAAAGAGGGGCTCAGGCTCTGCATTTCACCCCTTCTCCCCGCAACCCCTCACCCAGAGTCTGATAGATCAGGAGAGAGAGCTCAGAATCAGGCTGCCCCACCCCTATGTGTGAAATTTTGTCCTGTGACAGAAATGACATTTCAGGGATGCATGGGGGTGTGTGACCCTGGGCTAAGGTCACCCTGAGTCTATCTCAGTGGAGGAATTCAGTCCCAGACCTGAGGACCAGAGCCAGGAGGTCTCCTGGAGGTCCAGGAAAGGATGGGAAGGATGGAAACCCCACAGGGGCTGGTGTTACTTAATGCCTCGATGGGCAGTCTGTTCCAAGGTGGGTGCGGGAGGGTCTTCTTCCAAACAATCCCTGGAAGTGACAAGACACATCTGCAGTTAAATGTAGAAATGGCTGAGACCGGGGAAGGGCCAGCAGTTGTGTCTGCAGGCTCTGTAGCGGGTCTCCTCCTGTCCGTGAGGTGCAAGCATGCCCTGGGCTGAAGGGACCCGGCTGGAGGCAGCAGCACATGGAGCCTGGACACCCCCCCTCCGTCCCCAGTCCTGGAATTATCAGCTCACCAGTCACTTCTTGACCTTCACGAAACTGTATTAAGGGAGTCCTCAGAAAAGCAGGCCATGACGCAAATATGAGGTGCTATGGGAGCCACCTGGGGGAGACCAGGTTGAGGGTGGAGGCAGACCCCATTGAACAGCTGTGGCCTCTAAGGTAGGAGGTCTGAATCCAAACACAATGACCTTGTCACTGCACAGGGCTCTGCTAGTGCCTGCGGGGTCATGCTCTGCTCTCTCCCAGGCCACATGCTCTGCTCTCTCCCAGGCCATGACCACTGCTAGAATGGTCACATCTTTTACTTTTCTTAGAAGAGATGCGCATGTGGACACATTTATATCACTGTGACAGCAGAAGTTGTTTTGCCTTAGACACTTGGCCCTTTTCACTGTCATCTTCTGAAAATACTGGAGAATAGGGACTAAGCCACCAGCCAGGATGCAAGTCCAGGTGGTCTGTGTGGATTCTGGCTGCCTCTGTCTGCAGCCACTCAGGGTCCATGGTGTTTTCCCCACACTACCTGTCTGAATGCCACACACATACTTGCTCTGCGGCCAGCAGAGCGTCACAGCTGTCGCATGTGGGGCTGCAGGAGGAAGGAGATACCCAGAGCAGAGGGATAGCAAGTTTACAGGAGGACCCCTGCAGGGGCTGCTGCCTGCTGTCCCCAGAGAGGAGCACATGGGAGAAGTGTCTTCTGTCACGGTGCAAAGGTGGTTTCACCATCGGGCCTGCCACTTTTCACCACTAGGGGTCAGCAGTCAGCAAAATTAATGTTTTCGCTCTATGATTTCAATGTCTCTCTGTGAAATTACTATTTTTATAATACTGTATACAAACTCTGTCCTAAGGAGAACCCAGTGAGATGCAAAAATGCCTGCCTTTTACCAAATCTGTCTTCTCTCCCTGGACAAACGTAGCCTGCTACTGTGTAGAATCTATTTGCAGTCAACCTATCACAATCTCAGGTACCAAGTGGTATAACTTCATCTACATCTGTCAGGATCCAGGTACATTAATGGAAAGACAGGGACATTAATGGAAAGACAGTGTCATGGGAAAATTCAAGGGGACATCCAACAATCCGTAAAGCATCAGGAGGCCTGGAAAGAGGGGAGCCATTACCTCCCCTGGGGATGAAAGACAAGAGGAAGAAATCCTTTCTTGAGAAAGATGCACCCCAGGGTGAAGTGCTCAGGGGGTCTAGAGTCATAGACACACAACTTCTAACAGAGAAACAGCAGGGAGTGAGGAGGAAGGAAACACCTGCGCCTTCTCTCCCCCAGACTGTCCAATGCCTCCTGTTGACTGACCTCCAACTAGAAGCCAAGTGCAGGCAGGCCCAAGAGATGTTGTCCTGGGCTCACCCTCTTGGAACCTCTCTTGCTTAAAAGAGTGGATGCTCTTTTCCTTTGTCACCTGCCTCCTAAATGGCACTGCTTTCTCCCTTCCTTCCAAGAGAACATCACATGGCAAGGATGTGGCACCAGGCCACAGGATTTGTCTCTGGCGGCATCTTTTTGTAAAATCCAAGAAAAGGATGTGACTGGTCCTGCATGGGTCCCAGAGCAGCCCTGCACAGAACATGGAGGGAGGAGATGTAGAGTCCGTGTTGGCCTGGCCCCAGGGCCCCCAGATCAGTGCTGGGAGAGGAGTAGTTCTCTCTATGATAGGAGATCTGTTAACAGAGGAAAGGGTCACAGGGAAGATGCTGGGCAAATAAAAGCAAAGTACTACACAAATCTTTACACTTTCATGCAGGTGCCAGGACAGACACCACTAGGGGTCAGCAGTCAGCAAAATTAATGTTTTCGCTCTATGATTTCAATGTCTCTCTGTGAAATTACTATTTTTATAATACTGTTCATAAGGATGTGGGACCGCCTGGGTTCCTGAAATGTAGAAGCCATAATAGGAATCATTATAACCCAGATATGAAGAGCTTAGGTGCCACTGAGCTAGGTGCCGCATCCTGGAATTAAGTGGTGGAGTGCAGGCCAGGGGACTTTTAGGCTCCTCAGGGCATGAATTCTGGTGAGACTGGAACTGTCTGGTGAAGTCCCACCATGGGTAGCCGGCTTCATCTCCTGCAGGAGGGAAGAAACCAGAACATGGCTCATCTCCTGTGGCCACAGTGAGACTCAAAAGTTACAAGGTCTTAGGAGACAGAAAGATAAGCCTCACATGGGATCCTTTTTCTTGGTGTTGCAGCCAAATGCACTTGGGAACCTGCTCCTCATCCCTTCTGGGCAGTGCTGCCTGTTGATACAAAGTCTACCTTGGGGTGCTCTGTGGTGCCTGAGGTCTCCTTATGGGCAGGAGCTTCCCAGGGACCCAAAGCTTTTATGTAGTAGTGACGGATTTTTGTGCATTCTGATTTGTTCAGAAACCTGGATTCCCCACCTTTCGGAAAAGGAATCAGAACTGTGGGTGGGAATTCTGGTAGACAGTTTGCAGAAAAGGGTATAATTACAACTATAGTATTCCTGGAAATGTTGAAATTGATCACTTCCTCAGTGTCCTGAGTCCACACTGGTCTTACTGAACCCTTGAAGGGAAGGAAAAATTCTTCTCTACCCTTGAGTTATTCAGGCTGGACTAAGAATTAGATTTACAGGAGACATATTCACAAGAGAGAAAACCAAAGTTCTACTATGTGCACATTCAGGCCCAGTCATGAGATTGAGACCTATGTAAATGACCGTGGCCGCAGTTTTTATAAGTTTAGACAGAGAAACAATAGATCTGTGGGGAACTGACAGAATCAGGAAAACTTAACTCCAGGAGCTTCAATTAGGAATTCTGCACGGAATTTGGGCTGGGTGAGAAATTAGGAAAAAGTAACAGGGTTGTGGATGCAGCCTTCTGAGCTCTGAATCCCTCGTCTCTGGTGATGAGAATGTCTCTATCTCCCGGGGCAGGGAGGGTATCTCTCACAGAGAGAGTTCTTTCCTGCCTTCAGGGGACTGGGGGAGGTTCTGAGTGTCTTAAGTAATAATAAAATGCCAACTAATAATAATCATATATGCCAAAGTGGCACATTTTGGGGCAGCTGCCCTCGGCCCCTACACCCTCATGGTATGACCCTGGAAAAGCCCCTCCAACATGAAGGGCCGGCCTGACTGTTCTGTGTAAGCCGCTAGATGGCAGCCAGGCTTTAAAAGCCAGGGGGACGTCAGGAGAGCTGAGCCTGAAGGGCTTCAGGAGACGTGAACCTGAAAGTGGAATGTCTTCCTGAAGTGTAAAACGATGTTTCCAGTTTTGCAAGATGAAAACCATTCTGGAGACGGCTGGTGGTGACAGCGCACAACAATACGCAGGTATTGGCGCCCCTGTGCCGCGCAGGTACATGCGGCTAAAACGAACGATTTTATGTTATGCTTCTTTTACCACAGTTTTAAAAAAATCAAGTAAGAAAAGATAAAGCTGAAACCTAAAAGTATCCGGGAATATTTTAGCTTGCGGAGGAATGTGCAAGACCGGCCCATTGTGTTTAGAGCGTCCAGCAAAGCAGCGCCCCAAAAGAAGGGGGATGGGGATAGAAAAAATGATAGATTGCTGTTTGGAAGATTGGTATTTCAGAAACAACCTTTAAAGTGGTTGTTGTAGGAAAAGAAGGTAAGGATTTTGTTTGGCCTCTTCTTCTTCTGTTCGCTGTCAATCTTTTTATTTATTTTTTTGTTTGAATGCATACATGGGATGGCGTATAAGGACTTTGCATTCTTGAGGACCTACTCAGGCCAAATTGTTTATGAGGAGTGAGGTTGTCTGATTCATGGTCCCTAGACATTTGCTGAACACCTATCTTGGGCACCAGCCCCAGGCTCATGATAGGGACACAAGGTGGATGGCAATGTGCCTGCTCACAGAGGCTGGTCATGGGGCTCAACTCCACAGCTGTCTAAAAATTGGCCCTGGGATGTTATTTTCAGGGATTGGAGCTGTATTTTGGGTGGCCACCTGAGACTAAGATCAGACTTCATCTTTGCAACCAAAGGTCACGTGCTGCTGAGAGGCTGGAGCCTCAATCCCCTCAGGCCCGGGACTCAGCAGCTTCCAGACTTGGGCCAGGACAGGGACGGGAGCTCAGGTCCCCGCTGAACACCCTGGAGGAGGATGGCCAGGGAGGAGCCCCTGGAGGTGGATTTTAAGGAGTGGTCAGCCCTAGGCACCTCTGGAAATGTGTGTGGCAGGAGCAGGAAATGAGCCAGGGACAGCTGCTCATCTTCCAGAACCCCAGCCTCAGATGCTTGCTGGTCATGACTATTGCTCACAGGGCCAAGTCTTTGTTCCTAAAGAATGAAGAAGAGTGTGGGCGTGGGGAGGAAGGCAGGAAAGAAGTTGCACAAGTTTCTACAGTAGAGGTTCCTCTGAGATGGGGCTGTGACGTGTCCTCCCTCTTGGGGCTGATGTTTGGTGAGGGGGCCTGGCCGGGTGCCCAAGGCTGTGACTCCAGCCTGTGGGGCTCCTGTCAGGGGCACAGAGATGAACTGAGGTTAGCTCTTGGTGGATGATGTTCCTTGTCCCCCTGAAATCACAGAATTTACAACTGAAAGAGACTTACAAATGGTTTGCTTCAACCTCAGTCTTGGGGTCTGGAAACAAAGGGTTTAAGAGATTTAGACAAAACTATATAATCAATTATTAACATTCAGACTAAGTGTCAGGCCATCTGCCCACATCTGGGGGCCCATTATTCTCCTGTGCTAAGTATTTATATGGTAATGTATCTGTGTGTGTGTGTATGTGCGCATGCTGAGTGTACACGTATATGTGTATACTGTGAAACTGTGTATGCATATGTGTGCATTTGTCTATAAGTGCTTGTGTATGCATGTGTGTGTTGTGTGTAAGTATGTGTATTTTGTGTCTATCAAGTTAGATATTTTTTTCATTCATAAGCTTTAGAATCTTCAGACACGTGGAGATTTCTTATCTAGTGACCTAGTCTGAATGTTCATCGATTGTTGACTCTCGTTGACCAGTCTGTGGGGGTTCACGTCCTTCTCCATCTGGTTTGAGGGGCTGAGATCCTCTGCGGGCTCCCCTTGCTGGGGATGCAGCCTCACTAGTGCTCTGGGTTCTTCTCTGTGTGAGGCTCCCCTTCCACATGGCCCAGGTCCCCATTTCTCTTCCCTCCTCAAATCTCTGTGCCTGGGAGCCTGCCGTCCATCTGGGGCCCTGCCTGCTCTCCCATTGGAAAGGGACTGGGGGAACTTATCAATCAACAGGGGCTGTAAATAGTGAGGACCCCACAAAAGACCCTTCCATATAGAGAACACCCAGTCCTAGGACAAACATGCAAAACTGGTTATTTTCTAGACTGTTCCAATTTGTGGTCTTATCTGATTGTTTCTCTTGGTGGACATCTAACTTATGCCTCATAAACTGGACAAAGTACACTTACGACTTGATTAGGTTTCATTCATCATTTTGGCAAGATGCTGTCCTGAAAATAAATAAAAATAAATTTTACTATCTCTGTTCCCAAAGTGTGTAGTTTGAGGCTGTTTTTCAATGAAGATGAGTTTCTCATTTACGGACTCTTGAACCTGAGCAGCCCTACTGTGTGCCAGAGGTTCCCATACTTCGGGATTTTCATGGAATAGTAAAATTTCATGAGGAACATAGAGACTGAGATTTCATCTTGCAAAGTAGGACTGCTTAGAAAGAGCAATGAGTGCCACGATGTAGGGGGGCGCTCAAGTTGGTTAAGTGTCTGACTCTTGATTTCAGCTCAGGTCTTGATCTCAAGGTTTCTGAGATTGAGCCCCATGTCCGGCTCTGGATCTGGCTCTGTGTCCAGTTCTGTGTCTAGCTCTGTGCTGACAGCGTGGAGACTGCTTGAGATTCTCTGTCTCCTTTTCTCTCTGCCCCTCTCCTGCTCCCTCCTTCTCTCTCAAAATAAATAAATAAACGTTAAAAAAAAAGAGTTACAATGCTATTTCTTTCATCATCACAAAACATTTTCAGTTTTAATTACTTAAAGTAATTAATGAATTTTATTTCAATTATTTTAATTAATTATTGTAATGTCACTTCAAAAAAGAAGAATAGATTGAAAAAATGAGGAAAGTTAGAGTCTGGAAATACTTTCTAATTTTTAAGTTGAATAATTTAATCATATGGGAAAAATAATCCAGTGGCTCTTATTTCTATTTCAGATTTGCAACCAGTTTGTTCTGGATAGTGATTTTAAACTTTATTGTTAAGCTTTTTCCAGAAGTCTTTGTTCTGTGTTGTGTATAAAAGTGCAGAGAAAACCCTACGGGCCTCTTCCCATGAAATATTTCATGGCCATGTAGGTTCCATACCCTGACACTGTAAATCTCACCTCCTGTCCCACAGGCTGGGCCCCACTTTGGAAATCATAGTGATGCGAGTTGCTCTTGAAACTCGGTCACAGATCTCCGCATTAGGAGGAAACCCAGAGTCACGCATATGTCAACCATGGCCCTGTCATGAAACACAAGGGTCAGTGCATCTCTATCTTATAGACTCGGGATGGAGAATGGGAACAGCAGGTTTTAATTCCTGAATATCCTGACACTTTCTGTCTGAACTTCCCATCCCTGTCCTTCCTTCCATGTTACATAGAAGCCTGGAATTCTCTTCCATGCTAGCCACGTAAACATTTGTTAACACAGTTATGATGCTGCTTGCTGATGTCTTTCATCTACTGAAGATGAGCACAGTGGGAGACAAAACGATTGTGAGTCAGCACAGCCTAGCTCCCACCCAGCTTCTCTTGAGCTTCTGGCATTTGGAAGGATGGTTTATCTCTTTATAAAGCCTAGCTTTTTATTGAAAGGCAAGAGCTCAAAGCCTGAGTATTTGACTCTTATTTTTATTTCTCCTTTACTACTCCTAACACTTCCCAAGGCAATGGATGCTTCTGGTGAATCAAGGGTTGGTTGCATAAAATAAAGTCAATAAAAATGAACATAAACCTTCCAAAAATGTTGCCCTCATCACAGTTGAAATTGAAGGGCTGGGAAGAGAGGAACCTGGGGCGTTACTGTTTCATGGGGACAGAGTTCAGTTTGAGATGAGGAACATTCTGGAGATAGATGGTGGTAAGGTTGCAAACAAGGTGAATGCACTAAGTGAAAATAGTTAAAGGGGTCAGTTTGGTTATGCATTTTTCACCACAGTAAAAAGCAATTCAGCTTGCTTCCCAGTAAGCAGGTGAGTGTGGGAAGCTGTTTTGCCCCCTCCTGGAAAAAAACAAGGAACAAGTTGGGCACAATGGTGGTCGGTGGTCTCAGGTGGGCAGTGCAGACCTCCTGGGGTCCAGCTCCCTGGTGCTGTCATGTGAGTGTGACCAGCCAGCTGGGATCTTCTGCCGCACCACCTGTCTGGATCATGAGCTCTGAGCAAGCAAGGGTGCAGCGGGCTATGTATCTTCCCTGCAGCAGTGTATTTCTTGTCCGGCCCCTGCAAATGATTGTGCCCTGTGTAGATTGCTGCAGGGTGCCTGGGGAAAGGTGCTGTGGGGCCCACGTTTTACCTGCATTCAACCCAAGCCTTGTGTACCTGGGATGGGATCTGCTTCTGTACAGGTGATCATTGGCACCAAGCCTGACTTTTCTAGTAACACCATTTGGCACAGCTTGGATTGGATATTGCCCAGAGTGCTTGGATTCCTCTGAGCTCATTGAGTCTCGACTATACAAATCGGGGCGTCAACTGAGAACAGTTCCCTTTGCAACAGGAAAGCACACAAGACAGGTGGAGGAGAGTGGAGTGTGGGGAAGGAGTCCTCAGTCAGGACGCAGGAACCCAAAGCTGAGCGCACGTAGCTGGTGTGGCAAAAATGTCTTAACCCATTAGAGAGTCTGACATTTTCTTTTTTTTGTTTGTTTGTTTGTAAACTTTTATCCTTGTTAATGAGTAGAACTAGAAGAGAACTATCATATTCACTATTCTCCTTGAAATAAAATGTGCCTTGTAGGTGCTCATGTAAAATCTATCTCTTTGATTCTTTAAGGAGCCTCTCCTCCTCCCCATGCCTGTACAAGGGTCCTGGGGTTTTAGGGGCAACTGTATTTGCTCTCCTTTGTCATTCCAGGATGTGTGACCTGCTCATTTTGTGGCCAAAGGCAGTGCCCGGGAATCTTCCAGAGCCACCTGCTCGTACACAGCCTGAATGCAAGCAGGCTCCCATCCTTGGCATTTGAGAACCCCCTGCCCTTTCCCAGTGTTGGAGAGACCTTTCTTCCTTCTGGTCCACAGGCAGTGGACACTTCACACCTTGATGACAATGACCATAAAAGACATTTGCCATTTGGGCCCTCAGATTAGGACACCATTTTTTTCTTTTCAAAGCTCGATGCTCAGGACTCTTGTGGACTCAGGAAAGGTTTCAGGTGGTCAAATGCTGAACAGTGACTCTTTCCTCTTTTCATTTCTGCTATTCAAATCTTGATCTTCTGTGAGACAAGGATGTCCCTGACTATAGAAGGGTCATGTCCTTAGAAAAGAAACATAAACTTGAAAAGAACACTGACATTTCAGAAAGTACCACTGCCCTGCATCACACATGACACAGGTCTGCAGGTGGCTACATGGCCTCCCTCACCATCTGATACAGTCTTCCCCTGAGTCCTGACAACCACACCCTAGGACTTGCTCTAGAAGAAATAACTCAGGAGTTGGGGGTCTTCTGCTAGAGGAAGAGGGTGGTGGTTCCTGCAGGGAGAAGGGAGGACCTCTCTATGAGTCAGTGCACAGTCACAGACACAGGAGGCACGTTCCAGAAATGTCGAATGAACTCAGTGGCAGAGGGTTACAGGCTGTGCCTGGGGTAATGACATGGGGCTCCAGGAGGACTGTGGTCCCTTGGTTGCTGTCCCCAAGACTGCAGCATAAAGCATTAACTGTTGTCCTCTGCAATTCTCTTTGATTATCTTTAATGACTGCCAGTCTTCAATCCTGGGGCTGGTACTACTGTGTGGTGCCATGTGCTGACTAGTGCAGAGTTAATTCTATGAGAGAAGATAAGTTGCTAATATTCTATCAAACATGGTGGCAATTTTTTATCCTCATTTTCAAGGCTTCAGGACTTCTTCACATAGTTCCAGAGTTCTTGACCATGATTGTGCTATACTGGCCATTAAATATAATGCTCTCAAGTTTGAATTTAGAGGCCTTGGTCCTTAAACTTCTTTATCTTCAATGAGACTTCATGGCTAAATGTCAGCTCACCTTTCCACACATCACTTCTGAGACAATCCTGAGTGATCCTGATAGCTGTCAACTAGCGGAGTATGAACCCAAATCCAACAACCATAATTGAGGACTCACAGCCCTGGCACCTCTGGTAATCTGATGATGGATTCTACCCTTGGATTCTGTCTCACAATAATGCTTTTAAATGTCTGCAATAAAATACATATACTAACAAGGTGATTGGATATTGAAATATATTTATCAGAACATATCAATCAAATTGGGTAACATGGTAATATATGTACCTCCAGTGGGTGATCTTCTAAGGGCTGTAACTTCAAAATAGTGACAAGAGTAAATAATTTTAAAAGATACCCAGACCAACCATCACATGATATGAAATATCTGATATCTTATGATGACAAAGTCATGGATACTGTAAATATTACTCTGATTTGTTGGTGACATATATAGTTGAAGGGAATGCTAATTTTGGGCCAAGAACAGTAAAAATAATCATTTCTCCCCTACGAATTCATGGTCTTTGCCATGAATTGTGTACTGCCCCAAATTCATATGCTAAAGGCTAATGCCCAATATGACCTTGTTTGGATATAGAGCCTTTTAAGAGGTCATTTATGTTAAATGAGACCATACAATCAGGTCCCAATATGATAGGTTGGCGACTTTGTAAGAACATGAACAGAAACAGATCTCTGTCTCTCTCAGTCTGTGTCTTCCCATGCTCACACAGAAGGAAAGGTAATTTGAGGACACCACAAGAATCTGGCTTTGTACAAGTCAGTATGAGGCCTTTCACCATAAAGCAAATCCTCTATCACCTTCAACTTGAACTTCTAAGCCTCTAGAACTGTGAGAAATGAATTTCTATTATTTCATCCACCCAGTCTATGGTATTTTGTTATGGTAGCCTGAGCAACCAAAGACACATTAAGACAGACTAATACTAAGAAAGGACCCACCCTTATCTCCCCTCTTTGCTTCTAGACCTATAACTAGACTTTAGTCCCAACAGGCCCCTAAAGGTGAGGCATGAAGTGTGACCCATGAGGAGGTGTGCTATACTCCAAAAGAACTCCTCGAGTTTTCTAACTTACACAAAAAGCTCTGGGGAACATGTATGAGAATGGATCTTAAGGGAGTGAGGCAGTGGGGAGAAGAACATAAACTTGGATTAGTACGAATTCATTGGTATTGGCTCCCTAAGAAGAGGTTCTGCATTTAATGTTGTAGCTTGGGAGTCAGAAAGGGTCTAGCAGTTTGTTTGGTTTGTTGTGAAACATGGACCAAAAGGTGGCCCATAGTGAGTGAGTTATAAATGCCAGACCTGCCCTGGTTTGATGTAGAAGAAGAGATTCACAGACGTAGGGAGATTGGAAAGTTAGATTGGATTTATCATTTAAGACATTCTCACCCACACTGGGAGGATGCGGAAGACATACATTGTACCATTCTTGTGAGAAATGAATTTGTGATGGGCCCAGTGACAGCACTCAACAGCCCAAGGCAGGGTGGGTGCTGTCACTGTGACCCCACAGTGACCGTCACTGTGTACCCACCCTGCCGTCACTGTGATGGACAGCAGAGTCAGAGCAGCATTCAGAATGGTCTGCCTCACGCACACCTGTGGTATTGGCTAGTTGATCATAGTGTTCCTAGAGGTGAAATAGATAAAAAGACTACTAAATTTTAATGAAGCAGAAAAATTCCAAGTCAAGTGAACAAAAGACTAACCTAAATTACAAAACAGAAGATAATACCCCTCAATCAATTCCCAGACTTGAGTCAGTTAATAGACCCAGAACCTTTGAATGAAGGGGGGTTCAGGTTTCCCTAAGGAAGGACAGTGGTACACTATCAAAAATTATCCTGTTTATCTTTCTAACCAGCTATCCCCAATGTACCTAAGGCATTTTACCAGGGTAACTCTACATTGGAAATAATTATATTTTCTAGGGACTACTAGACACTCTGAATCGACACTGATTCCAGACCTCAAATATCACAGAGGTCCAACAGAGTATAGGCTTATGGAAATCAGGCAACAATGGGATTTTAGCACAGTTCCATTTCCCATTGGGCCTGATAGGTCTTGAAACCCATCCTGTGGTCATTTCCCTGGTGCTAGAACGCATAACTGAAATATATATACATAGCCATATATCTGTCAGAATACCCACATTGGTTCCCTGATGGGAAGTGAGGATGATTATGGTGGGAGAGCCAAGTGGAAACCACCAGAACTGACTCTACCTGAGAAAACAATTAACCAAAAACAACACCACATTCCTGGAGAGGTTGCAGAGATTAGTGACACCAAGTAGTTTAAGGATACAGGTGTAGTAATTCCCACCACATCCCCATCTGCCTCTCCTACTTGGGCCTGGTTTACAGTCAGTTCTCTACGATGGGCAAGCACTGCCCCAAAATGGACAACTGTAACACTGAAGCCCCTTTGGGACATGTTTGAACAGTGGGGAAGGGAGATCCTACCTGTGGACAGAACTTCTAGTGGTGTATGTAGTTGTTCCCTTTGCTTGGAAGGAGAAATGGCTAGACATGCGATTATATTCTGACTCATGAATTTGACTGATGGTTTAGTAGGATTACCAGGGACTTGGAGGGACTATGATGGGATAATTGGCTCCAAGAAAATTTGGGGAAAAGGTATGTGGATACACCTCTCTGAATGGGTAGAAAGTGTGAAGATATCTGTGTCCCATGTGAATGCTTACCAAAGGTTGAACTCAGAAAAGGAGGATTTTAATAGGAGGAGTGGGTAGGATGACCTGTTCTATGAATAGCAGTCAGCCTCTTTCCCTAGCCAACCCATTCATTGCCCAACAGGCTCATGAACAAAGTAGCCATGGTGGCAGGATGGAGGTTGTGCACGGGCTCAGCAACATGGACTTCTACTCACAAAGGCAACCTGGCTATGGCCACTGCTGAGTGCCCAATCTGTTGGCAGCAGAGACCAACACTGAGTCCCTAATATGACACCATTCTCCAGTGTGATCAGCCAGCTACCTGTTGGCAGGGTGATTACATTGAGCCACATCTGTCATGGAATGGGCAGTATTTTGTTCTTCCTGGACTTCCAGACCAGATACAGATTTGACTTCTTTTTACAAGATGCTTCTTCCAAAACTACCATCCAGGGATTCGTAGAATGCCTTATCCACATTCATATATTCCACACAACATTTCTGTGTTCAAGGACCACGCTGTGTAGCCAATGAAGTGCAGCAATGGTCTCATGCTCATGGAACTCATTGGTATTATCATGTTTCCTGCCATCCAAAACAGCTAGCTTGATAGAATGGTGGAATGACCTTTTGAAGGCTCAATTACAGTGCCAAATTGGTGGCAATACCTTTAAAGCTAAGGTAAGTTTCTCTAGGAGTCTGTATGCAGTGTGAATCAGTATCCATTATGGTGCTGTTTTTCCAACAAGGTAAAAAGGTCCAAGAATTAAGGGTCGAAATGGTAGTGGCACCACTCACAATTACCTCTAGTGACCTACTAGTAAATTTTTGTTTATCGTTCTTATAACCTGATGATCTTCTGGCCTAGATGTCTGAGTTTGAGAAGAAAACAGTGAAGCCATACAACAGTGAAGCCGTTGTTGTGGAAGTTAATTCTACCTCCCAGCCACTTTGGGTTCCTCATGCCTCTGAGTCAACAGGTAAAGAAGGGAGTTATGGAGCTGATTTGTGTGAATGTTCCTCACTTGCTGTCTGGAATACAAGAGATCTCTCTGTGTGGACCTATGTTTAAGGTCGATGGAAATTACAACAATCCAATCTAGGCAAGACTAATAATGGCCTGGACCTATAAGAGATAAAAGTTTGGGTCACCGTACCATGTAAAGAACCATGACTAGCTCAGGTGCCAACTGAAGGCTAAGGAAATACAGAATGGCTAATGGAAGAAAGTAGTTATAAATACTAGCTATGTGGGACCACGTGACCAGTTCCAGTGATTAAGACTGTAATTGTCATGAGCAGTTCCTTTCTATTTTGTTATGAATGCATTTCTGTTTGTGTACATGTGTGTGTGCATAGAATATTAAAATTAAATTTTATTTTAGTTTTTAGAGAGAGAGTGAGAGAGCAAGTGGGGGAGTGGAGCAGAGGGAGAGAGAGAGAGAATCTCACAACCCTGGATCATGACCTGAACTGAAATCAAGAGTCAGTCACTCAACTCACTGAGCCACCCAGCCACCTCTTTAATTTTTAATTCCAGTATAATTAACATACAGTGTTATATTAATTTCAGGAGTACAATATATTAATGTAACATACAGTGTTATATTAATTTCAAGAGTACGACAATTCTGTGTATTACTCAGTGCTCGTCAAGATGAGTGTACTCTTAGTCCCATTTACCTATTTGACCCAAATCCAACCACATCCCCTCTGGTGACCATCTCTTTGTTCTCTATAGTTAAGAATCTTTTTTTGGGAAGATCATCTCTTTTTTTCCCCTTTGTTCATTTGTTTGGTTTCTTAAACTCCACATATGAGTGAAATCATATAGTATTTGTTTTTCTCTGACTGACTTAGTTTGCTTAGCATTATACTCTACAGCTCCATCCATGTTGTTGTAAATGGCAAGATTTCATTCTTTTTATGCCTCAATATATTATGACTTAATATGTACATATCTTGAATTGTATATATATATATATACACACATCCATATATATGTATAATGTATGTATGTATATAATGTATGTATATATTTATATATATAAAATAGATATAATATATATATATAAAATAGAAGCAGCTCAAGTGTCCACTGATAGGTGAATGGATAAAGAAGATGCAACACACATTTGTGTGTGTATATATTTCTATATGTATGAATATATTATATCAATTAAATATATACATATATTAATATATGCACACGTATATGTATACTGCATCATTCACCTATCGATGGACATTTGGGCTTCTTCTATAACTTGACAATTGTAAATAATGCTGAAATAAACATTGTGCCTATATCTTTTCAAATTAGTGTTTTCATATTTTTGGGGGGCAAATACCCAGTACTGTGATTACTGGATCATAGCGTAGTTCTATTTTTAATTTTTTGAGGAATATCCATACTTTTTCACAGTGCCTGCAAGAGTTTGCACCCCCACCAACAGTGCATGAGTGTTCTTTTTTCTCCACATCCTCACCAACACTGGTTGTTTCTTGTGTTTTTGATTTCAGTCATTCTGATACATTGCGAGGTGATATCTCCTTGTAGTTTTGATTTGCATTTCCATGATGATGAGAGATGTTGAGCATCTTTCCATGTGTCTGTTAGCCATTTGAATGTCTTCTTTGGAGAAATGTCTGTTTATGTCTTCTGCCCATTTAAAAAAATCAGATTATTTGTGTTTTGGGTGTTGAGTTCTATAGGTTTTTTATATATTTTGGATAGTAAGCCTTTATTGGATATGTCATTTGCAAATATATTGTTTGGTTTCTTAAACTCCACATTTGAGTGAAATCATATAGTATTTGTCTTTCTCTGACTGACTTAGTTTGCTTAGCATTATACTTAGTTTACTTAGCATTATCCAATTTTATAGACTGCCTTTTAGTTTTGTAGATTGTTTCCTTTGCTCTGCAGAAGATTTTTATTTTGTTGTAGTCCCAATAGTTTATTCTTGCTTTTGTTTCCCTTGCTTCAGGTGACATATGTGGAAATATTAGTGAAATTACTGCCTGTGTTCTCTTCTAAGGTTTTTATGGTTTCAGGTCTGATATTCATTCAGGTCCTTAATCCATTTTGAGTTTAGTTTTGTGTATGGTGTAAGAAAGTGTTCCAGTTTCATTCTTTTGCATATTGCTCTCCAGTTTTCCCAACACCATTTGTTGAAGAGATTCTTTTTCCCATTGCAAATTCTTGCCCTTCTCAAAGATTAACTGACCATATAATCGTGGGTTTGTTTCTGGACTTCCTATCCTGTTCTATTGACCTATGTGTCTATTTTTGTGCCAGTAACATACTGTATCGATTACCATACTGTTTTGATACTGTTTTAATTACTACAGCTTTGTAGTATAACTTGAAATTTGGAGTTGTGATACTTCCAGCTTTAATTTTCTTTGGCTATTCAAAGTCATTTGTGAGTACATACAAATTTTAGGATTGTTTGTTCTAGCTCTATGAAAAATGCTATTGGCATTTTGATGGGATTGCATTAAATCTGTAGATTACTTTGTGTAGTATGGTCATTTAAACAGTATTTGTTCTTCTAATCCATGGAATATCTTCCATTTGTTCATGTCATCTTCAATTTCTTTTGTCAATGTTTTATAGTTTTCAAAGTAGAGATCTTTCAACTCCCGGTTAAGTTTATTCCTAGGTACTTTATTGTTTTTTGTGCAATTGTAAATGAATTTGTTTCCTTAATTTATCTTTCTATGCTTCTGTCAGTGTATAGAAATATGACAGATTTCTGTACATTGATTTTGTATCCTGTGAACTTACTGAATTCATCTATCATATCTCTAGTAATTTTTTGGTGGAGGCTTTAGGATTTTATTATGTCATCTGCAAATAGTTCAAGTTTTACTTTTTCCTTACTGATTTATTACTTTTTCTTGTCTGATTGGTGTGGCTAGAACTTCCAGTACTACGTTGAATAAAAGTAGTGAGAGTGGACATACTTGTCTTGTTCCTGACCTTAAAGGAAAAGCTCTCAGTTTTTCACCAATAAGAATGCTATTAGATGTGGGTTTTCATACATGACCCTTATTATGTTGAGATATGTTCCCTCTACACCTACTTTGTTGAGTTTTTTTTCAAATCATGAATAAATATACTTTGTCAAAGATTTTCCTGCATCTACTGAAATGATCATATGGCTTTTACCCTTTCTCTTCTTGATGCGATGTATCACATCGGTTGATTTGCCAATATTGAACTATCTTTGCATCCCAGGAATAAATTCCACTTCATTATGGTGAATGCGTTTTTAAATGTATTGTTGGATTTGGTTTGCTAATATTTTGTTGAGGATTTTTGCATATGTTTATCATAGATATTGATATGCAGTTCTTTTTTTTTTGTGATGTCTTTCATTTTGGTATCAGGGTAATAATGGCCTGATGGAATGAATTTGGAAGTTTTCCTTTCTTTTCTATTTTTGGGATAATTTGAGAAGAATAGGTCTTAACTCTTCTTTCAGTGTTCAGTAGAATTCACTGTCTGGTCCTGGACTTGTGTTGGTTGGGAGTTTTTTATTACTGACTCAATTTCATTATTGGTAATTTGTCTGTTCAAATTTTCTGTATCATTCTGATTCAGCTTGGGAGATTATATGTTTCTAGGAATTTATCCACTTCTTCTAGATTGTTCAGTTTGTTGGCATATAATTTTTTATAATATTCTCTTGCAATCCTTTGTATTTCTGTGGGATCAGTGGTTATTTCTCCTCTTTCATTTCTGATTTTGTTTATTTGAGCTCTCTCTCTCTCTGTGATGAGTTTGGCTGAAGGTTTATCAATTTTGTTGATGTTCTCAATGAACCAGCTGCCTGGTTTCATTTATCTAATCCATTGTTTTGTTTCCTTGTTTTTAGTTTCTATATTTATTCTTCCATTTCCTTGTGTCTTCCTCAATTTCCTTCATAAGATTTTTATAGTTTTCAGTGTAGAGGTCTTTCACATCTTTGGTTAGGTTTATTCCTAAGTATTTTATGGTTTTTGGTGCAGTCGTGAAAAGGATTAGCTTCTTTATTTCTCTTTCTGCTGCTTCATTGTTGGTGTATAGAAATGCCACCGATTTCTGTACATTGATTTTGTACCCTGCAACTTTGCTGAAATCACGGATCAGTTCTAGTAGGCTTTTGGTGGATTCCGTCGGGTTTTCCATGTAAAGTATCATGTCATTTGCAAAAAGTGAAAGTTTGACTTCCTCCTTGCCAATCTTGATGCCTTTTATTTTGTTTTGTTGTCTGATTGCTGATGCTAAGACTTCCAACAGAATGTTAAATAGCAGTGGCGAGAGTGGACACCCCTGTCGTGTTCCTGATCTCAGGGGGAAGGCTCTCAGTTTTACCCATTGAGGATGATCTTGGCTGTGGGCTTTTCATATATGGCTTTTATGATGCCTAAGTATGTTCTTTCTATACCGACTTTCTCGAGAGTTTTTATTAGGAAAGGGTGCTATATTTTTTCAAATGCTTTTTCTGCATCTATTGACAGGATCATATGGTTCTTATCTTTTCTTTTGTTAATGTGATTTATCATATTGATTGATTTGCGAATGTTGAACCATCCCTGCAACCCAGGGATGAATCCTACTTGATCGTGGTGAATAATTCTTTTAAATGCTGTTGTATTCTATTTGCTAATATCTTGTTAAGAATTTTTTGCATCCATATTCATCAAGGATATTGGCCTGTAGTTCTCTTTTTTTGCTGGGTCTCTATCTGGTTTGGGAATCAAAGTGATGCTGGCTTCATAGAATGAGTCCGGGAGTTTTCCTTCCGTTTCAATTTTTTGGAACAGCTTGAGGAGGATAGGAATTAACTCTGTTTTAAATGTCTGATAAAATTCCGTAGGAAAGCCATCTGGTCCAGGGCTTTTATTTGCTGGGAGGTTTTTGATAACTGATTCTATTTCTTCACTAGTTATGGGTCTGTTCAAATTTTCTATTTCTTCCCGTTTGAGTTTTGGTAGTGTGTGGCTATTTAGGAATTTGTCCATTTCTTCCAGGTTGCCGAGTTTGGTGGCATATAATTTTTCATAGTATTCTCTGACGATTGCTTGTATTTCTGAGGGATTGGTTGTAATTACTCCCTTTTCATTCATGATTTTATCTATTTGAGTTCTCTGTCTTTTCTTTTTGAGAAGTCTGGCTAGAGATTTACCTATTTTGTTTATTTTTTCATTGATCTGTTCTACTACCTTTTCTGTTTCTGTATGATTAATTTGTGCCCTGATCTTTGTTATTTCTCTCTTTCTGTTGGGCTTGGGTTGTTTTAGTTGTTCTGCTTCTAGTTCTTTTAGGCGTGCTGTTAGAACTTGTGTTATTGATTTTTCTTGTTTCTTGAGGTGGGCCTGGATTGCAATATATTTCCCTCTCAGGACTGCCTTTGCCGCATTCCAGAGCGTTTGGATTGTATTTTCATTTTCATTTGTTTCCATGTATTTTTTAATTTCTTCTCTGATTGCTTGGTTGACCCACTCGTCTTTTAGTAGGTTATTTCTTAGCCTCCATGTTTTTGAATATTTTCCAGGCTTTCTCCTGTGGTTGATTTCAAGTTTCAAAGCATCGTGGTCTGACAGTGTGCACGGTATGATCTCAATTCTTTTATATTTATTCAGAGCTTCCCTGTGCCCCAGAATGTGGTCTATCTTGGAAAATGTACCGTGTGCAGTTGAGAAGAATGTAAATTCCTTTGCTTCTGGGTGAAGGACCCTGAAGATGTCTGTGAGGCCCATCTGTTCTAATGTGTCGTTCAGGGCCATTGTTTCTGTGGTGATTTTCTGTTTTGTGGATCTATCCAATGCTGAGAGTGGAGTGTTAAGGTCCCCTACTATTAGGACATTTTTATCGATGAGGTTGCTAATGTTTGTAATTAGTTGTTTTACAAATTTGGGTGCCCCTGAATTTGGCACGTAGATATTTATAATTGTTAGCTCTTCCTGCTGGATGGTCCCTGAGACTATTATATAATGTCCTTCTTCATCTCTTATTACATCGTTCATTTTAAAGTCTAATTTGTCTGATATAAGCGTGGCTACTCCAGCTTTCTTCTGACTTCCAGTACCATGGTAGATAGTTTTCCATCCCCTCACTTTCAATCTGAAGGTGTCCTCAGGTTTAAGATGAGTTTCTTGAAGACAGCAAATAGATGGGTCTTGTGTTTTAATCCATTCTGTTACCTTGTGTCTTTTGATTGGTGCATTTAGTCCATTTACATTCAGTGTTAATATCGAAAAATATGGGCTTACAGTCATTGTATTATCTGTAAGTTTCATGTTTGTAAGGCTGTCTCTGGTAGTTTGTGTTCTTTGCAACCTTTCCTTCATAGAGTGTAAGGCACAGATTTGAGTTCAGGGCCACATGACCTTACAAACCTCATGTTCAGCTGTGACAGACAGATGTTTATGATGTTACAAACCTGCAGGAGAAACTGGCTCTGGGGACCATGTCACCCTGTGCTGTTGCCATTCCAGCCCCCTGCCGTCTTGATGACCCAGCTGACTGCCTGCAGGTCTCCTCTTTCACTGCAGGCTCCATCTCAGTATTGGTTAAGGGCATGGAGCCTGTGTGACAGGCCCATGGCAATAACATAGTCTTCATGTGACTCTCATTGCTGTCTGTAGATGTGGAAGCATTGCTGACAATCCGATTTCTGGATACATCACTGGGGGGTTAATAATAAGCAGGCAATAATAAATTTGTGCTCAGAAAAAAATCATGTGATTGGATGTGAGGGAAGAATGACACCAGTTCATATTTCCCAAGACTGTTTGAGAATTGGTCTTCATTAAACCTGTATACATCAAAAATAGAGATATGCTATATGCTTTCTATTTACTTAGACTGGTTTCTACATGGCCACTTGTGACAAAAATGACATGTCACCTGATTCTATTTTAAGAATTGATTACCCACTACAGATCATTATAGGCAATAGTAATCTGTTTTTTTAATTAAAAAGAAAGCAAAAACTCTCATAATAAGTTAAGTTCTACCATAGAGAAGTCCTCAGAACTATTTGAATTTGAGGATTCTCAACTACACATCCAATGTGGGCTAGGATAGGTGTGTGTGTGAGAACTCTCACACACTGTTTGAAAGTATAAATTGGCTCAGCATTTTTAGAGAGCAGTTAGAAGAATCTATAAAATTTCGATGGACATACTAATTGCTTTAATATGTTTCCTAAGAATCTAAAGAAATATCCACACTCATGTACAAGAATATTTGTACAACATTTATATTGGGGAAAAATACCAATCTGAGGATAGGCCAATGTCCCCCACCAGATATGTCCCAGTGGTAGAATTCCACATAACCATAGAAAAGACCCACATAGATCTACGTGTACTGACATAAAGGATGAACATGCTATATGATTGAGTGAAAGTAAGTGGCATATAGGTTTTTATCTGATATACATGAAAAAGGAAATCGCACAGTTTAATTTACTCCTTCCTTAGGCAATAAATTACAAAGAAAAAAAGTCTGATAAACATTGTACAGGGCATTTATTTTTGATTTCCACTAATTCCTCTGCTGTTCCAAGTTAAGTTTTGGCATCCAGAATCCCTTCAAGTCTCTTCAGCTTCTATCCTGTCTATGCATTGGTTGTTTAAATGAAGGAAACAACTTCAAATACTAGATTTCTGAACACTTATCGTTTTTTTAAAAAATCTAAAATATTTTGAGAAAATAGGATTTTACTTAAAAGATTCACTATCTCCAATAATTTGGTGTACTGGACTGGATAACTAAACTAAATAAATGGTAACAATTGTAAAGAAAGATTTCCCCAAGATGCATAAACATATTATAAATTCTTGAAAGCAAGCATTATTGTGCAGTTTTTATTTTGTATGGAAAGACTTCAGTCATATAGTTCAGTAAAGATGAGGACCCTCTCAGGAGAAGAATGAAACGGGCTTTCCAAACAGAAAAGTCAAATACAGACACAGAAACAGCTTTTCCCCTGAAGGAAAGTCAGTTCCTGCATCTTCACATCTTCTGCTCCTTCCCAGCAAGTGCACAAGTCTTAGCTTCCCTGGGAGATGTTCTAATGCTACTTCACTTCAGAAAAATGGACTAAGATTCTTGGGAAAATTCTTATTGGCTTACAAATAAAATGTGAAATCAGTAACTAATGGTTGTTCCACAGCTTTAAAGATGAAAGAATTGTATTTAAATCCTGTGTCAGCTGAGTATTTTAGGATAATTTCTAGAAGAGAGTAAAGGCCCAGTGGGTGGACAGGCTTTCCAGGAACTCACCCTGAGTTCAGACCACGCTGTCTGCTGACAGCTGCCCTGTGGCTTCGGGTGAACCCAGGCTACAGTCACTGGTGACCTGGAGAAGCTGGAGGTCAGGCTTTCCTTTCCCAGTGCTTTTCCAAGGGAGGCTTACTGTCACCCCTTATTTCCACCACATCAACAAGCACAGATAGTAGTCTTACTTGGGGCACAGCTCTAGGGACAATAGATTCTTGGCTACTTTCTATAGATTTTTTTCAGAGAAAAGGTAGGTATCTGCTCAATATCCTGACACAGATTTCCGATTTTTACAATGTAACTTTCTTTTTTGACTTAATCTTCACAATTTTGTGCTAACAAAGTTTTTATTGATGCAACTATCATTTGCACAGAGTAAAATCAACAGAGCTTAAGTTTATCGGTTGTTAAGTTTTGATAAATATATAACACCCATGAACCTATCTTCCACATCAAGGTATAAAAATCTGCATCATTCTAGAAAGTTCCCTCGTGCCCATTTTCAGTCAATGCTTCCCCTGCAAGTGATTGCTGTTCTGATATCTATCACCATAGGTTAATGTTGCCTGTTTGAACTCCATTTAAGAGATTTATATATTATGTTCTTTCTCATATGTGCTTTCATTTGCTTGATATAGTATTTTAAAGATTCTTCTGCGTTTTTGCATGTAGAGGTAGTTTGTTATTTTTATATTTTAATGTTTATTTATTTATTTATTTTGAAAGAGAGAGAGAGAGTGTGTGAGCAGGGAGGGGAAGAAAGAGAGAGAGAGACAGCTTCTCACGTGGGCTCCACGCTGTCAGCCTGAAACCTGATGTGGGGTTCAAACCCACAAACTGTGACATCATGACCTGAGCCAAGAATTAAGAGTGGGATGCTTAACCAACTCAGCCAGCAAGGCTCCCTGATAGTTTATTCTTTTTAATGTTTGAATATGAGTATACTACAGTGTGTTTCTACATTCTTCTGTGGATGAATGCCTCCCCATGTGTTCCTAGTTGGGAGCTTCTAAGAGTAAAGCTGCTGTGAGGCTGGTATAGGACAGCCCACCTACCAGGCAGTGCACCCGCAGTGGTGCCACACTATGTCACCCAACAAATCCTGACCCCTATGGGCTACATGATCACCCTGGGAAGCTGGGCACGCATCTGTCCAGGTGCAGTTGATCAAAGCTTGCCCTTCTTCTAGCTCCCCAGTGTGGGGCAGCAGGAGAAATGGGCTCTTCCTAGCACCCCAAAAAAGATGGTCCAGTATGGGAAAGAGGAGAAATGAGGGTGGCATTCACGTGCTCTCTGGGGCTGGAGTGACCTTGTCTGTCCCAGTAGACTTTCCATCACTCTTTGTTTCCCAAGCCCCACAGACCCGAGCAGGGTTCTCCTTTCCCAAAGGGTTTGGAAGTGGCCACTGTGAAGAACATCCTGCCCTGTGGAGGTTTCCTGAGTGTTTGTGGCGGGTAATGAGGCAGAAGGGGATAAGGGTAATAGTCTCCTCCTGTCCCTTGGTACATCTCATTGTATAGGATTAAAAGAAGGCTTGGCTGCAGGTCCGATCAAATCTAGGCTTTCATCATGCAGGGCCTCTGGTCCCAGGGCTGGGGGCTCAGGCTCAGGGACCATGAACAGGGCTGGGGCTGTAGCTCTGCAGCCAGGAACCACCCACCCCCAGATGGATGCCAAGGAGCAGGGATAGAAGCAGGTGCTCTCTCCTCTCCTTTCCCTCCTTCTTTCCCACTGGGCACTGTGAGAAACAGGCTAGCCTATGCACATCTTCGGTAAGCTGGCAGGTGGAAAGGAGACAGCACCAGAGAGAGAAAGAATGGCAGCATTCTTGTCAAAACCCATCAAATGCTACATTAAAATTTGGTGAATTTTACTCTTTGCACATAATATTTCAGTAAAGCTGACATTGAAAAAGAGAAGATTTTTAATTTGAGCAAACTCATAATTTTATACATTTTAAACCTGAAAAGATTGGATTCCTAGCCCAAGTCCTTCCTTTATATTCTGTGGTTTATGAATGCGGATATGGAGGCCCAGAGAGAGAAGGCGGGACTTAAAATCACACGTGGTCAAGCCACATCTGGGCCCCCAGACCTTGGGTCTTATTAGCCTTTCTCTTCTGCCATCCTTCCCTGCACATATAAACTGTGAACATGGCATGTCTCACGTTGTCACCCGAACAAGTCGCAGGCACCATACAATATCTGCCAGATATAATATATAGTTCCTAATGTTTGACATGTAGCAGAGAAGGAAGATAGTATTATTATATAGTATTATTTCCTTTTTTCTATTGGAAGAGTAGAAGCACAGAGAGCTCAATTTACATACTTGAGGGCACACAAGTTACTCGCATTTCAGTTTTCAATTGTACAATGGGTAATTCTTACCTCATATGGTTTTTGCAAAGGAGTGAATTAAATTAAATCAACCCTGTATGTGGAGTGCCTGGTGTATTGCTGGGGACCAAGAGGCCATGGCCCTGGGAGTGATGCCCAGGGTGAAGAAGTAAGGCCCAAGGCCCAGGCGGCCCAGAGCTTGGACCCCCGCCGGCAGGCGGAGGTGTCCTAAGGCAAGTATTAGGCCTGAGGCTGTAAAAGTTATGGCTTTTGATCTCCTCACTTTGTTTGGCCCTAAGAGGATGGCTGGTTAGCCAGTGATGGGTAAGATCCCTCAGAGCGGGGACAACCTAAGACAGGCTCAGTCGCAAAAGGGCCATCAGGAGATAAATTCATGCCAGGCCTACGATAAGTACATTGGGTCTCTAAGAATCCCTGCACTCAGGGTGATGATAATATTGTAGAAAAGTCCCTGCTAGCAGCAGCTGCAGGGTGAAGTAAAAGAGGGTCTTATGGCATCTCCTCCGCTAGCCAATTAATGCTGCTGGTTTTATTCCTCTTAATAGGTTTAGAATATAGAGAGATATAATGTTGATCATCATGAAAATAATAAGAAAATCATTTAGGTGGCTTTAGTTTGCCTCAGGTAACATAGAAATAATTCAAAAATAAAATAAATCTATAATTGTTCTATTAAACCTAAGAGTGCAGCTCGACCCTCAAGAATGTGGTAATTGCTGTAGTTTTTGGGTTAAGATATTATTAATGGTCAGTAGATAATAAATAATCTTAGAGAGCAACTTTAGAGAAAAACATGTTTTTCATACCATCCTCTAATTGTAGTTAGAGCCTTTAATTGATATCTGTATACTTTGTTCTTATCCTTCCAACTCATAATATTCACCAGAATGTATCCATTAGTTATCCTTTGACTGCAGGTGTGCTGTTTTTTACCCTCACATACTAATTGTTTAAACAATCTATGTAACCTTGAGAAACAAGGGTTCTTTGAAGTTTTATGGGATGTAAAGTTTGTTTTAATCAATTTCTTTTATTTTTACTAAGAACCTTGAGAAATTGGAGTGTTTTCATCCTGCCAATCTTTGCAGGATGTGTGCTTGCTGTGTTTAGAGAAAATGCATAAAAACCCTAAAGAAAAAATAAACTTTGAGCAGTCCAAATAAGAAGCTGTCTCCATGTCGTTTGTTTATGTTTTCTGTCTCAGCCCTTACATAGGGAGCTCTGGACCAGTCCTGATACAAGGCTGACTCCAAGAGACTGACTTAGCATCATCTCTCACACCTAAACCAACCCTCACACAGGTGAAACCCTGGACCAGCTGAAAGCCCTGAAGTAGGAGCTGGCCTCCTCTCAGGGCAGACCCCGGCAGTGTATGAGTTTTCAATATACCATTAAATACTGTTAACATCGACATTTACGGTAATGAACATGATAATGACGAACATGATGGTGGATGTAGCCATACTTGGATTTTATTATAATAAAGTTGAAATTAGAACACTTTCAAAAGGTACACAAATGAACTTGTTTACAAGCTGTGAGGAAATGTACATTCTCAATTACTACAGCTGGGAATGGACATTGAAATAAATCCTTTCAGCAAGTTGTTTCATTTTAGAATAGTTTTTAAATGGTATTTGCGCACATCTACAAAGATACACGTGCAAGATGTTCACTGAAGTGTTGCAAAGGAAAAACAAAGATGATCTAAATGCCCACCAGGAGTGACAAGGAGAATATTAAAGGAATGCTGTCTGTATTGAGCTGATGGATAGATAGCATGGAGTAGGAAGGATGTCCATGCTATCGTACTGGATCTGAAATAGAAGAGTTTGTAGAATGGATACCATTTATGATCCTAGACATTTTGCTAAATCCTTCAGTTGTGGGCAGGAGATGGATTCTGTGCCCATTCTATTCAAATGAACATTTTGCTTCCTGAGAAAGAACTCTAAGGTGGTGATGGTGTTTGAGTAAACCTTCAAAGGCTTGGCTGGCTCAGTTGGTGGAGCATGCGACTCTTAATCGTGGGGTTGTAAGTTTGAGCTCCATGTTAGATGTAGAGATTCCTTAAAAATAAAATCTTAAAAAAACCCTCAAAGCCTGCACCATATGCCACCGCCTGTCCTCTCGGGTCAGAGCATTAGCCTCTGTTTTCTCTGTGAACACAGTGGGACCTGTAAAGGTAGATGGTGAGGTCACCACAGGGACTCACTGGGTGAGTGGCCTAAGGGTCAAGGAATCACCTCACTTGAAAATTGAGACCAGACAGCAGGTCGAAATCAAATGAGCTAGAGATAAACCAGGTGGCAGATACTGAGTCCTGTGGCACATTTATCCACGAAGGAGGGCACTATGTAGCCTTGGCTGGAATGTCTTCTCTTTCACGTGGTTCAGAACTTCTCTTTTTCCTGATAAAATCTGGAGAAGAGAAGGCTGATGTACTTTCTCAGGCTCCTTGTATCAGGGAGATGGGATGGCTACATGGAAACTTTACTACTTGGGGACCCGCAAAACGAGAAACTGCCAAGAATTTTAGGTCGATGCTGAGGAAAGAAAACGTGGAGCTATATATTATCCAAAGGGAAAGTTTGCCTGCTTCTCCACTGGATGCAAGCTCCCCCAGTGCAGGGAAGTGTATCAGTGTCTGTTTCTCTTTGATTCCTCAGCACAGGGATAGACATAAAAGGGAATCAATAAGGAGTCATAGAATGTATGAATGGTAAAATGTCATTTCCTGCACCCAGCCATTGTACTGTCATTATCCTGAGCTCCTACCCTTCCCTCTCCAACACTTTACACAATATCCCCAGGAGGAACAGTGTGCAGGTCATTTGCAAAGGAAGAGATGAAGAGGACCCCTAGTCCTGCAGATCTGGCTAGAGAGATAGTGGTAAGGGCAAGGGCCAGTCGTTCATGTCACTCTGAGGTGAGCACTCTTGACCACTGCTGTGTAAATTAAACCGCAACTCCTCAAGATCCTTGTCTCACACCTACCACTTGTCCTCAGATGGAATGGAAGCATATTTTACAATTCTGTCACCTTTTTGTGGGGATTTCAAATCCTCATTTACAGGCTCAGGTGAATCCCTGGAGTGGAGAGATTCCTAGGACAATAAGGTGAAAAAACATAAGAAATCTGGCAAAGAACCATCCTCAATGGGAAGGATGCCAACTCCCATGGTTTGATGGTTACTAAGGGCTGTTTTCCTTGAATCAAGTTACAGATTTCTCTAATGCTTTACAGTAGGATTCTACATGAGTAGCAAAGCAATGAACATAATCAATAGACAATATCTCCATGGCAACAGTAGTCAGGGCAATGTTAGCGTGCCTTTAGATTGAATGTCATTTCTCAAGGACATGTCCATTTTCATAGGAGAAATTCTCAAAATGGCTGGTTCTATCACAAAATGGTATTACCTCATTTAATTGTTTACACTATATTTTTTTTAAGTTTTTTTTTTTTTTTTTTAGAGAGAAAGCACAAGTTGGGCAGGGAAGGTCAGAGAGAGAGGAGACAGAGAACCCCAAGCAGTCCAATGCATGGCTTTACCTCCCGAACTGTGAGATCATGATCTGAGCTGAAATCAAGGAGTCAGTCACTTGACCAACTAAGCCACCCAGGCACCCCTGTTGTTTACACAATCTTATGAAGTCTTTGGTATTAACTGCATTTATAGTGAGTGAAACCAAGGCTTGGAAAATATAAATTATTTGTTTTTTTTAATGTTTATTTATTTTGAGACAGAGAGAGCATGCACACACACATGCACACACAATCCCACAAACTGTGAGATCATGACCTTAGCAGAAACCAACAGTCAGACGCTTAACCAACTGAGCCACCCAGGCGCCCTGAAAAGATAAGTTATTAGCTTAAAGTTTATGCCTACCAAATGTGAGATTGCATTTACCTACAGACAATGGTAGTGCATTTCAGTGGTAAAGTTATGAAGTCAAGAGTTAGGAAAATTGTTTTCTATTTGTTTGTTATTTTCTCAACGACTGTTTCAGTGACATGGCAGTAACATGGAAAGATTTTAGAATGAAAACTTTGGCATATTCTGTGACTTTGATTATCTATGTCTAGTATTTCTGGAAAATATGATTGCTTATCAACACTCTTTCCCACCTCAATCAAAGCAATAGACAGAACAAGAGAATGCATAAATGATTTCCATTGCTTCTCCAATCCAATAGGAAACCAAAAAAGGTAAGGCAGAAATGAAAGTAAAGATGAGACCCTATTTTCTCTCTTTTCATCAATGGGGCAAAATGATAAAAAATTCCATTCTGTTTATTCCATTCTCCCATTATGCTTACAGAAATATTTTGTGCCTGTTGGGTGCCATCTCTACTTCTTCAGAGAGCTCAAAAGGGGGAAAATAAAACAATATTATACCAAATAGTTTTATTACTCCGGTACTTTTATTTTTTATTGATTTTTAAAATTTCTTAAATGTTTATTTATTTTTGAGAGAGAGAGAGAGAGAGAGAGAAAGTGGGACAGGGACAGAGAGATAAGAAGACACAGAATCTTAAGCAGGCTCCAGGCTCTGAGCTGTCAGGACAGAGTCCAATGCGGGGCTCCAACTCACAAACAGCAAGATCATGACCTGAGCTGAAGTCGGACCCTTAACTGACTGAGCCACCCAGGCACCCCTATTATGCTGGTACTTTTGGAAAGCACCAGATGACACCTCCATGATCTCACCATTTCTTCAAAAACTGTTTTTTTCTTCAATTTCCCTGTAGAGCTTTCTTAGGATAAGGCTAGACAATTGCTGGTCAACCCTGCTAGAATACAGTGATGTTATGAGACATGATAGAATGTCTAATGACTTCAATCAATTGCTCTCCCTCTTTTCTTTAAATTGAGATGTAATTCACCTATCAGAAAATCCACTGTTGGAAAGTGTGCAGTTCAGTAGATTTAGTATATTCTCAGAAAGTAGAATGATGGTGCCAGAGGCTGGGGAGAGAGAGAGGAATGGAGAATTATTTAATGGGTACAATGCTCCAGTTTTGCAAGATGAAAAGAATTCTGCGGATGGATGGTGGTGATGGGTGCACAAAATGTGAACATACTTCACGCCACTGAACTGCACACTTAAAATGGATAAATGATAAATTACATGTTATATGTATTTTAACCATAATTTTATGATCTAACCACAATTAAAAAAAACACCAATAAGAGGGCCAAAATTCAACAGAGTGAGAAAAATATTTGCAAATAGTATCTCATAAATATATAATATCCAGAATATATAAAGAACTCTTACAAGTAAAAAACAATAATCCCAAAGTAAAGGTGGGCAAATGATTTGAATAGACACTTTTCCAAAGAATATATACACATAGACAATAGGCACATGAAAAGATATTCAACATCATAATTCATTAGGGACATGCAAAACCACAATGAGATGTCACTTCTACTTACTAGCATGAACATTATTAAGAAATGGACCATGGGGTGCCTGGGTGGCTCAGTCGGTTAAGTATCCGACTTTGGCTCAGGTCATGATCTCATGGCTCTTGAGTTTGAGGCCCACATCGGGCTCTGTGCTGACAGCTCAGAGCCTGGAGCCTGATACAGATTCTGTCTCAATCTCTCTCTGTTCCTCTCACGCCATGCACTGTCTATCTCTCTCAAATATAAATAAACATTAAAAAAAAATTTAAAACTTAAAAAAAATAAATGGAGAATAAGATGTATTAGAAAACAGATAGAAAAATTGGAACCCTCATATGTTGCTGGTGGGAAAGTAAAATGACAGTACAATCTGGTGCTTCCTCAAAAAGTTATACAAACCAATTCCTCTGTATATATCCAAGAGAAATGAAAATGCATATTTATGCAGGAACTTGTACACAAATATCAATAGGATCATTGTTCATAATAGCCAAAAAATGAAAGAAACACAATGTCAATCAATTGATGAATACACAAAAAAATATGATGTTTTCATACATTGAAATATTACTCAGCCATGAAGAAGAAACAAGTACTGATACATGTTATATATTTTTTTTGTATACATTTTTTATTATAATAGTTTATTTTCAAATTGGTTTACATATAACACCCAGTGTTCATCCCAACATGTGCCCTTTTTAATGCCCATCACCCCCTCTCCCCCCTCCCTCATCCCCCTTACCCTCAGTTTTTTCTTAGTCTTTGAGAGTCTCTTATGTTTTATCTCCCTCCCTCTCTGTGTCTCTTTTTCCTTTCCCCTCTTCCCCTCCCCCTGGTTTTTGCTTAGTTTCACAAAGTCCACCTATTCGTGGAAACATATGGTATCTGTCTTTTTCTAACTGACTTATTTCACTTAACATAATACCCTCCAGTTCCATCCATGTTGCTACACATGGCCAGATTTCATTTTTTCTCATTGCCACGTAGTAGTCCATTGTATATAAGTACCATAACTTCTTTATCCATTCGTCAGTTGATGGGCACTTGGTCTCTTTCCATGATTTGGCTATTGTCGAAAGTGCTGCTATGAACATTGGGGTACACGTGCTCCTATGCATCAGCATTCCTGTGTCACTTGGGTAGATTCCTAGCAGGGCTATTGCTGGGTCATAGGGTAGCTCTATTTTCATTTTTTTGAGGAACATCCACACCGTTTTCCAGAGTGGCTGCACCAGTTTGCATTCCCACCAACAGTGTAGGAGGGTGCCTACTTCTCCACATCCTCGCCAACATCTATAGTTTCCTGATTTGTTCATTTTAGCCACTCTGACTGGTGTGAGGTGGTATCTCAGTGTGGTTTTGATTTGTATTTCCCTGATGATGAGTGACTTTGAGCATCGTTTCATGTGTCTGTTGGCCATCTGAATGTCCCCTTTGGAGAAGTGTCTATTCATATCTTCCGCCCATTTCTTCACTGGGTTGTTTGTTTTTCGGGTTTGGAGTTTGGTAAGTTCTTTATAAATTTTAGATATTAGTCCTTTATCCGATATGTCATTTGCGATGATCTTTTCCCATTCCGTTGGTTGCCTATTCGTTTTGTTGGTTGTTTCTTTTGCTGTGCAGAAGCTTTTTATCTTGATGAGGTCCCAATAGTTCATCTTTGCTTTTAATTCTCTTGCCTTTGGAGACGTGTCGAGTAAGAAATTGGTGCGTCTTAGGTCAAAGAGGCTTTTTCCTGTTTTCTCCTCTAGGATTTTGACGGTTTCCTGTCTCACATTCAGATCTTTTATCCATTTAGAATTTATTTTTGTGAGTGGTGTAAGAAAGTGGTCTAGTTTCATTCTTTTGCATGTTGCTGTCCAGTTCTCCCAGCACCATTTGTTAAAGAGGCTGTCTTTTTTCCATTGGATACATTTTCCCGCTTTGTCAAAGATTAGTTGGCCATATACTTGCGGGTCCATTTCTGAGTTTTCTATTCTATTCCATTGGTCTATGCGTCTGTTTTTGTGCCAATACCATACAGTCTTGATGACTACCGCTTTGTAGTAGAGGTTAAAGTCTGGGATTGTGATGCCTCCCGCCTTGGTTTTATTCTTCAGTATTATTTTGGCTATTCGAGGTCTTTTGTGGTTCCATACAAATTTTAGGATTGTTTGCTCTAGCTTTGAGAAGAATGCTGGTGCAATTTTGATTGGGATTGCATTGAATGTGTAGATTGCTTTGGGTAGTATTGCCATTTTGACGATATTTATTCTTCCAATCCATGAGCATGGGATGTTTTTCCATTTCCTTGTGTCTTCCTCAATTTCCTTCATAAGTTTTTTATAGTTTTCAGTGTAGAGGTCTTTCACATCTTTGGTTAGGTTTATTCCTAGGTATTTTATGGTTTTTGGTGCAATTGTGAAAGGGATTAGCTTCTTTATTTCTCTTTCTGCTGCTTCATTGTTGGTGTATAGAAATGCCACCGATTTCTGTACATTGATTTTGTATCCTGCAACTTTGCTGAAATCATGAATCAGTTCTAGTAGGCTTTTGGTGGATTCCGTCGGGTTTTCCATGTAAAGTATCATGTCATCTGCAAAAAGTGAAAGTTTGACTTCCTCCTTGCCAATCTTGATGCCTTTTATTTTGTTTTGTTGTCTGATTGCTGATGCTAAGACTTCCAGCACTATGTTAAATAGCAGTGGCGAGAGTGGACATCCCTGTCGTGTTCCTGATCTCAGGGGAAAGGCTTTCAATTTTTCCCCATTGAGGATGATATTAGCTGTGGGCTTTTCATATATGGCTTTTATGATGTTTAAGTATGTTCCTTCTATCCCGACTTTCTCGAGAGTTTTTATTAAGAAAGGATGCTGTATTTTGTCAAATGCTTTTTCTGCATCTATTGACAGGATCATATGGTTCTTATCTTTTCTTTTGTTGATGTGATGTATCACGTTGATTGATTTGCGAATATTGAACCAGCCCTGCAACCCAGGGATGAATCCTACTTGATCATGGTGGATAATTCTCTTTATATGCTGTTGGATTCGATTTGCTAGTATCTTGTTGAGAATTTTTGCATCCATATCCATCAGGGATATTGGCCTGTAATTCTCTTTCTTTGCTGGGTCTCTATCTGGTTTGGGAATCAAAGTGATGCTGGCTTCATAGAATGAGTCCGGGAGTTTTCCTTCCATTTCAATTTTTTGGAACAGCTTGAGGAGGATAGGAATTAACTCTGTTTTAAATGTCTGGTAAAATTCCGCAGGAAAGCCATCTGGTCTAGGGCTTTTATTTGCTGGGAGGTTTTTAATAACTGATTCTATTTCTTCACTAGTTATGGGTCTGTTCAAATTTTCTATTTCTTCCCGTTTGAGTTTTGGTAGCGTGTGGCTATTTAGGAAGCTGTCCATTTCTTCCAGATTGCCAAGTTTGGTGGCATATAATTTTTCATAGTATTCTCTGATGACTGCTTGTATCTCTGAGGGATTGGTTGTAATCACTCCATTTTCATTCACGATTTTATCTATTTGAGTTCTCTCTCTTTTCTTTTTGAGAAGCCTGGCTAGAGGTTTGTCTATTTTGTTTATTTTTTCAAAGAACCAGCTTTTGGTTTCATTGATCTGTTCCACTACCTTTTCTGTCTCCATATGGTTAATTTGAGCTCTGATCTTTGTTATTTCTCTCTTTCTGCTGGGCTTGGGTTGTTTTAGTTGATCTGCTTCTAGTTCCTTTAGGCGTGCTGTTAGAATTTGTGTTATTGATTTTTCTTGTTTCTTGAGATGGGCCTGGATTGCAATATATTTCCCTCTCAGGACTGCCTTTGCCGCATTCCAGAGCGTTTGGATTGTATTTTCATTTTCATTTGTTTCCATGTATTTTTTAATTTCTTCTCTGATTGCTTGGTTGACCCACTCGTCTTTTAGTAGGTTATTTCTTAGCCGCCATGTTCTTGGATATTTTCCAGGCTTTCTCCTGTGGTTGATTTCAAGTTTCAAAGCATTGTGGTCTGACACTGTACACGGTATGATCTCAATTCTTTTATATTTATTCAGAGCTTCCCTGTGCCC
The DNA here is from genome assembly GCA_030068075.1 of Paguma larvata. Classification (NCBI taxonomy): domain Eukaryota; kingdom Metazoa; phylum Chordata; class Mammalia; order Carnivora; family Viverridae; genus Paguma; species Paguma larvata. Next base: position 63,209,758 of record CM057832.1, read on the forward strand.
CAGAATGTGGTCTATCTTGGAAAATGTACCGTGTGCAGATGAGAAGAACGTAAATTCCTTAGCTTCTGGATGAAGGACCCTAAAGATGTCTGTGAGGCCCATCTGTCCTAATGTGTCATTCAGGGCTATTGTTTCAGCGGAGATTTTCTGTTTTGTGGATCTATCCAATGCGGAGAGTGGAGTGTTGAGATCCCCTACTATTAGGACATTTTTATCGATAAGGTTGCTAATGTTTGTAATTAGTTGTTTTACAAATTTGGGTGCCCCCGAATTCGGTGCGTAGATATTTGCAATTGTGAGCTCTTCCTGCTGGATGGTCCCTGAGACTATTATATAATGTCCTTCCTCATCTCTTATTACATCGTTCATTTTAAAGTCTAATTTGTCTGATATAAGTGTGGCTACTCCAGCTTTCTTCTGACTTCCAGTAGCATGGTAGATAGTTCTCCATCCCCTCACTTTCAATCTGAAGGTGTCCTCAGGTTTAAGATGAGTTTCTTGAAGACAGCAAATAGATGGGTCTTGTTTTTTAATCCATTCTGTTATCCTGTGTCTTTTGATTGGTGCATTTAGTCCATTTACATTCAGTGTTAATATTGAAAAATATGGGCTTACAGTCACTGTATTATCTGTAAGTTTCATGTTTGTAAGGCTGTCTCTGGTAGTTTGTGTTCTTTGCCACCTTGTCTTCATAGAATGCCCCTCAGGATATCTTGCAGTGCTGGCTTATTTGTGATAAATGCTTTCAGTTTTTGTTTGTTGGGAAAAACCTTGATCTCTCCTTCTATTCTGAATGACAGGCTAGCCGGATACAGAATTCTTGGTTGCATGTCCTTCTTGCTCATCACATTGAAGATATCCTGCCATTCCTTTCTGGCTTGCCAAGTTTCCGTAGATAAGTCTGCTACTACCCTTATATGTCTCCCTTTGTATGTTAGGGTTCTTTTGTCCCTAGCTGCTTTCAGGATTCTCTCCCTATCTTTGTATTTTGCCAGCTTCACTATGATGTGCCGTGCAGAAGGTCTATTCAAGTTACGTCTGAGGGGAGTTCTCTGTGCCTCTTGGATTTCCATGCCCGTTTCATTTCTCATGTTGAGGAAGTTCTCAGCAATGATTTGTTCAAGAACCCCTTCGACTCCTTTCTCTCTCTCTTCTTCCTCTGGAACTCCTATGATACGGATATTGTTTCTTTTGAGTTCATCGCTCAGCTCTCGAATTCTCCTTTCCTGTTCCTGGATCAGCTTCTCTCTCTTTTTATCTGCTTCCTCTTTTTCAATGATTTTGTCTTCTAATGCACTAACTCTTTCCTCTACCTCTTCAATCCGTGCTGTGGCTGGTTCCAGTTTCCCCTGTATTTCTTCCAATGTCTTCTTTAATTCTTCCTGACCGTTTTTAAGGTCTTTGAACTTTGCCGCGTGTGACCCCTTGCATTCATCTAAGCTTTTTTCAAGGCCAGGAATTAGTTTTATGATTAACATTCTATATTCAAGTTCTGTTATGTTGCTTATATCTGTTTTCATTAATCCTTGAGCTGTCACTGCTTCTTGTAGACTCTTTTGAGGAGAATTCTTCCGTCTCGTCATTTTGGCTGGATGTGTTATGGGTTGTTTCTTGAAGTTGCCCTGGAAAGGAAAACTGACAGACACACAGAGCACAGAAATACTCAAACGTACCGACAAATGGTCCAGACAAGCAGTTCACAACAGAAAAAAAATAACAAGTGACTCTCTGAGGGCAATGTCCTGAAGTAACAGCTACACGTTAAGGACAGGATATGTAGTGTGCTGGTGGCAGAGCATATATAGACAGAATAATGACTGGTGCAGGGAGAAGAAGAAGTGGACTTTGCCCAGGTAGAGCGACTAAAGGGTTTAATCCAGACTGATAGAAATCAGAATAAGGACAGGTGCAAGGGAAAAGGAATAAAGATCGATGTCGTCTAGATGAACTTATACGGCCTGGTTATTCCAGAAAAAGGGCTAGGGAAGTAAAGAAGAGGTTGTAGGACATGTCCTCGAAGAGTGGGTTAAAAAACAAAACAAAAACAAAAAAACAAAAAACAAAAAACAAACAAAAAAAAACGAAACAAAAGAAACTCAAACAAACAAACAAAAAACAAACAAACAAACAAAAAAAACCAAAAAAAAAAAACAAAAAACAAAAAACAAAAAACAAAAAAACAAAAAAAATGATTAAGCCAGTCAGTACCCTGGATGACCAGCTCAGGGATGGGGATCGGTAGGAATGAGAAAGGGAGGGATAAATTTAAAAAGAAGAAATGACTGGCGTTACTCCAGGCAGCAATCTCCTCTTGGATCAGTTGCTCCCGCTGATCATTTGGGAGGGGCGTGGTTTAGTGTAGGCGGGTCCGGCCTCCACTGCTGCAGGGATGGCTTCTGGGGTGACTTCCTGGCTTCTGAGACAACAATGGCGTCTCTCCAGACCCGCACCACCAGTCCTGGAGGCTTTATTTGCCCCTTTATTTCTGTTCTCTCTCCACCGCCCATGCCAGCCTAGTGTGGTTTACTGGAGCCGCCACCTGGGGCTGCCTGGGTCCCTGCGGTGTGCGTGCCCGGAGGCGCTGGGCGAGGGTGGCGCAGTGGTGCGGCCGTCTGCCACCCCCGATTTCGTTATAATTGTGCTGGGGTTAGAGGTGCTCCGCAGGCGGCGCCGCCTGCGTCCCCGCTGCCAGTCCCTCCCGCGCGCGTCGCAGTGGCTCAGGACGGGGTTGGTGCGGTCCCAACAGCACGGGTAGTGCTGCTTCTTGCCACTGAACTTCTCTTCAAAAGCCCTGCATTTAGGGGCTGGCTGGTAGCGGTCTCACCCGCTCTGGCCCTCTCGTTCAGATGTTGTTCGATCGGCACTTTCCCAGCTATATCCGAAGACGCTCACCCTCCCCTTAGCTCAACTTCCCGAGTTCGAGTTCGTTTTATCCGACCCAGATTAAACTCACAGTTCAGTTGGGCCGTGTCTGTGTTCGCCTTAGTTTCTTGTCAGCTCTAGCACCTTTTCCCCCCGATTTTTGGAGTTGAGAGAGAGACAATGGTTTCAGTCGTCCCCCTTTAATCGGCAAGCGAAATACTGGAGCCCCCTACTCCTCCGCCATGTTGCCTCCCTGATACATGTTATATTATGCATAAATCTTAAAGATATTATGCTAAATGAAAGAAGTAAGGCATAAAAGATCACATGTTTCATTATTTCATTGATATAAGATGTCCAGAATAGACACATAGACACAGAAAGAAGATTACAGGAATGGGAATAGGAGAGAATTGGGACAAACTAGGAGTAATATACATGAGGATTTGGGGGGTGATGGAAACGTTCTGAAATTATTTAGCAGTAACAGTTGCATAACATAGTGAGATATTAAAAACCACTGAAATATTCACTTATAATGGTGGATTTTAGATTATGTGAAATATATCTCAATAAAAATAATGCTATGTATAAATAAAGAAATGGGGCATAGGGAAATATCAGTCCCTGCACCATGATGGTAGATGGTTGAGATAGAGAACACTTTTGTGTCGTTAAGAGAGTCAGCTTAACACATAGATGTGCCAGAAGTTTGTTCCACAGGAAAGTTAACTCCATGTAAGAGTAGCTAGCACTCCTGGAAACTAGAGCATTGATAGGAAGGATTGCTGTGATGATGATGATGATGATGAGGAGGAGGAGGAGGAGGAGGGTGATTGATGATGACGATGGTGGTGGTGATGATGATGGTAGTGATGATGATGATGATGACGACGTTGATGATGGCAGTGGTGGTGACTACTCATAATGATGATGATGATGATGATGGTAATGATGATGGTGACCATGATGAGGATACTAACAGCTAAATAACCCTTAGGTGCCAGACACTGTTCGGAGCATGTTCTAGCTGCTCCACCATTTACTCTTCACAACAACCCTGTGATAGTGGTTCTCAAACTTGAGTGAACATTTGAATCACCCTGAGCCTTATGAAAATTGATTACTGACCTTGAGCCTCCCAGTGCCTGATGCAGTGGGTCTGGCATGGGGTTTGAGAATTTGGTTTTCTAACAAGTTCCCAAGCAATTGCCTGAGGAGATGGGTGCCATCGTACACCCCATTTTACAGATGAGGATGGTCATGGCAGGGGGTATATAAAATTAAGGGTGGTGTGGTTTCCTGTCTGGAGTGAAGAAAGAACTTAAATGTATTTTAGGCCACCAGAGCTTAGAAAAGGAAAGTGGGCTTTGGGGACTTTGCCCTCCTCCCTCAGTAACTCTCTCCTCCCATCTCTTACTTGGCAAACTGGACTCTGGATGTGAGAGGGCAGCAGGAGAAGTAGAAAGTGAGCACCGAGGTCATAGCGAGATAAAACACCAAACTCCCCAGAGCCAAGTTCTTCACTTGGACTTTGATGCTCGCTCACCTGGCATCAGGATGCAAGGAGAAGACATGTGAGTCATGCTGCCGCCCTCAGCTGGGCCTCCACATTTTCCCATCCCACCAGCTTCCACAAGGGTGATTCGATATTTCTTGGCCTAATTTTAGATTTGAGGCACATTTGGTATAAAAAGAGGCCCTACTGTCTCCAGTGCATTTGTATCACATTCCAAGAAACAAGGAAGGCCATTCTTTGGAGCAGCACCTGCCACCCAGCCTCCTGTCTGGCTGTTGCCTGGGGTGCAGGTGTTCATACAGTAGCAGGTTAGTTCCCCTGCACAATCTTATGGAGCTGGGCTACAAGGACAGCTGTAAAACCCACATATCAGCATATGTACTTAAGGATCCTGAATGACTGAATGTGTTCAAGTCCATGGTACCTCAAAAATTTTTAAGCATCCGGTATTATGTGGGGCCTGAACCTCTCGGCTGGCATGGATCTGTTCAGGCCAGCTTGCTCCTGCCTCTGTGTCTGCCTCCATGAGTGGGAGTTAGAGGAGTTGGATGCTCAGAATCGCTGGCAGCAGCTGTATCTGGAAATTCACGATGAGTCCCATGACTATCCTCATAGAGTATCCAGGTTTCCAGAACGCAGAAATTGAAACAGATGCAGAGATGTAAGTGCATATGATCACAGTCATGTTAAACTGCAAAATGCTGAAAATGATTATATTTATGCCAGATTAGTTGACATAGAAGAGGTGCGAAGGAGTTACATCTTCACTCAGGGTTCACTTCCTAAACAGGTTCCACTTCTGGCTCATGGTCTGGCAGCAAAACACTAAAGCAGTTGTCATGCTAGACTGAGTTGTGCAGAAGGAATTGGTGAAAAGTGCGTGGTACTTACCAAAAAAGACAACCGATAGAGAGAGAGAGAGAGAGAGAGAGAGAGAGAGAGAGGGAGGGAGAGGGAGAGGGAGAGAGAGAGAGAGAGGGAGGGAGGGAGAGAGGGAGAGGGAGAGGAGAGAGGGAGGGAGGGAGGGAGAGGGAGAGGAGTTAAGACGGTATAGAAGTAGGGGGACCCTGGGCTTTCCTCATCCCTCAAACACAGCTATATTGAGGTCAGATCACATGAAACACCCAGGAAATATATCTCTGGAGTGGCAGAAGGATCTCCACAGTTGGAGGGAGACAGTGTGGCAGTTGCAAGGTGCCTCAAAGTGAATTGGGGAAGAAGAAAACAGCGATGCTCTTTCTGTGGAGAGACAAAAGGGAGAGAAAGGGAAAGGGGTTGAGAAAGTGTGGCATCAAGTTTGCACAAGAGGAAAACCTCTCTGGGCTACAGACTGGGGAACAAGAAGTACTGAGTGTCTGCAGATTTTTTGGTTTTGTTTTTGTTTGTTATTTTTTTGTTTTTGTTTTGTTTTTGTTTTCAAACAGCATTTGGAGCTCAAACTTTGAGGTTTTGAAAGTGCATGACTTTCTCTGGAGGGGATTGTGGCTTGCGCTCCCAGGGAGGAGGGAGCCAGCCCCAGAGTGTAGAAATCTCCAGTCTTCAGGGTGCATTGGGAGAGAAAAGTCCTCTTCCTGGATTGCTTTTAGAAGAAGGGTTATTGCCTCTCCAGGAACAAAAGACCCTGTAGGCGCCAGCCAAAGGACTTTCATGGGCACCCAGAGGAAATACAACCTTTGCTGCTTTTAGCAGCGCTGTATAATAAATTCTGCACACTGTGCAGGCGTGGGACTGTTTCTCAGGGACAGCGTGAAGAGTCTCTACATACAGCGTGAGGACAGGAGTGGATCCACGCCATGTGGGTTCCTTAAGACTTCAGATTTTGGATTCTAGCTGTGGGCCAAAGAAAAAATGTAAGAGAGTTGTGGTGCAGGGCTCACTAACCACCCTCATCTCACTATTCTGTGAGGGCTGCCTGAACAGCAGAGGTGGGGTCAAGATCCCTAGTCCCGGGAGGAGAGATTGGGGTGGTGCCATTCCCCCCCCCCCCCCGCAACATCAGCATGGTGGGACTTCAGAGAGCAACACAGTGGCCTCCTGTGCAGGCGGAATCCCCCAGTGTAGGCCAAATCCACTTACATCCCACCACTACGCAGCCCCCGGCGCCCCCCCTCCCCGCCCCGTGCCTGGCAACTGATTATTTACTGGAGCAAGACTGCTCTGACCCAACACAGCAACACAGTGGACCTCTCCTCCGGACCAGCCCAGCCAGCACCGCGTGTGCACCAAGTGCGCAGAAAATCAAGTGTTTCAAAATGATACCTGCAGTTTTGGTGGAAACACAGCCAAGCTTACTTTTTATTCTCTTTTCTTTTTTCCTTTGGAATCAGGAAAATAGTTTCTTGTTTGTTTGTTTGTTTTTTTTTTTCATTTCCTTTTCTCTCTCTCTCTCTGTCTCTCTTTTGATCGGGCTTTTTTATTCTTTTCCTTTCTTTTTTCTCTTCTTCTTCTCCTTCTCCTCCCCCCCCCCCCCACATTCTTCTTTTCCCTTTCTTTTTCTTTGGAATCAGCCTTATAGTTTTTTGATTCTTTGCTTGGTGTTTTTTGTTCCTTTTCCTTTTCTTTCTTGTTTTTGGGGATCAGGCTTTCCCCCTTTTTTTCCAGGCTTACTTTGACAAACAAATCAAAGCACATCTAGTTAAAAGTCCAAACACTTCCCACTGCAAACAAGGAGGAGCTCTGTAGAGGACTGACCAGTGGAAAAGAGCAGCCAAAACGCAACACCAGAGTGCACACAGATACACCAGAAACACTTCCTGAGGTGCCAGGCCTGGACAGTGTATGACTCCTTTTTAATATGGCATTACTTTTTTTTTATTTTATAATAGTTTATTTTCAAATTGGTTTACATATAACACCCAGTGTTCATCCCAACACGTGCCCTCTTTAATGACCGTCACCCCCTCTCCCCCCTCTCTCTCCTCCCTCACCCTCAAATTGTTCTTAGTCTTTCAGAGTCTCTTATGTTTTATCTCCCTCCCTCTCTGTGTCTTTTTTTCCTTTCCCCTCTTCCCCTCCCCCTGGTTTTTGCTTTGTCTCACAAAGTCCACCTATTCATGGAAACATATGGTATCTGTCTTTTTCTGACTGACTTATTTCACTTAACATAATACCCTCCAGTTCCATCCATGTTGCTACACATGGCCAGATTTCATTTTTTCTCATTGCCACGTAGTAGTCCATTGTATATATGTACCACATCTTCTTTATCAACTCGTCAGTTGATGGGCACTTGGTCTGCTTCCATGATTTGGCTATTGTTGAAAGTGCTGCTATGAACATTGGGGTACACGTGCCCCTATGCATCAGCATTCCTGTGTCTCTTGGGTAGATTCCTAGCAGTGCTATTGCTGGGTCATAGGGTAATATGGCACTACTTTAAGGTGCAGGAAACATCACGAGCTTTTAAAACACACAAAAGACAGAAACTTAGCCAAAATGACGAGATGGAGGAATTGTCCCCAAAAGACAACTGAGAGATGCCGTTTAAAGAAACAGGATTCAGTGTGAAGTTCTTGCCAGAAGATGTGAAGTCCTGTTACACAGTACATCTACCGCAACTGGAAATTATCAATAGCGGTGAAGCCACAGCAATACTCTACTGTCATTATACTACCTGGCCAGACTCTGGAGTCCCTTAGTCACCCGCCTCATCTCTCAATTTCTTATTTAAAGTGAGAGAATCTGGTTCCTTGAATCCTGAACACGAGCCTGCTGTGACCCACTACAGTGCAGGTGCTGGGCGGTCAGACACCTTTTCTCTGGTCGATGCCTGTCTTGTTCTGATGGAAAAAGGAGATGATGTTACCATGAAACAATCGTTACTAAATATGAGAAAATATCAAGTGGGACTTATTCAGCTACCAGATCAACTCAGATTTTCATATGTGACTATCATAGAAGGAGCGAAATTTATAAAGAGAGATTCAAATATACAGAAACGGTGGAGAGAACTTTCTAAGGAAGACTTATGTCCTGCTTTTGATCATTCACCGACTAAAATAATGACTGAAAAATACAGGTGGGAATAGGATAGGCCTAGAAGAAAAATTGACAGGTGACAGGTATACAGGACTATCCTCTAAAACGCAGGATACTACAAGGGTGTGTAGGTGGCTTAGTCGGTTAAGCGTCCGCTTTGGTTCAGGTAATGATCTCGTGGTTTGTGAGTTTGAGCCCCGAATTGGGCTCTGTGTTGACAGCTCAGAGCCTGGAGCTTGCTTCAGATTCTTGTCTTCCCCTCTCTCTGCCCCTCTCATGTTCATGCTCTCTCTCTCTCTGTCTCTCAATAATAAATCAACGTTAAAAAAATTTTTTTTAAATACAGGATACAGAGAACAGTGAGAGTGTTCCACAGAAACACAGTCAAGAGGATCGAAAAGCTAACATGGCTCCGAAGGTGCAGCAGGTGAAATAGAGGCTAAATGAGACCGAAAGTAAAGGAAAAAGTTTCCCCAATTTTAAAAAGAAAAACACAGAAACAAAAATTTTCCCTAACAATATCTTTGAAGGAAAATTCTCCTTACTGGCATAGTCAGGCCAAGATTGACAGATACTTGAAAGTTCACGACTTGAGAATATTCTGCAGCTATAAATTTTGAAAGATTGATATACAAAGTAAGACCAGAAGCTCACTCCAGAAACTACCTGTAGATTGCCTCCGATTTGTTTGTTTTCAAAGGAAACTTTACATCAAGGGAATGAGGAACACCAACCAGGGGAAGACTTTGCAGAGGCCTCTAAGTTGATGTACTGTTAAGTTTTTTAATGCGTGTATGAAATGTAGAAAGATGTAAAAGAAATAAATTAGGAAAGACTAATTTGTACTGTACTGCCATTTCTACTGTATTTTATACTTTTGAGCAGCATTGTTTTTATTAAACAGAAAAAAAATGTTGAGCCTCTAGTCATTTCAATGTGATGTACTTATGTAACCACATAAAAACTTCAGCCTTGGGGCACCTGGCTGGCTCAGTCGGTTAAATGTCTAACTCTTGATTTTGGCTTAGGTCATGGTCCCATGGTTCGTGTGTTCAAGTCTCTTGTCAGGCTCTGTAACCGCAAGGTGGAGCCTGCTTGGGAGTTTCCCACTTTCACTTTCTCTCTGCCCCTCCCCCACTCAGTTCCCTCTCTCTCTCAAAATAAATGAATGACTTAAAATAATAAAAAGAACTTCATCTTCAAGTGTGTTTGAGGAAGAAGAGCTTCTGTTTCCTTAGAGATCTTACAGTGAAATTTTTAATGAATTAGTTTTTAAAAAATTATATGAGGTTGCCAGCACATTTCAATAGGGGAAGAGTGCTCTTTTCAACAAACAGTGCTGGGGAAATCGAATATTCACATACAAAAGAACGAAGTTGGACCCCTACTTTGCATCATCTGCAGAAATTGACATGGAATTGACCAAAGCCCCAAATGTAAGAGGGAAAATGATAAAACTTATGACAAAGACATAGAGGATAAGCCTCAGATTTTGGATTTAATATTAATGTTTTGGATATCACTCGAAAGCACAGGCAACCAAAGAAAAAATAGAGAAGTTGTACTTCATCAAAATTAAAAACTTTTGTGCACCCAGGGACACTACCAACTTAATGAAAAAGGAATTCCTAGAACTTGAGACTTCTTGCAAATCATAGCCAGCTGGAGCCGTGTGCAATGCTGGTAGAAGTATAAAGGGGCACATCCACTGCAGAATACAGGGGGAAAAATTAAACACAGAGTTACCCTATCCAGGAAAACTACCTCTGGATTTATAACATAGAGAGTAGGGAGGGAAAAAAGCAGTTTCTACATTCTGCCTTTCCTCCTTTTATTAAGCCAGATTTTTCTGTAAATAACTTGTTTCTGTCAGTTTTGAGAAAGGCTTGAGAGGGAAGAACCCGTGACTGGGGGAGGCAGGACAAAAGCATTACAAAATGCCACGCATTTTGGACACCCCTTCTGCCCAACACTTTCTTTCTAAGGATTAGGTCTTGCCGATTGGGTCCCATATTTCCAGTCCACTCCAGATTCTTCCATAACCCAGAGGCGTCCCATCCTGAAACAGTGATAACGCATCTCCCTGTAGGCTCTGCATTCCTCTCCCTGCCCCACCTCTGCCTGGAATAAACAGAAACCACTAGACTAGATTATCCTGTTCTCAGCCTTCCTAGAGATTTTCATCCCAAACTCTAGGACTAGAGGACACGCAGAGCGACGATGAAAACCCACGTTTTCATCTTCTTGAAAGCTTCTTTTCGGTGCACCACCAGGAGATCCCATGAATTCTAGGTAACTAGCAGATCCGGTCCCCAGGGAGGCTCCAGACCCTCTGTTCCACCGCCTCGTCACTGTCCCTGGCCTCTCAACTCGGTTCCTGAGTCCTTTGAAGCAGGCTCAGGCTGCCCTGGGACAAAGTGGGATCCAGTATGGCGATCCTTTGATCTGAATTCCGGGGCACAGAGGCCCCGCCCACAGGCCAGCTCAGCCAGTTGCAGCGAGAGAATGTGGTGGAGGCGGGGCCAGCAGGGAAGAATTCCGGGCGTTAAATGAGAGGCGTAGGACCCACCATCAGGCTGTGAGACCCTCGGATCCGCGCCTGTGATTTTGCCTGTCCAGTTGCACTTGCCACAGGTGATCTTCCCACGCCAGGCCTGAGCAGAGGGACCACACTGGAACTAGCATGGCCGCCAGGCTTGGGGTTTAGGGATTTGAGGGCTCCCAGGAGGCACTGTCCCCTGGGCTGGTACCACTAGACTTGGCAGCCTGATCCTCAGAAGTCTGGCTGTGGGTCCCTCCTCTCCCTGTGTCAAGATCCAAGTCCCCTGGAAGCTGTGGGCAGGTGACAGGGTGGGGAGGCGGGCAGCAGCCCCCCAGAACAGCCCACACCCTCAGCCTTCCTCCACAGCTCTGTGTAAGACACTTGGGAGAATAAATTCTGTTCCATCTTAGAGGCTCTAACATCTCAGAAGAAAAGAGTATGATTTTTTTAGATGGTTTGGTCTAATCGGAAACTCATTTCTTTTCCCTGCCTAGGTTTTTGAAACATGCATCCTTCACTCTTCCTGGCTGCCCTTTGTCTGGGAATAGCCTCAGCTGCTCCACAAATCGACCCAAATTTAGATACACAATGGTTCCAGTGGAAAGCTGCACATGGGAAAATATATAACGTGGTTGGTAACATCTCACCTGTCCAGGGAACCCACAGAGAACAGTCTGTGCTGGTGGGAGTTCATAGCAGAAAGTAATTTCTTGAGGCCACTCTTACCAGGCAGTAAGCAGGGCCCTGGGACTGTGCACAGTGTGAGCATATGTCCTGCTGTGTGGTTGTTGGAGAACAGCTCCCAGAAGCAGCAGGCCATCCCTGACTGTGGTTTCTCCTCCTCTCTGTCAGCACATTTACTTGGTGCAGGTGAGTCGATTTTAAACAGACACAAAGATGATAAGTTATATGTTCGCCTTTAGGATGAAGAAGGATGGAGGAGAGCAGTGTGGGAGACAAATTTGAAGATGAATGAACAACACAATCAGGAATATAATCGAGGGAAACACAGCTTCACGATGGCAATGAATGACTTTGGTGACATGGTGAGTGTGGCATGGATTGCTGAATGTTTTGTTCTTTCTCTCTTTAGACTTTGCCAAAAAAATCTCATGCCTGTCAATATTGGTCTTTCTTTTTCTAGAAGAGCAATGAAGAATTCAGGCACATGAGGAATGGTCTTAAAACCCAGAAGGGCAAGAATGGGAAAGTGTTTCAAATGCCTTTTTTTGCTCGTATCTCTATACCTGTGGACAGGAGACAGACGGCCGGTGTAAGTCCTGTGAGGAATCAGGGGTGACAACTGACTGGGTCTCTCTCCAAGAGTAAAGTCTAAAATAAAGTGGCCCCTTCTATGGTAGAGTGTGGTGCAGTATGCAGTTTGCTATTTTAAAAGAGTTTTCAGATCAATGGGCTGTTGTCAAAATCGTGCTATTTGTTTGTAGACTATGAGCTTTAAAATTTGTCAGTGTGGTTCTCATTGGGCTTTTAGTGCAACTGGTGCCCTTGCAGGACAGAAGTTCCAAAAAACTGGCAAACGTATTGCACTGAGTGAGCTATGAAAAAGGCATTCTGCAAATAGATGATGTGACACCACTTTTGTAAAAGTAAAAAAAAAATAAAGCACAAAATTAACTACAAGCAAAGATAAAGAAAAAGGATGATTATTAGTTTCTTGAGGGGAATAGAGTAAAAGAAGGGCTGGTTGCTTTTTCTTTGCTGCTTGAATCTTAAAACTGTGAGAATGTATTCACATATAAGTTGTGTACATCATTTATTAATTCAGTCAGGCAGTAGATTTTATGATGTGCCTACCTTGTGCCAGGTCCTGTCTGAGTGCTGAAGACAGAGAGGTGAACAAAACAAAAATTCATGATCTCTGTGTGGATTCAGTGCTGATGTGTGGAGAGACAGAATAGCAGCCTGAATAAACACAATGGAATCGTATGTCAGATGGCGGCAATGCTATGGGAAAAACAAATCAGGGAAAGGGAGGGCAGTACCAGGAGAGGTGTTAATTTTAAGTCTGGGCAAAGACACATTTCTTAGAGAGGGTGACATTGCAGCCAAGGTCAGACGGAGGGGTGAAGCCTTACAAAAGCCTTACAGGGAAGCAACAGAAAATACGTAAAAAGGACATTTAAACTAAAAGAATGTTTCTAAACATTAAAAATACTATATACAAGATATCAAGCATCCTTGTTCAGGACCTCACTCTCTCCACCTCTAGGAATGGTCTAACCCACATTGGAGAGGTGGGCAGGAAGAGATAAGGGGGATCCCCTCCCCCACCCCGGGTGAATGGTTGACCCTACCTAAGACTATGTTTTCTAGCCTGTTCCCTAACAAGAGAGCTTCTCAGTCACAAGAGGGCTTTTTGGTTGCAAATGCAGCTCATGTCCCTGGAAGCTTCATTTGTCCTGCAAGTTAGGTTGACACCCAGGACATGTGACAAAGGATCACAGACTTAAAGGGACAATGCAGATGGTAGTCCATGAAGTGCAGGCCAGGACTACCCTCCTGCATTTGAGCAACCACAGGAGAGCCAAGCTGCCCCAGGAGACCTGACTCTGAGAGCCAGCCCTGTAGCAAGAGGACTTGCTGTCAGACGTCAGGACGTCAGTTACAAAAGGCCAGCAGTATCTCCAGTATTAGGAGCCGTCTGTGCCACAACCAAGACATGCATGGTCTCCTGGGTCTCCTCCATCTCTTTCTCATGCTCTTTTCTCTTTGCAGGAAAAAACAGGGAACATTTGATGTCATCGGGTGAAAGTGGTACTGGAGAGTAAAGAACATGTGAATTATTACAAGTTAAATAAAAAGAGAAGGAAGCAAAGTGTGTTTGGAGTGCATGTTTGTGTGTGAGAGAATGCATCTCTATTAGGTGTCTTCCACCTCTCTGGTGTGGAACCCTGGCTGGAGCCTGACTGACACTGCAGAGGATGGGCAAGGGAGGGAAATGGTAGCAAACCTTCTGGAGCCCCCTTTCTGCCTGGCAAATCCTTAAATCCACCGCTCTGGTGATGCCTGTGGTAAGCCATGTGGGTTTCTTAACTTCTCCTACTTTGGCCTGCTGATTTCCCTGGGAGCCCAGCACCCTGTTGTGCTTGCAGACTGCTGAGATCTAGGTGGATACTGTGGGGACACTGTGATCCCAATGGGTGGCCAAGAAGGACTGTGACTGTGGTGATATAGCATGGTCTTGCAGCCCCGATGGGTGGCCAAGAACCACTGTGAGCTGACAGGTGTCTTACTCTTCCTGCCTGGACGTTCAGTGAGTCTACTTGTCCAAGCTGATTTTGACTGCGTGAGTCCAGTTGTGCTCCTGGGTTGCTGACAAAAGCACAAGGCTCACTGTACAGACTAGGTATGGTCGTTTCCTGGAGCCGATGAAACACAGAGCACAGTGAGAAGCTACTTGGGTCCTGAGATAGCTCAGGGGGCTGATCTTGGGAAGATGAGACCTTGCAGCCAGTGCATCTGGACAAGGCCATGAGGATGGCCCAGGCCAGAGCTTGTCAGGGAAGGAAGAGGCCAGGACAGGCCCGAGATTGGCAAGGTTTGCTGTGACCCAGTTTCAGCACAAAGTCATTCGGGGACAGCCGTGTGCTGGAGCCTCAGGTACCTCCCCCAGAACCAACCACAAGCATCTCTTCCCATTTGCGTGTTCAGGGCCCTCACACTGGGGGCTCGAAATCAGTCCTGTGGCAGTATTTACAGCCCAGGAACCAGCCAGCACTGCATATCAAAGCTTGTTCATCTCCAGTGAGCTGGAGGAGCAGCCCACCACTGCTCTGGGGGGGCTCAGGAGCCCCACAGCCACATCTTAGGTTGTGGGAACCACCTTCTTACAAAAGGAGTGACATCTCTGACTCTGCCCTGTGTTCCCCATCCCCATGCTCTTATCTGCCTTTCCCAGATACTGATGGTCTTCCCTGCCAGTATGATGACGGTTGGTCATCTTTGCTAATGAGAAAGTGGAGCTAAATTCCTAAAAGGTGCAGAAAAGAAAGAAACTAGTAACCAAGATTCACCGTGGCTTCTGAGAGCAATGCAGTTACCGAACAATACTCACTTAAAAGATATTCACAGTGTCTAGATATGCCAAGACCTGTTCTAGGCACAGGGGAGACCACAGTGAGCAAAAGAGGCAAGACTGCTTATAAACAAATAAGATAAATGCCAGATGGGGTAAGTCAGGGGTTGGCAAATAATGGATTAGGAGCAAAAGCTGGCCCACCACCTGTTTTTGTAAATAAACTTTTACTGGAACATAATCACCCCTTGACTTCATACTGTCTATGAGTGGTTTGGTATACATGGCAGTCACAATAGAGACCACTAATCACTTTACAAAAGGTTTGTTGCATCTGGTGTAAGTGGTGCAGGGATTCAAACAGGGTGAAATAAGAGAAATGGCGGTGGGCTACTTTCCAGGGCTGCTCCGGTGACCCTTCTCTGCTGGTGACATTTAAACCAGCACTTGAAGTACAAGGAAGGGGAGGCGGGGGCTGGTGGAAGGCAGAGGAATAGTGAGTACAAAGGGCCTGGGGCAGTAGAGAGTTGGGTGTGTCCAGGAAACATACCAAAAGGAGGGTTGACGGAGGCTGGCACCAGGGCTTGAGCATGGTGGTCTGGGGGAGAATGGTGCCTGAGGGATCTGATTACAGAGTTGGATGCTTTACAGAGCCAGGTCAGGAGACGGCTTGGTCCAGGTGTGTTCTTCAGGTGGGAGCAAGATCTGACTGATTTTGGGAAACCCCTTCCTGCCCTAGGCTGCCCAGCCATAGAGACCAGGTAGAAGGTGATCTTGGAGGCCAGGTGACATATGATAGCACTTGGAGGGGGTTGTCCAGGCCCAGATACTTTGTGAGCCATGGGCGGGTATGCAAAAGGAGGCCCCCATCCCTGGGTAAATATTTAAAGTATAAGGTTAGAGTGAACAAACAGGGAAAGAGCACATGTCCTGCCTCCCACTTACACAAATACACCTTCCGACCACCTGGAAGGCAGGGTGGGTTTAGAATTCTGATCCTTGGGTTCCCTGCTCCTTTCCCCTCCTCGTTGCAAGACAGACAGCCTCACCTGCTAGAAGCCCACGCCATGGATACCTCACATCTGCACTAACCATACCTGCCTGCCTGGGGAGGGCAGGGGGGACACACAGGAGAATATTCCAAGGCAGGAGCCAGA
This sequence comes from Paguma larvata, assembly GCA_030068075.1. Taxonomy (NCBI): domain Eukaryota; kingdom Metazoa; phylum Chordata; class Mammalia; order Carnivora; family Viverridae; genus Paguma; species Paguma larvata. Next base: position 63,225,852 of record CM057832.1, read on the forward strand.
ATTCAGGAAACACCATAGTCCCAGCTCCTCACTCCCTGGTGTTACTGCAGGAAGGTCTGACCAGGCGGGGCTTTGTGGCTGGTGGGGCACAGGTGGTCTTGGATCTCCTGGTAGCTAGAGACCACAGAGGGACTTGTGTGCTCCCTTGAAAGAAATCAGTATTGTATTACCTTCAGAGCTAGCTGGGAGCAACTCACTGTCTTCCTCAGGCCCTCTCTGCATCAGAACCACAGACAGCCTTAGAGAGCACACCTGTCAGGTGATTGGCAGCAGCCTTCCCTGGGACACTGGTCTGGGCCCTCACCAGTCCCTGTGCTACCACCTAGTGGTGACAAGAGAAAAACGTGTCACCCACCTGCAGTTGGGGAGACTTCAGAACTTTCTGTTGTACTTCTGCATCAAAATCGGTTGTGTTGGAGTGTGGGAGATAGTTGACAGAGATTAACATCCTCCTTTCAACTTCATTTCTCTGAAAACAGTAGTACAATGGAAGCTTGTGGAAGAAATATGAACCAAAATGAATTTACATTTAGAATGATTATAACATTGCTAACACATACTTCTAATACTTACTGAGCACTAGCTGTGTGCCAGGAACTGGGGACAATATGGTACGTGTGACACCTAATTTAAACCACACTACGGCCTTAAGGGGTATCTTCACCACCCCTTTTACTGAAGCCTTAGGGGTCCAGCAGGCTGCCTGATGTCACAAGGTTGGCAATTCATGGTGTGTCTGGCTCCTGAGCCAGGGCTTATTAGAGTCTTAACTCTGCCTGAGTAAGGGCATTCTCGTGCACATGTTTTCCATTTTCCACTGTGATCTTGACCAACTTGGGCATGTAAGATAGGTCACAGCTTCTCCGAAGTCAATGGTTTCCCTCATTTGATGCTTAGATTCAGCAAGGTTAGTTTTGCCAGCAGTTTTTAGTGTCATCGCTGAAGGGAGCCAGCTCTCTTCTGCTGTGGGTTAGGGTCACTCCTGACTCAACCACTGGGGAGGGGAGCATGGTGGGATGAGATGGTGTGTGTGTGTGTGTGTGTGTGTGTGTGAGAGAGAGAGAGAGAGAGAGAGAGAGAGAGAGAGAGAGAGAGAATGAGGGAGACAAAGACAGAGAGACAGAGACAGAGAGGGAGAGGTTGAGGGGAGGGGAGAGAGACAGAGAATGAGAGAACAAGACAGAGAGAGAGGTAGAGAGATCTATTTGGATCTGTGTTCTGGAACTTTTACAAGTCCTCATTGGGTATGAAGATTATGCCCCAGGAGCCCAGGAGTTACCCTGAACCAGCCACACATCAAATGATATGTGGGTTACATGGGAGGGGTAAATTCTATTTTCTGCTCAACCCTTACCCCTCAGAAGTAATGTCTCCATTCATCTTCCATATCTAGAGGATACTGGAACTGGATTCTTAGTAAAATGTGAGTCAGAGTGGTGGGATTATCCATAAGCGTCACTGTGTGCGGAAGCATCCTTCAGCCACTGCTTAGAGAGACTTGGGCCTCGGGCTCGGTGACAGAAGATTCTGTCAGGAGGATGTGCACTTTGGGTCTGGGAGTTGCCCCAGCTGCAATCAGCACAGAGATGCAGCGGGTCTCCTGGGGAGGCTGCTGACCTGGGTTCAGGTGCCGCACACATGTCATCTCCTGGATCCTCCTGACTTCGTGAGCTTGTGTCATAAACCCACTCAGAGACATCGTGTGCATCTGACTAAGGCAGAGGCTGAAACCAGGGTCTGGCCGTGCTGTGTATATGGGTGAGGGAGGGAGGAGAAAAACTGGATTTGCTGCCAACATTCATGCTTCATGAGATCTCACCGGACAAGTTGGCTATTTGGGCCTCTTGTGGACAATTGGAGGCTCTGGACACACTGGATTCACTTATCAGCCTGAGGCTGCTTAGTGGGGAGAAGGGTGGCGGCTGCCCCGGACAGAGGCGCTCAGACTCTGCATTTCACCCCCTCTCCCCTCAGCCTCTCACTCAGAGTCTGATAGAGCAGGAGTGAGAGCTCAGAACCAGACTGTCCCTACCCCCAAGTGTGAAATTTTGTCCTGTGACAGAAATGACATTTCAGGGATGCATCAGAGTGTGTGACCCTGGGCTAGGGTCACCCCTTGTCTATCTCAGAGGTGGAATTCAGCCCTGACCTGAGGACCAGAGCCAGGCGGTCTCCCGGAGGCCCCGGCAAGGACGAGAAGATGGAAACCCCCCAGGGGCTGGTGTTACTTAATGCCCGCATGGGCAGTCTGCTCTGAGGAGTAGGGAGGGTCTCCTTCCAAACAGTCCCTGGAAGTGACAAGATGCATCTGCAGCTAAATGTAGAGATCTGCCTGAGGCTGGGGAAGAGCCAGGAGCTGTGTCTGCAGGCTCTGTAGTGGGTCTCCTCCTGCCCATGAGGGGCAAGCACGCCCTGGACTGAGGGGCCCGGCTAGAGGCAGCACCACGTGGAGATTGGACCCCCCCCCACCCCCAGGTCTAGAACTGGTGGCTCACCAGTCACTTCCTGACACTCATGAAACAGTATTAACGGAGTCCTCCAAAGAGTAGACCATGCACAGGGCACGTGTGAAGTGCCATAAGGGCCGCCCAGGGGGGACTGTTCACGGATGGGGACAGACTCCATGAGGCAACTGAGGCTCCTAGGGAAGGAGGACTGGTTTCAGACACAGCAGCTTTGTCACCACACAGTGGCTCTGCCAGTACCTGCAGTGTCATGCTCTGCCCCTCCTGGGCCACAGCCCTGGACACACATATGCCCTGCTGGAATGGTCAGGTTCCTTATCTTTTCCCAGGAAAGATGCCCATTTATATTATTCACACAGCAGGCAGTTGGTTTGCCTCATATACTTGGCCCTTTGCACTGTCATCTCCTGAAAATGCTGGAGGATAGGGGCTGAGCCACCAGCCAGGATGCAGGACCAGGTGGTTTGTGTGGATCCTGGCTGTCTCTGTCTGCAGCCACTCAGACACCGTGGTATCTTTCTGACACTGCCTGTCCGGCTGCCACACACATACTTGCTCTGTGGCCACCATGAAGCTGCAGGAGGAAGTAAATACTCAGAACAGAGTGGGAGGAAGTGTCCAGGAGGAGCCCTGCCTGGTTGCTGCCTGCTGTCCCCAGAGAGGGGCACGTGGGAGGAAGGGTCTTCTGTCAGGGTGCAAAGGTGGCTTCTCCATCAGGCCACTAGGGGTCAGCAGTTAGCAAAAATTAATGTTTTCCCTCTGTGATTTCACTGTCTCTCTGTGAAATTACTATTTTTATAATACTGTATACAAACTCTGCCTTAACAAGAAATCATTGAGGTGTAGAATGCCTGCCTTTTAACAAATCCTGTCAGCTCTCCCTGGAGAAGCCTAGCCTGCCATTGTGTAGAATCTATTTGCAGTCAACCTATCACCATCTCTCTCATGTATCAAGTGGTACCGCTTTATCTGCATGTCTCAGGGGCCAAGTGGGGACATTAATGGAAGCATAGTGTCCTGAGCAAAAGTCAGGGGGAACATCCTAGAGACGGTGAAGCATCCAAGGCCTGGAACAGAAGGAAGCTGTTACCTCCCTCGGGGCTGTGAAGACAAGAGGAAGAAATCCTGTTCCTGAGAAGGCTGGAGCCCAGAGGGAAGCCACTCAGGGGGTGGAGTTACAGACACACAAATGGAATCAGAAAAGCAGCAGGAGTGAGGGGGGCGCGGAACGCCTGGGCCTTCTCTCCCCATAGCCTGCCAATGCCTTCCGTTGGTTGGCCCCAACCAGAAGCCAAGTGACCAGCAGGCCAGGGAGATGCAGCCTATGGGGTCCGCTTCTGGGGCGCAGAGGAGCGCAGGAAAGGGATGTGGGAGGTGCGGCAGCCGGAAAGAATCCAGACAGCATCCTGAACCGCTGCCACACAGCACACGTGGGGTCTACAAGGCCCAGCCCCGAGCAGCAGGGATGGGGACGAGAGTGTCCCGGGAAGGGACAGGGCATGGGCGAGGCGGGAGGGACGCAGGGCACGCACACACGCCACCCTGGGCGGGGTCTCACTGCGTCCTCTCCGCCTGCAGGCTCCGTGAGCATCAGCAACCTGTACCTGGGCTGCGAGCACGTGACCGTCAGGAGCCGCAGCATGATGTTCGAGCCGGGCCTCACCAGGGGGACCCTGGAGGTGGTGGTGGCCCCGCCCCAGCACCCGCACTGCGCGGCCAATGACCAGTCCACCAAGGCCATCGACATCCAGAACGCCTATCTGAACGGTACAGTAGCCCGTCCACCCCACAGGTAGCGTGTCCAGTGTCCCTTTGCCCGGACTGCAAGTCATCCCCCCGAGGGAGCCTGTCTCGCTGCATGTGTCACAGCCCCACGAAGGACAGAGGAAGAGCCGCACAAAGTGACCTTGGGATGACCCAGTGAAGCATGGCTGGTCAATACCCCTAAACAGTGAATCAGAAACCCTGCCATTCTGGGCACCTAGCAAAGTCCTGGGCATACAGTAGGTGCTTAATAAGTAACTCCTGAGTAAGAGTCTAGCAAGAGCTACGCAGAGCCAAACATCCACTTAGATTGGAAGACTTATAAAATATTATCCCATTAGCAGTTTCACAAATCCAAGTGTGAAAGTGTTATTCTTTTCTTTCTTCCTTCCCTCCTTCCTTCCCTCCTTCCTTCCTTCCTTCCTTCCTTCCTTCCTTCCTTCCTTCCTTCCTTCCTTCCTTTCTTTCTTTCTTTCTTTCTTTCTTTCTTTCTTTCTCTTTCTTTTTCTTTCTTTCTCTCTCTCTCTCTCTCTCTCTCTCTCCCTCCCTCCCTCCCTTCCTTCCTTCCTTTTCTTCTTTCTTTCTTTCTTTCTTTCTTTCTTTCTTTCTTTCTTTCTTTTCTTCTTCTTCTTCTTCTTTCTTTCTTTCTTTCTTTCTTTCTTTCTTTCTTTCTTTCGAGCATGTGCGGGTGCGTGCAGGAGAGTTGCCATTCAAGTAGGGAAAGGGCAGAGAGAAAATTTCACTCAGGCTCCCAGCCAAGTGTAGAGCCTGAGGTGGGGCTTGATCCTACCACAGTGAGACCATGACCTGGACTGAAATCAATGGTTGCTTAACTGACTGAGCCTCCCAGGTGCCCAAGAAGAGTGATTCTTGAACACATCTGCACTCGTGGCTGATGCTGATTCAGGCACAGGCAGTTTTTCCATCGGCAAAATTTCAAGTGTGTTCTTTGCTGTCAACCATTTCCAAAAGGGTGCAACTTTAAAATTACCAGGGAAGATTAATTTCTCCAGCAAACATTTTGTCTTCTGTGTCACACCCCCAATCCTTAGTGTTCCCGGGGTTCCCAGTTGGGCCCACGTCACTCGAACACCAGGTTCCTGCCTTGTTGAGACACAGTTTAAGGTAGGATTTTTTCTCTTAGACTGATGTGAGGAATGTATAAGCTGCTTCAAACACCTGGTAGAGTGTCTGGCACAGGGGAGGTACTCAGAACATGGCGATCAGGAGCATCTTCACGTAGGCTCTGTGATTACCTGAACCCTGGGAAAAACAGACTATCAGTGTGTGTTACCTAGAGCAGTGGCTGCCACCTCAGCATGCAGACAAATACCCTTTGGGGCTTGCGAAGACACAGACTGCAACCCTGTCCCCAGAGCTGCGGATGAAGCAGGTGAGGGGGGTTCCCAGGTGATGCTCCTGCTGGTCCGGTAACTCCACTAGAAGAACCACTGGCCCCAGGGAAGTGGAATTAAAGTCCATGGGCATTTTGCTGTCCTAAAAGTTGAGTGTTCTCTGAGCTCCCGGAGCTGAGCTGGTGTGCGGCATAGGGAGAGGAGGAGTGTGTCCTCAGCATCCCACATGCCCTCACCCGGCTCCTCAATAACTCCCTCCTGCTCCACATCTGGCTCCCAGTGCTCCTCATGCTTGGAGGACCCAACCCTGTGTTCCAGAACCCTTCACACCAAGGCCTCAGCTGCCAGACTTAGAGATTCCTGTCCCCAGGAGTCTGTGTGCTCCTAGAGGAGGCGCCAGAAGAGGCTTGGATCTTCCAAAATGACTCTGACTGCAGAATTTCCAGCCCAATAAACACCGACAGGAATATTAGGAAAAGGGAGCCTGAATTCCTACAACATAAGTGATCCTGTATGGCCACCCCAAGGACCAATGGGTGGGGGTCACAGTCCTGATGCTGATGGAAAATGGCAGTGTAGGTGTGTGTGGGGGGACTCCCAAGTGTCTGGAGGGTCACTGGGAGGTTCCAGGTGCATCCCTCCCCCTGCCCACATGCAAAGGTTGCCACCTCCTTCCTGCTTCACCTATTTCTCTGCCACTACCTCCCTCCCTGTCACACAATGACTTATGTATGGACGGTCTTTCTACTTACCGAGCAGATCACAGCCTGTCCTTTGGCCACTTGAGAAGCCAGTGTCCCTCCTCCCTGTGTCCTAGATCTAGCTCTCATACTCCAGCACCTTGCTTCTTACAGATAATTTTACTGGAATTCCTAACTTTTCAATGAAATTTTTTAACTACTGTATGAATTGTCCTTAAAAAAAAAAGCACATTTATCCCAAATATGTATTTCTTATAGTCTTTTCCTTGTTAGACCATGTCCTCCGCTTATCTCTTTGATATTTGTAGGAAAGACTCCCACGTGTGGAATCCCACTGTCTGACTGATAAACAGACAACATGTGAGGCCTTTGCAGAAGAGGGTGTTTGAGACCATCCAGGTCAGCCAGGTGCTGTCGTGAAGGGCACGCTCCCTCTCTCTCCCCTGCTGTCTGCTGATCACCGCCAGAGGTGCTTCCCCCTGAGTTGTGGTTTTTCCAGTAATTTTTGTGTTTCATTTCACATGGAAAGGGGAGGAAGGAATCCTTCTCTAGAGTGACTTCACACACAGTGTTGTTTTCATGGGAAGACTCGTCCTTGCTGCTCTTGTTTAAACTCCAACGTGCACGTCCATGTGGAATCTGCAAACTGTCCCACTGATCATCCCCGCTCATCTCAGGCAGAAGGTGACGCAGCTGCAGGAAAGGAAGGTCTCGGGAGGACTCAGCTGACCCCTGACTCATGATCGGTGTCAGTCCACTGTCATTTGTGCAGAGTAGATGGTTTTCATATGTAGAGAGCCATGGGGAGGTGCCAGGTGTATCCCTGTCTGTGAATTCTGACAAAGAAGGTGAGGAAGCAAGACTTCCAGGAGTGATTTTAAATTGTGACAGAGTTTTAAGTTGAAATGAAGGAATACGTCCTCATTTTTCTTTGTTCTTTGTGTTTCCTTTTACGTTACTTTTCTATAAATAAAATGGTTTTTGTTGTTGTTGCATTTGATTGTTGCTCTTTAATTTAAAAGGAATCTTATATCTCCTGTTTTGTCTTCACTCACCAGCACCCCACATGGCAGGGGAAACCAAACTGAAGTCCAGAAAGTCAGTTAACCTAAACTCCTGTGTGGAAACACCTCGCTTATTTGGGTGGGGGCATAGTACTAAAATTGGAGATGATACACGGAAGTGGGAAGAGCCCAGATGGTTTTCACACTGTTGTCACTTGTTGACACCTTACATTGTCCTTGGGTGACCCAAACGCCATGTGGAGTCCTTGAGTGCTGGTCTGGGCACATGGGAGATTTCTGTGTCTGCACAGAGGTGCGGGGAACAGCCTGCAGGAGCAGAAGAAAACCTACTGCAGAAGATGCATATCTCCTGCCCTTCCTTCCAGACTGACCCTGTGGCACAGGTCATCTGCTGAAAACGCTAGCTATGACCTGTATGGAAGCACTCAGTGATAAAACCTGCATTTAGTAAAACCTCAAGACTATTGAAAAATACATAGACAAAAAAAAAAAAAAGATTGAAAGGAAAAAGACTAAAATGGTCACCACGATTTCTCTGCAGGACTGGGATACAGTCTGTTTCTATTTTGCCCATGTTATTCACAATAAACATGGTCTATGTTATAATGAGAAAAGAAATAAATGAAATATACTAAAAGCTACACATAGACATGCCTGGAAAGGATGGCACTGAGGTCAAAGCTGTGGTCACCTTACAAGAGTGGACACTTTTTTCTTATGTCACCTCTTTTCTGAATGGTCACTTCACTCTCTCCTGCTCCAAGGAGAGTGTCACATGGAAGGGATGTGGCTCCAGGCCACTAGAACCCAGAGGCATGGGTTGGTCTATGGCACCATCTATGTGGAATCCCAGAGAAGAATGTGACTGGTCCCACATGGGTCCTGGAGTAGCCCTGCACAAAACATGGAGGGCAGGGAGATGGAATCCATAATGGCCTGGCCCTGGGGACTGTTGGTTGAGGTTTGAAAGGAGCTGTTCTTCCCCAAAAGGGTGTTCTGTTATTGGGAGGAAGGGGCAGAACAGGTGCTGGGCAGAGTGCCTGTTCATAAGGTTATGGGACCATCTGGGCTCCCGAAATGTTGAAGACAAACTTAAGAATCATTACAACCCAAATCTGAAGAGCATAAGGACTTCTGTGCTCACTGCCCCATTCTTGGAAATGCTGTGGTATGGGGGTGCACTTCAGGGGTTTTTGGCTGCATTTATCTATCTATCTACTATCTATTGACTATCTATCGACTATCTATCTATCTATCTATCTATCTATCTATCTATCTATCTATCATCTATCTATCTATCTATCATCTATCTATCCATCTATCTTTTTGTTTATCTCTACTTTCTAAGTTTTTCATGATAATTATTTGTTATTTTCTTTAATTAAACAATAATAATCAGTTACAGAAGAAACTGCTGGAAGGACAATGGCCAAAGTCCCTCTGAGAATCCTTGAAAACAGCCACTCCCAAGTTGTTCATGAAAACTTTAATGGAAGGAGACAAGTCAGGGCTATGATGCATTACTGTCCCATCCTCAGGGACACAACATAAAGAATGTGTGACATTATTGCTCATAAGCCAGATAACTGGCTGATTAATTGTTCCATCTGATAATTGAAAATTCACATACTCTACATTTTCACAACAAATCACTGCCTTTTCCATGGGTACGAATAGGTTAGGACCTAGAGCCTGAAATTTTAAGGCAACACTTCAGTCATGTTTGCTGGCAAGTAATGTTTGCCAGGACCAATTGGAAAGTAATTCACTAGACATCTACAAAGTTATTTTTGATCTGGTTATTATTTTTCTGAGAACTTGTAAGAGAAGAGGGGGGAAGAACACCAGTTTCCCAAATGGATCACTGATGAGTAAGGTTCACCAAGGCAAGGTCTGGACACAGCATCGCCATTTTGCCAACATTCTGCCCACAGTTGACTTACTTTAGTGCATTGTTCACATTTGGGGGCTCAACAAACAGGAAACATGAGGCAGAAAGCCACGATAATGGAAGCTGGTTTGGTTGAGAAACTCTGAAGACACCTTAGTCCTTGAGCACAGAGCACCTCTGAGGTAGCGTGTTGAAATGGCTCCTGGTGAGAGTTGTGACCTCATATCCCTAATCCTCTGTCCATCTCTGCTAGGTCCTATGACCTCAGATACTTGATCCTCCCCAGACCTCAAGGGCTTGTCACATGTTTAGTTATTTTTCTGAATTATCTGACAATTCTGACAAATATTCAGTGATATATCTTAAGGTATGACCCCCAAAAAAGTGATACGATGATGTAAGGGTCTTCTAAAATTCTAGGATATAATTAAGAATAATAATACTAACTACATGCTAGGGACTGCATGCTGACCACTATATTATTTATCCTCTAAAATCCTTAGAGTAAGCCCCGATAGAGGCAACTTTAATCCTCTTTGACAGATGAGAATATGGAAGCTCTGTGAGGTGAAGGGTCTTGCCCAAGATTACAAGGCTGTTAAGAGGCAGAACCAAGATTTGAACACAGAACTGTTTAATTCCAGAATCAGTGGCCTGAATTACTACATATTTGTTCATTTCATTTTGGTACATCTTTGTCTGGCAACCATTGTTCTCACCACTCACCCGATGTACAGTAGATCCTAAATGAATATTTGCTGAATGAGTGAATGCTATCTCCCCTCCAGATTTAAGGAACAGAGGCGTAAATGTGGGATGGCTGGTCATTGCTGTGTAGGCAGTTCATTGAAATATGAAAGTTATTTTGTGGCCCCTAAGGAGTCAGTCAAGTCTGTGACTTCCTGGTACAGAAATGGGAATTCTTTGTTGCATTCCAGAAACACTTTAAATTGAGACTATAGTAGAATTTTTTTTTTCCTTTTTAAATATCTTACATGCTTGATGAATCTGCTCAAGTTGTTTTATAGCTGGAAAATATGAATTAAGTAGAAAATCATGAACAAATCATTTTTCAGGATGGGAAAACTAACTCTAGTCTCAAGTGGGAAATTTCTTGCCCAAAATATCACAGTCTCTAAAATACATGGCTAGGATTGTTTCAGTGTCACCCATGGATTATTGATGAGTTTCTAGAAAGGTTTTTGAATATTTCTAGAAGGCTTTTTAGACATTTTGTTTAGCCATTTAGGACAGAACTGTGGAATCATAAGGGAGCATAAATGAGATGGTCAGATTGAGGAGGTGAGGGAAGTAGGAAGGCCCAGCAGTGGCCCCTCAGGGCTGTGTCAGCATGATGAAGAGGCCTTGCTTACCCCACCAGACCCCATATCTGGTGAGACAGAGGACTTAACTTTTCTCCAGAGGTCAAGTGAGAAGTAGAAGTTGTCTTCCTGCTCCTTACTCCACCTGATCCCCCATAAACAGAAGCCCTGAGTGGTATTAGTTTGTCCTGAAATTAGGAGCCACTCCGGTCAAATGCCTTATCTGAAGACATTTGTTGTTATAATTTACCCCAGGGCATCAGTATTGCTTTCTGCATGGGAATATGGTTCCTGTGTAAATGGAACCATATTTGAAGGTAACTCAAGGAATAAGACAGGACATGATGATGTGGTAAGTGTCCCAGCACTGCTCTGGGAAAATTTGGGCTGACCACGTGAGTTTTCTTTCCCTATATAGATAAAAAGCCTTCTCATCACTGACAAAAGCAGAAACAGGTACTAATCCCTATGCCCCCTGCTGAGGCTATCAGTCATTAGAATGATTCTGACAGAACATGCTATTATCCACATTACAGTTAAAATGAGCTCAGTGAGACACTGTTGTGTCATTGCCAGTAGTTTTTGTTAAAACTTGTCCATGTGTGTGGGATCTTACCTAGAGAAGACGAAAGCCAAAGTTATAAGCAAGTTATAAGTAATGAAGAGCATCAACATCAGTACTCCTGAAGAGAAGGTTGGAAATGGCAAGAGGAACCCCCGCCCCCATAGGCTAGAGCCCCAGCACATGGATGAGTCTCTCTGGGTAGGACAGCAGAGGCTCCATTTCTTCAGATTCTGGGCTTAGATAATGTCCTTGTTTCTCCCCTCCCAGGTTCTGATGGTTGTCCTAATGCTTATTGACTCATCAGCTCTTCTGGTCTTGGAGTATTACCCACCAGAGCTAACAAGGATCAAAGTGCTTATTTTGGCATGTGGCAGAACAGTTAACAGCTAACAGTATGCGTTTATCTCCAGGTGGTAGTGACATCTCTCCTGGCTTGGGTATCAGAGGCTATGACAGGAACTCTTGCCAAAACACAATCTGGTGGCTGATTCAGGCCCATGGGGTAGAGCATCCATTTCTTTCAGCTCTGAAACCAACATCTCCAAGGCTCTTTTTCTAATTCCTCAATGAGTAATAGGGTCACGTGCCATCCCTAATGGTTGATGGCTGTGTTCCTGACAGCTGAAAGGCCAAGTCCAGCTTCTGAGCCCCTTCAGCCTGGCAGGTGCCACAGAACATGTCACATTTTCCTCTTGCTTATCTCTCTGCCTCTCTGTGCTGGGGAAGGAGGAATCATCTTAGTGTTTCTCTCACACTTCCTGTTAGGGAAATCCTCATGGAGCAAGCAAAGTCAAAGCCCCCAGTGGAAAATCTAAGCTGTTCTGAGAAGCACCTCCAAATGCTGCACCCTTTGAAACAAGAACAAAGGCCAATGTCGGTACCATTAGCCAGGAAGTGAGTACTCACACAAGAGGGAAAATCTTCTGAGGGTGGGATGTGGGGTGGGAACTAGAAACCAATAATCAGAGTCCAGAAAGTTCCATACCATTAGCTTCCTGTCCTCTCCAGTCAGAGAGTGTGATAAGATTTCTCCATTTACAGAAAGTCCACTGTGTCCGTCAATCCCCCTGAGTCCCAGGAACATGTCCTACTCTGGAGGTTCTGCTTGCTTTTGGTCCCAATCTGATTTCTGACCCATTGGGCCAAAGACAGTGGGAGGGTTCCTATGTCCAAAGGAAGGGTAGAGAAGGAGTGGTCATGGGAGTCAGGCTCTTGATACCACACCTTCCTGTGACTCCAGGCTTTCAGGGACAGGGAAATCTGCTTTATTTCTATGGTTCCCAAATTGTAAGTCCTCTATCATAGAACACCACAGATATTGTTTTCATCTCACAAAAGCACAAAGTCAAATATCATATCGAATTGTGTTCTGTATGATCTGAGTGGTTTTCCAGAGAAGGAGTGCATAAAAATGTAGAGGAATCACCAAGAAAACTTTGGTGCAGCTATTTTAGTTTTGAAAAGCTACTCTCTGAAACCATAGTCATTGCTCGTCTCTCAAGAGATGTAAATAGATATCACCCAATCCATCTTCCCCAAGTATGTGTGAGAAAGGGAGGAGTATATTAATTCCATTTCATAGAACAAAAAAATCGAGGTATGAGAAATGTTCCCATATATTTCCCATATGGGAGAATCTAGATTCCATTTCTTTTTATTTAGGGTATTCCTCTTTTTTAATTAAAAAACGTTGGGTTTTTACATTAATTAAAAAAATTTACATTCAAGTTAGTTAGCATACAGTGCAACAATGATTTCAAGAGTAGATTCCTTAATGTTCCTTACCCATTTAGCTCATCCCCACTCCCACGAGCACTCCCATAACCCTCTGTTTGTTCTCCATATTTAAGAGTCTCTTATGCTCTCTCTCTCTCTCTGCTCTTCCCCTGCACGTGCTCTGTCTCTCAAAAATAAATAAAAGTTAAAAAAAGGGGGCGCCTGGGTGGCTCAGTCAGCTGGGCGGCCGACTTCAGCTCAGGTCGTGATCTCACTGTCTGTGAGTTCGATCCCCACGTCAGGCTCTGTGCTGATGGCTCAGAGCCTGGAGCCTGCTTTGGATTCTGCGTCTGCCTCTCTCTCTCTCTCTCTCTCTCTCTCTGCCCTTCCACTGCTCATGCTCTCTCAAAAATAAACGTTAAAAAAAAGAGTCTCTTATGTTTTTGTCCCCCTCCCTGTTTTTATATTATTTTTGCTTACCTTATGTTCATCTGCTTTGTATCTTAAAGTCATCATATGAGCGAAGTTATATGATATTTGTCTTTCTCTGACTGACCAATTCCATTTAGCATGATACCTTCTAGTTCCATCCACGTAGTTGCAAATGGCAAGATTTTGTTCTTTTTGATTGCTGAGTAATACTCCATTGTGTGTGTGTGGGCATGTGTGTGTGCGTGTGTGTGTGTGTGTGTGTGTGTCAGTGTCTTCTTTATCCATTCATCCATCGATGGACATTTGAGCTCTTTCCATACTCTGGCTATTGCTGATAGTGCTGCTATAAACACTGGGGTACATGTGTCCCTTCAAAACAGCATACCTGTATCCCTTGGATAAATACCTAATAGTGCAATTTCTGGGTCATAGGGTATTTCTATCTTTAATTTTTTGAGGAACCTCCATACTGTTTTCCAGAGTGGCTATACCAGTTTGCATTCCCACCAGCGGTGTAAAAGAAATCCTCTTTCTCCACATCCTCACCAGCATCTGTTGTTGCCTGAGTTATTAACGTTAGCCAAAAAATGTTTATTTTTTATTTTATTTTATTTTATTATTTTTTTTAATTTTATAATAGTTTATTTTCAAATTGGTTTACATATAACACCCAGTGTTCATCCCAACATGTGGCCTTTTTAATGCCCATCACCCCCTCTCCCCCCTCCCTCATCCCCTTACCCTCAGTTTTTTTCTTAGTCTTTGAGAGTCTCTTACAATGGACTACTACGTGGCAATGAGAAAAAATGAAATCTGGCCATGTGTAGCCAGATGGATGGAACTGGAGGGTATTATGTTAAGTGAAATAAGTCAGTCAGAAAAAGACAGATACCATATGTTTCCACGAATAGGTGGACTTTGTGAGACTAAGCAAAACCAGGGGGAGGGGAAGAGGGGAAAGGAAAAAAAGACACAGAGAGGGAGGGAGATAAAACAAAAAATGTTTATTTTTGAGAGAGAAAGACAGAATGTGCATGCATGCAAGTGGGGGAGCGGCAGAGGAAGAGGCAGACAGCGGATCTGAAGTGGGCTCTGCACTGGCAGCAGAAAGCCCAAAATGAAGCTTAAATTAATGAACTGGGAGATCATGACCTGAGCTGAAGTCGAATGCTTAACTGACTGCGTCACCCAGGCACCCCGGGGGTATAGTTCTAAATTAAAGTAGAATGCCTATATCTCATTACCTCTATCATATAGGTAAGTTTTAAGAAATGTATTTTAGCAACTGGGCAGGACACTCAAAATGTGCCACATTAGCATAATGATTATATAGGAGAGGAAAATTCTTCTCTACCCTGAAGATCTAACAGCTGGACTAAGATTTAAATTGACATGAAACAGATTAACAACAGACAAAAAGCAAAGTTTCATCAAGTGCACACAGAGGCCCAATAATGAAATTATCACCTAAGGAAATGACCACACCAAGCAGTTTTTATACTTTTGAGAGAGAGAGACAATGGATCTGTGAGGAATTGACAAGACAAAGAAAACTGAACTCCGGGAGCTTCAGTTAGTAAGGAATTCTGAACAGAATTTGGGCTGGGTGAGAAATTAGGAAAAGTAATAGAGTTGTTGATACAGACTTTTGGGCTCTGTATCCCCCATCTCTGGTGATGAGAATGTCTCTATCTCCTGGCACAGAGAGGGCATTGCTCACAGAGAGAGTTCTTTCCTGCTCTCAGGGTGACGGGGAGGCGCTGAGTGCCCTTCTTGCATGGCTGTCTCTTGAATAACTTTTATTTATCATAATCAATATGCCAAAGTGGCACGTTTTAGGTGGCCTACCCTTGGCCGCTACAGTTTTTTTCTCTGAAACTTCCCTGGAAGTTTTGTGGTAGGGTCCCTTTCCTAAGGAAAGAAAAAAACAAACAAACCTCAAGGCAACCTGATTATATGTGTACATGACAACATCCCTCATGACCTTGTAACATGAGACCACTTAATCAGACTACATATTTGTATGTTACTATATATGAGAGACAAAGAAGTGAAAAATACATGAAAAACTACCTCACGTGGTATTCGGGACTCAGTTCTTCGGTACGAATCCAACTTGAGTGGTGCTGGCAGAAATAAAGTTGCTTCCTGGAAAGAAAAGCCTTGATGTCACAACTCTCTGTGCGAGAATCCTGCTACAGTTTCACACATTCAAAGTTGAGCTGGTATTGTTCTCTCTCCTTGAACTAGTCTATTTGTTCTGATAAACAGAACAAAGGTCAGTTCAGTTAAACTCATTTCAGGAGGTAGTGATGCAGGTGTATTCTCAAAGTTAGAATACCAGATTACAAATAAGAGGCATTTGTCAGAAAGCAAAAGAAAAACAATGGTTAATGATTGAATCAAATTACAAACCAGTTTCTGGGGGTGCCTGGGTAGCTCAGTTAGTTAGGTGTCTGACTCTTACTTTCCGCTCTGCTCATAAGTTTGAGCCTCGAATCAGGCTCTCTCTCCCCCTCTCTTTCTGCCCTCCCCCTCTAGTGCTCTCTCGCTCTCGCTCTCTCAAAATAAATAAACTTAAAAAATAAACAAACAAAAAACCAAAAAAACCCCAAAACCAATCAACAAATCAACAAACCAACCAACCAACCAAACAAACAAAAAAAACAGTTTCTGAGGGTTGCCAGTCAGGAAGACGTCTAGATCCCAGGCTTGAAGCACCTTCATAGAATGACTGCAGATAGTGGCGATCTGACAGATCCGGTTTGTGGTTTGAGTGTCTCTGATGATCTTTTTGAGTGGCCCCCAGAGAAACATGGCCTATATAGGAGCTCTTGTGTTGATATCTCTGAAGTTTTTAAAAAAATTTTTTAATGTTTATTTTAATTTTTGAGAGACAGAGCATGAGTGAGGGAGGAGCAGAGAGAGGGAGACAGAATCCGAAGCAGGCTCCAGGCTCTGAGCTGTCCGCACAGAGCCCAAAGCAGGGCTCGAACCCACAAACTGTGAGATCATGACCTGAGTCGAAGTCGGACGCTTAACCGACGGAGCCACCCAGGCGCCCCTTGATATCTCTGAAGTTTATGTCAAGTTGCTTTTATTCAGTTTGTGGGGCTTCAGGAAAAGGAGCAGTTTTAGTTATCAAATATTTCCAAGTCAAAAGGATGAAAAAAATTGGAAAATGTTAGTTTGGAGAGGTGTAACCAAACTTTGCCAAAAATTTGGCAGAAACTACAGGAAACCAGGATCTAGTCCAGTTTATAATAAACTATTTTAGACTCTAGTATCTATATGTTCATAGCAGCACTTTCGACAATAGCCAAATCATGGAAAGAAACTAAGTGCCCATCAACTGACGAATGGATAAAGAAGATGTGGTACATATATACAATGGACTACTACGTGGCAATGAGAAAAAATGAAATCTGGACATGTGTAGCAACATGGATGGAACTGGAGGTTATTATGTTAAGTGAAATAAGTCAGTCAGAAAAAGACAGATACCATATGTTTCCACGAATAGGTGGACTTTGTGAGACTAAGCAAAAACCAGGGGGAGAGGAAGAGGGGAAAGAAAAAAAAAGACACAGAGAGGGAGGGAGATGAAACATAAGAGACTCTCAAAGACTAAGAACAACCAGGGGGATGAGGGAGGGGAGAGAAGGGGTGATGGGCATTAAAAAGGGCACATGTTGGGATGAACACTGGGTGTTATATGTAAACCAATTTGAAAATAAACTATTATAAAACTAAAAAAAAAGTGTGTTATTGAAACATATTTTTTCTCTCTGTAATCACCCTCATTTTACCAAAAATACCCAAATTAGGAGGAATTTGCAAAATAATTCTAGTTTCCAAAAATGTGGCCTGATTATTTACTTAAGTGCAGTAAGAATAGTGTTTGATCACATAGGCTCTTTTAAACCTGCTTTGCTGGAACATTTTATAAGGAATCTCTCAAGTGAACTTTTAACAGCCTCTCAAGGCCAGAAGCTACGCCAAATACTGGCCATCAGATTTTGCCTGCAATACCTATAGACTTGCATGGATTCTTGTCTTCCTGAGGCCCCCAAAATATCCTGAGGTTCCTGTACCTATCAGGAAGAGACTTTCTTTACTCACCTAGTAAGGTTATTCAGCTTTTTGTTTTTTGTTTTTAGATTTTTGTTTTTTGTTTTGTTATTGTTGTTTTTAATTTTGTTAAGGGGCTTTATTGGCTCTATGAAGTCAATCTTTGTTCCTTAAAGCTGTGTGGTCATGTATCAGTCTACGCATGTCTCTCCAAATATGACATCTCAACCAAAGCCTTGGTAACATCATCGGTGCGTTCAATTGTGTCCTGTTTGAAGGAGAAAAGATTCTTATTGAATTTATTCAAATGAATGTATTATCATAAAATATAAGAATACTCAAGGAGAATTTTTGAATTCTGCAGGGATCAGGCAGGGAGAAAAATATAAATGTTTCAATTTGTTCACAGAGGTATAAAAGTACATTTTTTCACATTGTTGTATGTCATAGTTAATGTAAGAGAAGAAGTTTTGTCAAATGTAGAAAAACTAAACATTAAAAATCAGGGGTGTTTCTGACACACAAATGTCATAAAAACTGTAATCATCCCTCCCAGTGCATTAAGCCCCATGTTTCAAATTCAGTTCTACTTGAATACAGCTTTTCTGCCAGTTCCAGAAATTCTTGCCCAGTTCAGTTTTATAATCTTAAGGTTATCAGAAATCTGTATTTGTCAAATGTCCTTTTCACGAATTTCTCTGAGGATGAAACACATTTGCAGGAATTTTTGTAAAAGCATCTGAGTACAAGTATAACTGTAAATGGTGAAAGACTTAAAAATGGCCATGTTTAAAGATCTGTGAGAGTTCAGGACAATGCAATTGACAAGGGCATTTGAAAATTTCTTTGACACACAGTATTTCAAGATAATAACATACCAGGACATATCAGATTTCAAGGAGTTTTATATAATTCTTAGAACACTTATTTTAATAAATTACATCTACACAAATATAACCACTTATTTGACAATGCTTCCTAAATAAGTCTAATTAGTTTAATTTCTCACAAAATCTTTGAAATACTCCAGAGCCTTCTGGAAAATTTCAGTTAGATTGTGGTCAAAGATTTTATTTTAAATTTGATTTTGGGAAATATGTAAAAAAATATGAAAAGAGTTGAACATCTCATTAAATGGGATCACAGATTATTATGAAATAATACCTAACGCAAGTGACAGTAAAATATTTTAAAGACAAATACAGGTTACACAATTGTGAACAAAACTTAGTTCTTTTAATAGTAACAAGACTCACTTTTCTTGAATAAGTAAAGATGTGATAAAGTCAAAACATAGATACTTTGTTTTTCTAGACAGACTACATTAAAGGTAAAGAGAAAATTTGTTCACATTTTTTTTTATCAAAAGCAAACCAATAATCTAAGAAAATGTTTATTCCTTTTTAACAGAAAAAAAAACAAGTTCTAGTTTTGCACCAGTGAACTTTTAAAACTAAATCTTATTTTTAAATACATTCATTCTAATTTTTATCACCAGTGACCACACATAAAATTCCTTTCAAAGGTTCTTTTTAAAATAACCTTCATAACTTACTTTTTTTTTTTTGTATTAAGATTTTGCGCTTTTTTCCTCTTTAAATAATCAGACTTACTTTAGGGGACAACTATTTTCTTTTTTCTCAACATAAATGTATGTTTATTTCCCATATTTTCTTACCAAAAGTGTACAGCTTTCTTTCCTTGTATACAGAATTGTATCTCTTATTATTTTAGTATATTAAACTCTATATATTAATTTAGAATTCTTAATTCTCAGAGGCTTTAGTTTCTAGTGAAAACTAAGTAGTAAGTTCTTGTGAACTGTGTCACCAGTATTTTTGTAGATTGGTAAATTTATCAACATATTTCATTTTTTCTAGAAACTCATGATTTCTCATGGTAGAATCTTTCAATAAAGCACAAAACATGTTTGGTAACAAATCCAAATTTATTTTTAGTTTCTCTACAATAAGGAAACCAAAAGTTAATAAACCTATGTTTGGTACTTAATATTTGTTATTTTATCTTATCTGCAAATAACCCAGATGTTCCATGAATTAATCTCACTTATCACTTAACGTAGCAAAACCCCAAGCTTTCAGGTTATCAAAAATATTTTGAGAAACTATTTTCAAAAGTTTACCTATAATCTTTTTTCAAAAATGACATCTATTCATTAATTCTTTTCAACAATTGTGCTTGGATTACCCATAACAACTTCAAGAGACACCACACAAAGTCACTCATCCTCCTATGTTTTTATTTATTATTATTATTATTACTATTATTATAATAAACTTTTGTAATGGAGATGACATCAATTTATTTGACTTTAAGTAAGCCCAAAGAGGACAAAAGATTTACTTTTAATGCTGATAACTTTAAAGACATGTCTAGTTTAATTAAACCAACAGCTTTAGCTTTAATGCAAAGGGAAGATACTACATGTCTGTTTAGTATGTGGCTTTGTCAGTAGGTAACAATATTTCCCATTTCAAATAGTCGTTGGTCATCCAAGTTACTGCTTCCAAAAATGGCTTGACCTAAAATTTTAGAATTTTACAGCCATGAGATTTCCAATTCAAAATTTATCCAAAATAAAACAAAAGCTCTTTGAAGTAACTGTCAACTAAACATACATATTTAAATATATTGAAAACATATATATTAAACGTATGTGTCTGTTTCATGGGAAAGGAAATGAATCACTACAGGAGTAGATGATAGTTTCAAATTTTAGGCAAACTAAGACAAATTCTTAACTAATCTCTGGACTTTTTGACCAAAAGTAGGTAGCTGCCAATTTCCTGGCTGACAGACTTGGAATCGCATCCCTATTAGGTACTGGGCATGAGAGAAGACAGATCGAAGTTGTTCTTTTCACATGTGAATTTTTATTTTGAGCCCTTCACACTGAGCACAGAATTGCCTCTGGCATCTAGGCCTGTGACGAGCAATTTGCTGCTGCTCTTCATGGGTATGATTTGGGGACTTTGCCTTTTGTTACTCATCACTGCTGTTTCCATTTATCATTAATTTAGGGTCCTGTATGCTCCAGCCACTAGCTTAGGAATTGAAAAGATTATGACTGAACATTTCTTTCACAAGATACCCCAAATCTTGACCCAGTGATTGTACTCATTTAATGTAAGACTACTTAAAGTAACAGACAGGCATCCTGTAACAAACTTAAGAGAAAAGGGAGGAGGAGGAGGAGGAGAAGGAGAAGAAGAGGGAGAAGAAAGAGGAGGAGGGGGAGAAAGAGAGGAGGAGGAGGAGAAGGAGAAGAAGCGGAAGAAGAGGGAAGAGGAGGAGGAGGAGGGGAAGAAGAAGAAGGGGAAGGGGAAGAACAGGGAAAAGGAGGAGGAGGACGGGAAAAAGAAGAAGAGGAAGGGGGAAGAAGGGAGAAGAGGAGGAGGAAGAGGGAGAGGAAAAGGAAAATAAATGAAGGAGAGCAGAATATGCCACTCAAAAATATGCCAGCTTGACATAATGATTATTTTGAATTCAAGTTACTTGAGAAACAGTCGGTACAAGGACATTCTGACCCTCCTGTGTCCCCCAGAGAGCAGGAAATCAATCTCTCCTGTGAAAGACACCGTCTGTATACCAGCAGGAAGAGAGACATCTTTAATGCCAGAGATAGGGACTTCAGGGCCAAGAAGGATGTATAAACAGAACTTGATACTTCACTAATTTGCTACCCCAAGCTGAAACTTCTTTGTCTTATCAATTCTTCATGAATTTGTTTCTTTATCTAAAAGGTATAAGAGCTGCCTGCCTTGATAACTTCTTTGAGTCTCTTGTATATACAAAATTAAATTTGTTTTCTCCTGTTAATCTGTCTTACATCTACCTAATTATTAGACCAGCTAAAGTACCTAGAAAGAAAGAACAAATGTTCCTGCTCTACAATACAAACAATTGTTTAGCAGCTCCTTGAAACTTCTTCTTGGCTTACTGTGGTTCATGGTCCTTTTATGTTTCCTGGGCACCAGAACTTCTTGAACTAGCAATCTTTGCACCTACTGTAAGCAGTGTTTATTTGCTGGCAAACTTGAAAACAATTTAGAAGTCATTCAAAGCAATAAATCAATATACTGTAAACCTCAAATTCATTAGTCCCATAATGGAAAGAATATTTGTTCGCAAAGAAGTAAGTCAAAGGTCATGATTTTCCTCAGTGTTGGGCATAGAGGGTAAGGCATGAATCCGATTAAAATGCTCCTTTGGGCAGGTTTGTTTTTCCCCATTTAGTACCCCATCTAAGATTTCTTTGTCTACTAATAATTCTCCAACAGTGCAAGGGAAGACAGAAACTACTTAGGGCAGGCATCTAGTGTTTTGTGTTTGGACAGAGTTTGGGATTTACTCAGCATGGTATAAATAATGAGTAATGACAAGCTAAGGCAAGCTTCACAATAAATACTTTGTTTGACAAAAGAAATGTATAGGTTGTAAAGAATGTAAACCAAGTGAGTGAGTAATGGATCAGAGCTGAGTAAATACCAATAAGATCAAAGACACAAGCCGGTGTTCTCCTGAGATGTAGACACAAGCTGCTGTTCTCCTGTGATGTAGAAATCTGGTTCCTCAAAAAAAAAATTAGTTGCCAGCATTTAAAATTTGGACAGTCTCTCATAAACATCCAAATTTGACAGTGGTGGCTGTCCATTAGATAAGGTGTCCTCAGGTTGTCATGGGAACTGCCATCTCTGTATACTTGGGGTTGGTGTCGCCTGAATTAGATACTCTCTGACCCACACATCCTGGTTTAGGAAGTTACTATTAGAGTCTTCCAAGGAAAGAAGGAGAAACCCACAGCATTTAGGCTTGGATGGGAGCAGTAAGAGAAATTCATCCAACAAAAGAGAATGAAATGCAATAAAAGCAAGCACTGTAGGTGATTCCAAACACTGAATATCATTAGATAGCATGCAAACTCTGCCATATACCCTTCTAGGTAAGAACACGAGTAGTACTCTTCAGAAATCCTGTGTAAACTCAGCTTGATTTTTCAGTATCTTATTCATGTCTGTTACCAGGCTGGGCTGCAAGGATATCAAAATCAGGAAGACATAATATCCTCCAGTTCCATCCATGTTGCCACACATGGCCAGATTTCATTCTTTCTCATTGCTGCATAGTATTCCATTGTATATATATTATGCTAAGTGAAATAAGTCAGGCCTAGAAAGACAGATGCCATATGTTCCCACGCATAGGTAGGCTTTGGGAGACCTAACAGAAAACTAGAGGGGAGGGGAAGAGGGGAAGGAAGGGGAAGAGGAAGGAAGACATAACATGGGAGACTCTCAAAGACTAAGAACAAACTGAGGGGAGAGGGGGGTGTGGGAGGGGGGAGAGTGGGTGATGGGCACAGAGGAGGGCACTTGTTGGGATTATCACGGGTTGTTGTATGGAAACCAAATTGATAATAAATTATTCAAAAATAAAATAAAATAAAATGAGTATACCATTAAAAACAAAGCAAAACAAAAAATCAAGAAGACAGTCTCTACCCTAAGGAATTCACCAACTGCAGCAGGAGCCTAGCAAATATGAATGAATAAAAATACGTGAATTTATAGTTCTATAATAAAAGACAAATATCCCAATTAAACAGAGAAAGAACTTACCTTATATCATGTAACAGATTAGCTGAAAGTGAATGGAAGAGCTAAACATAAGAACTAAGACAATTCACACTCTTAGAAAACATAAAAGAAAATATTGAAGATTTGGATTTGGCAATGGCTTCTTTGATATGACACCAAGATCACAGCCAACAAAGAAAACATTGATAAATTGACTCCATCAACATTTGAAACTTTTGTGCATCAAAGAACACTACTATCAGCAGAGTACAAAAACAACCTGCAGAATGGGGGAAATATCTGCAAATTATATCTGACAAGGATCAATATCCAGAATATACAAATAACTCCTACAACTCAACAACAGCAATAACAAACCACCCAATTATGAAATGCAGAAAGGATTTGAATAGACATTTCCCCAAAGAAGTTATGGAGATGGCCAATAGGTACATGAAAAGATATTCAACATCATTAGCTATCAGAGAAATGCAAATTAGAGCCACAATGAGATTTCATTTTATACCTATTAGGAAAGGTATAGTAAAAAGACAGATAATAACAAGTGTTGATGAGGATGTGGGGAAATTGGAGCCCTCACAAACCTCATCCACTATATAGGAAGAAGTGTTATTTTAGAGATACTAATTCTACCTAAATCAATTCATAAATTCTGTGCAATTTATGAAAATATCAATACACTTTTTGGGAAGAAACTTGAAAGAAAGGATGTTAAATTTATCTGGCAAAGTAAATCTGAACATTTGTGAAAATGAAGAACAAAGGAGGCCCAACTCTACCATATCAGAACATATTGTGAACTAACAATATTTACATATTCAAACTGAAGAAGAAATGTAAACACCGACCAGTAGATGAGAATAAAGCCTGGTCCTGGGCCTAAAGATAGAAAGAGAAATTAATTTATGGTGGACAGGACCTTTCAATCAGTATGGGAGAGGATTATTTAGAGAACAGCACTGGGCTAGCTGCTTAGAAAAGAGGTGTGTAGATCCCTACCTCATTCTTGACAACCAAATTATTTCAGATGGAGAGAGACTGAAAAGAAGAAAATCACAAATAATTTAGAATAAGGCTGTCCAATGAAAATCTCTGTGATGATGGAAACAATTTTTATCATGACTATCCAACACAGCTGCCACTAGCCACATGTAGCTGTTGAGCTCTGGCAATGAGATGAGTGCAGACAAAAATGGAATTTTATGTGTTATTTAATGGCAATTAATTTAAATTTAAACAGCCACATGTGGTTAGTAGCTATTGGACAACACAGAAGAAAGAAAAATGAATATATTAATTTTTAATTTGGTACACAAAACCCATTAGATATGAAGGAAGATAAATGTGACAACATAAAAGTGTAGTCATCTCTATGGCATAAAAAGTCGAGGGATGCCTGGGTGGCTTAGTTGGTTAAGTGTCTGACTTCGGCTCAGGTCAGGACCTCAAAGCTCATGAGTTCAAGCCTCACGTCAGGCTCTGTGTTGGAGTCTCCTTCAGATTCTGTGTGTCCCTCTCTTTCTCTTCTCTCCCTGCTCATGCTCTCTCTCTCTCTCTCTCTCTGCCTCAAAATAAACATTTTTTAAAAAGTTGAAAGTCCACACATATTTCTAAATGAACAATAAAAAAAGGTCAGTTTCTTTCATTTACTAAAAGCTTATACAAAGCAACAAGAAAAAGATAAATAATGCTAATTAAATATGTGCAAGGACAGAAATTTACCAAGACAAAAGTCGGTGCTTGATAGATACAAAGTAAGCTGTACAACATAAATCATAACTAAACAAGTGCAAATCAAACCACAAGGTTCATTTTTTTTTACCATCAGATGGTCAAGAATGTAAAAAGATTTTCCATGTCTGGCACTGTCAGGGATGCAGGGAAATGGGTACTCTTTTGTATAGTGCTGGAGACTATAATTGATGCAACTTTTCTGGGAGAATATTGGGTAACAGAAATGCTAAGTGCTCATACGCTTGGACCCAGTAACCCCAGTAAGCAATGTGCGGTGCAGATCTACTTGCACAAGCTCATGAGTGTACACACTCGGGCATCTCCATTGCAGCCCTGGGTCTCCTGGTGGAAAAAATCAGAGACAAGTGAAACTGCTCTCTATAAGGAATTAGCTCGATCCGTCTTCTCAACACAAGGCTAGGCAGGCCTTTCAGTCAAGCCAAAAATTTGTCTGTGCTTGTGTAGAACAATCTTCAAGTCATGAAAAAGAAAGTTGGGTGAGACTAATATGCTCTACCTGGTGTTCTAAAGGGGTGGAGGGGTAGATATGGAGATGGATGTGCATAATCCCTCCCTCCACCCCAGAGCAAAGAATAAAAGCAACACTTAGCAGTGGTCATCCCTGGAAAGAGCATCTTGGTTGGCTAGGGGTATGGAGGTGGGGGAGGAGGCTCCTACTTTTAGTTTTGTATATTTCTGTATGTTTTACATTTCCTAATCTTAGATCACATTTTATTTTTTTATTAAAAAAATTTAATGTTTATTTTTTTTGAGACAGAGGACAGAGCACGATAGGGGGGGGTAAAGAGAGGGGGAGACACAGAATCTGAAGCAGGCTCCAGGCTCTGAGCTGTCATCACGAAGCCCAAAGTGGAGCTCGAATGCACCGAGTGCAAGATCATGACCTGAGCTGAAGTCAGGTGCTTACCCGACTGAGCCATCCAGGCGCCCCTTAGATCACATTTTAAAATTGAAGCGAAATTCACAACAGATAAAATTAACAATTTTAAGGTACATAATTCAGTGGCATTTAGTACGTTCATAATGTTGTGCAACAATGACTACCTGATTACAGAACATTTCCATCACCCAAAGGAAAAGCCTGTACTCATTAAGTAGTCCTTGCCCTCTCCTCTCCCAGTCCCTGGCAACTACTAATCCGCCTTCTGTCTCTATACATTGACCTTGCCATTGCTTTTGGCTCCTGCCACTGAGCATAAATGTTTCTAAGATCTATCCATGTTGTGGTATACATCAGTACTTCATTCCTTTTATGGTTGAATAATACTCCCATGTATGGATGTACTGCCTTTTATTCATGCATTCTTCAGTTGTTGGACATTTCAGTTGTTTCCACCTTTGGCTATTGCGAATAATGTTGCTGTGAACATTCGTGTGCAGGTTTTTTCTGTATAACTGTTTTCAGTTATTTGGGGTATATACCTAGGAGCGGAATTGCTGGGTCATATGGTAATTCTATGTTTAACTCTTTGAGATATATTACTTTTAAATTTTGTTAACAAGAACAGAAATTACAGTTTTAACCAGTTGGAAACATTATAGACTATTTAGTGTTTTCCTCTTTCTTTCTGGGTTAAAAAATAGTAATTAAAAGTACTTAATAAAAGAAACCAACAGGTTCATGCCAACGGTCACCAGGCCAGCCTTTCCTGCTTTCATCTCTGCCTCTGTATCTTTGCAGAGATTTTCTGAGGAAAGGGGCACATATAATTTTCCCTAATTTCCTTTTAATCTTTTTAAGAGATTGCTGCAAATTTTCACTGCAGCCAGGAGGATGCCCACCACCCTGTGGAGGGTGTCCCCATTTTTACAAAATCAAAATTCCTTTTTGTGCATACATGGAAATTCTGGAAACCAACTTTGGGTTTTATTGTATCTCTATTCATCTTATCAGTCAGAATTGGATACTCCTAACACCATCCAGCATTTTAGTTAAAATAATTATTGTTTTTACATCAGGAAAAAAGTCTCTCCCTGGACTCTCAAGCATCGCCTGAGGAAATTATCAAGTATTCACACTGGTTTCCTCTTGTTACCTGTAGACTAAACTTACTGGGGCCAGAACTGACTAATCCCTAGTCTTCAATTTATGGGACTTATGTGGGATTTTATGTAAAAGCAAACAAACAACACCAAAACCTCTAAAAGACAACTCCTTTTATGCTAGGAACAGATGTATCTTAAATCTCAAATTTCACGTTAAAAAACAACTGTAGGATTCTGGAGGTTTGCTTTATGTTGGGAATATGTACATTCCTTTGCTGTTGAGAATTTTTTTTTTAATTTTTAAAAAGAGGAACAAAGAAGGGTCTCATCTTTGAATCAGCTTTGAAATATTGATTAATATGTTGGGCTTGGTATTCTAACAATTCTGTGATTAGAGAACACCCACTTTCTATTCCTAAGAGGGACTAGTCCACTGAACAAATGTTACAGAGTGAGGAGAGATCAGAATAACCTGCTGTTTAGGTCACACCACACACTCCCCACCTGTTCCATGTACTGGGTACAATACTGAGGCAGCCATTCAAGAGGTATGTCAGTAACGTTAACCTGTTCTGTATCTAATGCATACACTTCCTCTTATTTTATTTTTATTTCCCTGTCTCCATGCCGAATCTGTAGATTAATTTTATGACCTAGTGAAATGTCTAAGTGTGGATGGAAATCCGTTAATAGGTCTTAAATCCATTTAATGGGTCATTATTAACATGCTTTTTTTTTTAATGAAATGCATCACATTTGGAATGGGACAAAACAGAATGAATCAGATCAGATCAGAACAGAGCAGAATAGAACTGAACAGAAAAGAATGAAAAAAAATATCTTAGAGCACAGTAGACAGCGAGGCAGTTTATTTTTGTTTCGGTGGGGCTTGTGTATGTGTGTGTGCATGCTTGTGCACATATGCTCTGAATTAGATATAAAAAGCATCTGTTATTAATAACCACAGTCAAAACTTCTTCCAAACCACTGGCCTAATGGATCTTATTCTTGGGAAACTGTATACATCCCCTTAAAGTATTTGCTCTGCTTTGTAAAATTACAAAGTGTAGTTTTACCTTAGAACCAATGTGTCTTTCTTCTAGCCAGAGAAGCTGGGCTGTGAGGAAGGATATAAGAGATATTTTTTTTTTAAAGAGCAGAGAGTATTGTTTGGGAGAAAAGAAAGTTAAAATGGAATTGGGAAAGACCTTAAATATCTTGTAAGAGTTCCAGTTTTACTGGAAGGGAGGTGAAGGGAATGCACAGTGTCATTTGCCCGGTTTCCAGTGAGACTAGATCCTAGACCAGACTCTTCCAGTTGGGATACCCTCTCTGGGTGACACTGAGCCAGGAAGGCCTCCCTTACTCCCAACCCCGAGGATCTGTGCTGTCGGGAAACAGGAAGAGAGGACAGGGTAAAGGCAGAAAGGAGACTTCTTTTTCAAAATAGAATGATCTATTTTTTTCCTTTTTATTTTTGGTGCAAAGGTGAATTTTATAAAGTAGAAGAAGGAATCAACATATTTTATAATTTTTAAAAAGCTAAGGTTATATTAAACATTATAAAATACAGAAAAAGAATACACTATTTTTATTAATCAACTACCTGACATACTTTCTCCTGTTTTTTTTTTTTTTTGGTTGCATACTCTCTGTGTCTGCAAATGACAATGCTTTTATAATACTTTCTACACAGAGAATTGGAATGATCTATTTTCAATAACACATGATCATTGCACATATTCACACAATACAAGGAAGTGAGCAACCCTATAACCTCAACTTCTAGAAGTCTCAATCAACAAGATGACACATTCTTAGAAGACACTTTATGCATATATACACTACATATATATATAGTGTATGTATGCATACACACATATTTATATGTATGTATATGAATGTATGTTTATATATTTATATGTGCATATGCATGTTTGTATGCATAAATAGTCACACATTTATACTTGTATACATGAGAATATACTCACTTCTGGAACCTATTTCTTTTGTTGAATATTTTGTGGCCATGTTTTGCTATCCTTGTGTGAAGAAGGATACTGTTTCTAATGAATGAACAGGTGTGCAGCACAATATGTATCCGGAGTATCATATATATCCCAGAAGATATTAACCAGCCCTTACAGATGGGTACTTCGGTTGTTATAATAAGCAATTCTGCAATGGCATATCTTTGTGCATTTATCTTTCTTTTAGTTGAACTATTAGCTTCTTAGGATAAATTCCTGGGGGGAATTCAAGATAAGCTGCTGAGTCAAAAGCTGTGCGTATCTAATATTTGAAATCATGTTGCCAGATTGCCCTTTGGAAAGGTTGTGTGACATTTACGTTTTCATTAACAATTCATAGGTGATTATCCACCCCCGCAACCCTCTACCCCCGTCACCAAGCATATCCATATTTTAAACTTTGCCAGTATCATATGCATTTTAATTTGCATTCCCTTTTTATTAACATTTTCCAATTTGCTGGCTGGACACTTGTGTTTCTTTTTTCTTTTTTAATAATTTATTGTCAAATTGGTTTCTATACATCACCCAGTGCTCAATCCAACGAGTGCCCTCCTCTGTGCCCATCACCCACTCTCCCCACTCCCACACCCATCTCTCCCCTCAGTTCTTTCTTATTCTTTGAGAGTCTCACATGTCATGTCTTCCTTCCTCTCTGTGGCTTTCCCCCCCCCCCCTTCCCTTCTTCCCCTCCCCCCTGGTTCTCTGCTAGGTCTTCCAAAGCCTACCTATGCGTGGGAACATATGGCATCTGTCTTTCTCTGCCTGACTTATTTCACTCAGCATAATATCCTCCAGTTCCATCCATGTTGCCAACACTCTGGAGAACTGTGTGGAGGTTCCTCAAAAAAATGAAGATGGACACTTGTGTTTCTTCCCTGGCTTGTGTGATCATTCCCTTGACTGGTTTTCCATTCAGGAGCTGCTGGTCATTTGGGGGTTAATAACTTTTTTCTCATTTGAAACCTATCTTTCAAAGAGATTTATGGTATTTTTCATGTAGGAATTTTTTTTTTCACTGGTAACATAAATATCTCCTTCATGGACTCTACAGGGGGCAATTTTTTAGCTTAGAATGGAGCCACTATGAAACATCTCCAAGCCTGGGAGCATGTACATAATTTTGACCTTATCAACCTCACAATTCATATCCTGTGACATTTGCCCTCAGGACGTCGGATGGTTTGTGCGTGATGGCATAATGCACCCCTCCAAAGGAGAGGTACAGGAAACTGCACTTTTGAGAATTTCACTTAAGAAACAGGTGAAATAAAGAAGAAATCTCTCTGAAGTTTCAGTTTGGGGGCAGCAAAGGCAGGTCCCAGGATCCTGTTCACTGACTGCCATTTGCTTCTATGGAATCACGAACTCTTTCTCCTTGGAGGTCATGAGGACTTCTGGGGACAGTTGAGCTGGCACCACACCATTGCCTTTCCGCCACAAGATCATGGCGTCTCTAATGACACCCCCAGAATTTGGTGAGAGAGGATCTCACTTGCAAACAAGCTTGTGCTCCTCTTCCAGCTTAGTCCAGACTTTACACTCCTGATCTGGAAATTCTCTGACTCTACTCCCATGCCTTAAAAGCTCTTTTAGTAGGTGCACATGCTGACTGGAGTGTTTGGGCTGCATTAATAGCCACATGAAGTCCAAAACATGGTAAACCTGTTGAGAGACGGAGAATGTCCTAAAGCTTGGGGTAAACACAAGGCCCTAATATTAGGGCCTACGAAAGAGATTTTCAAATATAATTATTCCATCTAAAAGTAAATGTAAGTGAGTGACCAGGATCTATATAGGTGGTAGCTCACCAAACAAATGACTCTGAGACATTCAGGCATGAAGTTCTGAATTGTGAAAATGTGATCGGTTTCTTTATAAACAGTTTTTCCTGGGAAAAACTAACTGGGGAGTATCATCTTTTAAAATCTTTTTTTAAATGTTTATTTATGAGAGAGACAGAGTTTGAGTCGGGGAGGGGTAGAGAGAGGGAGACACAGAATCTGCAGCAGGCTCTAGGCTCCAAGCTGGCAGCAAAGAGCCTGACACAGGCCTCGAACTCATGAACTGATGAGATGATGATCTGAGTCTAAGTCAGCCACTTAACCCACTAAGCCACCCAGGTGCCCCAGAAACATTATCTTAAGCAAGTAACTTTTAGCTGTAAAAGATGTTGCTTGCTTATGAAGAAAGGCAGAGTCCACCATTCTCATCCTGACCAGAGCCATAAACAGTGGCACCGACCTCTGTCAGCCAGGGCCCCAAAGCCACCACTCAAATAGAAACTCACTGAGGCAGCATTGTCCCTGCTCCTACCTTGGGCTTCCTTTGCACACCTAGAGAAATTTCTTTTTCTGCACATACTCTGAGGTGGCAGCCTCAAAATACTTGGGACCACAGGACAGAGCAAGGGCTTCCTCCCTGACACAGCTCTGGAAACAAACCCCACCTTCTTCACCAATCCCCAGACCTGTCTTCTACTTCTCAAAATGTTTCTGTATATCATAAAAGCTCAGGATATTGGAACCAAATTGTCCTGTACTTAAGAAAAAAAAAGGGAAATTTTATATCACAATTACCCTGAAACTTATAGAAAGAGAAAAAAAAATATTTACCTTCTTTCTCTGTCCCTTAAAGTTACAACTCTTATTATACCTTTAAAACACAGTCCGTATCTCCTGAGCCTGAAGGAAAAAAAGTGGGGGTAGGGGGGAAGGCCTTTTTAAGATATGAACTTCAAAAGGGCTTGTCTGGGAGCAAGAATTCCTTTTTCCTCAAAGGTCCTTCTAAGTGGACTAAGAATCAAATTGACATGGGACAGTTCAACGAGAAGAAAATCAAGTAGAATAGCGTAAGTATGGGGTACACAAAGATACGAAAATTCCAAAGACAATCAGGCAAAATGAGGCATGTAGGTCATTCTAAATGGAGAACTGGACTTCAAAGGGAAGAAATGCACTTCGCAAGAAAGCAAAAAAGAGTGAGTATTCGATAAAGAAATGTGTGCCCTGCCATATAGAAGGGTAACTCAGATAAAATTCGTCTCTGGTAATAACCCTTATTCTGGAGAGACCCTACAATTTTGATTCCTCTATGTAGTTAAGGGAGAGGCAAAAGTTTCTCTTGAGCCCACAGGGTTTCAGTTGCCTTTGGCTCAAAATAATCCACATTCAGAAGTGGCTTATTTGGGGCAGCCTGCCTTCAGCCCCTGCAGGCTCTTGTGCCCAGGCTCTAACACCTCTGAGAAGAAGCCACTAGGTCCTAAGAAATCCATCTTGGGGGGAAAAAAAAACAAAAAAACTTTCTCTATGTCTATGTGATGTAAATTTTCTACTCCCTTCTCTAGAACCTAAGAGCCATTCTTTAAAATGCACATTTTAGGGAATACTTGGATGGCTCAGTAGGTTGAGCTCAGGTCATGATTTCACAGTTTGTGAGTTCAAGCCCTGTGTTGGGCTCACAGAGTGCAAGGAGCCTGCTTTGGTCTTCCTCACTCTCTGCCTCTCTCTCTCTCTCTCTCTCTTAAAAAATAAATAAACATTAAAAATTAAAAATTTTTTTTAAAGAAAATGCAAAGTTTAGGCAAAAGTTCCTCATCAGAGGAAAAAAACAGGGGGTGGTATTTGGAAACTGGGCCTATAATGTCCTTTCCATAAATATTAGTTAAAAAAAACTATAATATTCTTAGTTATATTTATGTGTACATATGTAGGTCCATATGTATATTGTACATGTGAGATATTTGCTCTACCGCCAGATGGTATTGTGCAAATTAATTTGTAAAAGAGCTCTACTTAGTTGGTTTAGTGAAAGTTTGACTTCCTCCTTGCCGATCTTGATGCCTTTTATTTTGTTTTGTTGTCTGATTGCTGACGCTAAGACTTCCAACAGTATGTTAAATAGCAGTGGCGAGAGTGGACACCCCCGTCGTGTTCCTGATCTCAGGGAGAAGGCTCTCAATTTTTCCCCGTTGAGGGATGATATCAGCTGTGGGCTTTTCATATATGGCTTTTATGATGTTTAAGTATGTTCCTTGTATCCCACTTTCTCGAGAGTTTTTATTAAGAAAGGGTGCTGTATTTTGTCAAATGCTTTTTCTGCACCTATTGACAGGATCACATGGTTCTTATCTTTTCTTTTGTTAATGTGATTTATCACGTTGATTGATTTGCGAATATTGAACCAGTCCTGCAACCCAGGGATGAATCCTACTTAATCATGGTGGATAATTCTTTTTATATGCTGTTGGATTCAATTTGCTAGTATCTTGTTGAAAATTTTTGCATCCATGTTCATCAGGGATATTGGCCTATAATTCTCTTTCTTTGCTGGGTCTTTATCTGGTTTGGGAATCAAAGTGATGCTGGCTTCATAGAATGAGTCCGGGAGTTTTCCTTCCATTTCAATTTTTTGGAACAGCTTGAGGAGGATAGGAATTAACTCTGTTCTAAATGTCTGGTAAAATTCCACAGGAAAGCCATCTGGTCCAGGGCTTTTATTTGCTGGGAGGTTTTTGATAACTGATTCTATTTCTTCACTAGTTATGGGTCTGTTCAAATTTTCTATTTCTTCCCGTTTGAGTTTTGGTAGCTTGTGGCTATTTAGGAATTTGTCCATTTCTTCCAGGTTACCGAGTTTAGTGGCATATAATTTGTCATAGTATTCTCTGATGATTGCTTGTATTTCTGAGGGATTGGTTGTAATCACTCCATTTTCATTCACGATTTTATCTATTTGAGTACTCTCTCTTTTCTTTTTGAGGAGCCTGGCTAGAGGTTTGTCTATTTTGTTTATTTTTTTTCAAAGAACCAGCTTTTGGTTTCATTGATCTGTTCCACTACCTTTTCTGTTTCCATATGATTAATTTGTGCCATGATCTTTGTTATTTCTCTCTTTCTGATGGGCTTGGGTTGTTTTAGTTGTTCTGCTTCTAGTTCTTTTAGGCGTGCTGTTAGAACTTGTGTTATTGATTTTACTTGTTTCTTGAGGTGGGCCTGGAATGTATTATATTTCCCTGTCAGAACTGCCTTTGCCACATCCCAGAGCGTTTGGATTGTTGTATTTTCATTTTCATTTGTTTCCATGTATTTTTTAATTTCTTCTCTGATTGCTTGGTTGACCCACTCGTCTTTTAGTAGGTTATTCCTTACCCTCCATGTTTTTGGATATTTTCCAGGCTTTCTCCTGTGGTTGATTTCAAGTTTCAAAGCATCGTGGTCTGACAGTGTGCACGGTATGATCTCAATTCTTTTATATTTATTCAGAGCTTCCCTGTGCCCCAGAATGTGGTCTATCTTGGAAAATGTACCGTGTGCAGTTGAGAAGAATGTAAATTCCTTTGCTTCTGGGTGAAGGACCCTGAAGATGTCTGTGAGGCCCATCTGTTCTAATGTGTCATTCAGGGCCATTGTTTCTGTGGTGATTTTCTGTTTTGTAGATCTATCCAATGTTGAGAGTGGAGTGTTAAGGTCCCCTACTATTAGGACATTTTTATCGATAAGGTTGCTAATGTTTGTAATTAGTTGTTTTACAAATTTGGGTGCCCCCGAATTTGGTGCGTAGATATTTACAATTGTTAGCTCTTCCTGCTGGATGGTCCCTGAGACTATTATATAATGTCCTTCTTCATCTCTTATTACATCGTTCATTTTAAAGTCTAATTTGTCTGATATAAGTGTGGCTACTCCGGCTTTCTTCTGACTTCCAGTAGCATGGTAGATAGTTTTCCATCCCCTCACTTTCAATCTGAAGGTGTCTTCAGGTTTAAGATGAGTTTCTTGAAGACAGCAAATAGATGGGTCTTGTTTTTTTAATCCATTCTGTTATCCTGTGTCTTTTGAGTGGCACATTTCGTCCATTTACATTCAGTGTTAATATTGAAAAATATGGGCTTACAGTCACTGTATTATCTGTAAGTTTCATGTTTGTAAGGCTGTCTCTGGTAGTTTGTGTTCTTTGCAAACTTTCCTTCATAGAGTGCCCCTCAGGATCTCTGGTAGTGCTGGCTTATTTGTGATAAATTCTTTCAGTTTTTGTCTGTTGGGAAAAACCTTGATCTCTCCTATTCTGAATGACAGGCTTGCCGGATACAGAATTCTTGGTTGCATGTCCTTCCTGCTCATCACATTGAAGATGTCCTGCGATTCCTTTCTGGCTTACCAAGTTTCTGTAGATAAGTCTGCTACTACCCTTGTATGTCTGCCTTTGTATGTTAAGGTCGTTTTGTCCCTAGCTGCTTTCAGGATTCTCTCCCTATCTTTGTATTTTGCCAGCTTCACTATGATGTGTCATGCAGAAGGTCTATTCAAGTTATGTCTGAGGGGAGTTCTTTGTGCCTCTTGGATTTCCATGCCCGTTTCCTTCCTCATGTTGGCTAAGTTCTCAGCAATGATTTGTTCAAGAACCTCTTCAACTCCTTTCTCTCTCTCTTCTTCCTCTGGAACTCCTATGATACAGATATTGTTTCTTTTGAGTGCATCGCTCAGCTGTCGAATTCTCCTTTCCTGTTCCTGGATCTGCTTCCTCTTTTTCCATGATTTTATCTTCTAATGCACTAACTCTTTCCTCTGCCTCTTCAATCCGTGCTGTGGTTGCTTCCAATTTGCCTTGTATTTCTTCCAAGGTCTTTTTAAATTCTTCCTGACCGTTTTTAAGGTCCTTGAACTCTGCTGCACGGGACCCCTTGCATTCATCTATGTTTTTTTCAAGCCCAGCAATTAGTTTTATTATCATCATTCTTTATTCATGTTTTGTTATGTTGCTTATATCTGTTTTCATTAATTTTTGAGCTGTCACTGCTTCTTGTAGATTCTTTTGAGGAGAATTCTTCCATTTCGTCATTTTGGCTAGATGTGTTTTGGATTGTTTCTTGAAGTTGCCCTGGCGAGGAAAACAGAGTTTTAGCTGGGCCATGTCTGTTTTCTACTTTGTTCCTTGTAAGCTGTAGCACCTTTCCCCCCAATTCTTGGAGTTGAGAGAGACTTTGGTTTCAGTCGTCCCCATTTAAAGGGCAAGCGAAATACTGGAGCCCCCTACTCCTCCGCCATGTTGGCCAACCTCAATCTACTTAGTTGGCTTAAATGCAAGCACTGTAAAGATTGGGCAATCTAAAAACTCAGAGAGCTAGAAACTAACCCAAATGCTTTCCAGTTTGTGTGATCTGAAAAATTCTTTTATATTAAAGCTAACTTAAAGTTTTTGGTGTAAGTAAAAGCGACATGTCTTCAAAGTTGTCACCATTAAAATTAAAAATTTTATTCTGCCTGTGTTCACTGAGGGTCAGATAAGTTCATGCTGTCTCTGCTGCCAAATCTATCAGAAAAAAACCTACTTAGAATAATGATTGACTTTGTCTAATGTCTCATAAAGTTTTATGGGTAGGTTAAACAATTGTTAAGAACAAGTAAGTTGAATAGATGTGAATAAAAAAGAAGCTTGTAGGTGAATTTTACAAATAGTTCCCTCAACTCATTTTGGTAACCTAAGCCAAGTTTGGCTAAGTAATTAGTAAGGTTGAATGCACTGAATATCCAGATTATTTCCAAATGAGATAAAATAACCAACCATTAAGCACTGAACATAGGAATATATATTTTTGTCTTATTACTGAGAAATTAATGATAAATTTGGGTCTGTTAGCAAAACATGTTTTGTGCTTTATGAAAAGGTAGTATTATGAAGAAACAAGTTTCTAAATTAGGAAATGTATTATAAAATGTATTTGCCAATTTAAGGAATTTCAATGTAACAGTTCACAATTAGTTACTATTTAGTTTTCACTAGAAATTGAATTTTCTAAGAGTTAAGAATTCTAATAAATGTAATTAAGACTACCAAAAATAATAAAAGAAATAGCTGTATGCAAAGAAATTAAGATATGTGGCTTCGGTAAGAAAAAGATTTAGGGAATAAAAACACATTTTTGTTGAGGGAAAAGAAAATAATTTTGTCCTAATGTGAAGCTAATTATTTAAAGAGGGAAAACTAAGAACAAAATCTAAGTAAAAAAGAAAGTTGGATTTAAATGAAAGTTATTTAACAGACAGGCTGTGCAAGGAGGGGCACTCAGACCCCCTCTGTTCCCTTGAAAGCAGTAAATAAATCTCTCATATGAAAGGTTCCTTCCTTGTACCAAGAAGTAGAGAGATGACCTTATGACCAGGGATAGGAAATTTAGAGCCAAGAATGTTATTATAAACAACCCTGTTACTTTTTACCAATTTAGTACCTAGCCCAATTTTTTTTCAGAATTCCTTACTAATTGAAGTTCCCAGAGTTAAGTTTTTATTTTTTATCCTGTGAATTCCTTACAGATTTATTGTCTTTGTTTACATTACTGTATATTGTGATTGGTTGCTAGGATTAGAGTTAGGCACAAAGTCCATTTATGTCCATTCTCACGGGCAGCAGATGCTTTGTCTTTTAGCTGAGGTCAGCAACAATTCTGAGTATTTGGTAAGACATATGTAAGTCCCACTCTCCTTATGGCTTCTATTCCTAGCTAAAAGGACTCCATTTTGAATCTTCTTTTACATTAACCACATTGCAAGTGTTCATTAGTTGCACGAGACTAGTAGGTATTGTCTTATAGTACAGACTACAAACCATATTTGTCATCACAGAAAGTTCTATTGGATAGTCCTGCTCTAAAAAATCTGTTTCTATCTAAAATTTGGAAGCAGTAGTATTCTTAAATTTCTGTATTCCCATAAACCAAGGGGATCGAATGCATTTTTTGATAATAAACTCTTTAAGGACAGGGCTTGGGTTGCTAAGACCGACCCTGTAGAACCCCTAAATGCCCTCCCCAAAGTAGACTCTCTAGCCCCAAAGCAAGTATTAGGAATGACCAGAAAATTATCCGAGGGGACTGGAACTAAAGCACAGAGGCCAGTGGAGTCCCAAATGCTCATTCTGCCATATTAGGTACCCCCTCTGCCATATTCCACTGCCCAACGGAAAGAGCCACCAGGTTGTACTACACATAGGGCATAGCCTATTGATTGATATTGCATCCTGGCTACAGGGCATTTATTTTCAAAGGCTCATCCTCTGAGATCTGCAGAAGAGAAAGGAAGAACATGGTGTGTTATTGTCTCTGGAAAGAACCCTTTGCCAGAGGCCTGGACTGTAGATCTACTTGAACCACTGAAGAAAGTGCAGTTCTTAGGATTTTGAGCTGAAGAACATGCATCTGGAGGGAATAAGCTGCCATGTTAATGAATGATTCTACCTGAGCCATTTTGCAAAGGCATTCTTGGACTTCTCTTTAGTCTGAACACATTTGTCTGCATCCTGCCAAGAAATCATTCAAGTTGCTAAAACCACAGCGTCTCTTCAGAGTCGTAAGCCATGCTTCCTAACTATTATAACAACCAAGGTCATTAAGCTCTGGTTTTGGGCCGTATCTTATTGTATATACTCACCAGCCCTCTGAGGGAAATATCTTTATCATCTCCATTGTATAGATGAAACACTCAGAGTCTGAATGTTTGGATAACTCACCCGACATCAAGATGCCTCAGAGGTGGAGTCAAGCCCAGGCAGCCTGGCCCAGGACTCTTCCCTGTTCCACGCGCTGTACCTTAAACGCCTTGTCCTTGCCTGCCCTCCCACCTCAATCTCCACACCCCCCACACTGAACCCATGTCTACAGTTCAGAACGTTTTCTTCAAGAAGCCTCTCCCTTTGCTGTGGGAGCAGTGCAGGTGTGAGTGAAAATTCAGAGACAGGACAAGTGGGGATACCAAGGAAGGAGCAGCGAGCATTCTTGATGGAGGGACAGAGCTATAGCTGAGACTCTATTTCATAACCCACTTTCCCCAATACCTCTAGAAGGTTCCTTCCATTCCCACCTCCTTGTGTTCTAAATAGCAAGTAAATCAGTACGTATGAGTATGGAAAAATTAGTAGCAAACTTCTGGCCTTGACTGTGAGAAGCTGAGTTGGGGCTGGGGATGGAGAGGAGGGCATGCTCAGTTCTTTCCCCACCTTCATCTGGAGTTCATCACAGCAAAGCCTTTAGAGATGGGGGAGAATTCTGGACAAACACTCAGGCTGGCTCCATACCCTTATATCACTGTGGATGGCAGATGTGAGGGAGCTTTGAAGGAAAGGTGAATGAGCAGACTTCAATCAACTGTTTTCATATCAGAAGATGAAGATGGATTCAGCTTCACAGACCAGAGCCAATGGCTATGATACATATGAGAACTTGAGGCTCCAAGCTCACTCTTCTTAGCCTACCACACCCAACGAGTGTGATGCTCCATGTGCAAAGGTTAAATACAAACTGCTGGCCTCACTGCCTCCGAGTCATTCATTTCCTATGTCTTGTTTTCTAGCACAGCTACCTCAACTGTTTAATTAGGTGCTGTGTTCTGATTTCCTGCTGAGCAGAAAATTCCATAGAATCACAAAGTGATGGAGGTGGACAAAATACCTTTAAAATTTTGAGGACACACTGGTGATTATGTAAATAGGAATCAGAACAATGTCCTTCTCCATACATTCATGGAATATGGGGCCAGTCTGCTCTCTGCTAGTAATATCCTAAAAAATTCATTGTAAAACCTAATCTTACCTTTCTTTAAGTGTCATGTTCCCTTTAATAATCTGTTATTTTCACAATCTTGTATTCTTTCTAATAGCTTTTTTTTTTTGCAACTAATTACATTTTTATCTGATTTGGACACATGTTCAACAAATTGGCCTTATTTCCAGATTTCCTGGCCACATACAGATTCTGAGAACCAGGCCCCAGAGCAGATTGTCAAAGTGGACTAGCAGCATTAGCATCCCCAGGGATCTTGTTAGGAGCTCAAATTCTTGTCTCCCCTACTCCCCCAATCTGGCCAGACCTACAGAATCAGAATCTCTGGGCCTCCAGAGTCAGGCTTCCAGGTGAGTCTGAGACATGCTAGTTTGGGAACCAAACTCTTTAAGAGCATGAGCTCTTAAAACTCTTTAAGAAAGTAGAAGGTTTTTAATTAAAACCTTTAGTCTTCACCGTTGATGCTTCTGAAACACCCCCATTCAACCATCAGAAGGATCCCATTTTCTGCGTATGAAACCAGGGTTCCTTCTTGCTGATTTCTCCCTGACCAGAGGCGTTCTTCCTCTGAGCTGTGATCCTGCAGCTCCTGCACAGGGTAGCACCCTCTCCATGGCCCTCTGGGCTCTGCCCTGTGGCTGGAGGAGAACCACTCCTTCCCCCTGGCTTCACTGGCTTTTAATAATGGGTAGAACACTCTGGTCTCAGGAAATAACCAAAAATACTTTCTAAATCCCAAAACTTCCCTCCAATCATTGCCCTATCTCTGTCTTCATGTAGATGCTGGAGTCTAGAATGCCTGTCTACAGTAACTGTCTTTCATCTCCTGCTACCACTTCAGGCTGCCAGATATGACCTGGTCCACTCCGTCAGGAGCACACTGTCCAGTCCTTCTGACCCTACCCCTGGGCAGTGTTGGATCCCTTGGCTACTGTCTCCTTCTTGATATGGGTCTCTCCTGAGCATCTGTCCACTTCCCTCTTTTCCGATCTGCGATATTGTGATTTATAAGAAATATGTATTTGCTCTTTCAATGACCAAAATATATTTCTAATATTTGTTTGGTCCTTATCCACAATTTCTGTCCTTACAGCCCCCCAAACTCTTGGGATTTCTTAAGTGTTAAGAGTGATCAATGTGTCTTTTGTTATGTTAATAAGGTGACTTTTGAAAGGAGCCTAAGGATGGAGGTTAGTTGCCAATAGAGCCAACTCTCTGCTTAGAGGGTTGGAACTTTCAGCCTCACCCTCTGACCAGAAGGGAAGAGGTGAAGGGTTGGATGTTGAATCACTTGCCAAAAACCAATGATTTAGTCAATTGTATTTACGTAATGAAACCTCCTTAAAAACCCCTAAAAAGTCTTCCAAGTTGGTGAGCATGTGGAGATTTGGGGGAAATTGGCAGGACTAGAGAGTTCAGGGGAGCATCTGTGGATAGCTGTGCTGTCTTTTGCCTCCACTCAGAATGACTACCTTCAACATACTTTTACAGTTAAAACTTGTCAATTAGCTGACTTCAGTTTTATTCTTTTGAATGGGTAACCAAATTTCTCTTATCTCTGTCTCTTCATCTCCAAAATTAAAATAAACTTATCTGACCTTAGTTATGAGAAAAATGTCTAAAAGATATAGATAGTTATCACAGTGCTAGACCCATAGTTGATAGCATCTGATCACTAACCATATTCCAAGTGTGCCATTATAGGACACTTCCTCCCCATCTTATATGACACTAATTAACAGGAGTTGGCCATCTTTTTCCTTGCTGAATGTGCATATACTTGTTTTTCTCAGCTGGATCACTGTGAACTCATTGTTTTACTCAAACCAATTAAGGACAATTTGAAGAGGGATATGAGTCCACACAATTGTCTAGAACTTTTTGTTCTGCTAAAAACAAGGTATAATCATCAAGAAAACATCAGAATAGAAGTCATCAGCTTGAGAAACAAAAGCAAAACAAACAAGATCACAGCGTGCCCAGGTGGTGTGGGCAGGGCCAGTGAAGCAAAAGCCTAGGGCTTTAGATGGGTGGCCTTAAAGCCACCGCCTCACATCTGAGATCCCTGGGGCTACACCTGCTGACAGCATCTGCACAGCTACATGATCAGGTGAGCACACCCAGTGGGGCTGGGGTAATCCTCGTGGAAGTACTTGGGAGGAGAAATTCAATGTTTTTACTCCATCCTAGTGGTTCTAACATCTAGAAGAAAGGAGGATGGTTGTTTTGACAGATTGGTCTAATCAGATGCTCATTTCTTTTCACTTCCTAGGTTTTGAAACATGCATCCTTTTGTCTTCCTGATTGCCCTTTGCTTGGGAATAGCCTCAGCTACTATACAGCTTGATCAAAGTTTAGATGCACAATGGATCCGGTGGAAGGAGACACATGGGAAACAATATGGCATGGTTGGTAACATCTAAACTATCCAGGGGACCCACAGAGAGTGTCCGTGCTGGTAGGAGTTCATAGCACAGAGGAGCGTCTTGAGGCTGCCCTCACCAAGGCAGTAAGCAAGGTACTGTGACAGTGCACAGTGTGGGCATATGTCCTGCTGTGTGGTTGCTAGAGAACAGCTCCCAGAAGCATCAGGTCCTCCCTGAATGTGGTTTCTCCTCCCCTCTGTGAGCACAGCCACTCGGGCAGGTAAGTAGGTTTTAAATAGAAATAAAGATGATAAGTTATACGTTTGCCTCTAGAATGAAGGCTGGAGGAAAGCAGTGTGGGAGAAGAATATGAAAATTATTGAACAGCACAATCGAGAACAAAGCCAAGGGAAACACAGCTTCACGATGGCAATGAATGGCTTTGGTGACATGGTGAGTGTGGCACGGGTTGCTGAACGTTTTGTACTTTCTCTCCTCAGTACTTTGCCAAAAAATCTCATGCTTGTCAACATTCTACTTTCTGTTCCTTGAAGACCAATGAAGAATTCAGACACCTGATGAATGGCCTTAAAATTGAGAA
This sequence comes from Paguma larvata, assembly GCA_030068075.1. Lineage (NCBI taxonomy): Eukaryota > Metazoa > Chordata > Mammalia > Carnivora > Viverridae > Paguma > Paguma larvata. Next base: position 63,268,067 of record CM057832.1, read on the forward strand.
GGATGAGAATGGGAAAATGTTTAGAGTACCTTTCTTTGCTGATATCTTTGCACCTGTAGACAGGAGACGGACACCTGCTGTAAGTCCTGTGAGTATCAAGGATGACTACTCAACAGGTATCTCTCCAAGAGGAAAGTCAAAAAGAAAGCGGGCCCCCTGCTACGGTTTCCTGCCGGTTTATGCCGCGTTTGCTATGTTTTAAAAGAGTTTTCAAATCAATGGACTGTTGTCAGTCTTGCTATTTGTTTTGTAGACTGAGACCTTTATCGTTTGTTTTCAGGGCCGGTGTGCTTCTGGCTGGGCCTTTAGTGCAGCTGGTGCCCTTGAAGGACAAATGTTCCGGAAAACTGGCAGACGTGTTTCCCTGAGTGTGCAGAACCTCCTGGACTGCTCTTGGCCTCAAGGCAATGAGGGCTGCAATGGTGGTCTAATGAGTAATGCCTTCCAGTATGTTAGGAACAACGGAGGCCTGGACACAGAGGAATCCTATCCATATGTTGCAAGAGTGAGTGGAGCTCCTCACTTGTCATTCCAGCTCTGCTCATAGAGTTGAATGCTTTTGAAAAAAACAGACAACATATTTAACATTCACATTATCAAATGTAGACTCTCTATCTGCAGATTGTCAGGACTGTTGTTAAACGGTATTAGCCTGGCACAGTTCTCTGCTTAGATAGTTACCACATAGCTATTTTTGTTTCTACGTTACATGGAGATATGGGTACTTTTCTATATAGGGTACGAATTTCTCCAGAGTGAAAAACCTCTTATGGACAGGTAGACCATGAGTGCTTCATTGAATCCACGCTAGTTAGTTTTGCTTTTTGTTTTAAAAAATTAATTAATTAATTTATTTTGAGAGAGAGAGACAGAGCCCAAGATGGGGAGGGGTATGGAGAGAAGGGGAGAGAATCCCAAGCAGGCTCCCTCCTCTATGCAGAGCCCAACGGGGGCTCGACCTCATGACTGTGAGGACAACAGGAGCCGAAATCAAGAGTTGGACGCTTAACCCATTGAGCCACTCAGGCCACCCTCACACCAGTTATTCAATTTCAAAACAATAAATAGCATCTCACCTCCTGGGATGCTTCACAACAAACTTGACTTGGAAATCTTTCACCTGTAAGCTGTCTTGAAGTCATGTTCCCAGGAGGTGGATGGTAGTAATCAAGTTTCTTTTCCTTTACTGTTCAAAGGATGGACCCTGCAGATACAGACCCCAGTATTCTGCTGTCAATATCACTGCCTTTCAGACCATCCCTCAGCGGGAAGAGGCCCTCATGATGGCAGTGGCAAATATGGGGCCTATCTCTGCTGCTATAGATGCAAGCCTGGATACCTTCCGCTTCTATAAAGAAGGTAAGCATTTGTGGATATAGAAATTTAGGTAGAAAAATTGGAAAACCACCTTAACAAACAGTGAGAGTGACACTTTGGTATGTAGAATTCAAGGTAGAATTTTGGGTTGTGTGGATTTAACATAGGTTTTCGTTCTGTACACGTAGTATTTATGCCTGCTGTTTCCATTTGCCATGACTTGACCCAAATCATGTATATCACAAATATATTTAAATGGCTACATAATTCGATGGGTAGAGTTTACTTTTCTCCAATTGTTAGACCTTGAAAATTTTTAAGTAATTTTGCTACTGAAATTAACACTGGAAAGAAGCCCTTGGCTCCAGTAATTTTATGTTCCTTGTTGTCTGCCTAGGCCGACATCCTATAAGTAGAATAATAAGGTTTGGTGGGTGGTTTCTTAATGCCTCTTGACTATTATTTTCAAAAGAGATTGTGACAGTTAGTGTTTCTTCTGGTGTGAGATGAGGGTCTAAATCTCCACCCTATTTAAAGAAAAATATCAGCCTTTTAAATTCCATCTGAATTCATATCACAACTGAATTTTGAAATGTCTCCCCTACTGTGGTTGGTAGGCTGGGTTACTATCACATGTTATGTGGGAATCCTCACCCCAGCATTGAATATTATTCCCCAGGCATTTATTATGATCCAAATTGCAGCAGTGAAGACCTGAATCACGGTGTTCTGGTGGTTGGCTACGGCTTTGAAGGAGAAGAATCGGATGACAAAAAATATTGGTTTGTTAAGAACAGGTATAAAAAACCAGGAATACGTACCTTGGAATTTGAAAAGGGAATGTTTTTTGGAATCAATGTTTGGACGTGGGTCCCCCAACACTTGAGCATACTTCTGAAATCCCACCAGTGTTTACCCCACGTAGGGAGGAACACAGACATAGTCATGTGTTGAAAACATTAAGATACTGTCTTAGGCTTGCTAGAGATCTGATATAGTTTTGGTAGCACTGTTATTTCTAAATTGACATTTTTTTAAAACTTCTATAATACATCTGGATCTCAAAATTGTCCTTTTCCTACTCACGTTGCAGTTTTGTGAGAGGTCTGGGGATAGAATTCTATGCTGGGTTAGAACTCAACCATGAACAAGAAAGGCCTCTCCTGATTCTTCCTGAATCTGTCCTGGCCTCTGGTGTACTCCTCAGTATCGGGTGTTATTGTTCATAAAGATAAATGTGTTTGATCATTTGTAATAATTGGAAAACCTTGTCTTTTGTCAGCTGGGGTACAGACTGGGGCATGGACGGCTACATAAAAATGGCCAAGGACCGGGACAACCACTGTGGAATCGCCACCATGGCCAGCTTTCCTATTGTGTGAGATGATGATGATAAAGAAGGCCTTGATTGGCAACAGAATATCCAGAAAATAGATTTTATTTTAAAGTTGATTACATCTTATTGTGTGGGGTAAAACACTTGAATCACTAGAGATCCAAGTTGTGACTGGATTCTGTGACTGTTCTCACTGGTGACGAAACTACTTCTTTAATCCCTATTCTAATCAACTGTGTGTGATTAACTTGCTTAATAACTTTTGAATGTTTATATTTTACAAGGTTGCATAAAAGTTTTAGCTCTTAAAATAAAATTTACTTTCATATGCTGAGGTGTGATTCTGTTTTTAATACATAAATTTCATTATAGTAAAAAATGCAATGGTTTTGTAGGGAGGAAGAAATGTCCTTATTTCCTCCAGTATTCCTCCTAATTTCCTTCCTTATTTCCAACCAGTTTAAGAATTTAATTGAGATGAAACAGGTCATTAGGAGAAAAAAAACCCTCAAAATTTTATGATAGGTGGGGAGGCTCAATAATGAGTTTGAGCCCAAAAAAATAATCAAAAAGTTGTCAGGGTTTTTTTTTTTTTTTGGCAGTTTTCTACATTTTAGACAAAGACAATAATTTGTCAGGAATTGACAGGAAAAAAGAAAAGGTGTGTGGGAGTTTTAAATTGCAGGAATTCTAAGTGGAATCTGGGCTGAGATTGCAGATGAGTAAAAAAGTAACAAGGTTTGTTTCTACAGCTTTCTCAGCTTTGAAGCCCCATCTCTGCTGATGAGGATGTCTTTTTACCTCATAGTACAGAGAGGACTTTTCAAATGGTATGCTCATTTCCTGCTCTCAAGAGGGACAGATGACAGCCTGGGTGTCCTTGTACCGCTGTGTCCCAAGTAGCTTCAACTCAAGATAGTCAATATGCCATGTGGCACATTTTGGAATGGCCTCCTTAGGCCCCCACAGTTTCTTCCTCTGAAACTCCCCTGGAAGTTTACATACTAACTAGCTGAGCAGGTGACTATGGAGAGAGAAATCCAGTTTGGTTTGAGCGGTAAGAAATCTACAAGAACAAAAACAGCATAGATCAGCATGAGGTTGAAAATATGGGTGAAGGAGGGTGGGAGGTACAGGCTTCTAGGTATGAAACAAATCAGTCACAGGACTCATGGGCACAGCATAGGGAATACAGTCAATGATATTTTAATAGTGAGGTAGGGTGACAGGGGCTAGCTATACTTGTGGTGAACATAGCTTAATGTATACAGTTGGCAAGTTACTATGTTGTGCACATGAAACTATGGTAGCATCGGTAGCATTGTGTTTTTTTTATACTTAAAATCATTAAAAAAAAAAGCAAGAGATGAATAAAACAGAAGAGAACACCTTTCCCCACACCTCATGAAACCAGTCCCCCAATCCTGGAAATAGATCAGTCGAATTAAATGTGTTTCATTTATCTGTTGGAAAATATTAATTCCTTTTTTAAAGCCAATTTAAGTTAGATATTACCTATCTCATTTGGTTTAGATAAAAGTAACATTTTTCCACTCTCAATGATTGCACGAGCTCCCCCTGCTGGGAAGTTCATGTATCTAGAGCATGATGACTATGGAGACTCCCAGAGGCTAAGGCTGTTACCTTCTGACTGGAGTGTTTTCAAAGCTTGCATAGTGGTATTGAACCCTTCATTGTTCCATTATCATGGACAGATTTAGAATTGCCTTTTATAATTCACGATCTCTGAAACTTGGGAATGAGACCTTTAATGCTGATGAGAAATTGGAATTCTGAGGTATCAGTCTATTTTCTATGATTTTTCAACAGGCATGTGTGTGTGGTACAATTGTATGAACAAATGCTGTCACTAAGCACAGTGACAGAAGAGCCAGGTATCCAAGCCCATATGGTTCTGACCATTTAGGTGGGAACCCTTTATATGCTTCTTCGGCACATGAAATAAAGGAGCAGGGGCGCCTGGGTGGCTCAGTCCTTAAGAATATGCCTTCAGCTCAGGTCATGGCCTCTCAGTTGGCGAGTCTGAGTCACACATCAGGTGAGCTTGAGCCTGTCTTCAGGTGAGCCCCCTTTCTCTCTCTCCCTCTCTCTCTCTGTCCCTCTGTCTCTGCCCCTCTCTTGTTTGGTCCCCCTCTCTCTCTCTCTCTCTCTTTTTTTTTTTTAAAAAAAGAGCAGTGTGGTTTATTGACAAGGTTAGGTTGAAACCTGTACTTTTCAAAGTCTGGAGTGTTAATTGAGAGTGTTAACGTTCATACTTCTCACTTTCCTTGCGGTCCTGTCAGTCTTTGACAGCAGCTCACGTTTTAAAGGAGCTGATTTCAGAAGCTCTGGCAGTTAGAAAGCTTGATTTTATCACCCAACCAAATAAGCCCAGATTTTTGGTCTACATTTCTAGGTGGCCTGCCTTTGGTCAATACAATTCCTTCCTCTGTATCTTTCTTGGAAGATTCACACATTCAAAGTTGAGATGATAGATGGTTTTATCTCCTTAATCCAGTCTCTTTGTTCTGACAGTCAGTTCAGTCAAATTCATTTCAGGAAGAGGCGAAGCAGGTATGTTCTCAGAGTGAGGCCTCTGCTTCAAATAATCAGGTAATAAATAAGAGGCAATTCTATGGCAAAACAAGAAAAATAATGGTTAATAAAAGGATCAAGTTATAAGCCAGTTTATGAGTTCCAAAGGTAGCCAGTTGAAAGAATTTCTAGATGCTGAGTTTAAAGCATCTTTAGACAGATAAGAGTAGGTAGTTTCAGGCTGACAAACTATCTGAGTGGCTCATAGAGGAAGAGGCATGAAGATTGTCTACACATGAGCTGTTGTGGTGATTTCTCTGAAGGTTACATCGAGTTGTTCATATTCAATTTGCAGGGCTTCAGGAAAAGGGTAGTTTTGGTTACCCAGTGATTCCCAGTCAAAAGGATAGAAAAAAGTGGAAAACATTAGTTTGGAGAATTATGGCTAGGCTTTGGAGGAAACTAGAAGAAATTAGGATCTTGTCCAGTTCATAGTGAATTCCATTAGACACTAATATCCACAACGGTGTCTTATTGAAACATAATTTTTCTTTCTATAATCACCCTCAGTTTTACCAAGGACAGTCAAATTAAGACCAATTTGTTTGCAAAGTGTAGTTGTTTTCTCTTATTTTTTGTTAACTTGTCCTGATGATGAAATTGCTGTAAATCATAGCTTATGAGGAAAAGTTTCTTAGGATCCCTTACTAATTAACACTCCCAAACATCTGTTTTCTTCATCCTGTTAATTCATCATGAATTTGTTGTCTCTTTGTCCCAATGGATAAAAACTGTCTGCCTTGCTTATAGACTCACATATAAGTATCTGGCTGTTTTTCCAAGGGGCTTTATTGGCTCCAGAAAGTCGGCCTAAGTTCCTTCAACATGTCTGGTCATATCTGAGTCTGTGCAAGCCTCCCCTCGAATATGACATTTCAGTCAAAGCCTTGGCTATGTAACCAGTGTTTCCAAATGTGTCCTGTTACAAGGAGAGTAGATTCTTATTCAAGTTGTGCAAAGTAACGTATTGTCATGAAAATATGAGAATATTCACGGAAAGCTTTGAATTCTCGACAGATCAGGTAGGGAGAAAAAGATAAATGTCTCAGGCTGTTCACAAAGGCATATTCTATCAAACAGCTGTAAGTCATAGCTTAAAAAACAGTTTCTTTAATCCTGGAAAAAACATTTAAAAATCAGCAATGCTTCAAGAATACATATAAAATGAGAATCATCCTCTGTTTATTCTTGTGCTTGAACCCAGATCTTCCATTCGTTCTGGAAATTTTTACCCAGTTCAGCTTTATGGTCTTAAGGTTATCAGAAACTTGTCCTCAAGAGTTCTTTCCATCAGTCTCATTGCAAGCGAAACACATTGGCAGAAGTTTTTGTAAGAGCATCTGAGTAGAAGTCTGTCTATAATGATAGACGACTTAAAAATGTCCAAGTTTAAAGATCTGATGAGAGATCATGAGAAGGCAGTTGATGAGGAAATTGGTTATTTTGGTGACATACGACGGTAACATCTCAGGACATATCAGATTTCTAGGAGTTGCACACAATTTATGAACCACTTATTTTACTTACTTATTTCTACATTAATATAATCTAAAGATGTTAGTATCTCTTCTTTGACAATGCTTCCTCTGTAATTTAACATAAGAAATAAGCCTAAGTAGTGTCTTACCCTCCAATTTATAAAGAGACCAAATATCTTGAAAATGTTCCATGGATCCTCTGGAATATATTAGTTGCATTGTGGTCAAAATACTTCATTTTAGAATTTGATTTTGGAAAGTCTGTGTTACAAATAATCAAAATATTTGAACATTTGATTAAATAGGATCACTGATCATCAGGCAACAGTATTTATCTATTCAACTCAAGTGACAATAAAAGATTTTTTTTTGAAAAGAAGTGAGCCTTTATTCTCTTGTTCCACCAATAAAGTGGGCTGAATTAGTTGCTTTTTGGTGATTAATCAAGAGACCAACAAGTCCCATATCCTCGTCCAACTTGTCTGACTCTTACTTTGCTTCAATTTTGACCAGGGCTGTGGCAGCAGCAGGTGTAGCAGTAGTGGCGATGTTTTCAGCAAGTGGGAAGCTGTAATTGGTCTATGCAGACAAAACCAGGATCTGCTTATATCCCTTGATGATAGAATGGGGCAGTTACACAACAGTCTGGTGACCTGTTGCAGACAGACACTGGCAACATTCTGGACACCCTCCAGGAAGCAAGCATGCAGTTTCCTCTGTGATGTCAAACACTGCAGGCTGTAGATGCTTCCTTGTCAAATACATGCTGGATGATGGCCTAAAGGAGAAGGTGCTCAGCACGTTCAGCTGTGTGGCTTCACTGGTCTTTGTCTCCAGTCTTAATCAGCTGCACGTCACTCAGGATTTCAGTGGTGCTCCTGGAGATTTTAGTGCTGATGCCTGAAGCCTGGGAGAAGGTCTTCTTTGGCCCCAGACAAGGATTCCGGGTTGGTAAAATGACTTCATATAGGGCTATGGCGCCAGCATAGTTGGCAGCTGGCACCTTATCCACCAGAATCATGTCCCTGATCTCAGTGAGGTCCTTCTTGGTGAGCACAAAGTCCACACTCACCTGGATATGAGGCAATGGCTTCTCCAGAGCTGGTTGTCCTCCCGATGCCCTCAGATGGCCTTGCACATTATGGCCACAGCAGCACCACAGGGTTCCCATGGAAACACATGTGGATCTACTGCATCTTCTTGGAACCCACATTATCTGCTCCCACAGTGAAGGATGACCATCCAAAAGGTGGATGATCTTAAGGAAGTATGTGGATTTCCAGGTCACCCAGTCTTCCCTGGGCATCATGGGGATTGATCAAGGATTACCACGCAGAGTTTAAAGTTGATGCCACCCTCATGATGACACCTGGAGAGAGGAGAACCAACAATAAAAGATTTTTAAGGCAAATGCTGCAGGTTATACAATAGTGAACAAACCATGGCTCTTTTAATATTAAGACTTAGTTTTCTTGAATAATCTGTTATAAAAACGAAGCATGGAAAACTTGTATTTCTAGGCCATTGGCCATTATGATAAGAAAAACTTATTTATAATTTTTTATGATAAGAAAACTAAAACTCTTTTTTTAATGTTTATTTTCGAGAGAGAGAGACAGACAGACAGACAGACAGAGATAGAGCACAAGTCAGAGAGGGGCAGAGAGAGAGGGAGACACAGATTCTGAAGCAGGCTCCTGGCTCTGAGCTGTCAGCATGGAGCCTGACGCAGGACCCAAACCACCAACTGTGAGATCATGACCTGAGCTGAAGTCAGGTGCTTAATTGACTGAGCCACCCCAAACTGACACTTTTAAGGAAATGTTTTGTCCTTTTTAACAGAGAGAAAACCTAAATTCTAATGTTGCAACAGTGAACTTTTGATATGAAAACTCATTCTTAAATAAAATCTTAAATAAAATCAATTTTAGCATGGCTTGCAAGAATCCAGAAGGGTTTTCTTCTATGCTGATGGTGGTGTGGCAGGTGAGCAGCACCTCATAAGGTCCTTCCAGGCGAGGTGACGGCACATATTTTCTTCTGAAGACCTTAAGGTCTACCTGGTCTCCTGATGGACAGGTGTGGTGAGTGAGCCTTACCAGTTGGTGGAGGCTATGGCTCTTTCATCCGTTGGTGATGTGCCTCAGGTGTATCAGAGAGTCTTCATCTCGAGTTAGTCATAGCATCATATTGTTCACTCAGAGATGAATGGAAGGTGTAGAGATGCCAGTAGGCTTTGACAACCAAACACTATTTCAAAACAGGTCAATCCATGTCCCCTGTTTGGAGTATTCTAGATCTTAATAAGAGTCAGGGGCAACGTTAGTGCCATTCATGATTAATTCACTGATATTGTTGCTACAGTTCACCTCGTGTCTAGATTTTTATGTTCCAACTGCCTTGATAATGAGGAAGATATATGGTATGAGATTTTAAGGTGTACCCCAGAGTTTTGCAAGCAGGTGGTTTTTTACATTCACCTGCTGTAAAGTGAATTCATTTGTCTGATTCAACGATAAGGAATGACAACATGAGGAATGGAGGTATTAAATTCTTTACTACCTGCGGTGGCTTCAGCACATCTGAGCATGCAGACAGGGCTGGGGGCAAATCTATCAGATCCATCTGTACAGCCACAGAGGGCAGGTGGGCCTAGGAAGACTTCCTGGGGTATGCTTATTTCTTCCTGAGATTTCCTGGGATTTACAAATATTGCACTGAGAAATCATTTGGTCAGGAATGTCATAGATGCCTGGGCAAAACCAATTGTCTTTTAGAGCCTTCATTATCTTTGTGTCCAATTTGGTTAGAGATAAGTGTAAGCCACAGGATCAAAAGAAAGGGTGCTCTAGGAAAGTCCATTCAGCTTGCTGTGTATAATCCACCTGATAGTTGTTCAGCACATTTTGTACTTGACTATCCTTTGTAGAGTGTGGGGCATTTGCAGGGTAAATGATACTGTCAGTCAGGGATAAAGGTAGGGTTCACAATTGGGTGGAGAAAGGACAAAGGGGGTCTGTCTGGGGTACATGCTTAGCAGCTATGTCAACCCTATCATTTTCTAAAGATACAACATCAGTTGTCTTAGTATGCGCTAAGCAGTGAACAATGATGATTTTAGAAGGAGGGTGAATAGCTGTAGCAGGTCAGCAATTATAAGCCTTTTAGCAACAGGAATACGATGATGGAGGGCTAGTTAAAAGCCCTTGTTTGTAATGGGTCTGTTGCCTTATAGAGAGGTGCTATGATTTATGAACTTGTAAGAGAGCAGGCGCCATGTGGGGACACACAGGTGAATAGGGGAGCTTAATGTGAGAGTGCTGGCTTTGTCCCTCAGGCGGCAGTTGCGGCCACCACAGGAAAGCATGGGGGCATACCTGATGCCACGGCGTCTGATGGGCATGAGAAATATGCTCCTGACTGTATCTGACGGGCAAAAGGATGTCCCAGAATGATGCAGCAACACTATTCTTTTCATGCAATATAAATGAAAGGGCTTGTCAAAATTAGGTAAGCTAAGAGCTGGGGTGTGGACAGAGCCAGTTTTAAAGCTCCAAAGTAGGTTAATGCCTTGATTGTCCATTGATATCTGACAGAAGAGCATGCAAAGGTTTATCAAAAATTGCTACCCTTTGGAGGCAGTAGCAAGCTGCCCCTAAAAATTCCTATGTTTTCATTTTGGGGAGAGGGATGGACAAAATTGGCTCAAGAATATTTGGAGTGAGGTTTTGAATGCCCTCAGGCATGTCATAAACATGTCACATCATCCAAAATAGATAAGAGTTGTTTACATTCCTTTGAGTCTAGATGTAGAGCTCTATAAGCTGTCTGCCTTGTTCAGCTAGTGCCCTTAGGAGAATGAGGGAATCCATAGAGCTCCCCGCTTGCTTTGCTTACAAAGTGAAAGGTACGGGGGGGGGTATTGTATCAGCAGGGAGACTCGGGTAGAAGTTACAGCTTCTAGCTGGACTTTAAGGACTTGGGAAAATATTGAGGGGGACTCACAATGTCCTTGGTGTATGCAAGCCCAGGTGAATGGTCTCCTTTTAACTGAATGCACAAGAAACCGGGAGTCAGGGTGCATAGGATTGAAAGAAAGCTGCTCAGAGGTCGGTTCTGTAAACCAGGCTGCACCAGCAGGAATGGTGAAGAATATCAGCTGGATTGGGGAGCACAGGGTGCAGAGAGATTATGAAAGAGATTATGGCCCTTAGATCCTGTATAAACTGATGGATTTGGTTTCCCTCTGAGTCACATTTGCCTTCTTTCTTTATGGGCAAGATTGAGGTGGTACAGGGTCGGGTGGTAAAGACAAGGATGCTGTGGTTCAAGAGAGACTCTATTACAGGGTATCACCTGCTCTGAGTCTCTAGAAGGAGGGTGCTGAGCCATGAGGGAGAGGGTGGGTTCCCCTCCCAAGAGATGCACCTAGGCTCCCACTTACTAAAAACTCCAGTTCAATCGCGTTTGTAGCCCAAAAACTGACTGGAGCATCTTTTAAAGATCCATCCACTTCAGAGGAATTTATCTCAGGATGAACTTCCAGTAAAGACAGCAGGACACTTGGAGCTTGGACTGAAGGTGAGGAGATAAAATGCCTTTTTTAATTGTAATTTATATTGGCATTAAATGTAGATAAATCTTTACCCAGAAGGTTTGCCAGTTACCAGCTGGGAAGTAGCAAGGCCTGGGGGGTATGAAGAGGGCCTGAAGATACTGGGCTGGACTGGGACATGGGCAGTAAGACGGGTTGCCCCAAGACTCTGACAGCCTAAAGAGAGTCTGAGGTGACAGGTAGAGATCGATCCTCTCAGCAGATGGGAGAGAAAGTCACACCAACTTCAGTCGAGAAATCTAGTTCCTGAGCCTCTGTTTGAAGTTTTCTGGTAGGTCCCAGAGGTAAACGAGTATTGGCTGACCCGTCATTTAAAGGGGGAATTGTCCCTCAAGAAAAAATGAATTTTTTCAGGGTTACGGGGCTTAGGGGAAATTGTTTCTTAGACTTTCCTTTTTCTTAAGTGCAGGACAATTTCTCCTCTAATGTCCAGTTTTATTTGGTATATCTGCAGTTGTCTGGAGGCAAACAGGGACACATCAGAGTGGGCTTGGAGTCATTCTCCGTCATGTCTTTGCCTTTCCAAAGATTCAAGTTGTAAGGCAAGAATTGTTGTTTTCAGTTCCTTTCTTTTATTCTTGTTGGCTTTCCTGTGAGATATTTTCAAATACCCAGGTAGCTGCCTCCATTATTTTGTTTAGTGGTTGCCCTCTTCAACCAATCACACTATCGTGGTTTTTTTCTTAACATTTTTTTTAATGTTTATTCATTTATTTTTGAGAGAGACAGAGCAGGGGAGAGAGAGACATACACAGAATCCAAAGCAGGCTCCAGGTTCTGAGCTGTCAGCACAGAGCCCAATGGGGGCTTAAACCCACAAACTGTGACATTATGACCTGATCTGAAGTCACACTTAACTGACTGAGCCACACAGGTGCCCATATTTTTTAATATCAGGGAGGCAATTTCCCACAGAAGCAGAAATTAGAAGTTTTCCATGTTCTGGGGCTACTGGATTGAATACAGTGTGTTTTTTAAAGTTTTATAAAATGCTTAACAAAGGCTTTTGGGTGTTCCTCTTCTTTCTGAGTGTATATTTCAACCCTAGACAAACTCATCTGGGAAGAACCAGCCTCCTCTGTTGCTCTTTTTTACCATGGAAGAGTTGAGCCATCTCCTGGTCATTCCCAGGAGGACCAGAGAGAGAGGCTGCAGGCCTCTGTGTTCCCTGTGAGGGGGACCGTGTGGCCTGCCCAGTGACAGCCGTTTACTCATGGGCAGGAAGGACTCCCCTTAGCAGCCGGTGAAGGTGTCAGTGAGTTGGGTTGTAAAAAGTTACTGATTTTTAGAATGTCTCTCTCGATTTGGTAGGATCCTCTGAAAGCAAAGGTAAAGGGACTTTATAATTAATAAGGTCTGTTGTTGTCCAGGGGACATGAATTCTTTGTGACAGGGGTCCAGGAAACACTCCTCAAGGACAACGCACAGAGGTCCCTGGAACAGGCAGAGCTTGTTCACGAAGCCCTGGAGACTCTGAGCAATTGTATGGACCACGGCACGAGTTTTACCACCCTTCCTGGTTGCTATTGCTGGATCTACTTCTTGACACTCAGCATCGACAGGACCAAACAGTATTTTACAGGCCAGGAGACCAGGCAGAGGTACTCTGTATAAATCTTGTAAAGAACCAATAGTTAAATAAGGAGCTGGTTGTTCAAGGCTTTTTTCTAGGAGAGGTGGAGTTTCAGACTTAAGGAAACTGGCTGAAGAGCTGGGGCTGGGTTTTTAAGGGAAAGTTTCTAGACCAGGAGCCGAGAGATCCAAAGACCTTCTGGAGGGTCAGAGGCAGAGGGTTGGGGATGATCAGATATAAGAAAGGGGGTCAATGTTAGATTTGGTTTTTAATTCTTGTTCTAAGTCTGATTTTTGTTCTTTTATTAAGAGACTCCCTAAGACTGGCCTTATGCTTGTTTGTGTTTTCTTTTCATTTTGATCCTCCCTAAATACCAAGAAGGCAGCCACAAGGAAGGGGAGCTCTCTAAGAAATGCTCTAATATAGAAAATTTTCTAGTTTGAAAGATCTGTTGCGGCTACTGGGGAGTGAGGTCACCATTAGTATATTTATTCTAATAGTGATCTAATCCCATAAACCTTTTTATGAAAAGACTCAGAGACAAATTTCATGTTTAGAATATATCTCTACCCTGGATGCAAGAGATGTCTCCGGAGACAGTATGGATGATAAGGTCCTCATGATCCAAAGTTTATTCCGAAAAGACTCTAAGAAAACAAAGACCTTTGAGCAACATCCCAAAGGCAGGTGTGCCAGGACATCCACGAGGACCTCCAGACTCTTATCACCTGGACTCGGTCCTTTGTGAGTCTCTGTTGCTGTACTGTATTTGAAGCCTGTCTCCAGGGACAGTTTAGGGACCCAGGGATGGGCTGAGACCCCACCTCATGATGGGAAGAGGCAAGGCCACTGAGGAGAGGGGCATGTGGGATGAAGACAAGGTGGGGGCCATCTTTGGAACACGCAGTGTGCCACAGTCGGTCTAGAAAGGACTCCTTGTGACAGTCATCTTGCTTCACTATGACAGCTCTCTCAGCCTGCTGTCCACGCCATTCTGGGTGTTCAGCCCAACACTCTGAGAACATGTGCAGGTGCTGATGTGAGGGAAACCAGGAAGATCTGGCTGATGTGTGAACTATTCAGCAGATATTAGAAGCTTCTGTAATTTACAAAGCCATTTACATTTATTTAAAATTGAAAATCACAAATCATCTCTTATAAAACTATTTTGAGGAGCACCGGGGTGGCCCAGTCGGATGAGTAATTGATTCTTGATTTTGACACAGGTCATGATCTCAAGGTTGTGAGATTGAGCCCTGTGCCAGGCTCTGTGCTGACAGTGTGGAGCCTTCTTGGAATTCTCTCTCTCTCCCTCTCTCTCTCTCTGCCTCTCCCCTGCTTGTGCCTTCTCTCTCTAAAAATAGATAAATAGATAAACTTAAAAAATCTTATTTTTAAAAGAAGCTTATAGATGTGACATAAATAAAGCAGAAAAGTAATTTTGATTCTTCCCTAGGTCTTGTATGAAACATAAAGTAATTATCAGTGTTTCTCATGTTCCATAGATCTTCATAATTTCTATCAAAATAAATTGCAAAGGAAGCAAATAATTCAGAAATTATAAAGTGGAATTTGGACAAATAGGTGTCCATTTATAACACTGGGTTCTTTTCAGGAGGAAAAGACTCTGAAGCATTAGGAAACCTCCATTCCTGGCAGCGCATGTATTTCAATCATTATCATTAAAGCTTAGTTACAGATCATACACTATTCAAGTCATCCTTTTTGTTCCACTATTTACTTGATGGAAGAAAACATTAATGGTAATTAGGCCATGTTTCTGGATTTCTCTAAAGAAATTAAAATCCCAGGCTGTCAGCTCACAGAGCCCGACAGCGGGCTCATACCACGATTTATGAGAACATGACCTGGGCTGAAACCAAGAGTTGCACACTCAACCAACTGAGCCACCCAGGAGCGCCGGCAGTTGTTTTACCAAAAGTAAAACTTCATACATTTTTTTTTCAAAAACTGAAAATTCAAAAGTTACTAGACAAGTCACTCATACAAAAGTATTTACAGCAGTAATGAGTGAAGTGGTAACATTCCCAGTATAAAATGTCATACAATCAAATCACAACTTGGTATTTCAATGAATCAAGTGTTTCATCCCACACAGCAGGGTGTGGTCAGCTTTAAAATAAAATCCATTTTTGGATAATCTGTTGCCAATCAAGGTCTTCTTCACACCATCATCTCACACAATAGGAAAGCTGGCCATGGTGGCGATTCCACAGTGGTTGTCCCGGTCCTTGGCCATGAGTATGTAGCCGTGTTTGCCCCAATTTGCACCCCAGCTGAAAGAAGATGGGGTTTTCCATTTATCACAGAGGAACAAACACATTTCTCTTTATGGGCAATAACACCTGATACTTAGCAGTGCCCCAGAGGCCAGGACAGATTTAGGAAGAATCAAGAAAGGACATCCTTGTTGAGTTCTAACCCAGCACAGAATTCTATCCCCCTAACCTTTCACAAAACTGCAAAATGAGAGACAGGAAGAGGAAACTCTTGGGGTCAGATGTGTTTCAGATGCAGTACTACTCCAACTATAGCAGGGCCCTTGCAAGCTTAAGGTAGTAGCCTAATGTTGCCATCAAATGAATATGTCTCTATTCCCACTAAGTGGGTAAACACTTCTGGGGTTTCAGAAGTGTGCTCAAGGGTTTTACAATCTGTATCCAAACACTGATTCCAAAAAGGATTTCCTTTTCAATTTCAAAGATAAATATTTTTGACTTTTTATACCTGTTCTTGACAATCCAATATTTTTTGTTATCTGATTCTTCTCCTTCAAAGCCATAGCCAACCACCAGAACACCATGATTCAGGCGTTTATTGCTGCACTTTGGATCATAATAAATGCCTGGAAAAATAAAATTCAATTCTGAGATGGGACATCCAAGTGACATGATAATATATAACAATAACTGAGTCAAACAGTAAAGGAGGCATCTCAAAATTCAGGTGTGATATAAATCCAGATAAGATTTAGAAATCAGTTCTTTTTGTTTAGCAGGGCTAGGGATTTAGGCCATCATCTAATACCAGCAGAAATACACACCTTCACAATCTCTTTTGTAAAGGACAGTCAAGAGGCATAAAAGACCACTCGTTGAGACTTTGTCATTCTATTCTACCATGTCAGCTTAGGAAAGCAGCAGAAAACGACAAAGTCACTTGATCCAAGGGGTTCTTTCCGGCATCCATTACATTAGCAAAACTGTTTGGAAAATTTCCAGGTCTACAACAGTTGGGAAAAACTAAAGTAACATCAGTCAGAGTGGCTAAAATGAACAAATCAGGAAACTATAGATGCTGGCGAGGATGTGGAGAAGTAGGCACCCTCCTACACTGTTGGTGGGAATGCAAACTGGTGCAGCCACTCTGGAAAACGGTGTGGAGGTTCCTCAAAAAAATGAAAATAGAGCTACCCTATGACCCAGCAATTGCCCTGCTAGGAATCTACCCAAGAGACACAGGAATGCTGATGCATAGGAGCACGTGTACCCCAATGTTCATAGCAGCACTTTCGACAATAGCCAAATCATGGAAAGAGACCAAGTGCCCATCAACTGACGAATGGATAAAGAAGTTATGGTACTTATATACAATGGACTACTACGTGGCAATGAGAAAAAATGAAATCTGGCCATGTGTAGCAACATGGATGGAACTGGAGGGTATTATGTTAAGTGAAATAAGTCAGTCAGAAAAAGACAGATACCATATGTTTCCACGAATAGGTGGACTTTGTGAAACTAAGCAAAAACCAGGGGGAGGGGAAGAGGGGAAGGAAAAAAAGACACAGAGAGGGAGGGAGATAAAACATAGGAGACTCTCAAAGACTAAGAAAAAAACTGAGGGTGGGGGGGATGAGGGAGGGGGGAGAGGGGGTGATTGGAATTAAAGAGGGCACGTGTTGGGATGAACACTGGGTGTTATATGTAAACCAATTTGAAAATAAACTATTATAATATAAAAAAAAATAGAATAAAAAAAAATAGAAAAAAAATAAAAATAAAAATAAAGCACAGAAAAAAAAAAAAAACTAAAGTAACATAAGCTATACATATCAAATTATGTATCCATGTAAATATATTTATGAAGTGCTTGAAAGCACGGGATCTGGGTCAAGTCATGACAACACGCTGAACAACAGGCACAAATATTACATGTGCAGGATGAACAACCACATGAAATCCACACCCTCCTGAACTGTACACACCAAAGTGTCAATCTTGCTGTGTGTCACGGTGGTTCCCCATTTTTCCTGCCTACTTTTCTACATAGACACATGCTGACCTTTTTTATAGAACTGGAAGGAATTCAGGCTTGCATCGACAGCAGCAGACACGGGCCCCACAGTTGCCACTGTGGTCATTAGGCCATCCTCCTTGTTTACGACACTCCAGAAGGCAGTCACACTGGCGGCAGAATTCTCAGGCTTGTATTTGCAGGATTCGTTCTTTCAAAGATAAAGGGGGAGAGACTTGATCACTACCATCCACCTCCAGGGGAACAGGAGTGCAAGAGAGTTTGTAGGTGAATGCTTTTCAAGTCTGGTTTGTTATAAATTATCTCAAGACAAAATGGGATTGATTGTTTTGAAGTTGAAAAATTAGCAGTGTCTCAAAGAGACAGTTTTTTGGTCTACCGTTCATAAAGTTTTCACTCTGGAGACCTGTACTGTATATAAAATGGTGTTCATGTCACCCTATAATATAGACATAAGAACAGCTATATGGTAATGAGCCAATCAGAGCGCTGTGCTAGGCTAATACATTTTAATGGAAGTTCTGACCATTTGCACATATAGAGTCCACAATCAAATACAAGAATTCTAACTTTGGTATCTGTTTTTACTGAATATGTTCACTTTTGTTATAAGGAACTCCACTTACCTGTGCATGATATGGATAGGATTCCTCTGAGTCCAGGCCCCCATTTTCCTTAACATACTGGAAGGCTTTATCCATTAGGCCACCACGGCAGCCTTTATTGCCTTGAGACCAAGAGCAGTCCACCAGGTTCTGTTCACTCAGTGAAACAAGTTTGCCAGTTTTCCGGAACATCTGTCCTTCAAGGGCACCAGTTGCACTAAAAGCCCAACAAGAATGACAGTCGCCCTGAAAACACAATGCAAATGCTCTTAGCCTACAAAGTAAATAGCAAGACTTTGACAACAGTCCATAGATCTGAAAACTCTTTTAAAACATAACAAACTGCGTATTGTGTCTCAATTTCCATAGCAATGTCACTGATTCCTTTTGCCTTTACTCTTGAGAGGAACCTGCTGAGTATTGTCCCACCTGATCCTTCACGGGAGTTACGTAGCCTTTCTCTCTCCAGTCCACAGATGAAGGGATCTCAGCAAAGAGAGGTGCTTGGAACACTCTCCCCTTCTTGCGTTTCTGGATTTTAAGGTCATTCAGCATCTGCTTGAATTCTTCACTGGTCTTCAAGGAAAAGGAAACAGAATGTTGACAAGCATGAGACATTTTGAAAACGTTCTTAGGGGAAGCATGAAATGTTCAGCAATCTGTGCCATACTCACCATGTCACCAAATCCATTCATTTCCATTGTGAAGCTGTGTTTCCCTTGGCTCTGTTCCCGATTGTGCTGTTCAATCATTTGCATATTTCTCTCCCACACTGCTCTCCTCCATCCTTCTTCATCCTGGAGACAAACATATAACTTATCATCTTTATTTCTATTTAAAACCTACTGACCTGGGACACCTGGGTGGATCAGTCAGTTAAGCATACAACTTCAGCTCAGGTCATGATCATGGTTCCTGGTTTCCAGTTCTGTGTCAGTTGCTGTGCTGACAGCTCAGAGCCTGGAGCCTGCTTAGGTTTTTGTGTCTTCTTCTCTCTCTGTTCCTCCTCCACTCAATCTCTGTCTCTGTCTCTCAAAAATAAACATACGTTAAAAAATATTAAAATCTCAAAACAAAAATCTAATGATCGGCACATGGTGGATGTGCTCACAAAGAGGAGGAGAAAGCATAGCCAGGGAAGGCCTGATGCTTTTCGACGGTGTTCTCCAGCAACCACACATCAGGACATATGCCCATGTTGTGCACACTCCCAGTCCCCTGCTTACTGACTTGGTAAGAGTGTCTTCAAGATGCTACTCTCAGCTATGAACTCCCACCAGTACGGAGTGTTCTCTGCAGGGTTCCCTCTGGACAGCTTAAATGTTACCAACCACTCCATAGAGTTTCCCGTGTATTGCCTTCCACTGGGACCATTGTTCATCTAAGCTCTGATTCAGCTGTGGAGCAGCTGAGGCTATTCCCAGGCAAAGGGCAGCCAGGAAGAGAGAAGGATGCATGTTTCAAAACCTAGGAATGGAAAAGAATGAGTTCATGATTAGATCAAAACATCTAAAAAGCCATCCTTTTTTTTGAGATGTTAGAGCCACTATAGTACAACAGAAAGATTGAATTTATCCTTTTGAGTGTTTACATGGACCTGGAGGAAGGCTGAGGATGTGGGATGTGCATGGGCTCCCACTCCCTGCCCTGAGACAGGACTACTACTTCCAGAGCATGTAAATGGCAGTGCAGGGAGTGAGGGACCCTGAGTTCTGGTGTGTGGGCTTTAAGCTGCCATATATGGAGGGGTCAGTCCCTGGAAGTGTGCCTCTTGGGGCCCCAACCCCCAACCCCCAAGGCTGGTGTCCCCAGTGTTTTCAGAGGTGGTCCACTCTTCATGCCCGCTCTGGGGATCTCACCTGTGGCAGGAGCACTTGTGCAGGCTCAGTCACAGCTTCGGGTCAGGGGTGTCCAGGAGGCCTGGAGATGGATGAGAGGCTGCCCATTTAAGGCCTAGGATTTGGCCCTTCCAGCCCTGCCCCCACCACCTGCCTGCCCTGCAATTGGCGGAGCCATCTTGTGGGCGGGGCCTCTGTGCCCTGGAGCCCTGCTGTGACATGTGATGGCTGGGACCCTAATTGTCCCAGGGGAATTTGTGCCTGCTTTAGTGGTCCTGAGGGAGGTGACCTGGGGTCCAGGGACAACCCTGTGGAAGGGTCCGACACCTCCCTGGGGACCCACATCAACTAATTACCATGCATTTATGTGTTGGGAGGTGGTTGGTGAACCGAGCCTCACAGGGCCAAGTGTGTTTTCAGGGTCACCCTGCCTGTCCTTTACTCCTAGCATTTTTGGTGAAAATCTCCTGGAGGGATGAGAACAGGATAATCTAGTCTAGTGGTTCCTGTTTATTCCAATCAAAGGTGGGGCAGGTGGAGGAAGCAGGGCCCACAGGGGCAGGTGTTATCACTGTGTCAGGTTCGGATGCCCCTGGGTTATGGAAGAATCTGGAGAGGGCTGGCAGTCCCCCAAACAGGGGATGCTCTGAGCAAGGCTCAAGTCCTTTCAGGTAAAAGGGCAGAAGGGAGGGCAGAAGGGCAGAAGGCAGGGAGGCATGGCATTTTGTAAGACTCCTGTCCTGCCTCCCCCAGATAGGATTTTTTCTTCCCTCTCAAGCCTTTCTCAAAACGGACAGAAGAGACTTATTTCCAGAAAACTATGGTTTAATAAAAGGAGGAAAGGCAGAATGTAGAAACAGCTTTTACTTCCCCATTCTCTGTGTTATGAATTACTACGTGTCTCAATATCCAACATGTTTTTCTTCTGTTTTAATTTAAAAAGTTTCAGAAAGACATTTATTTCAAGCAAAGAAGTATTTATCAGCCTCGGTTTCCTCAGTGAGGACATGGGGCAATAATTTTATTTTCCTCGGAGGATTATTGTGAAGATTACACGAGATAATATATGTTAGGCATGAGAGTAGAGCAGGGCTAATTTAATACTGCTTGTGAGGTCACAGAAAATCCTTCCATAGGTCTTGCTTTATTCAGAAAGTATTTATTTGAGAATTTGATACAGAGGCAATTCCTACAGATTTCTTTACTTCCTGTGAACTGGGTCACCAGATTAGTGAAATGAACCATAAAGTATAGTGGTTAAATAAGCTTATACGTTAAAAAGCCAAGCTACCTCTGGTAAACATTCTTAAATTACACTCCCTAATTGATAAATGAGGCATACATGTCCTAACTTTACCCACAGAACCTAAAATACAATATATTGTCTCACGTTTGACCTATTATGCTGACGATGATATCACATTTTAAATTACAGATAGTTTTTGTTTTTTGACTATTAGAACTTAAGTGGACATTTGAGGGCGCTAAGGTGGCTCAAGTTTTTCTATAAGCTGTTGAGATTACAATGAGATGACATTTCATACCCCTCAGGAAGGATGAAATTGACAAGGGTGCAATACTAGATATGGGCGAGGGTGTGCAACCATTGGAACTCTTGTACATTACTATTGGGAATGTAGATGTAAACCACTCTGGACAGGGGCTCACTAGATGCTTATAACAGTAACTACACCATTAATTCAGCAATTCCAGTGTTAGGAACTACCCAAGCGAGAATGTTCACAGTAGCTTTACTCATAATAACTTCTAACTGGAAACCAGAGGAGAATGAATAAACACACTATAATACATTCTTCCTCAACGTTAAAAAAAGAAGAAGCGTATGATTCTTAAAAGCACTTTGTCAGGCAAAAGAAGCACATGTTCAAAAGTACATATTATATAAGTGTATTATATAAAGTTCAAAAGGCAAAACTAATCTTTGGTGATAGATCTCATAACAGTGGTTACTTGCAGGGCAGTTATTGACTGGAAAGGGGCACAAGAGAACTCATTAGAATGTGGGAAAATGTTTTTAAAGTTTATTTTATTTATTTATTTTGAGATAGAGATAGAGAAAATGCAGGGGAGGGGCAGAGAGAGGGAGAGAGAGAATCCCAAGCAGACTTTGCACTTGTCAGATGGGGGGCTTGATCCGTGAACTGTGAGATCATGATTTGAGCTGAAACAAGAATTGGACTTTAGCTGACTAAGCCACCCAGGCACCCCAGAATGTTGGGAAATTCTATACCCTAATCTGGGGGATAGTTCCATGTGTGCATATATTTGTCAAGACTTACTCAGCTATATACTTAAGATCTATTAATTTTATTTTATGTAAAATTCTACCTCAATAGAAACTTTGTTAGGATAAAATTAGAGATCAGGATAAAAAAATAAAAGTTAAATTGTAAAACATTGATTTTATGTGAGGATGCTGAGTAAATTCCTGCCTTTCTCCTGAAAAAAAAAATCTGTAGAAAGTAGCCAAGAATCTTTCTAATGACCCTAGCAGTGTGCCCCAAGTCAAGACTATTGTCTGTGTTCGTTGATGTGGTGGAAATAAGAGACAACAGTAAGCTTCCCTTGGAAAAGCAGCTGGTAGAGGAAAACCTGACCTCCAACTTCTCTGGGTCACCAGTGCCTGTAGCCTGGGTTCACCTGAAGCCACAGGGTCCGCTCCTGGGAAGCCTGTCCACCCACCAGGGCCTTACTCTCTTCCTCTGTAAATTATTCGAAAATACTCAACTGACATAGGATGTAAATAACATTTTTAATCTTTATGTTTTTTTCCTGACTCATTTCCTTTTTAAAAATATATATATGATTTATTGTCAAGTTAGCTAACATAAGGTGTATACAGGGTGCTCTTGGCTTTCAGAGTAGATTCCTGTGATTCATCACTTACATAAAACACCCAGTGCCCATCCCAACAAGTGCCCTCCTCAATGCCCATTACCCATTTTTCCTGCCCCCCATCCTCCCGCTCTTTCACCCTCTTTTTCCTCTCAGTATTTAAAAGTCTCTTATGGTTTGCCTCCCTCTTTGTTTGTAACCATTTTTTCCCCCTTTCCCTTCCTCCATGGTCTTCTGTTAAGTTTTCCACATATGAGTGAAAACCTATGGTATCTGCTTTCTCTGATTGGCTTATTTCACTTAGCATAATACCCCCCAGTTCCATCCATGTTGTTGCAAACGGCAAGACTTCATTCTTTTTCATTGTCGAGTAGTACTCCATTGTATATACATACCACATCTTCTTTACCTATTCTTTAGTTGATGGACATTTGGGGCATTTTTAATCTTTAAACCAGGAAAAGAACAATTAGTTACTGATTTTACATTTATTTGTAAAACGATAAAAATTTCCCCCAGATTCTTAGTCTGTGTTTCTGAAGTGCGGCGTTAGAAGATCTCCCCGGAAAGCTAGGATGTATGCACCTGCTGGGAAGGAGCAGAAGACGGGGAGATGCGGGAACTGACTTTCCTTCAGAGAAAAAGCTGTTTTTACTTCTGTATTTGACTTTTCTGTTTAAAAAGCCTGTTTCTCTTTGTGAGAGACCTCGTTTTGACTAAAAGTATATGCCCCAGTTATTATATACAAAATAAAAAATACAAAAAGCACAATTGTGCTTCCTTTCAAAGATTTAAAATATGTTTATTCCTTGAGGGAAATCTGTCATTAAAAATATTACTTCAGTCAAACATTTATTGAGGGTAGTTATCTGATTCAGTACTCCGAATTTTGTAGACTGTGAGTCTCTTAAAAATTCACACTTTTATATTTTATGTCACATTCATTATAGTTTCCATTATTTAGCATCCTCCAGGTAGCACCAGAATGATCCATTAATAAAAGAAATACATATTTTCATGGAAATTTAACAGGAAGTAGAAGAGATGGCCACAGCGAGCACTTGTGATGTCACTGTAACAGGACAAATGCCCCAGCCTCTATACGATACAGGCAGGAAATGTTTTATTTTGGGTGATGTAAAGTCATAGCAAGTGGTTTGTGATTAATTGTCTGTGACTTTTAGGCTACTTAGTCCTGCTTCACAGCGTTATCCCTGGACTCATTGTCCTTTTATCCCATTCTGAAGGAGTACCATCACCCTCATCATAATCTTTGTTTTCTGTATTCTTTACCGCTGGCCCAAAACGGCGTTTCCAGGCTCATCTCTCATCCCTGTCATGAACGCCATGAACGGTGCACTCCATCAAAACGCTACTGTGATGACCTGATGTTGCTCCTAGGAGCTCTCCTGTGCCTCAGTGCCTTGGCCAAGCCGTGCCTTCCTCCTGGAATGCTCTTTCTTTCCATTCCACCTCTTCGAATGTCTGGTGGAACCCTGCTCTTTCCTCCAGTTCTCTATGAAAAGGCACTAAATGGATTTCTTGTTGTGTTCCACAGCCTCTAGACTTCAAAGCTATCAGGATGTGTGTTCCAGTGTTTATAAGTTTTTGGTAATCCTGGCTACACTGAGCTCCTCGAAGTCATGTTTGTGTCTACTTCACCATTGAGCCCAGCATCTCAATGACTGGGTCAGCAGGTGCTTGATTAAGAAGAAATGTTGCGTGCTGCCCTAAAAATAAGGGCAGGAGAGCCAAATGATGACTTCCGATTCCTTCAGATTTTCACTTTTTTTTTTTTTTTTGGTTTGCAAAGTACATCCATGCACAAAGTGGCTCTCATTTTGGTGCCATTACAAATGAGTAAATAGAGCTGAAATATTCACATTTATGTTTACATATTTTGCTGTCTCTTTTTCCAACTTCAATCTGTGATCATTCATCCAAGGCTGGTGAATTTTTCTTCCACACCATGTATGAAGAAAGAATTTCATGAATAAATTAATGTTCAAGCAAGTGCAGAAATGTTTTAAATTATTTAGTAGAAAAATTATTATCTGCATTCAGATGTCCAGGAAATTACAAATATATCAGCTACTTATTAAGATCATCATTCCACTTGGTTTTGCTTTATCAGCAGCAAGAGCAAGTTACTTGCAACTTTTGCTTCAGACATTCTATAATCTAGAAACCATCATCACCGTCGTCGTCATCATCACTTTTGTGGTAGTTGTCAACAACTTGTGTATGTTAGGCACTGTTATATGGTTTAAATGTATCACTGCATTTCCTTTCACAGTGACTTCTGCCTAAGAGAGTCTTTGAATCCTTGCTGCACTTCCCAATGATGAAAATTTGGAATTGGTGAACTCTAAGTTAGTCTATAAGCAAAGAGTAAGAAAACTGACATGATGTGAAACCAGAGTAATTGACAGCTCAAGTATTGTAAGATCTCTCTGAAGAGCAAATGACAGATGACCTAAACTTTTGGATTCATTTTTTTTTAAACATATTTTGGAGAAGATATTGGATGTTGACAGAGTTGATAGCAATGCTAAGGGAACAGATATCAGGACAGAAACAACTCGAATCCAGGGCAAATCTGGCATCTAAATAGCAGGAACTCTTGAGCAATGATGTCAACGCTCAGTTGCTGTAATAAAGATTCACACTGTTTCTTCCATCTTTGCATCATTCTTCTTCCATATTGAAAAACCTGGAAGACAATGTCTTGTCAATATTATATCCTGTGTCTAAGGGAGAGAAAGGCATCTTAATATAGCTTCCTCCTAACCCCTGCCCAAGACTGCATGTAATGGGAAAAAAAGAAACCAAAAAAGACAGCATGCTGCTCCTACCAAGACAAGAGTAAATGGGTGCT
This sequence comes from Paguma larvata, assembly GCA_030068075.1. NCBI lineage: Eukaryota > Metazoa > Chordata > Mammalia > Carnivora > Viverridae > Paguma > Paguma larvata. The sequence continues at coordinate 63,293,436 of CM057832.1, forward strand.
GGTGAATAAGAAATAGCCCCCATTTAGCTTGTCAACATACAGATAAGCTTTTTCTTCTCATTAAATGTGAATGTTATCTTTTGCAATAATTATAGTTGCATGCAATTGTAAGAAATAATACAGAGAAAGCTGGCATGAAAACAAACACATAGATGGATGGAACAGAAGAAAAAGCCCAGATATGAACTCACACATATACAGATGATGTGAATAGACTTTTTTCCAAAGAAGACACATGGATGGCCAACAAGTACATGAAAGGATGAGCATCATTGTTAATCACCAAAAAATGCAGATAAAAATCACATTGAGATGTTACCTCACACCTGTTAGGGTGACTATTATCAAAAAGACAAGAAATAAAAAGCATGGTGAGGATGTGGAGAAAAGGACTCTCTTGTATACTGTTGGTGGAAATGTAAACTGGTGCAGCTCATATGGAAAAGGGTATGGAGGTTCCCCCAGATTAAAAGTAGAACTACCGCAACATCCAGAATTCTCCCTTCTGGGTATTTATTCATATAAAATGAAAATACTAACTGGAAATGATATATGTACTACATATCCATGGCAGTATTATTTAAAAGAGTCAAGCTATAGACACAGCCTAAGTGTCAATGAATGAATGAATGCATAAAGACAATGTGGCATATATATACACTGGAATATTGCTCAGCCATAAGAAAGAATAGAATTTTTCCATTTGTGACAATATGGATGGATCTTGAGGGTCATTATCCCAAGTTGGTAAGTCAGATAAAGAAAGGTAAAAACTAATAATCTCTTTCAAATGTGGAGTCAAAACAAAAAACCAAAAACAAAAACAAAAATCAAGCAAACAAACAAAAAAAGACCAACTAAGCTAATAGATATGGAAAGCGTATAAGTGATAAGTCAGATAAAGAAAGGTAAATACCATATAATCTCTATAAAATGTGAAATCAAAACAAAAAACAAACAAAAATCAAACAAATAAAAAAGAAACTAAGCTAAAGGATACAGAAAGGGTATTAGTAGTGCCAGACACAGTGTCTGGCACTGTGGGACATGGGAAGGGGGTCAAAAAGTAAAAGATATTACAAAAAGAAAAAAATAAGCCCGAGGGGTGGAAAAAGCTGTTGATTCCTTCTGCTATCTTACTTTCTGTTCCATCTTTAGCTTTAATTCCAACATTATCCTGGGGCAGAGAATTTAGTGCCTCTAACCCTGCAGGTAAAAAGATAAAGAAAATCTAAAACATCTTCAGTTACACTGCACAGAAAGTCTCTCTTGAGAAGGTTTTCTTTTCTTCATTCTGTTTCTGATGGGCTGGCATGCATAGATGTTTCTCTGTAAAGGAAGTGCGTTTCTTGCTGGAGCTTAGAGCAGGCAGCAAGGAGTAACCACTACATCCTACATTCTCAAGTTTTTCTGCCAAGTTTCCTAATATTCCAGCCTGGTTAGTTGTTGTCTATACATACCCCTAGGGACAATAGATGACAGGTCAACCACCTTGCAACGGGACATTTCCAGCTTCTCAGCTTACTTAGTAAGGAGAGAGATATGCTCACTGTATCCACCCTATCACATCTCAGCCAATCTGCATTGCACAGACTTTTATTTATAAATACCCTATTTCCAAGTACTGGTTTCTCTATTAGACATCACTCTTCCAGTTTCAAATGACAGAAACCTAACTCGATATACTTGAAATTTGTTTGTTGTCTTAGAATTGGAAACAGGTCAGTTTCTCTTGAAGCACAGCTGGATTCCATCAAAAGTATGGCAGGTGTGGGATGAATCTGCATGAGCCATGTCATCACCCCCAGTGTGCATTTCTTCTACCCATCCACTCTGGTTCCTGGGTATTGGCTTCACTCGCAGACTTCTTATACTCACTCTTGACAATTAAGACTTATCTATTTCTAAGGATGAAAATGAAAATACTCAGAAAAGAGAAAGGACCTCATTGAATAGCATAGACAATCTTGGAATTGTTCCATTGCTTTAGTGAGCCTGCAGCAGGTGCTCATTTTAAATACATCTCAGTGGCTTGTAGATGAAGGACGAGATGTTGGGCTTGGTCCTGGAGATAGATAGGTTTGGTCAGTGGCACCTGAAACACTCTCAAGAAGGAGAGGGTGATTGAAAAGGGGGAAAAAGTGCAATGATGGCTCATAGGGCAATAGAATGTTTCCTTTTATACAAAACTGCTTGGGTATAGGGGACATGGGGGCAGGAAGACAAAAGGTATAAGCTCCCAGTTATTAGATAAAGAAGTTCTTGGGATGTAATGTCCAGAGTGGTGAGTATGGTGAACAGTGCTGTATTGTATATTTGAAAGTTGCTAAGAGAGTAAATCTTAAAGATCTCATCACAGGACCTCCTGGATGGCTCAGTCAGTTAAGCCTCTGATTTCAGCTTAGGTTATGATCTCACAGTTTGTGAGTTTGAGCCCTGCATTGGGCCTTGCACTGAGATTCTCTGTCTCCTCTCTCCTTGCCCCTCGCCAGCTCTCTCTCAAAATAAATAGATTAATTTAAAAAGTTTTCATCACAAGGTAAAATAATTATGACTTTGGGGGGTGATGGATGTTAATTAAAGTTATTGTGGGGATCATTTTGCAACTTATACTCATATCAACTCATTATGTTGTACTACTTTAATACAATGTTATAGCTCAGTTATATCTCAACAAAACTGAGGAAAACAGAAACTGCTAAACTATATTCTAGAATAGCTGTACCACTTTACATTCCCACCAGCAATGGCTGAGTGATCCAGTTTCTCCACGTCGTCACCAACATTAGGGTTATCGCTATTTGTATTTTACCAAATCTAATAGGTTTGTAAAGATGGCCGATAGTGGTGAATACTTTCTCATGTGTTCGTTGGCCATCTGCATATCTTCCTTGGCGAAGACAAGAAGTTCCCAGCACTCTTCCCTCATGCACACAGTGTACAGATGTCAGGAGCTCATTCAGGTCAAACTAAAGGGTTCCTGTCGTTGCCTATGTTCTGTCCAGGGCCATCCACAGGCACTTGCACCGAAAACGACTCCATGATCCTGTCTGCTGATGAGCACTGGGTGCTCAGCAGGGTCATCCGATAGAGAAGTGTAGCAGAGTGTCTTCTTTCTCTCTTAGCATAATCTTGGCCATGATCCTTGGGGCTACTTTGACAGGCTTCTCAGACCCAGTGTGGATTGTGGTTGTTCCTGCTGGAGGGAGGCTGTCTCTGTAGTTCTGCAGTTCTGGGCTCTTCTTTGCATTTAGTGACAGGAGGCACTGAGGTTGCTTGGAAATGTATAAGGGTTATATTAAAACATACATACTTCCGCTATACTAGCAAGACACATTGCTTTATTTGAAACAACAAGAAAGCTGTCAGGTTTTGCAAGATTTTCTAATGAAAAATGCACCACAGTCATGGAGTCAGTGAATTGCTGTTCCAACAAACTCCAGTTTTCCGATTCCACAGTCAGGTGTTTCATTTACACTTTATTTATTTATTTACGGCTGCTCGTATTAAACCCTCAGCCTCACAGCTTCACTGGGCGATGTCAGCACAAGTAAGTTCACATTCTCTAATAACACTACTCTCTTTCATGATTTAGATGTGGTCACAACTTGAGGTGGTGAGAAGCTGACTGAGATTGTTCTATTTCCCCCCAGTTCTAAGGGAGGCCCACAGTTGGAGCTCAGATCACCTCCATCTGTAAGGCCAGAGCCTTTTTCCAGGGCTGGTCCTGTCAGCAGGACTAGAAAGCCCCAAATCCCTGAAGTGGTTAAGTACAGCTGTGCAGCATGACACAGCAAAACTCTGTCTGAAAACGACAGTCACTCACTGATTCTCACATGTCTGTGCTTCAGCTGGAGGTTTTCTGATCTAGGGTCGGTCAGTGGGCTCGGCTCTGTGCCTCTCTCATCCTCCTGGTCTCCATGTAGTAATGGCAGAAATACGAGAGAGTGAGTGGAAACACATGGCTTCTTAAGGCCTGGGTTCAGAACTGGCACAATGTCCCTTCCATGCAATTCCAATGGACAAAGCAAGTCACCCAGATAGACCCAACCCCAATTGAGCAGGGAGGTCCACCCTGCTCTTGCGAGGGGTTGTCAAGGAAATGAATATTTCTGAATAAGAATCCACCTGGCAGCTGGGATCTGGTTGTAAGTGTAGGGACAGGAGGGTGGAGGATCATAAGATGGTACTATTTTGTATCTGGGGCAGTCACCCAATTCCACTGGGTTCAGGAAGAGGGGACATAGGGACACCTGGGTGACTTAGTCGGTGTAGTGTCTGACTTCAGCTCAAGTCATGATCTCTTAGTCCCTGAGTTCGAGTCCCAGGTAGAGCTCTGTGATGACAGCTCAGAGCCTGGAGCCTATTTCAGATTCTGTGTTTCCCTCTCTGTCTGCCCCTCTCCCACACATACCCTGTCTCTCTTTCTGAAAAATAAACATTAAAAAACAATTAAAAAATAGAAGAAAAATTCTTAACTGGCCCAGGTGGACACAGACACAATCTAGGATGTGACACTATGGAGAGAAAAACAGTATTTGCTTGTCTCTGCTCCTCCCCCACTCATGCTCTCTCTCTCTCTCTCTCTCTCAAGAATAAACATTGAAGAAAAAATTTTTAAAGAAGAGGGGACATAGACCCCACCATTCACATGTAAGTTGTGACAAGGTCATTTGGTATAAAGACCACATAGATTGGAGATATTGATATGGATATCACCGGAAAATGCTATCTGCAAAACAAAACAAAACAACAAAACAAACCCACAATAGTATTTCAAAGGTATAAGACTCTCCATCCCCCACCCCCTCCATGGCACTCAGTGTTTTGTGTCCTGCAGCACACTCTCAAGACCCTGAGTGGTGATGGGTACCATTTCATACGCAAAAGAAATGATTTCCTCCAAAGAGAATGAGCTCCAGGTTCCTGTAGTGTAAGTTTCTCCCTGGCCACTGAGATCTGTCCTGACTCTAAATGATTACATTTCCTTCTGGGAGCCCTGTCTCCCCAGTGAGCATGTGCACGGGGCATTGCTGATAACACAGGGCCTTTCACAGATCGCCGCAAGATCAACTGAAGCCCACGGCTATTTTCCCAGGCAGGTGAGATAGGCGAAGGGAGAAGAGTGTGCAGATTTTTGTGTAGAACGCCAGCTTCCCAGGGTGTGAGCTTGGGCTCCACTAGCTTCTTTTGTTTCAGGTTTTCTTATTTTGTGAACCAGGAAGGAGAAGTTTGTTCTGAGGGTAAGCTGGGCTTATGCACACGAAGCACTGGAATTGGCTCTGGGAACGCTCTCCACACATACGGATTCATAGTAACATGGTGGTAGCTGATAGGCATTGGGATGGATACAGAGCAGAGAACCACTGGGCACTTGCTGTAGACTGAAGGGTCAAGTACCCCAGCCATTCACGTATTGACATCCTAATGCCCAAGGTGATGGTATTAAGAGGCAGGGTGCTTGGGAGGTGATTGGAGCACACAGGACTGGGATTAGTGCCCTTACAAAGATGGTCCCAGAGAGACCCTCATCCTTTTCTACTCTGTGAGGACACAGTGAAAAGATGACCATATATGAAGAGGAAATGGACCCTTGTCAGACTCTGAATTTGCTGGTGCCTTGATCTTGGGCTTCCAGCCTCCAGAAATATGAGAAATAAACTTCTGTTGTGTACCAGCCCCCGAGTCTATGTTATTCTGTCATAGCAGCCGGGACAGACTGAGACAGCGTTTGTGCATGGCAAAGAGCTGAGTCCTGATTTTCACACGTGGATGCAGGTCTCTGTAGGGCTGGGTGGACAGACAGTATTTCTCTTCTGGGTTTCCTTTTTAAAACCCAAAGGGGAGGACTGTTTTGCCTGAGAAGTGAAGAGGGTTTTCTCCACCCCACAGGGTAGAATAGAAGGTATTTGAACTGATTCTGGATATCAAGCATTTATTTGGAGTAGCATAGAAATTACTGGAAAACCAAAATACTTTCTAAAATGCCTCCAGCTTCTTCCTATGTCATTTACTCCCTAAGTAAGAAAACTTAAACCATATGATTTCCTTTTTTTTGTATATCAGATAAAATTTTATACCACTTACTTTCACTTACTTTCACTCAAAATCTAGCATGTTCATCCTGTTATGTCAGTACATGTAGACCCATGTGGTTATTCTTCATGGCTGAATGGAATTCTACCACAGGACATATCTATAAGAGAGACATTTGACCTGTCTTCAGATTGTTGGGTTTTTTTTCCCATGAAAAGTATTGTATGATGATCTTTGTACATTTGTGTAGATATTTCTCTAGATTCTTTGGAAACTTACTGTATCCATCAGTGTGGTCACTAAAAGTTTTGCATGTATTTTTAAATATCCTACAAAAAAACTAAGCCAACTTACGGTCACTCAATATATGAGAAATCCCCTCCCCCCCACACACACACCCTTCTTAGCCACACTGCATATGTCAGTTGAAAATTTACAGATTCAAATTGTTATGGGGAGTTCTCTATGGTAGAAGTAAATTTATTATGAGATTATTTGCTTTTGTCTCTCATATTAGGAAATAGTTTAGTTTCATCTAAAATAATTTGTAATATTTCAGTTTTTTTTCCCATGGGTAGCCATGTACAAACCAGTCTAAATGAATAGAGAACAAATTTTCTTCCTTTTCTGCCCTACTTCTCTTTATTATATATACAGGTTTAATGAAGACCAATTCTTAAACTCTCTCAAGAAAATATTAGGTAGCATCAGTCTTCTCAACATCCCAACCACATGATATAATTGGTTTATTATTATTACTCCCCAGTGAAGTCTCCAGAAATCAGATTGTCAGTTATCACTCCTCATCTGTAGGCAGCAATGAGAGTCATGTGAAGACTCTGTCATCTCCATGGATCTGTCAAACAGGCTCTGTCACCATCGCAGACACTAGAGATGGAGCCTACAGCGAAGAAGGGTACTGGGGGCAATCAGCTGGGTCATCATGTTGCCAGACAATGGAATGGTGGCAGCAGAGAGTTACATGGCCTCCAGAGCAAATTTCTCAGCAGGTTTGTAACATCATAAGCATCTGCTACCCCTGTAGAGAATGAGGTTTGTTAGGTCATGTGGTTCTGACACCAAATGTGTGCCCTGGGCAGGAGTGCTTCCTGGACTATGAGGCAAGGCGGTAAAAATGGAAAGTTGATGAAGGCTGTGCAGGCAAACAAGCTCCAGGTCAAATAACACTGGGTCCTGAAGGTTTGAGACCAGATTTGTCATATGTATTCTATGCCTTGTAGATAAATCCTGAGCCCTGAAGACCTCTAAGGCAGGGCTTCTTTTTTTTTTTTAATCTTTTTAACGTTTTTATTTTATTTTTTAGGGACATAGAGACAGAGCGTGAGCAGGGGAAGGGCAGAGGGAGAGGGAGATACAGAATCTGAAGCAGGCTTCAGGCTCTGAGCCATCAGCACAGGGCCCAACGCGGGGCTCAAACTCACAGATGGTGAGATCATGACCTGAGCCGAAGTCGGCCGCCTAACCGACTGAGCCACCCAGGTGCCCCTAGGGCAGGGCTTCTTAATCTGATGTCCACTGGTCTCTTGGGTTCATGGATAGACTTTAGACAGCCTGAAATTCAGTCAAGGTTCTCCAGAGAAACAGAACCACAGGACGTATATAGAGAGAACAAAATTTATGATAAGGAATTGGTCCACATGCTCATTAAGGCTGAGAATTCTCAGATCTGCGGCCAAGAAGCTGGAGACACAAAAGATCCCAAGATGTAGAACAGTCCAACTGGGAAGACCTGAGTACCAGGTGTTAGACCCTGAGAGCTAATTGTCCAAGTTCCAGCCCAAATGCTGGTAGTCTTCAGACCCAAGATGAGCCAGTTATTCACTTCCATTCCAAGGTCAGGAAAAGACCAATGTCCCAGCTAGAAGTCAGTTCCTTCCCTGGAGGAGTTCCCCATTACTCAGGAGGGGGTCAGTGGGTTTTTTTAAACCTATTTAGGCCTTCAACTGATCGGATTAGGATTGCCCACATTAGGGAGGACAATCTGATGCACTTCATACACCAATTGCAATGTTAATCTCGTTCCAAATCACCCTCACAAAAACACTGAGAATGTTTGAACAGATGTTCAAGTATTTTCTGACCTAGTCAAGTTGACACATAAATTTAACTATCACAATTCAAGTCTTTGTCCACTTGGCATACTCACACATCTTCTCAAACCATACTTCATCTCCAGATCAAGACAATGACAAGGTCATAATTCTGCCTAAAATGAGCCAATGTATCCAAGCTGATACAACCAAAAATGCACTAATGCCTTTCCCACAGAAGACATAAGGTTCCTGAATGATATTTACTCTTGCCCTTGATACTCCAAAACTAAAATATTATGATATAAAACCAAGGATGACTAAATACTATGACACAAAATCAGCACATCTTATATCATATAAGTAAGAGAGGGAAAAAGACAAAGATTTTATGCACATACATACTCATACATATTCATGACAAAATAGAAGGAAATGTTCATGGTAACGACAACCCTCATTCTGGAAGTGTCCACAAGGTACTACATGTCTAGTATTTATAACTACTTTCTTCCACAGGCTCTGTCTTTTTCCCTGAAACTGGAGATGAACCATTCTGCATTCCCTTGGCCCTCAGCAAGAATGGCTGCTGTTCATGATTCTTTGCCTGATGTGGTGACAAAACCTTCGTTCTTGAAGGGTCTTAGACCATACTAACCTGCTGGACTGGGTTGCTGTAATTTTGTATTGACTTTAATCACAAGGAACCCTAAGGTATCTCTTGTAGTCCAGATGTACTCTCCTTTAGCTCCATTGTGGAGTAGCAGTCCAATTTCTCTTTGGTAGTGAGGATTATCCACCTCAGACAGTACCATAGACCCCTCCTTTGCCTGTTGACTCAAAGGTATGAAGAACCTAACTGGCTAAGAAGCGGTCTTAACTTCCAGTTCAATGGAATTGTGGTGTATATTCAGGTGGAAGCATTTCTTCCCCTGGAACTAGAGCATCTAGGGCAGAGGAGAATAAGGCGGTAAGAACAGGGAGCATAAATTTTACTAGTGGATCACTAGGGGTAATAGTGAGAGATGCCTCTTCCATATCCACTCCTTAATTCTTGAACCTTGGAAGTCTGACTATTGGCGAAATGACACCATATTGCAAGCTGATTTAACCCCATGCAGCCTGCTAGAAATAGCCAGGCTAGTATCTGTCCTGCAAGATACTGCCACGCAACTGGTGCTGTAACTGAATTTTCAAAAGACCATTCCACCATTCTATCAAGCCAGCTGTTTTGGATGGTAAAAAACATGATAACACCAGGGAATTCCATGAACATGGGATCATTATTGCATTTCACTGGCTGTCAAGTGAGGTCCTTGAATATGGCAATGCTGTTAGGGTACCATGTTTATCGAATGGGTGGTAGTTTTGGCAAAAGGATTGCAATATGGGGAAAGGCAAATCTGTATCCAGACTGTCTATTCCTGGAAGAACAAAAGGCTGCCCCTTTCATGATGGAAGTGGTCCAACATAATTAACCTGCCACCAGGTAGCTGGCTAATCACCCTAGAAAATGGTGTCGTATCAGAGACTCAGTGTTGCTCTTTACTGCCAGCAGATTGGGCACTCAGCAGTGGCCATTGCCAGGTTGCCTTGTGAAAGAAGCGTGTGTTGCTAAGCCCATGCATAATCTCCACCATAACCACTATGGCCACTTGGCCTCTAAGCCCATTGGGCAATGGCGGAGTGGCTTTGGAAAGAGGCTGACTGCTAGTCACAGAACGGTCTCCCTACCCACTTGATTCTTAAAATTCTCCTCTGCTGAGCTCACCCTTTGGTGAGTATCCACACAGGACACAAATATCTTTCTACCCATTAAGAAAGGTTTATTCACATACTTTCCCCCCAAATTTCCTTGGAACCACTTATCCAATCATGGTCTTTCTAAGTTTTTCGACTTAGGGACACAGCTACAAATCAGAATATGATAACATATTTAGCCATATCTCCGACCAAACAAAGTGAACCACCAGATCTATAATTGGAAGTTCTGCCCCTGGGTAGAATTTCTCTTCCCCATTGCGTTTACAGATGTCCCAGATAAGACAGGTGCTGCAGCAGTACAGTTTCAAGTGAACCTACCAATTGTTCAAACCACCTGTAAACCTGGCCTGAATCTTATTTTTCTCTGTCAACAGACTGCAGAGTACTCTTAGTGAGGTCGTAAGTGCAAGCTGAGTGAAAGATGGCAGGGTTTGGGGCCATGAACACTTGGGCTGCTCCCTAGGGTAAATTACTCATGCCTTCAGGGCTGACTTGGGTCTAACTGTGCACATATCACTTCCATCTGATGAAGGGGTGTTGATGTGCATGTCCATCTTTATGGCTTCATTCATCAGATAACATCCATGCATGGTGGGCAGCCCAGGTCACACTTAAACTGAAGACCCATGGTTAAATATTCAGCCTCTACGAAGGCTAAGGAACAGGCCAAGACCTCTTTCTCTGAAAGAGAATATGGATTTCCTCCAAAGTCCTCAGTGCCTGTGCTGTGATTCACCTGCAGGGGCCTGCCAAAGACTCCAAACTGCACCCCTATCTGCCACTGACATCAAGCACCATTGAATGTGACCCAAGTGGCAGAACAGCCACATAACTATCGAACCTGCTGCAGAGCTTTCTCTTGTTCCTGAACCTCACTGAAAACCAGCAGTGTGTTTGGTTACTCAGTAAATACACAGGACATGACATCCACAGGAGGAATAGGTTGTTTCCAAAATCAAAGATGCCAAAACCCAAAGGAAGCCTTTTACCTCCTGTTTGGGGTTCGTCCGGTGGGCGGGGGGCAGATGCATTAACGTGTCCTACCCTTTGGAAGATATCTTTCCACCAGCCCTACACCATTGGGCACCTAGAAATATCACAGAAATAGAAGGCCCATGAATTTTTATCTGATCTATTTGTCACCCTCTAAAACAGAAAGTGTCTAATCAGCATAATGTCATCAATGCAATAGATGAATGTCTTTGCTAGGGCAAAGAGGGAATGTAGGGGTAGGTCCTGTCTTTGTCTGCTCAGATGCCATAACAAAATACCATGCACTGGGCAGCTTAAAGCACAGAAAGTTATTTCTCTCAGTTCTGGAGGCTACAGGTTCAAGATCAAGGTGCTGGTTGATTAGGTTTCTGTTGAGAGATCCTTTCCTGTCTTGCACATGGTCCCCTTTCTCTTCTGTCTTAACAATGGCCATTCTTTGGGTATATGCATGGGGAGAGATGGAAAGAGACAGAGACCTCTTTCTGTATATCTTCTTATGATGCCACCAATCTTATTAAATTAGGACCCCACCCTTATGACCTCATTTAACGTTAATTACCTTTTAAAGTTGTATATTTAAACATAGTCACACTGAGGGTTAGACTTTGAACACTGTTGCTCAAAGTGAGGACTGACACTAGTTTTATGCAGGAGAAATAGTGCTAGCCATATTTTTCAGACTTACATTTTACCCAAGAAATTTCCTCTGTGAGGCAAGAATTAGTTTTCCCCTGCCGAAAAATCTTTTGTTCAGGTTTTCTTCTGAATTTAGTCTTCCCGGGTTTGGAACAACTAAAGTGAACTGATTTAGCGTGTAAAATATTTAGCATGAAAAATTTAAAAATCTTTAAAAGAATGTTGGAATCCTACAAAAGTCTCAGCACGAAGTGTTTCTGGAGTGCAACGAGGAATTCACACTTCTGCACCAGGGAGCCTCAGAGCTGGCTAGGGCCACAGGCAACTCTGATATTTCAATAAGCTACAAAACAAAACAATGATCTTCCATCCCACCATTATGCCTCCGTTCCTTAGGTGTGAGTGGGAGATAGTGTTCATTCATTCAAGAAATATTTATTTAGGACCTACATGAAAATGACGATTGATTGACAGGTAAAGACAGACAATAATCAAATAAATGTGTAGTCATTCAGGCCACTAAGTTTGGAATTAAATAATTCTGGGTTAAATCTTGAATCTGCTTCTTAATGGCCATGTATAACCTTGGGCAAGACCCTTCACCTCGCAGAGCCTCCATTTTCTCATCAGTAAAAGGAGATTAAAGTAATTAATCTGAGTGGTATTGTAAGGATGATAAGGATACATTATATGGTGGTCAACGTACAATCCCCAGCATGTAGCTACTACTATTATTCTTAATGATGTTCTGGAATTTATTAGGGCCCTTAAACCATCAAAACACACCGTTGGGGTCGTGCTTTTAGATATATCACTGAAGATTATAGAATTATCAGACAACACAGAAAAAGAATAGTACATGTGACAAGGCCTTCAGGTTGGGGAAGGCAGATCACCTGAGGTCATAGGACCAGCAGAGATGGACAGAGGATTAGCAACACGAGGCCCTAATGCTCACCTGGGGCCATTCCAACATTCTGTCTCAGGTGCACTCTGTGCTCAAGGTTGGACAGAGAGTGAAGCACTAAGGTTCCCTTGGAATCTTTCAACAAAACTGGATTTCATCATCATAGCTTTCTGCCCTGCATTTCCCTGCTTGTTGAGCCCCAGTGTGGACAACACACTGAAATAGGTCATCTGTGGGCAGATTTTCGGGCAAAATGCAAAGGTGAGTCCAGGCTTCGCCTCGGTGAACTTTACTCATCAGTGATCCATCTGGGAAGCTGGTGTTCCTCCCCCTCTTCTCTTTCATGTTGTCAGAAAAATGAAAAACAAGTGAAAATAACTCTAGGCTTTAGTAGAGTCAGTCTGCAATTGTTCTAGGCAAATTGCACTTGCCAGAAGACGTGAGTGAAGGATTACCTAAAAATTTCAGTCTCTATGTCCTGTACATATCCATAATCTAATAGAAATTCAGTGGTTTGCTGTAAAAATAATTGGATGTGGATGTTTCATTACCAAGTGAACAATCACCCAAACCAGTTACCTGGCTCATGAGCAACAGTGTCACACAGTCCTTATATCATGCCCCTGGGGAGGGGACAGTAATTCGAGGTAGCCCTGACTTGTCTCATCTCATTAGAGCTTCAATGAACAAATTCACAGTGGCTGTTTTGAAGGATTCTCAGAGGGATCTTGGCCATTGTCTTTCTAGTTGTTTCTTTATTACTTTTTTAATCTTTTCCTTTTTCTTCCTTCCTTCCTATCTTTCTTTCTTTCTTCCTTCCTATCTTTCTATCTTTCTTTCTTTCTGCTCTCTCTCTTTCTTTTAAGTTAAAAGCCAAATAAAACAAGCAAAATGAAAAAAAATTGCATCTAAATATCCCAGTCTACTTTCTTGTGGCCCCTTCAAGCCAGTGGACAACTGAATATAGTCACAAACACTGTCTTTTGGATGATGGCCTTTGTTTACCATAATACCTTTTATCCCATCTTACATATGAATGAACTGAAGCTTGGAGTGGTTTGGCAGCTTCCCCAGCTGGTGATGGGGAGCCAGGGATTGATCTCAGGAGCTGTAACTTTAGACAATGCAGCACCCAGAGCTGCACCAGGCCCAGATTGAAGTCTGGCCATCAGTAAAGATTATAAAGAGAATCGCAGAGGACAACAGCTAATGCTTTATGTTGCAGTCCTGGGGACAACAACAAAGGGACCGCAGTCCTCCCTGGGGCCCTACGTCATTACACCAGGCACAGTCCCTAACCCTCTGACACTGTGTCCATTCAACATTTCTGGAACGTGCCTCCTGTGTCTGTGACTGTGCACTGACTCATGGGGAGATCCTCCCTTCTCCGTGCAGGAACCACCACTCTCTTGTCCTAGCAAAGACCCCCCACTCCTGAGTTATTTCTTCTAGAGCAGGTCCTGGGATGCAGTTGTCAAGGCTGAAGGGGGATTGTATCAGATGCTGGGAGGAGTCCTGTAGCCACAGCAGACCTGTGTCATGTGTGATGCAGGGCAGTGATACTGTCTGAAATGTCAGTGTTCTTTTCCTGTTTGTGTTCCATATCTAGTGAAATGTCCCCTCTACAGTCATGGACATCCTTGTCTCATGGACGATGAGGATTTCAATAGCAGGAATGCAAAGAGAAAAAAGAGTCACTGTTCAGAATTTGACATCCCAATGAGAATCCCTGAATCCACAAAGGTCCTGAAAGCCAAGTTTTGAAGACAAAACAAAACAAAACAAAAAAACAGACAAAAAACCAAAGATCTCCTAAACACGAGGAGAGGAAAGGTCTCCATAAGGTCACTATCATCAAGGTATGAATTGTTTATAGCCTAGTGGAACGGGACAAGAGGGGAGAAGAGTCTCCCCAACAATGGGAGAGGGACAGGGGTAGCCTGCTTGCACTCTTGCTGTGTGAGACTGATCTAGAGAGGGAGGGTGTAGAAGACTCCCAGGTACAGCCTATGGCAAAGAGGGGAGCAGATCACACACCTGGAGGTGACCAAGGGCTGCAAAGACAGAATGTTTATAAATCCCCAGGACACTTGCACACCCATGGGGAAAAGCAAGGGCTCCATGAATGTAAGAGACTGGATTTGCATGAGTGGCTTTAAGTCACATTTATTTTAAGAATAAATGAACATGGTAGTTCTCAATAGTGTGGAGAGTAATTATGCCCAAAATCTGGATTACATACACGGTTGAGAAATAAAAAGGGTAATTAGTTCACAGAAAGTGGAAGGATGGGGGTTGATGCATTCTGGGGAATAGATGTTTGCACTCCCTTCTTAGGCTCATCCCAGGATACTATCGGATACACCTTCACTTCCAGTTTTACTCAGATTCTACAAGGATTAAGGTTAACACACATGCCAGAGTCTCTCTAAAGGGTTAGGACATTTTGGCTGCATCAGCCATGTGTGCTCAGATTTTAGTTTCTCAGTCCTGGCTGGGGAAGTCCTTCCCCATGCCTCACTCCCCTCCACCCTAGTTGTGTGCATTCCTGTCGCAGACAGAACTGTTCTAGGTCAATGACCCATGTTTTGCATAGTGGAGGCTCAGTGAGCTCAGAGGAACCCAAGCAGTCTGGGCACAAATCCAATCCAGGCTGTGCCAGATGGTGTTACTAGAAAGGTCAGGCTTGGTACCAAGGATCATCTTGGAAGGTGAACCCTGCCCCAGGCACACAGGGCTTGGGTTAATGCAGGTGAAATGTGGGCCCCAAGGACCCTCTTCCAGGCACCTTATGTCAGTCCACACAGCAGTGCACAAGCATATGCAGGTCAGATACACAGCCTGCCCCACCCCTGCTAGCTCAGAGCTCATGATGGAACATAGGTGGAGCAGGCAGAAGGTCCTGGCTGGCTGGTCACAATCACAGACTGAGGGCACGGACAATGAGAATGTCCAAGGGGAAGGAGAAAAGTTGGACCGCTTAGTCTTAAATGTACCTGTTTCTCTGATTATAAAAATGGGACACTTGACAAACAGAAACGTAAGGATGAAAACAAAATGACTCAATTCTCAATGCCAACATAGCCCACCTTGCAGTGTATCTTTTAGGACTGTTAGGCCAAGACTGACAAAGTCTATGTGGTTTCAGAAGAATGAGGTTGTCCATTCCCTGTGCTGTGAAATGTGTTGGGAACGACCATTGTCAGGAACAGACTTGCCTAGTGCTCAATGGGCTCATGGGTGCCGAGAGCAGAGCGGATAAATGTCAGGTGTTCCTATAACTCACTGAGTTTCCATTGTGAGAGCAAAAGATTAGAATAGAGTTTGTATACAGTGTTATAAAAAGAACAATTTCACAGGGAAACATTGAAATCATACTGTGAGAACATTTTTGCTAACTGCTGACCCCTAGTGGTGAAACATATAAGGCCTGCTAGAGAAGCCACCTTTGCACACTGGACAGAAGACACTTCCTCCCACATGCTTGCTCCTCTCTAGGGACAGCAGGCACCAGCCCCTGCAGGGTTGCTCCAGGACATTCGCTCCCCCTCTGCCCTGGGTATTTCCTTCATTATGCAGCCCCACGATGTGGCTAGCGAAAACTACTCCACTGGCCTGGGTCCTTACCTCAGGGGGCTGACCCTGGGGACATAAGACCTTGCAGCCAGTGCATCTGGACAGGGTGGGAGTGGGGGTGGGGGTGGCCCAGGGCAGAGCTTGTGGGGGAAAGAAGCTGGGACAGGCCTCAGCGGATGAAGTTGTTGTGACCTAGTTCACCACAAAGCGATTTGGGGGAGAGTCATTGCTGGAGCCTCTGGTGTCTCTCCTCAGAGCCCACCACATGTGTCTCTTCCACCTGCGTGTTCAGGGCCTTCAAAAGGGAGGCTCAAAATCAGCCCCAGTGGCAGTATTTGCACCCCACGAACCAGCCAGCACTGCAAATCAAGGCTTGTTTGCCCACAGTGCGCTGGAGAAGCAGCTACCTCTGCTCTGGGGGCTCAGAAGCCCCATGACCACAGCTTGGGTTGTGGGAACCACCTTCTTACAAAAGGAGCGGCCCGCCGACTCTGCCCTGTCCCCCAATGCACAGGCCAGTGCAGCTGTCCAGACTTTCCCAAGACCTGTGCTGTTGCTTAGTCAGACCAATTCTGCCTCCGCAGGAAGAGGAGGGATGCTTGTCAGGATGGCAGGGGCGGAGGTGCAGGTGGATTTGATATGTCCACTAGTTTTACTATCGCCGCACATGCCCTTCCGATCTGACTTGAGGATCCTAGTTTCAGGTGGTTTGTGGAAATGGCTTAATTTATTAAATTTGATTGTCTTCTAATAAGGTGATATTAAATTAGCTATTTTCTAAGCCTAAGAGAGCCAGTCTGAAGAAAGGCGCCCAGGAACATTCTGGAAAAGAGGACAAAGTTGGGAGTTTGCCCAGAATTAAAAAGTCACCACAGATAAACTGCATTTGCATAATTAATTTGCGGCTCCTTCCCTGCTAGGTCTAAATGCGTCCTGCCTTGTGCAGAAAGCCTTGCATCTCCCTGCTCCTATCTGGTGTTCCCAGATTCTGACAGTGCTTCCCAGGCAATATGCTGAAGTTCAGTCGCTTTGCAAGGAGAAAATGAAGCTACATTGCCAGGGGGAAATGTTCTGGAAAAAGGGCAAGGAGAACCCGAGATTCCCTGGGCTCCAAAGAGCAATGCAGTTACCAAACAATATTCACTTAAAAGATATTCACAGGGTCTAGATATGCCAAGACCTGTTCTAGGCCCAGGGGAGACCACAGCGCACTAGTGGCTAGACTCAGGCTATATACAAGTAAGGAAAATGTCAGTCAGGGGTTGGCACCCAACGGCCTAGGAGCCACTACATGTTTTTGTGAAAAACCTTTATTGGGAACACAATCATCCCTTTTATTTCCTCTGGTGTGTGACTGGTTTAGGGACACAGGGCCGTCAGGAGAGAAAACACCTGGTCTATTACAGAAAGGATTGTTAACTTGGCTTAAGTGCAGGGATTCAAAGAGGGCGAATGAGAGAAATGGGATGTGGGCATGGCTAGTTTCCACTGACACTCAGGAGACCCCTCTCTGCCCAGGACATTTAAACCAACACAAGGACAAGAAAGGGGAGGCAGCAGCAGAGGAGCTGAGGGAAGGCAGAGGGAATAGTGAGTACAAAGGGCCTGGGGCAGTAGAAAGATAGGTGTGTCACAGGAAACACACAAAAGGAAAGGGGGATGGGCCTGGCACCAGGGCTTGAGCTTGGTTGGGGGGAATTGGGGGGGGCAGGATGGTATCTGAGGGGATCTGATCAGGTAGGGTGCTTGACAAACCTGGATCAGGGGATTGGGTGTGGTCCAGGTGTGTTCAGCAGGTGGGACAAGATCTGACTCACTTTGGGAATTTCTCTCCAACTGTCCAGACAGAGACCAGGAAGATGTTCATGTTTGAGATAGAATAGCAGTTGGATGGGCTTGTCCAGGCTCAGTTATTTTGTGAGATGTGGGCAGAAAAGCAAGAGGCCCCCTTCCCTGGATAAATACTTAAAGTATAAAGTTAAAGCTAACAAACAGGAAATAGCCCATATCCTGCATCCTACCTATGCAAATAACACTGTTCTGACCACCTGGAAGGAGGGACTCGTTTAGAATTCTGATTCCTAGAGTCCCCTGCTACTCCCCCCTCCATCTCATCCTCGGCTCTTCACAAGACTGGCAGCCTCACCTGCAAGAGGCCCACAGCCATGGGCATGCCAGCCTCACCTCTGCATCCACCTACTTGTTGGGGTGGGGAGGGGACGGCACACAGGAGAATATTCTAAGGTAGGAGCCAAAATTTAGTAAACCCGTTGCTCCTGCTCCTCACTTCCAGGCCGTTACTGTAAGAGGGCATGACTTTCTTAAAGTTGGGCCTCATTTACTTGTTACTACTTCCCTGCCCTAAAAAGTTTACAGGGAGCACTCTGGCCCAATCTCCAGGTTCAGATTATACAGGTGGCTCATGTAAATGCTGAAAGCCAGAAAATGAATTTAACAAAAGCACCTGAGACTGACAGTAAAGCCCACTTTCCACCTACTTCTAGGCTCTATAATCAGGGTGTGCAGGTTAGACATTCCTATATAGTGTTCTTTACAGGTGTATCCTAGAGCCCCAGCACAAAAGAATTGGTGTCCTCCAGATACCAACAGATCTTTTAATTTATAAAGGTTTTTTTCCTCTGTTTTTAAAATGTCCTACAAGAGAGGTGCCTGGGTGGCTCAGTCTCTTATGTATTCAACTCTTGATTTTGGCTCAGGTCATGTTCTCATTGTTCGTGAGGTTGAGCCCCGTATCTAGCTCTATGGTGAAAATGTAGAATCTCTTGGGATTCTCCCTCTTTGCTCTCTACCCCTCCCCTGATTGAAATCTCTCTCTCAAAATAAATAAATTAACAAAAATAAAAAATAAAATATTTTACTAGATGTAGAGAGAAATTAGAATAATGACTAATAATGACTATTCACTACCCCCACCCCCACCCTTACTTCGCAGAGGAAACAGGACTAATTTTCCCCTAGGCCCTCCCACAGGGGAGGCTCTCCTATTCAGTGGCTAATAGAAGCCATATTTCAGTTGTGTACCCAGAAAGAAGGCTTTGTTAAAATGCTTTATACAGACTTTACAAAGGTACAAGTCTTTTGATTTCTATTTCAGTGAAAAATATTTCTGATATAAAAACAAAAACGTTTAGTTAAAAAGATGGGTCAATCCTTTGATATTCAATCTAGAATCCAGTTCTTTGGGAAATTAGAAACAACCAT
The DNA here is from genome assembly GCA_030068075.1 of Paguma larvata. NCBI lineage: Eukaryota > Metazoa > Chordata > Mammalia > Carnivora > Viverridae > Paguma > Paguma larvata. Next base: position 63,312,621 of record CM057832.1, read on the forward strand.
CTGTGTTTTCCAAATCTCCACGAGACCTGAAATGCAACCCTAAAAACAAGTCCAAGTCCACACATATTTACCAATCTCCCAAACTCACCTGTTCCTCTTACAATGTTTGTGGCTATTATAAAAGATCAGGATATTGGAACATATTGTCCTGTACTTCAGAAAAGAAAGAGCCATTTTCATTTTTTTTGAGAGAGAGAGAAAGTGAGATGAAGAGGGCCAGAAAGAGAGAGACAGAGGATCTGAGGCAAGCTCCGCACAATGAGCTCAGAGCCCGACCGGGGCTCAAACTCAGGAACCATGAGATCATGACCTGAGCTAAAGCCAAAAGTCAGCCAGTTAGCCGACGAAACCATCCAGGCACTCAAAGAAGGACCCATTTTAAATAGCAGTTACTCTGAAACTTTAGAAAAAATAAACTGTACATTGTTTTCTCTTTCCTACAAGATTACAAATCTTGTCTTAAAATGTGGAGACAGCCTGGGATCATCTGAGACTGGGGGGAAAAAAAAGAAGGACAAGTGGCCTTTCAAAAAATTTTACTTACTTACGTACTTACTCAATTGATTAATGTAGAGATCTTTTTAAAATACAAACTGCTAGGGGCGCCTGGGTGGCTCAGTCGGTTAAGCTTCCGACTTCGGCTCAGGTCATGATCTCACAGTTTGTGAGTTCGTGAGTTCGAGCCCCACATCGGGCTCTGTGCTGACAGCTCAGAGCCCGGAGCCTGCCTCGGATTCTGCATCTCCCTCCCACTGCCCCTCCCCCACTCGCCCTCTGTCTCTCTCTCTATGTCTCAAAAATAAATAAAACATTAAAAAAAAATACAAACTGCTAAACTGGCTCTTGTGCCCAGACTCTACCACCTCCAGTATCTGTAATCCTAATTTCCACCTTGGAGAAAATGTGAAATACTCTCTCTGTAGCTTGTGATATAAACTTCCTACCCCCTTCTTTTATAAAACCTAAAGCCATTCTTTGAAATGCAAACTGTAGAGAAAAGGGTATAATCAGGACAAAAAAGTAGAGGTAGCTTTTGGAAAATGTGCCTAAGTCCTCTCCAGAAAATTAGTATTGTTCTTACTATCTTGTCTGTGTATATGTCCACACATGTAGTAACTGTGGGATGATTTCCATTCCCCCATATGGTATTGCTAACATTAAGTTGTGAAAGAGGTCTATTTAGTTGAAGGCAAGTGCGTGTAAAAATTGGGCATGCTAATAAAATTCAAACAGTAAAAAACCACCTGGAATATATTTCAAGTTCATTTGATCTGGGAAAATATTTGGTACTAAAGGTAATTTAAGGGTATTGATTTAATTAAAATAGACATGTCTTTAGAATTATCAGCATTAAATGTGAGACTTTTATTGTGTGTTCGCTAAAATTCAAATAAGTTCAGGCTGGCTCTGTTGCAAAATTTGTCAGAAAAGGGCATTAGTAAGGAAATATGTATTTTTTATCAGAGAAAAGAAAGTGATTTTTTTCTTAATGTGAGGCTGATTAGGGGCAAAAACAAAGAAACAAACAAACAAAAACTTAGGACAATATCTGAATATAAGAAGGAAAGTTGTAAAAGGTTTATGGAAAAGCAATCTTTGGAGAGGAATTTATGGGTGGCCAGTACTAGCTAAAATTAAAATAAACTTGGAGCATCTGGGTGGTTCAGTCAGTTAAGTTCCAGACTCCTGATTTTAGCTCAGGTCATGATCTCACAGTTCATGAGATGGAGCCCCACATCGGGCTCTGTGCTGACAGTGCTGAGTCTGCTTGGGATTCTCTTTCTCCCTTTCTCTCTGCCCCTCCCCAGGTCATGCTCTCTTTCTCTCTCTCTGTCTCTCAAAAATAAATAAATAAACATTAAAAAGAATTGAAAAAAAATAAAATTAAGATAAATTTAAGAGAGAAATGAAAAATTTTTTGAGACAGAGTGTGTGAGCGGGGGAGAGGTTCAGAGGGAGAGAGAGAGAGAAAGAGAGAATACCAAGCAGGCTCCACACATATCACAGAGCTGAACTCGGGGCTTGATCCTACCACATTGGGATGATGACCTGAGACAGAATCAGGAGTCTGAGGCTCAACTGACTGAGCCACCCAGGTGCCCCAGAAATGAATTTTGATATTAAAAGTACCCTGTTGCACAGTCCTACTTCAGCTCAGGTCACGATCTCATGTTTTGTGAGTCCAAGCCCTCCCATCAGACCCTGCACTGTCAGTGGGATTCTCCCTCTCTCTCCACCCCTCCCCCACTAGTGTGCTCTCTCTCTCTCTCCCTCTCTCCCTCTAAAATAAATAAATAAACTATATTAGAAAAGAAAAAGCACCCTGGTGGAAAATTTGTATTCTTGGGCAGGAGTCTGGCAGAAGTGGAGTCAAGGCAAGAGGATTCGAACTTCAAGATGGACCTCCTTCTCCAAGAAAGTCTGGATCTACATATGTGATAGCTCAGAAGAGGGCAAATGCTTTGAGATTGCCCATGGAAGTGAAGCCTGTGGTCCTCATAGAGTCATCAGGCAATGGGGATCACTTGAAGAATTTCAAGCAGTAATGTTGCCTGAAAGCAAGGCTGTCATCATTAATGCTGCTGATCAACTCTTCTGAGTCTTGGAGGGGATCCAGAGTTTCAGTTTCAAGGGAGACCTAGGAAATAAACCAATACACGCCTAGGTAATATGACAAAACAGAAGAACTCCCCTCAAAAGATGTACAGGAAATAGTGACAGTGCAAGAAAAGATGAAATCAGAGGTAATCAACTTAACAGAACAAGAATATAGAATGATAAACATAAAAATACTCGCTGGGCTTGAAAAAAAGCATAGAAGAAAGGAGGCGCGCCTTCGAGGCAGAGATCAAGGTCCTAAAAAATGGTCAGGAGAAATTTAAAAATGCTTTAAATGAGGTGCAAAACAAATTGGAGGCGGCCACAGCGTGAATCGAAGAGGCAGAAGAGAGAATAGGTGCATTAGGAGATAAAATTATGGAAAAAGAGAAAGCAGAGAAAAAGAGAGAGAAACTGATTCAGGACCAGGAAAGGAGAATTTGAGAGCTGAGCGATGCAATCAAACAGAATAGTATCCGTATTATAGGAATTCCAGAGGAAGAAGAGAGAGGGAAAGGAATCGTAGGGGTACTTGAACAAATCTTTGCTGAGAACTTCCCAAACATGAAGAAGGAAACAGGCATTGAAATTCAAGAGGCACAGAGAACTCCCCTCAGACGTAACCCAAATAGACCCTCAGCACGACACATCATAGTGAAGCTTGGAAAATACAAAGACAAACAGAATTCTGAAAGCAGCTAGAGACAAACGGGCCTTGACATACAAAGGCAGACACATAAGGGTAGTAGCAGACTTATCTACAGAAACTTGGCAAGCCGGAAAGGAATGGCAGGAAATCTTCAATGTGATGAACAGGATGTATATGCAGCCAAGAATCCTTTTTCCGGCCAGCTTGTCATTCAGAATGACAGGAGAAATAAAGGTCTTCCCAAACAAAAAAACCTGAAGGAATACAAGAGACGCTGAGGGGGACTCTATGATGGAAAGGTCACAAGACACAGAGTATCAGAGACATCCTTGCAAGCATGAAACCTACAGATAACACAGTGACTCTAAACCCATATTTTTCAATATTAACTCTGAATGTAAATGGACTAAACTCTCCAATTAAAAGACACAGAGTAACAGAATGGATTATAAAAACAAGACCCATCTATATGCTGTCTTTGAGAGACCCATTTTAGGCTTGAGGACACTTTCATATTGAAAGTGAAGGGATGGAGAACTATCTACTATGCTATGGGAAGTCAGAAGAAAGCTGGAATAGCCACACTTATATCGGACAAGCTAGACTTCAAAGTAAAAGATGTAATAAGAGATGGAGAAGGGCATTATATAATAATCACAGTGACTATCCAGCAGGAAGAGCTAACAATTATAAATAACCAAGCGCCGAATTCTCAGGCACCAAAATTTGTAAAGCAGCTAATTACAAAAGTAAGCAATCTTATCAATAAAAATGTGCTAACTGCAGGAGACCTTAATACCCCACTCACAGCACTGGATAGATCCACTAAACAGAGAATCGCCATAGAAACAATGGCACTGAATGACACATTGGAACAGATGGGCCTGACAGACATCTTCAGGGCCCTTCACCCTGAAGCAAAGGAATTTACATTCTTCTCTAATGCACACGGTACATTTTCCAAGATAGGCCATATTTTGGGACACAAGGAAGCACTGAATAAATATTAAAAAATTGAGATCATACCATACACACTTTCAGAACACAATGCATTGAAACTTGAAATCAACCACAGGAAAATGTCTGGAAAACCCCCACAAACATGGAGGCTAAAGAACAATCTACTAAAAGACAAATGGGTCAACCAAGCAATCAGAGGAGATATTTTAAAATACATCGAAACAAACGAAAATGAAAATACTGCAGTCGAAACGCTTTGGGATGCGGCAAAGGCAGTCCTGAGAGGTAAATATATTGCAATCTAGGCCCATCTCAAGAAACAAGAAAAATCACTAACACAAAATCGAACAGCACGCCTAAAGGAATTAGAAGCAGAACAGCTAAGACAACCCAAACTCAGCAGAAAGAGAGAAATAACAAAGATCTGGGCAGAGACTAATCATATGGAAACAGAAAAACTAGTGGAACGGATCAATGAAACCAAGCGCTGGTTCTCTGAAAAAATAAACAAAATAAACAAACCTCTAGCCAGGCCCCTTCTCCCCCCTCCCTCATCCCCCTCACCCTCAGTTTGTTCTTAGTCTTTGAGAGTCTCTTATGTTTTATCTCCCTCCCTCTCTGTGTCTTTTTTTCCTTTCCCCTCTTCCCCTCCCCCTGGTTTTTGCTTAGTCTCACAAAGTCCACCTATTCGTGGAAACATATGGTATCTGTCTTTTTCTGACTGACTTATTTCACTTAACATAATACCTTCCAGTTCCATCCATGTTGCTACACATGGCCAGATTTTATTTTTTCTCATTGCCACATAGTAGTCCATTGTATATATGTACTTCATCTTCTTTATCCACTCGTCAGTTGATGGGCACTTGGTCTGCTTCCATGATTTGGCTATTGTCGAAAGTGCTGCTATGAACATTGGGGTACACGTGCTCCTATGCATCAGCATTCCTGTGTCTCTTGGGTAGATTCCTAGCAGTGCTATTGCTGGGTCAAAGGGTAGCTCTATTTTCATTTTTTTGAGGAACCTTCACACCGTTTTCCAGAGTGGCTGCACCAGTTAGCATTGCCACCAAAAGTGTAGGAGGGTGCCTACTTCTCCACATCCTCGCCAGCATCTATAGTTTCCTGATTTGTTCATTTTAGCCACTCTGACTGGTGTGAGGTGGTATCGCAGTGTGGTTTTGATTTATTTCCCTGATGATGAGTGACATTGAGCATCGTTTCATGTGTCTGTTGGCCATTTGAATGTCCTCTTTGGAGAAGTGTCTATTCATATCTTCCGCCCATTTCTTCACTGGGTTGTTTGTTTTTCGGGTGTGGAGTTTGGTAAGTTCTTTATAGATTTTAGATATTAGTCCTTTATCCGATATGTCATTTGCGATGATCTTTTCCCATTCCATTGGTTGCCTATTCGTTTTGTTGGTTGTTTCTTTTGCTGTGCAGAAGCTTTTTATCTTGATGAGGTCCCAATAGTTCATCTTTGCTTATAATTCCCTTGCCTTTGGAGACGCGTCGAGTAAGAAATTGGTGCGTCTTAGGTCAAAGAGGCTTTTTCCTGCTTTCTCCTCTAGGATTTTGACGGTTTCCTGTCTCACATTCAGATCTTTTATCCATTTAGAATTTATTTTTGTGAATGGTGTAAGAAAGTGGTCTAGTTTCATTCTTTTGCATGTTGCTGTCCAGTTCTCCCAACACCATTTATTAAAGAGGCTGTCTTTTTTCCATTGGATACATTTTCCCGCTTTGTCAAAGATTAGTTGGCCATATACTTGCGGGTCCATTTCTGAGTTTTCTATTCTATTCCATTGGTCTATGTGTCTGTTTTTGTGCCAATACCATACAGTCTTGATGTCTACCGCTTTGCAGTAGAGGTTAAAGTCTGGGATTGTGATGCCTCCCGCCTTGGTTTTACTCTTCAGTATTACTTTGGCTATTCGAGGTCTTTTGTGGTTCCATACAAATTTTAGGATTGTTTGCTCTAGCTTTGAGAAGAATGCTGTTGCAATTTTGATTGGGATTGCATTGTATGTGTAGATTGTTTTGGGTAGTATTGACATTTTAACGATATTTAGATTACAACAGCATTTAAAAGAATTATTCACCTCAATCAAGTAGGATTCATCCCTGGATTGCAGGGATGGTTCAACATTCGCAAATCAATCAACGTGATACATCACATTAACAAAAGAAAAGATAAGAACCATATGATCCTGTCAATAGATGCAGAAAAAGCATTTGAAAAAATATAGCACCCTTTCTTAATAAAAACTCTCGAGAAAGTCGGGATAGAAAGAACATACTTAGGCATCATAAAAGCCATTTATGAGAAGCCCACAGCTAAGATCATCCTCAATGGGCAACACTGAGAGCCTTCCCCCTGAGATCAGGAACACGACAGGGATGTCCACTCTCACCACTGCTATTTAACATAGTGTTGAGGTCCTAGCATCAGCAATCAGACAACAAAGCAAAATAAAAGACATCAGAATAGGCAAGAATGAAGTCAAAGTTTCACTTTTCACAGACGACATGATATTTTACATGGAAACTGGAAAGAATCCACCAAAAGCCTACTAGAACTGATCCATGAATTTGGCAAAGTTGCAGGGTACAAAATCAATGTACAGAAATCGGTTGCATTCCCTTACACCCACAATGAAGCAATAGAAAGAGAAATAAAGAAGCCAATCCCATTCTCGAGTGCGCCAAAAACCATAAAATACCTAGGACTAAACCTAACCAAAGAGGTAAAAGATCTCTACACTGAAAACTATAAAAAACTTATGAAGGAAATTGAGGAAGACACAAGGAAATGGAAAAACATCCCATGCTCACGGATCAGAAGAATAAATATTGTTAAAATGGCAATACTACCCAAAGCAATCTACACATTCACTGCAATCCCAATCAACATTGTACCAGCATTCTTCTCAAAGCTAGAGCAAACAATCCTAAAATTTGTATGGAACCACAAAAGACCCGAAATAGCCAAAGTAATATTGAAAAAGAAAACCAAAGCGGGAGGCATCACAATCTCAGACTTTAACCTCAGCTACAAAGCGGTAATCATCAAGACAGTATGGTATTGGCACAAAAACAGATACACAGACCAGGGGAATAGAATAGAGAACCCAGAAATGGACCCAAAAGCATATGGCCAACTAATCTTTGACCAAGCGAGAAAGAGTACCCAATGGAAAAAAGACAGCCTCTTTAACAAATGGTGCTGAGAAAACTGATCAGCAACACACAGAAGAATGAAACTAGACCACTTCCTTACACCACTCACAAAAACAAACTCTAAATGGATGAAGAATCTGAATGTGAGACAGGAAACCATCAAAATCCTAGAGGAAAAAGCAGGAAAAACACCTCTTTGTCCTGAGCCGCAGCAATTTCCTAAGTGACACATCTCCAAAGGTGAGGGAATTAAAAGCAAAAATGAACTATTGGGACCTCATCTAGATAAAAAGCCTCTGCACAGCAAAGGAAACAACCAACAAAACTAATAGACAACTGAAGGAATGGGAAAGGATAATTGCAAATGACATATTGTATAAAGGTCTAGAATCTAAAATCTATAAAGAAGAAAAATGAATAATCCAGTGAAGAAATGGGCAGAAGATATGAATAGACATTTCTCCAAAGATGACATCCAGATGGCCAACAGACACATGAAATGATGCTCCATGTCACTCATCATCAGGGAAATACAAATCAAAACCACACTGATATACCACCTCACACCAGTTAGAGTGGCTAAAATGACTAAATCAGGAAACTGAAGATGCTGGCGAGGGTGTGGAGAAACAGGCACTCTCTTGCACTGTTGGTGGGAATGCAAACTAGTGCAGCTGCTCTGGAAAACGGTGTGGAGGTTCCTGAAAAAATACAAATAGAACTACCCTATGACACAGCAATAGCACTGCCAAATCATGGAAAGAGATTAAGTGTTGATTAACGGATGAGTGGATAAAGAAGAAGTGGTATATATATATACAATGGAATACTACGCAGCAATGAGGAAGAATGAAATCTGGCTACATGGATGAAACTGGAGGGTATTATGCTAAGTGAAATAAGTCAGTCAGAGAAAGACAGATACTATATTTTTCCACGCATAGGTGGATTTTTTTTAATTTTTAATGTTTATTATTTTTGAGACAGAGAGAGACAGAGCATGAGTGGGGGAGGGGCAGAGAAAGAGGGAGACACAGAATCTGAAGCAGACTCCAGGCTCTGAGCTGTCAGCACAGAGCCCGACGCGGGGCTCGAACTCACGGACTGTGAGATCATGACCTGAGCCGAAGTCGGACGCTCAACTGACTGAGCCACCCAGGCGCCCAATGGATTTTTAAAGACTTAGCGGGAGGCCATGGGGGAGGAGAAGAGGGGAAAGAAAGAGACACAGAGAGGGAAGGAGACAAAACATAAGAGACTCTTAAAGACTAAGAACAATCTGAGGGGTGAGGGGGATGTGGGAGGGAGGAGAGTGGGTGACGGGCACAGAGGAGAGCACTTATTGGATGAGCACTGGGTGTGTATGGAAACCAATTTGATAATAAATTATTTTTTAAAAAAGAAAATTTGTTTTCTCTTTGTTAAAAGAACAAAGTTTTCTTAAGCTAATGGTTGGCTATTAATTAAAAATAACAAACAAAAGTTTTTCTTTACGTTTAAAGTATCTGCCATCCCCTGCCCAAAAAAACATATTCTACATACTGTGAAACTACTTTTCTATGTCTATCCAATTTTTGAAAACTTAAGAAAACTAAGTCTTACTATTAAAACTCTTACCAAGGGGCCCTTGGGTGGCTCAGTCGGTTAAGCGGCCGAGTTCAGCTCAGGTCGTGATCTCATGGGCTGTGAGTTCGAGCCCCACGTTGAGCTCTGTGCTGATGGCTCAGAGCCCGGAGCCTGCTTCGAATTCTGTGTCTGCCTCTGTCTCTGCCCCTCCCCTGCTCACTCTGTGTCTCTCAAAAATAAATAAACATTTAAAAAAAAGGTTAAAAAAAAAACTCTTACCAAATTTTGCTCATAATTATAAAACCTTCCACATCTTTTTTTTGTCTTTAATATTCTTTATTGTCACTTTTGTTAAGTGGTTGACTACTGTAGCATAATTTTCTATGATCACATTTAGTCCATTTAATCAAATGTTCCAACTTTTTGAATATATATATATATATATATATATATATATATATATATTCACACTCCCAAAATAAATTCTAAATCAAGTCTTTTCACCACATCTAACTGAAATTTTTCAGAGTACTTCTGGAACATTTCAAACATTTTTTGAGAAATTAATTAGACTTTTTGGTCTGTTACAAATGACATAAATTAAAGCATTGTTGAGTAAGTGATGCTCAATTCTATTATAGTTGTATAGAGATATTATTAAAATAAGTGTTTCAAAAATCGTATAAAGCCTACAGAGACCCGATGTCCAGGTCTGTTATTGTATTGAAGTTTTAACTGACACAGAAACAACCAAATGTCCTTGTTAATTGTATTCTCATGAACTCTCACCAGCTCTTTAACCATCCCTGTTTTTAGGCTTTTTATTACTTACAGACATTTATACTTCTACTCAAATACTTCTACAAAAGCTTCCTGCCATTGCCCTTTATCTTCAGTGAGGCTCATGAAAACAATAAAAAATAGAAACAACAGAAACAAAACCTCTGAGTACAGATTTCTGATAACCTTAAGATCATAAAATCCAGCTATGTAACAAATCCAGAACTAATGGAAAACCTGGATTCAAGCAGAACAAGACTTAGTACATTGGACTGAAAGAACCAAGGAGAATTGGTAACATTTATATGACTTCATATAAAAATTTGTTTTTCCAGAGTTAAGGAAACTTTTTCTTTTAAGCTAACTGACTTCTAGCAATTTGATGCATTACACTGTTGTAAGCAGGATTGAAACAGCCACCTTTTCTCCCCACCTGAACCCTCCAAAGTTCAGAACCTCAGTGAGTACTCTTATATTTGCATGGCAGTATATTTATTTGTATACATCAGTAAGAATCTGTTTTCCTTACAACAGGACACATTGGAAACATTGGCTACATTATCAAGACTTTGACTGGAATGTCTTATCTGGGAAAGACATGCACAGACTCAGATCTGACCAGACAGCTTTAAGGAGCTAAGGTTGACTTTATGGAGCCTATAAAGCCCCGTGAAGATGTCAGCCCAGGACCTTGTTATAGAGTTCCCAGCAGCCTTACCAGGTGAGTAAAGAGGGTTGCTTCCTGACAGGTACAGGAACCTCAGGATATTCCGGGGTCCTTGAGTTGAGAGCAATCCACCCAAATCTATAGGTACTGCCGATGAATTCTGAGGGCAAGTATTTAGCTTGGCCTGTGGCCTTAAGAGGCCATAAAAGTTCAATCGAGAAATTTCTTATGAAAAGTTCCATCAGAGCAGGTTTTAAAGAGCCGACATGATTAATCACCATTTGGTTAATATTTTATTTTATTTTATTTAAATTCAAGTTAGTTAACATACAGTGTAGTCTTGGCTTCCAAAGTAGAACCGAATGATTCATCACTTACATATACACTGAATGTTCATCCCAGCAAGTGCCCTCCTTAATTCTCATCACCCATTTAACCCATCCCCCCACCCACCTTCCCTCCAGCAGACCTCAGTTTCTTCTCTGTATTTAAGAGTGTCTCATGGTTTGCCTCCCTCTCTGTTTTTATCTTACCTTTCCTCACCACCCCTTGTTATCTGTTGTGTTTCTCAAATTCCACATATGAGTGAAATCATATGTCAGTCACTATTCTCATTACACTTAGATAAATAATCAGGCCAAGTATTTTTCAAAACTAGACTTATTTTGCAAATAAATTAATGTTAATTTGAATATCTTTGATATAAAAAAGAAGTGATTAAAGAGAGAATATATGTTTTAGTCATACAAATTTATTGATAATAGATTCTAGTACTGTTCATCATAAAAATCAGATCTGATTTCTATGAGTGTCTTCCCATGCCTGGCAACAATTCTCCAGACTCCCATTTGAGGGACTGTGCTTAGGGTACTGACTTTGGGCAGGGAGTGGAGGAGGTTTGAGGTTCTTTGGGCTGCATCATAAAACAGTAACTATTGTGCTTTGCAATTCTCTTCCATTATCTTCACCAACAGACTTCCATCTCAGGTCTGGCACAGCCCTGCTGCGCTACATGGTGCCTCGTCTGGAGTTACAGCTTACAGCTCCTGAGATAAAATCCTGACTCCCTGCTTGCTGGTTAAGGAAGTTCCTAAACATCTCTAAGTTTCAGTTCTTTCATCTGTAAGATGAGATAACGGTTATTATGGTGATCAAAGGCCATCAGTCAAAATACAGTGTTCCTGAGTGAGCCATATCTCAGTTGTCTACAGGTTTCAAGAGGCCACAATGACGTAGTTTGGGATTTTGGATGCTTTTTGTTTTTAATCTCATTTACCAGAATTTTGTCATATTTTCAAATCATTGTTTGTATTTTTAATTTAAAAAGCAGAAGAAACTGCTGGAAGGACAGTGGCCGAGGTCCCTCTGAGGAATCCTTAAAAGCAGCCCCTGCCACATTGTTCATGAAAGCTCCAATGGGAGGAGACAAGCCAGGGAAATGGTGCATTCCTGTCCCCTTCCCAGGACGACCATGTAAGCAACATGTGACTCTATTGCTCATGAGCCATGCTGCTGGTTTGGTTAATTGTTCCTCTTGATAATTAAACATTCACATACTCTGTATTTTTACAACAAACTACTGCTATTTCCATTAGATAACAAAGATGTCAGGACCTAGAAATTGAAATTTTAAGCGAACTGTTCATTCATTTGTTTGCTGACAAGTCCAGTGTGGAGAGTGAACCCACTAGAAGTGGAGAAAGTAGTTTTTGACCTGCTGATTATTTTTCTGAGAATGTGCAAGAAAAGAGGGGAAGAACACCAGCTTCCCCGATGGTTCGCTGATGAGCAAGCTTCACTGAGGTGAGTCCAGGAGGCAGCATTGCATTTTGCCACAAAAACTACCCATAGGTGACCTAGTTCAGTGCATCATGACCATTGGGGACTCAACAAGCTAGGAAAAGCTGGGCAGAAAGCCATGATCATGGAAGCTGGTTTGGTTGAGAGACCTCAAGTGCACCTTAGTCCTTCACTCTCCCTCCAACCTTGAGCACAGATCATACCGAGGCAGTGTGTTCGAATGGCTCCAGCTGAGAGAGTTGTGGCCTTGTGACCCTAATCTTCTGTCCATCTTTACTGTGTCCTGTGACCTCAGGTGCTCTGCTCTCCCCAGACCTCAGGGGCTTGTCATGTGTCCTATTATTTCTGGACTCTTTGACAGTTCTCAAATCTTCAGTGATCTATCTTAAGGTACTACACAAGGGTGTTTTGATCATAAGGGCCTTTTAAATTCCAGAATATCATTAAGAACAATAGTAGTAGCCACATGCTACAGATTGTGTGCTGACCAGTATATAATTTATCCTCTATAATCTTTGCAATACCCTTCCGATGTAGTCATTTTAAATCAGAATGTCATTTCAAATGGGTTCCCAAACTGGGGAAGGAAGGATCTCTAGGTTAATGTCCTCTTCCTTCTACAGGCAGATAGTTGAGGGGAGACGTAAAGAGTTTTTCCAGAATCAGCTAGGTTTTGAATGCTTTTAACTGAAAAAAAACCATCTTTATGCCAAAGTGACCCCTCTTGAAGCAGCCTACTCTTGGCCCCTCCACAGTTAAAAAATTTACTCCAAAACTTGATATTTAATCTACTTGTTTTTAGCACTTATGTGCAGATTACTTACAAAGGTATATTAAGCATTAGACAAAGTCAGTTTTATCCTAAGCTATTTTTTTTTTTTTGGTGCAGATGGAAGATTTTTATAAGAGATAACATAACTTCTATTTGACTAGTAAACTCAGGTAGAATAAAACTCTGTTTATTTACTGCTGATAAGTCTAAATATGTGTTTGTGTTAATTAAACCATCAGTCTTAAAGTACCTTATTAAATAATTTAAAGTACCTTATCAAATAATTTCTTAGATCTTTTGAACTTGAAAGCACTTGGGTTAGTTTCTACCTTTTGGAGTTTAGAATGCCTAGTGCTTACTCTCATTTGCCTTCAAACCAACTAAATGGAGGTCTTCACGAAGTAATTTTAGCAACGCCATCCGAATGTGGAAGCATTTACAACACATAAAAAGATGAAAGTGAACGTACAGAGTCACAGACCTTATAGCTTCTGGTGTAAAATATGAAGTAGGTATAAAACTTACTAGTTTTGAGAATGCCTGGCTGGCTCAGTCAGTAGAGCATGTGGCTCTTGATCTTGGAGTTGTTGGTTCAAGCCCAATGTTGGATGTAGAGATTACTTAAAAAAATAAAATCTGGGGCGCCTGGGTGGCTCAGTCGGTTAAGCAGCTGACTTCAGCTCAGGTCATGATCTTGCAGTCCGTGAGTTGGAGCCCCGCTTCCGGCACTGTGCTGACAACTCAGAGCCTGACGCCTGCTTCGAATTCTGTGACTCCCTCTCTCTCTGCCCCTCCCCTGCTTGCTCTCTCTCTCTCTCTCAAAAATAATAAACATTAAAAAATTTTTTATAAATAAATAAAATCTTTAAAAAAGCTTTTAAGTTTGGATCTGTTCTTATTTTTCTGTTCAATGGAATAAGTTAATGTTGGTCTACATGAGAAAGCTTTTTTTGTTTTTAATATTTATGGAGAAGACACTTTTTATTTTTCCTGGACAAATCAAGTTCTAAATGGCTTTGCCTTCCATGTTTGCATGGTAAAAATGATCTCCCTGGAACCTGCTCTGTGAAGAGATGGACCAGATGAGAAATTCCGGAGAAGACCAGCAGAATAAAGAATGTTTATATTTTGAAGGCAAAAGAAAAGAATGCAAGTATTTTCCGGAAGGACTTTTGATTTCATTAGGCCAGAACTTTTACAATACTTATAAGTTTTTGGAGATAAATAAGGGAGGTTTGGGGATTGGTAAAAAGGATTGGCACTCCAGAATTGCTTTTGGAACCAGACCTCTGTTCCAGTAAAGACTAGACTTGTAAGACAAGATGTTTTTAGCTTCTCAAAGAACTGGCTTGTTGCTTTAATAATATCAAAGGACTGATGCACCCATCTACCGGTGAGAAAGTCTTTCTCTGGTAAATTTTGTTAACAAAAAAATTACTGTTGTGGAATAGGTACAAAACTTATTAGATGCGGGGTGCTTGGCTGGCTCAGTTGGTGGAGCATGTGACTCTTGATCTCTGGGTTGTTGGTTCAAGCCCCCATGTCCAGTGTAGAGATTACTTAAAAAATAAAATAAAATAAAACTTTTAATTTGGATTTGTTTTTATTTCTCTGTTTGTTGGAATAAGGCCTAAAAGTTAAAAAATGAAAAAAAATTAAAATCTTAAAAATTCTAGCAAGCTCTGGCTACCAGCTTTTAATTTGGCCAAAATTTTTCTTACAGATTTATTAAAATTTTTAGAAATATATTATCAGGTTTTAACCAGGAAAAACAGTGAGATTTCTGGAAGTATTAAACAACATCATGGGCCCAAAAAACATCCTCCAAAAAGGGTGTAAACAATACTGCTTTGACAAGATCTAGAGTCACTTCCAAAGATAGCCAAAGAGAGAGCCCAGGACGGTGGAAAGCCAAGCCACCTTCTTAGGATGTAAAACCAGAGGGACGGGAAGGAAATAGTTATTCATAGGAAAAAGGGTTCATACAAATGAGTCTGCACTTAGAAGGAAGGGATACTGTGAATTTTTATTTGTCAGCTGGGCTCAGGAGGAATTGATTTAAAAACGAAACAAACAGGGGTGCCTATGTGCCTCAGTCGGTTAAACACTAGACTCTTGACTTCAGCTCAGGTCATGATCTCACATTTCATGAGACTGAGTCCCTGGTCAGACTCTGTGCTGACTGCACGGACCTTGCTTGGGATTCTCTCTCTCCCTCTTTCTCTGCCCCTCCCTGGCTCTCGAGTGTTGTCTCTCTCAAAATAAATGAAAAAACATTTTTAAAAATGAAACAGAGAGACAAATAGTAATTAATGAAATAAATATGAAACAAACAAAAAAAACTCTTGGAGGCCCTGCTCAGGTTTAAGAAATGTTTTACTGTGGGCCTCGTTCAGTCCTTGACCAAGAATGAAAGGCATCTCAGGAGGATCACCTGAAACCTCAGGTGGTGTCCAGTAAAAAGGTGTCTCTTCAGACTGGAAAGTAGCAGACGGAGAGCTCAGGGAAAGGAGGGCTGAGGAGGTGGAGGACATCAGTCAGTCTTATAGTGTTTGGTCTTCAGTACTTCTTGGGTTTCTTATTTTCAGTAACCCTTTGTAATGAATCTTTCAATGCAACTATTTTGGAATTTTGAAGTCTTTTGGAGTCTTCTGCATATGCATTAAAGCATGTACCCCATTCTGTTTGTTTGGATCGGGACCCCGAATTTCATGTACACATCTTTAATGAATAGTTCTGTACAACTGTAAACTCCCCATAATGGCCACTGTGATCCTAAGTTACTTTAATAATTTTTTTCATCTTTCTAGATATTTGTACCTTCTGGGGCTATAGTTCTTAGACGGAAAGTAAGCAAGTGTGCCAGAAGCTAGCACACCTGACACTAGAATTTAAGGAACCCATTAGTTAAGGCTTTGGGTTTTGTGGAGCCAAATTAATACCTAAAAGGGAGGTGTCATGGGTTGAGGGCTGTCTGGTGTGTCACAGGGTACTAAGTTATAGGGAAATTTTCTTGAGGCTGACAGGTGACCTGGTGTCCCTCTAACCTGTTCTGTGATTACCTACTCCCATCATGGGTGTTTCTTTGAGATGGTCAGAACTCTAGCAGCCTTTAAATGCTCAACCCATGCCATCGAGTTTTGGGGTTTCTTGGTTTTCAAGATCCTGCTGGCAATAGCCTTTTTTTACACAAAACAAGACAAGCAAATATGTACCTTCATTTATTAGCAGAACTATGTCTGGTCACTAGGAAGGCCCCGTGAGCACCACCGCGCATTTCCCTTGGGAACCTTGGTGAGGTATTCCACATGGGGAATGTGGCCTGAAAGGCGGGGCGTTGGCTCAGGGCAGACCCTCTGTCAGCTCAGTGGGGCTGCACCTGCCACAGGTGAGGCACAGGGCTGGTCCAGAGGGGCAGGGCCACTCCCAAACCAGCTTGGCCACCACCTTCTGGTTTAGAGGTTCGGGGCTTGCAGAAGGTGCTGTCCTCGAGCCTGGCCCCATCATGCACCCCACCTGCTTGACTGTGGATGGCAGTGCCATGTGCCGCTGTCCATGTTCACTGGAAATGGAAATGGTTGCAGAAAGACTAGCAGTCCTGCAAGTCTCCTGCACACCCCACGTCCACAGCCTTTCTCCCCAGCACGGTGCAAACTGTGAAAGTTCCTAAGGGAGTAGCTCTTAAAGGTTCTTATCACAAAAAGTACAGACCAGGCAGAAGTTCTGAACCATGAGCAAAATTTAAAATCTGCTCAGGGCCTTGCCGTTTTCTGTGAGTAACACACTCTCCAGACTCTCCTCTGCTGGCTCCACCGGGTTCCCGCCCTCACCCCTGGCATCCCAGCCGGCAGGTAGGCACTTCCTCCCCGGCTCCTGTCTCTCAGTTCCTTGCTTGCTTTTGTGCTGTCCCCTGTCATGGTCTAGGAGGAGTGCTGGCTTTCTGTTGGTTGCTTGGCTCCTGTCACCTGGGTCCCGATACCTTGGTGAACTTAGATGTAGTAGCCTGGCTGTGGTCCCTGTGTCCACCCCTCCTGGCCTGCACTTGCAAGTTCCTCAGCAATAGCAAGGACAGGCCTCACCGAAATCGTGGTCACAGAATCCAAAAGTCCAAATCACAAATGTCAAATTGCAGACGATGTCGTGTTCTTTTGTGATTGGCGGGTGGGGCTCAGCCCTTGAGACACATGAGCTTGGATGAACACATCTTCCAGATTGCACAGATCAAAGTTATTCCCCTCCTTAGGCTTTCTTCTTGGAATGCTGAGCACACCCAGTGACTCGAGAGCAGAGACCAGCGCAGTTGGGTTCCCGCAGAATCCCATTCCTGTGCATCTGAAAGATGATGATGTTGGAATGAATGTTCTGTAATGTGGTTTCATGTTGGGATTGTCTTCTCCCACGGAGCCTTGTTAGGAGGGAAATGGCTGTCTTCTCCCAGCTTCAGCAGACAGAGTCGTGTGTGGATTCACACAGAAAACCGAGGGTGCTTGTCCTTCCCCAGGGAGAGCCACCTGAGGTGAGTATGAGGAAATTGTGTCATCAAGGGTGTTGTTTCTCCGGAATCCCCCGAGGGAGGGAATTACATTTGGGAAAATAAGAATATAGCCTATCGGATGAGCACTGGGTGTTGTATGGAAACCACGTTGACAATAAATTATTAAAAGAAAAATAATATAGCCTATAATTGATTTTTCATAACAGTTTCAATTTTGTGCCTCAAATCCCCTACTATACATGATATCACATAGCGTCGTATCTGTAGCCACTTCAAAAACAGTGGTATTATAGATCGTGTTTCTACGTGACGCCTCTCTCCATGAGGAAGGACATCTGGGTTGAATTTGTGGGGAAGGAGGAACACTTTACTGAGATTAACAGCCCCTTTCCACTTATATTTTTCTGAACATAGGAGAAGAATTAATGCTTGGGGAGGAAATAATAACTAAAGTCGATTGATGCCTATAATGTTGCTCACACATATTGCTGGAACTTTCTGAGAACTAAATGTATGCCGAGTACTGGACAAAATACAGTACATGTGACACCTCATTAACATGTCCACATGACAGCCTCCAGGATATTTTCTCCCCCACTTTACTGAAGCCTGGAGGGGCCAGGTGGGCTGTCCTCATCACACAGCTGACAATTCATGACTCATATGCTTCTTCGGCCAGTACTTAGTGATGACGTCTCCATAAATATATTTTCAGACATACATTTTCCATTATCTTCTGTAATTTTGATTTGATTTATAAGTGTAGGATGGGATACAGCTTCTCTCAAGGCGGTAGTTTAAGATTAAACTTAGATTTAAAGATTAAGCTCAGGTTCAATATATGGACCAGGCCAGTGCTTCTAGTTCAAGGTCAAGTTCCCTCACAATTTCTGCTGTTCCTCCTAGAGGGAGCCAGCTCCCTGCTGTGGGTTAAATTCTATCCAGTCTAAACCATAGGGATGACAGGATAGGATTGGGCCTTGTATGCCTGTGTGAGTGACACAGAGAACGAAAGAGACAGAAACTGAAAGAGACAGAGACAGAGATTGGAAACAGAGAGACAAGGAGAGACAGGGAGAGAGAAAGAGAGAAAGACAAAGAAATGTATTTAGATCTGTTATCTGGAAATTTTATAGGTCCTCAGGACTATGAAGCTTAGCCCCAGGAGCCTAGGAGTTACACTGAACCAGCCACACATCAAGCGACGCATGGTTTCTGGGGAGGGAGAAGTGTTATTTGCTGCTCAACTCTCACCCCTCTGAAGTAGTGTCTCCATTCATCTTCCTTCTTATCAGTTTTCCACAACCGAAGAATCCACAAGTACATTCTTGATAAATGCACCTCAAGGTGGTGTGCCAGTGCCCTTCAGCCCCTGCTTAGGGAGACTTGGGCCTTGGGGCTCAGTGACAGAGGATTCTGTCGGGAGGATGTGCACTTTGGGCCTAGGAGCCGCCCAGCTGCAGTTAGCACAGAGATGCAGCTGGTCTCCTGTGGAGGCTGCTGACCTGGGTTCAGGTGCCGCACACGAGTCATCTCACTGTTTCCTCCCGACTTCGTGAGCTTGTGTCATAAACCCACTTGGGAGAGAAGTAACCCGGGGCTGAGAGACATTGTGTGCATCTGACTAAGGCAGAGGCTGAAACCAGGGTCTGGCCGTGCTGTGAATATGGGTGAGGGAGGGTGGAGGAAAACTGGATTTGCTGCCAACACACATGGTTCATGAGATCTCACTGGACAAGTTGGATATTTGGACCTCTTGTGGACAATTGGAGGCTCTGGACACACTGGATTCACTTACCAGCCTGAGGCTGCTTAGTAGGGAGCGGAGGGTGCTGCCTGGGACAGTGGGGCTCAAACTCTGCATTTCACCCCCTCTCTCTCCAGCCCCTCACCCAGAGTCCAATAGACCAGGAGAGAGAGCACAGAACCAGGTTGTCCCCATTCCCATGTGTGAAAATTTGTCCTGTGACAGAAATGACATTTCAGGGATACATTGGAGTGTGTGACCCTGGGCTAGTGCCAACCCATGTGTATATCAGAGGAGGAATTCAGCCCTAACCTGAGGACCAGAGCCAGGCAGTCACCTGGAGACCCTGCAAGGATGGGAAGATGGAAACCCCACAGGGGCTGGTGTTATTTAATGCCTTTGTGGGTGGTCTGCTCTGAGGGGTGGGGAGGGGCTCCTTCCAAACAGTCCCTGGAAGTGAGAAGACACATCTGCAGTTAAATCTAGACCTTCCTGCAGCCAAGGAAGAGCCAGGAGCTGTGTCTGCAGGCTCTGTAGCCGGTCTCCTGTCCATGAGTGGCAAGCACGCCCAGGACTGAGGGGCCCGGCTGGAGGCAGCAGCACGTGGAGCCTGGAGCCCCCAAGTCCTCGAGCTGCCGACTCACCCATCATGTCTTGAGCCTCTGAAAACATTTTTAAGGGAGTTCTCCAAAAAGCAGACTGTGGGGCAAATCTGAAGTGCCATGAGGGCTTCCGAGAGGGGACTGTTCATGGACAGGGACAGGCTCCATGGGGCAGCTGAGGCCTCCAAGGAAGGAGGTCAGGTTCCAGATAGAGCAGCATTGTCACTGTATGGCGGCTCTCCAAGTGTCTGCAGGGCCTGTTCCACCCTTCCTAGGCCACAGCCTGGACACCCTTGCTCCCTGCTGGAATGTTCAAGTCTTTATTCTTTTCCCCGGAGAGATGCCGACATGGGCACACTTATATCGTATAGACAGCAGGCAGTTGGTTTGCCTCAGATCCCTGACGCTTTGCACTGTCGTCTCCAGAAAATGCTGGAGGATAGGGGCTGAGCCACCAGCCAGGATGCAGAACAAGGTAGTTTGTGTGGATCCTGGCTGCCTCTGTCTGCCACAGCTCAGGGTCCACGGTATCTTCCCCATACTGTCTGTCTGACTGACACACACCAACTAAGTGTCACAACTGTCACATGTGGGCTGCAGGAGGAAGGAAATACCCAGAGCAGAGGGGGAGTGAGTGTCCAGGAGGAGCGCTGCAGGGGCTGCTGCCTGTTGTCCCCAGAGAGGAGCACAGGGGAGGAAGTAGTCTTCTGTCCAGGGTGCAAAGGTGGCTTCTCCATCAGGCCACTTGGGGTCAGCAGGTAGCAAAAGTTAATGTTTCTTTCTATGATTTTGATGTCTCCACATGAAATCATTATTTTTATAATACTGTATACGAGTCTTTCCTAATCTTTTATCCTTCCATCACAAAATCAGTAGATGCAGGAATGTCTTTTATTTGTCAAATCTGGTCTGCTCCAAGGAAGCCAGAGGCCATGGTGTCACTGAGACAAGTCTGACCCTCACGGTGCTTGTCCAGGACACAGGTTTGATGGCATAGAGAGTGGGGAGACCCATTCTCGGGAAACCCTATAGCCTTCACCAGACAGGACGAACAGTCTGCAGAGAAGCACATTGCAATGTGGACCACGTTGCCACTGAGGGTTGAGTCATTTTGTTTTCTTTACATTTCTGTTTTCAAGTGTCCTACTTTTATAATCAGAGAGACAGATTCAGTTAAGAATAACTGTTCCTGCTCTTCTCCTTCCTGCCTTGTCCACGCCCTGAGTCTGAAATCTTTGCTGTTATGCAAGGGCTTACCTTTGTGTTTGGTTCACCAACGGTGAAAGTCAGGCAGCCCCGGGTGAAATGGTCCATTGTTCAGGTCTTGCAAAGTGTGTCCCTATTCCCTGCAAATGAAGGTACTAACTATAGCTGTATCTCAGCTCTCAGCTCTCAGCTTGTCTCTCACCGCCCAAGTCCCAGCCCTGAGGCAGACATACTAGCTCTGCTCTCAGGACAATGGAGGAGAGACAGGCAGTCCCGCTAGTAATGGGGCGGCAGGTCCATGGGCACCACTTCTGGGGTCTCACAGGCTCTAGGTCCAGATGCAGGGCACCCAAAACATGCAGTACACCTAACCTCATAGGTCTCACCATTTCAGTTTGTGTGATATTTTAAAGGTGATTCAGGGGAACCTGTGTGGCTCAGGCGGTTAAGTGTCCGACTTCAGCTCAGGTCATGATCTCATGGTTCATGAGTTTGAGCCCTGCGTCGGGCTCTGTGCTGACAGCTTAGAGCCTGGAGCCTACTTCGGATTCTGTGTCTCCCTCTCTCTCTCTGCTTCTCCCCTGCTCACGCTCTGTCTCTCTCAAAAATAAACATTAAAAACATTAAAAAAAAAAGGTGATTCATTATTTTCATTTACTAAAACACTTTGATTTGACTAGTGGATCATAAATATCCTTCCCATAACGGAAAAGCAATACTGCCGCCATTGATAGAAATATTGTGTGAACAGCCAACCATGTGATTGCCATCTGGTACGTGCAGTTGCTCAGTCCTGCTTTCTCAACAGGGGAGATTAGCAGGGATGGAAGAAATGCTGAGGACTTCAGGCCACAATTGAGATTTGCCCCTAGAGTGACCGAAAGCCCTGGAGGAGATTCCATAAAGGAAGACCTTTCTCACTGTGACACTCAGTGGCACCGAATGCCACGGACTGCTCCTGTGTGCAGTTATTGTTGCCTTTGACCCAAAACTGTCTCACGTACCAGAGTAGTATTGCATCATCCCCATCAGTCAAGGTCCTGGCAGGGACATTAATGGAAGGGCAGAGTCATGGGCAAAATTCACAGGAACACCCAAGAGACAGCGAAGGATCTGGAGGCTGGGGCAGAAGGAAGCTATTACCTCCGCAGGGGCAGAAAGACAAGAAGAAATCCTTTCCTGAGAAAGCTGGAGCCCAGGGTAAAGCCTCTCAGGGGTCTAGAGTCACAGACACACAACTGGAATCAGAGAAGCAGCAGGGAGTGAGAGGGGAGGAAACACGTGAGCCTTCTCTCCCCCCCGCACCTCCAATGCCCCCACTGACTGACCCCAAGTTGAAGCCAAATGGCAGGCAAGCCTGGGAGAGGCTGCCCATGGGGGCTGCTTTTTGGGGACTCTTTCTTTAGAAGAGTGGGTGCTCTTTTCTCATGGCAACATTCTCCTGAATGGCCACGGCTCTCTCTCCTGCTTCAAAGAGACCCTCACATACAGGGAGGGATGAGGCACCACACTGCCTAAACCCAGAAGTCAAGGTTGTCTCTTGTTCACACAAGGTTCTGACTGGCCCATTGTGGGTCCTGGAGCGGCCCTGCATAAACATTAAGGGGTGGGGTACATGGAGTTCCCTGATGGCTTGGCGCAGGGCCCCGGGGCGGTGCTGGGAAAGGAGCCATCTTCCCCATAAGGAGGTTACTGCTAAGAGGGTAAGGGGACAGCAGAACTTGGACAAAGAACACCAAAGGACTGTGAGAGTCTTTCTCCTTTTCTCAGGTGCAGATGCAAGGACTGGCACATGTTCATCAGGACGTGAGGCGGCCTGGGCTCCTGGAACGTTAACATAAAACAATGAGGCATATAACCCAAATCTGAAGGGCTTAAGGACTGCGGCGCTCACTCCATCGGGTACAGGCCAGGGGGCTTTCGAGGTGTTCAGTTCCTGAAGTCAAGTGAGGCAGACCTGTCTGGTGAAGTCCCACCATAGGTAGCTGGCCCCACCCCCTGCAGGAAGGAAGAAGCCAGAACATGGCTCACCCCCTGCAGCCAAGTGAGACTCATAGGTGCAAGGTCTTAGGAGCCAGAAAGAACAGCCTCATGGGACCACTGTTCCCAGCATGGATGTGAGGGGATATGCTCCCTGGGCGGTACTGCCGATTGGCACAAGGTCATCTTGGGCTGCCCTGTGGTGCCTGAGGTCTCCTTATGGAGAGGAGCTTCCCAGGGACCCAGAGCCTTTATGCAGTGGCAAAGGACTTCTGTGGGTTGCCATTTGTTCAGAAATCTGGATTACGAGTCTTGTAAGAGGTACCAGAACCATGTGGGTGGGAATTCTAGTGGACATTTATCAGGAAGGGGGATAATTACAAGTATGGGATTCCCCGAAATGATAAAACCATACTGAGTCTCATCAAAGTCCAGAATCCACAGGGTTGTCACTAAACCTGAACGGTGTGACCCTGGAAGAGCCCCTCCAACATAAAGGGCGGATCTGGCTGTACTTTTGTAAGAAGCCGCTAGATGGCAGCCAAGCTGCAAAACCCTCAGGGACTTTAGGAGGTCTGAAGCTGAGAATGAATGCCTTTGTGAGGAGGAAAAGATTTCCAGTTTTGTAAGATGAAAAGGTTCTAGAGATGGCTGGTGGTGAGGGTGCACAGGATGACTGCCCCTGTGCCCTGCAGGTAAACGTGAATGAAAACGAACAGTTCTGAGATATGTCTCTCTTACCACAATTTCTTAAAAACAGAGGGAAAAACCCATCCAAATGAAACCTAAAAATAACCAGGTAAGAGGAAAGCCTGCAGAGGAATATGCATGATTACCCACTGTGTTTAGAGTATGCAGACAAGCTGGGCTCCCAAAAAGGGCTGAGATAGAAAACATGACCCATTACACTTTGGGAGAATTAGATATTTGTTACTTTAGGGAAACACCTCAAGTGGAAATCATAGGAGGAAGAATAAAACATTTTGTTTGATTTTTTTTTCTCTTTACTTTTTCCAATCCCCCCACCCCCCAGTTTCAATCCATATGTGTCATGGCACCAGAGTCTTGTCCAGACTTTGGATCCCTGAGGACTTAATTGAGCCAAACTGTTTATTAGGTGCATGGTTATCACACTCATTGTCTCCAGATCTTGGCTGAGCAGCTATTGTAGCATCAGCCACAAGCTCTCAAGAGGGCACAGAGACAGGTTCACCGATGTCTCTGCTCACCCAGGTGGGTCATCAGGCTCAAGTCAACAGTGCCTTGTAAATTCACCCTAGGGGTTATTTTCAGGGATGGGAGCTGTATTTTGGGGGCCACCGGAGAGTGAGATCAGACTTGATCCTTGCAACTAAAAGTCATGTGCTGCTGAGAGGCTGGAGCCTCAACTCCCTCAGGCCTGGGACTCAGCAGCTTTCAGACATGGGCCAGGACAGGGAGGGGAGCTCAAGTCCCCGCTGAACACCCTGGAGGAGGGAAGGCCAGGGAGGAGCCCCTGGAAAGGGATTTTAAGGAGTGGTCATTCCCTGTCATGAGCACCTCTGGAAATATGTGTGGCAGGAGCGGGAAATGAGCCAGGGACAGTTGCTCTACTTCCAGAACCCCAGCCTCAGATGCTTGCTGATTATGACTATTGCTCACAGGCCAAGTCTTTGCTCCTAAAGAATGAAGAGTGTGTGTGTGGGGAGGAAGGCAGGAAAGAAGTTGCACAAGTTTCTACAGTAGAGGTTCCCCTGAGATGGGGCTGTGACGTGTCCTCCCCTCGGGGCTGATGTTTGGTTAGGGAGTTTGGCCAGGTGCCCAAGGCTATGACTGCAGCCTGCGGGACTGCTGTCAGGGGCACAGAAAAGGGTCTGAGGCCAGCTCTGGGTAGCTGATGTGCCTTGTCCCCTGAAATCACCGAATTTTACAACTAAAGAGACTCTCAGAGGGTTTGATTAAACCATTCTCTCTGTGACTTGAAACCAAGGTCACAGATTTAAGAGATTTAAACTGAATTTTATCTTCAATTATTACAATTCAGACTGTGTCAGGTCATCTGCCCACACTTGGGGGCTGGTTATTCTCCTGTGCTAAGTATTTATAGTATAATAGAGTATGTGAGAACGTGTTATGAGTGTTCATGTATATGTTTACACTGTGAAAGTGTGTATGCGTATATGCTCTTGTGTATGTGCATAAGTAAACATGTGCGCGTGCATATATGTAACTCTATGTGCGCCTATGTGTAAGTGTATGTATATACATACATATATATACATATATATAACTATTTTAAAATAGTTTTAACATTGTGTTGGCAATCAAAAGAAAAAGAAAGAAAGAACCAAACACTTAAAAGAAAGAAATACAGGAAATTCAGAGTCTCAGAATTATAGACATTTATTCAAATGAAAAAATCTCATCTTAGAACAAAATCACCCCGTGGTCCTATTTCTTCTCCATTTCATAAGACTAGTGACCACATTGCTGTGGTCAGTGTGGCTTTCAGGTTTACTTGTTTTGTTTGTCTAGAAGTGTTTGCTCTGTGCTGTACATAGAAATGCAGGAAAAGCCAGTCAGATGCTTTCCCATGAAATATTTCATGGTCTCATGGATCCTATCTCCTGACACTGTAAAACTCACCCTGTGTTCCCTAGGCTGGTCCTCACTTTGGGAAGACCAGTGATTCTGGCTGCTCTTGAAATGCTCTCACACACAGATCTGTCGTCAGGAGGAAACCTGGAGTCATGCACATGTCAGACAGATGACGGTCCTGTCATGAAACACAAGGGTCAGTGCATCTCTATTCGATAGACCCTAGGATGGAGAATGGGAAGAGCAGGTTTTACATCACAAGAGTGTTCGTATTTGTACCTGAGTTTCACATTTGCACCTGTCTTTCCTTCCACCTTACATAGTAGCCCGGATTCTTGGTCCTCGACAGCCACGTAAACATTTGTTACCACAGTTACAATGCTGCTTGTGGATTCCTTCCCATATTGAAGACGTGCACAGTGGAGGACAAGGTGATTGTGAGTCAGGGTGTCTTAGGTGCCACCAGCTTCTCCTGAGTGTCTGGCATGTGGAAGGACAGTGTATCTGTCTACAAAGCCTGGCTTTTTATTGAAAGCCAGGAGCTCAAAAATCTGATTTTGCAAGTTAAATCCTGAACACTTGAGTTTTATTTTCGTTTATCCTTTACTACACTTCCCAAGGCAATGGATGCTTCTGCTGAATCAAGGGTGGGTGGTATATATGAATGTGAATAAAAAATGAACATAAACCTTCCAAAAATATTATCCTTATCACAGTTGAAATTGAGGGGCTGAGAGGAGAGGGGAGTGGGGTGTTAGGGTTTCATGGGGACAGAGTTCAGTGGGAGATGAGGAATGTTCTGGAGATGGATGGTGGTAAGGGTTGCAAACAAGGTGAATGCTCTAAATGAAAATGGTTAAAGGGGTCAATTTGGTTATGCCTATTTCACCATAGTAAAAAGCAATTCGGCTTGCTTCTCAGTGAGCAGGTGAGTGTGGGAAGCTGTCTTGCCCCTTCCGGTAGAAGAACAAGGTAGAAGTTGGGCACCATGGTGGTGTGTGGTCTCAGGAGGGCAGTGCTGACCACCTGGGGTCCAGCTCCCTGGTGCTGTCGTGTGAGTGTGACCAGCCAGCGAGGACCTTCTGCTGCCCCACCTGTCTGGATAATGAGCTCTGAGCAAGCAGGGGTGCAGCGGGCTGTGTATCTTCCCTGCAGCAGTGTATTTCCTGTCTGACTCCTGCAAATGCGCTGCGCAGACTGCTGTAAGGTGCCTGAAGGAGGGGCCTGTAGGGCTTACATTTCACCTGCATTCAACCCAAGCCCTGTGCACCTGAGGTGGATCTCCTCCTGTACCGGTGATGGTTAGCACCAAGCAGACCTTTCTAGTAACACCATTTGGCACAGCCCATGTTGGATTATTTCCCAGACTGCTTGGATTCCTCTGATTCAAGTGCTCACTGAGCCTCCACTATGCAAATCATGGGGGTATTGACCTCTGAACAGTTCCCCTTTGAAACAGGAATGCACACAAGTCAGGTGGAGGAGAGTGAGGCATGGGGACTGAGTTCCCAGTCAGGACACAGAACCCGCACCTGAGCACACATGGCCGATAAATGCTTTCCTGTGCTCTTAAGATCTCTGGCCTACCCTGAGATTTAAGCCAACATAAAGCAAATTCATAGGAGGAAGCATCCAAATTGTATTAAATGTCTATATTGACATGGGGCCTTCATAATCAAAAAAGAAAAAGAAGAAGAAAGAGAAGAAGAAGAAGAAGACGAAGGAGAAAAAGAAGCAGAAGGAGAAAAAAAGGTGATTATATTTCATTACAGGAAGTGAATACAGAGAGTAAAGACAGTGTTAACTGTCATCCGGGGAGGCGGAAGCAAAAGGCCTTAGCATGGCGCCGATATATTTCTTTCTTTCCGTATTTGTCTATTGTGATGTCCCTTGAACTAGGGAAGGGATGTGTTTCCATGCTCCCAGAAGCTGAACCAGTTTTCTAAGTAATTCTCAACTTTCTCAAACCACTGCAGAGCTTTCCACAGTCAATCATCTCCCTACTGCTGGACACTTCGATCCTTCCCATCTTTTTGCTCTTACAGACAATGTGCGACCTTAGAAAGTCTCATCTAGGTTTCCCTGCTGACGCTCAGGTCAGAGGGCCCGCTTATCTAAACTTCTCAATGTCCACGGAACTGCCACATTGCCATCCCGTGACCGTCCTGTGATCTTGATCAGTCTCTCCAACAGGCAGAAGTGGGCCATGTCCCAGCACCTCAGGACATCCGAGAGGATCAGTCGCTGCTGTTTATTGTGGATCTGCTAAGTGGGAACGAATGCACCATGTTCTTCTCATCTCCTGACCCTCAGGGAGGCTCACTGTCTTCCCATGGCTTTGCCTACTATTTGTATTTTCTCACCACAAACTGTAGTCTTTTTTCTTAGTTTATTTCCTTGAGGTGATTAACCTTTTCCCCCTTTATAGGTATGATCCTTGATGTGTATTTTGTGTTACATGTTACATATTTTTTCTCCTGTGCTGTGGAGTGTCTTTTAACTTTGTTTAAGGGGGGGTAATTTCCATTTTGACATAATCATGTCTATCTTTCATTTACACCTTGTGCTTGGTGTCTTTTGGTCCCGTGTAAGATCATAAATGTACTCACTTTTATCTTTTGTAATACTTTCATACTTTTGTTTTTTATGTTTAATTCTAGAATCCACCAGCAACACGTTTTGGGGATCCGCTTCTGTTTTTTTCCCAGATGACGAGCTAATTATTCACCATTCTCTTCCCACTGACCTAAAACAGCATGCTTTCTTCTTATTTTTAAAAAGCATTGATTAAAACAATCATATGGTTTTTCCTCTTTAGTTTTGGCTCTGCCTTCCAGTTGCTGAAGCCCATTTGCCCCGAGTACAATGCACACCAGTGAATGGTCCCCATTCCCCAAGTGGGGCCAGACCTGTACAGTATACTTTGGGGGTAGAAAATGGAAAGAACACTTGGATTCTCCCTGAGACAGGCCCAAGTTTCCAACTTGGGAAGGCAATCGGGAGGGAATGAGAAACTAAGAAGAAAGGGGTTCTCAGATCACAGGCTAGAGATCCCAATAGTTCTTCCATCCCCTGCCTTTGGAAGGATGGTCACCCCGACACCATTCCACCAGTGCCACCTTTGATACGTGGCCTCTGAGAATGGAATAATGGGGCGGGGCGAAGTCCCAAGCTCTTCCCAGCTCATTTTCTCAGTTTTGGCATGTAGGACACAGATCACTAAATCATCACTAAATATATTACAGTCTGCCTTCAATACACGCTTTTTTCACATCTTGTAATGGCATCGACTAAATGGAAAGTAGACATAGTTTTCTTTGTTGAATAAGCATGAACCTTTTGTTTTGAACCCTTAGCTGGACTGCTGTGATGGCTCTATTGTTTTAGTCAAATCAATTAAGGACCATATGACGGGGATGTGAGCCCAGACCATTGTCAACAAGTTTTACTTCTGTGCAGACAGCAATTATCAAGAAAACATCAGAATACAAGTCATCAGCTTGGGAAACAAAAGCAGATCTGGGAAGATTACAGTGTACTGGGCGGTATGGATAGGGCCAATCAGTCCCAACCCCCGGGCTTTAAGTGGGTGGCCTCGGAGCCACTGCCCCACATCAGAGAGCCCTGGGGCTACACCTGCGGAGGGCATCTGCATAGCTGCAAGATCTGGTGAGCACCACCGCTGGGGCTGGGATAATCCTTGTGTAAGTACTTCGTAGGATAAATTCTATGTTTTTACTCCATCCTAGTGGCTCTAACATCTCAGAAGAAAAGTAGAAGGATTTTTAGAAAGATAGGTCTAATCATAGACTCATTTCTTTTCTCTTCCTAGGTTTTGAAACATGCATCCTTTTGTCTTCCTGACTGCCCTTTTCTTGGGAATACTGTCAGCTACTCTAAAGCTTGATGCAAGTTTAGATGAAGAATGGAATCAGTGGAAAGAGATACACGGGAAACAATATGGCGTGGTTGGTAACATCTAAACCATCACAGAGAACGTCCGTACTGGTGGGATTACATAGCACAGGGTAACATCTTGAACCCACTCTTTCCAAGGCAATAAACAAAGTGCTGTGACCATGCACAGTGTGGGCATATGTCCTGCTGTGTGGTTGCTGCAGAACAGCTCCCTGAAGCATCAAGTCAACCCCTGGCTGTGGTTTCCCCTCCTCTCTGTGAACACATCCACTTGAAGCAGGTCAGTTGGTTTTAAATACAAGTAAAAATGATAAGTTATATGTTTGCTTCTAGGTTGAAGATTGCAGAAGAGAAGTGTGGGAGAAGAATATGAAAATGATTACACATCATAATGTCGAATACATTCAAGGGAAACACAGCTTCTATATGGAAATGAATGGCTTTGGTGACATGGTGAGTGTGGCAGGGATTTGCTGAATGTTATGTTCTTTTTCTCTTCAGTACTTACCCACCAAAATCTCAAGCTTGTCTACATTCTACTTTCTTTTCCCTGAAGACAAATGAAGAATTCAGGCACATTATGCTTGGCCTTAAAATCAAGAAGAATGAGAATAGTAATGTGTCTAAAGTCCTTTTCCCTGCTGGTATCGATGTACCTGTGTTTGGGAAGAATCAGACGCCTGCTGTAAGTCCTGTGAGTATCAAGGATGAATTCTCATCAGATCAGGTTTCTCTACAAGAGGAAAGCCAGGAAGAAAGTGGGCCCCCTGCTATGGTTTACTGCTGTGGAAAAATATGCTGTTGCTTTGTCGTGTGTGTGTGTTTTTAATAATATTCATTTAATTTTGAGAGAGAGAGAAAGAGAGAGGGAGACAACACGTGAGGTGGGCAGAGTCAGAGAAAGAGCGACACACAGAGTCCAAAGCAGGCTCCAGGCTCTGAGCTGTCAGCACAGAGCCCAACACAGGGCTCAAACCCACAAGCCTTGAGATTATGACCTGGCCTGAAGACCGATGCTTAACCCACTGAGGCATCAAGTTGTCCCACCATTGCTATGTTTTAAAAGGTTTCATATAATGGACTGTTGTCACTCTTACTATTTGTTTTGTAGACCGAAACCTTTATCATTTGTTTTCAGGGTCGCTGTGCTTCTGGCTGGGCCTTTAGTGCAGCTGGTGCCATTGAAGGACAAATATTCCGGAAAACTGGCAGACGTGTTTCTCTGAGTGTGCAGAACCTCTTGGACTGCTCTTGGCCTGAAGGCAATGAGGGTTGCAATGGTGGTCTAATGAATAATGCCTTCCAGTATGTTAGGAACGTTGGAGGCATGGCCACAGAGGAATCCTATCCATATATTGGAAGAGTGAGTGGAGCTCCTCACTTGTTGTCATTCCAGCTCTGCTCTTATAGTTGAATGCTTTTGAAGGAAACAGACACCATGTTTAACATTCACATTATCAGTTGTAGACTTTCTATCTGCAGACTATAAGGACTGTCACTAAATGGTATTAGCCTGGCACAGTTCTCTGCTTAGATGGTTACCACATAGCTATTTTTGTCTCTACGTTACATGGAGATATGGGTACTTTTCTATATAGGGTACGAATTTCTCCAGAGTGAAAAACTTCTTATGGACAGTTAGACCACGAGTGCTTCATTGAATCCATGCTGGTTAGTTTTGCTTTTTTTTAATGTTTATTTATTTTTTTAATTTTGAGAGCTAGTAGGAGAAATCACGAGAGGTGGCAGGGCAGAGAGAAAGAAGGAGAGAGAGAATGCCAAGAAGGCTCCAGGCTCCATGCAGAGCCCAACAAGGGACTCATTCCCACATCTGTGAGATCACAATCTGAACTGAATTTTGACACTTAACCGACTGAGCCACCCAGTCACCACTCATACCAGTTAATTTTTCCATTTCAAAACAATAAATAGCATCTCACTTCCTGGGATGCTTCACAACAAACTTGACTTGGAAATCTTTCACCTGTACTGTCTCAAAGTCATGTTCCCAGGATGTGGATGGTAGTAATCAAGTTTCTTTTCCTTTCCTATTCAAAGGATGGACCCTGCAGAATCAGGCGTCTGCATTCTGCTGTAAATATCACTGCCTTTCAGTCCATCCCTCGGCTAGAGGATTCCCTCTTGGTGGCAGTGAAACACGTGGCACCCATCTCTGCTGGTATAGATGCAAGCTTGGATACCTTCCGCTTCTATAAAGGAGGTAAGCATTTGTTGATGTAGAAAATTAGGTAGAAAAATTGGAAAACCACCCTAACAAACAGTAAGAGTGACACTTTGGCATGTAGAATTCAAGGTAGAATTTTGGGTTGTGTGGATTTAACATAGTTGTTCATTCTGTACATGCAGTATTTATGCCTGCTGTTTCCATTTGCCATGACTTGACCCAAATCCCCACGGAGTTTAAGTATATCACAAATATATTTAAATGGCTACATAATTTAATCGGCATAGCTTACTTTACTTTTTTCTAAATGTTAGACCTTGAAAAGTTTTAAATAATTTTGCTACTGAAGTTAACACTGGAAAGAAACCCTTGGCTCGAGTAATTTTATGTTCTCTGCTGTTTCCCTAGGCCGACATCCTATAAGTAGAATATTAAGGTTTTGGTGCGTGATTGTTTTTTAATGCTCCTTGACGATTATTTTCGAAAGAGATTGTGACAGTATTTCTCCTGGTGTGAGATGAGAGCCTAAATCCCCACCTTAGCTAAACAAAAATATCTGACTTTTCAATATCATCTCAATTCATATCTCAACTGAATTTTCAAATGTCTCCCCTACTGTGGTTGATAGGCTGGGTTACTATCACATGTCACATGGGAATCCTCACCCCAGCATTGAATATTACTTCCCAGGCATTTATTACGATCCAAAATGCAGCAGCGAAAACCTGAATCATGGTGTTCTGGTGGTTGGCTTTGGCACTGAAGGAAAAGTACCGGATAAGAAAGCATATTGGTTAGTCAAGAACAGGTATGAAAATCCAGGTATACGTACTTTTGAATTTCAAAAGGGAATCTGTTTTGAGAACATTTCTGAAATCCCAGCAGTTTTTATCCCGTGTAGGAGAGAACACAGATATAGTCATTGATGACAACATAAGATACTGCCTCAGGCTTGCTAGGGTCCTGGTACAGTTTTGGTACCACTTTATTTCTAAATTGGAGTTTTTTCAGTGTTCTGTAACCCATCCGGTCCCAAGAGTTTTTTTTTTCCTACTCACGTTGCAGTTTTTTGAAAGATTTGGGGATAGGATTCTGTGCTGGGTTAGAACTCAACCATGAACAAGAATGGCGTCTCCTGTCTTCCTGAATCTGTCCTGGGCTCTGGTGCTCTGCTCAGTATAGGATGTTATTGTTCAAAAAGTTATATGTCTTTGATTGTTTGTAATAGTTGGAAACCCCTGTCTTTTTTCAGCTGGGGCAATGACTGGGGCATGAATGGCTACATAAAAATGGCCCTAGGCCGGAACAACCACTGTGGAATTGCTAACAGGGCCAGCATTCCTATCGTATGAGATGATGGTGATGAAGAAAGCCTTGACGGGCAACAGAATATCCAGGAAATTGATTTTATTGTAAAGTCGACCACATCTTATTCTATGGGGTAAATACTTGAATCACTGAAGATCCAAGTTGTGACTGGATCTGGATTCTGTGACTGCTCACACTGGTGACACAACTACTTCTTTAATCTCTGCTCCAATCAATGGTGTGTGATTAACTTGTTTAATCAATTTTGAATGTTCATTTCTTAATTTTTTAAATTTAGTTTTGAGAGATACAGGCAGACAGAGTGTGAGCAGATGAGAGGCAGAGAGAGACAAGAATCCCAAGGAAGTTCTAGGCTCTTAGATGTCAGCCCAGAGTGCAACCTGGGGCTTGAACCCATGAACCATGAGATCATGACCTGAGCTGAAGTCGGACGCTTAGCAGACTGAGTCTCCCAGGCACCCCTGAATGTTCATGCTTGAAAAGGTTGCAAAAAAGTTTTACCTTTTAAAATAAAATTTACTTGCATATGTTGGGGTGTGATTCTGTTTTTAATACATAAACTTCTTTATAGTAAAAATGCAATGATTTTGTAGGCAGGAAGAAATATCCTCATTCCCCCAAAATTCTTCCAACTGGTTTAAGAATTTAATTGACATGAGACAGGCTAATGGGAGAGAACAAACACACAAAAAAACCCTTCAGTTTTATTCACAGGCAAGGTAGCCCAATAAGGAATTTGAGCCCAAGGAAATGGTCAAGGCAGGCAGGTTTGTTTTTCTGTTTTTGGCAGTTTTTATATATTTTAGACAAAGACAATAATTTGTGAGGATTGACAGGAAAAAGAAAAGGTGTGTGAGAGCTTTAAATTGCAGGAATTCTAAGTGGAATCTGAGCTGAGGTTGCAGATGAGTAAAAAAGTAACAAGGTTGTTCCCACAGCTTATCTCAGCTTTGAAGCCCCATCTCTGCTGATAAGGATGACTCTTTACCTGATAGTACAGGGAGGGGACTTTTCATATGGGACACTCATTTCTCCCTTTTGGGGGTCACAGAAGACAGTCTTGGTGTCCTTGTACCAGCTGTGTCCCAAGTGCTTCAACTCAAGATCGCCAATACGCCATGCGGCACATTTTGGGTGGCCTCCCTAGGCCCCCACAGTTTCTTTCTCTGAAACTCCCTGGGAAGTTTACATACTAACTAGCTGAGTAGGTGACAGTGGAGACAGAAATCCATTTAGGACTGGGCAGTAAGAAATCTGCAAAGAATTTAAAAAGCATAGATCATCATGAGGATGAAAACACAGGTGAAGGAGGGTGGGAGATACTGGCTTCATGAATCAGTCATGGACTCAAGTGCACAGCATAGGGAATATAGTCAATGGTATTGTAATAGCGCTGTAGGGTGACAGGAGGTAGCTACTCTTGTGGTGAGCACAGCATAGTGTATACAGTTGGCAAGTTACTATGTTGTGCACCTGAAACTATGGTAGTATCGTATGTCATTTATACTCAAAACAATTGGGAAAATAAAAGCAAGAGGATGAAAAAACAGAAAAGAACACATTTCCCCACATCTCATGAAACGGGTCCCACAATCCAGGAAATAAAGCACCCCAATCAAAAGCGTTTCACTTATCTGTTGGAAAATATTAATCCCGTTTTGAAAGCAGATTTAAATTAGTATGTGCCTCCTTTGGTTTAGAGAAAAGCATCATTTTCCACTGATGATTGCACTAGCTCCCCCTGCTGGGAAGTTTATGTATCTAGAGCATGATGACTTTGCAGCCCACCAGAGGCTAAGCTGTTACCTTCTGACTGGAGTGGTTTAAAGCTTGCATACTGGTATTGAACCCTTCCTTATTCCGTTATCATGGACAGATTTAGAATTGCCTTTTCTAATTCATGATCTCTGAAACTTGGGAATGAAACATTTAATGCTGATGAGAACTTGGAACTCTGAGGTATCTGCGGATTTTCTATGATTTTTCAACAGGCATGTGTGTGTGTGGTACAATCGTATGAACAAATGCTGTCGCTAAGCACAGCGACAGAAGATCCAGGTATCCAAGTCCATATGGTACTGACCATTTAGGTGGGAACCCTTTATATGCTTTGCTGCCACATGAAATAAAGGAGCAGGGGTGCCTGGGTGGCTCAGTCCTTAAGAATTTGCCTTCAGCTCAGGTCATGACATCGCAGTTGAGGAGTGTAAGTCACAGAATAGGTGAGTTGAGCTCGTCTTCAGGTGAGCCTCCTTTCTCTCTCTCCCTCTGTCTCTCTCTTTCTGTCCCTATGTCCCTCTGTCTCTGCCCCTCTCTTGCTTGGGCCCTCTCTCTCTTTCCAAAAAAAAAAAAAAAAAGAACAGTGTGGTTTTTCAAGGTTAGGTTGAAACCTGTACTTTTCAAAGTCTGGAGTGTTAATTGATAGTGTTAATATTCATCCATCTCCATTTTTCTTGTGGTCCTGTCAGTCTTTGAGAGAAGCACATTTTTTAAAATAGCTAATTTCAGAGGCTTCTGGTTTGGCTCTGGCATTTAGAAAGCTTGGTTTTGAAAGCACTTCTGAAGGAAGTTGTTCCAAGAGGAGAAACAATATCAGAAGGAAACAAAGGAAGAGAAACAAAGATGCTGTACTCACCAATGGGTGTTGGCCTCACTTACTCCCTCCACAAACAGCATCCTCCAGGCTGTCACGGAAACACAAGCATTTGTAGGTGCACAGCCTCTCATCTGGTAACTTCTCTCCTTGCCTAGAGCCATAGATCAATCTGATTGACCTTGTTCAAGACACTGGCCTTTCTCTGCAACCATCACTGGGTCCTTGTGAATGGGGTGCAACGCTTGGCCAGGCCTGAGTTATATGCCCACCTTACTGTCACAGAATAGGGTCTGTAACCAGAAGAAAGGAGATAAGAACAGGGAAGACAAAACTAACGGTGAACACAGTCTACCACAAGGCTACATCCTGGAGGGCCTGGAAAGTCCGCGTACCAGGCTGGGACTATATTGTGTAGACAACGGCAATGACAGTGAATGCTTTTAAGGTAAGAGGCGTAATCAGATATGACAGTAAGAGGAGTCTAGTGGCAGTGCGTGTGATGGACTGCGGTGGTCAGGCATGGGGAGGGTTGCTCCAGCCCCGAGGGCTCATGTCTGAGTTGTGACCCCCTAGGGAGCCAGAGGACAAGTCCTTGCCATGGGAGAAGAACAGGGGAGAACAAAGCACTGGGAGAGAGCTGTTCCCACCCCATTATCCTGACAAGCAAACAATGACAG
This sequence comes from Paguma larvata, assembly GCA_030068075.1. Taxonomy (NCBI): domain Eukaryota; kingdom Metazoa; phylum Chordata; class Mammalia; order Carnivora; family Viverridae; genus Paguma; species Paguma larvata. The sequence goes on from CM057832.1 coordinate 63,348,905, forward strand.
CACCAGAGAACAGGGACCTTACTAAAAAGACCAGGGTTTTGTGTTTTCTCTGCAAGCCTGTGACCCCATCAGCCTCACAAAGCTTGTCTTGGACTGAACATTGGAGGAGAGGTGGCATGCAGAATGAACATTCCCCAGTCTGTCAGATGGGAGCTCAGGACGATAAATATATGAACTTTGTATGTGCATGGAGTAAGACCCGGAAGGATGCACACAAACCGTCAACAGTGATTTGCAGTGATTTGCAGAGAAAGAAGAGAACATTCACAGGGGCGCCTGGGTGGCTCAGTCGGTTGGGCCTCTGACTTCAGCTCAGGTCACAATCTCCCAGTTCATGGGTTCCGGCCCCACAATGGGCTCTGTGCTGACGGCTCAGAGCCTGGAGCCTGCTTCAGATTCTGTGACTCCCTCTTTCTCTGCCCCTCTCTTGTTCACACTCTCTCTCTCTCTCTCTCTCTCAAAAATAAATAAACATTAAAAAAAAAAAGCTTGGTTTTGTCACCCAACCAACTAAGCCCAGATTTTTAGTCCACGTATTTAAGTGGCCTGCCCTTGGTCAATACAATTCCTTCCTCTGCATCTTTCTTGGAAGATTCACAACTCAAGGTTGATATGATAGATGGTTTTATCTCCTTAATCCAGTCTCTTTGTTCTGACAGTGAGTCAGTTTAGTCAAATTCATTTCAGGAAGAGGTGACGCAGATATGTTCTCAGAGTGAGGCCTCTGCTTCAAATAATCAGGTAATAAATAAGAGGCAATTCTATGGCAATACAAGAAAAATAATGGTTAATAAAAGGATCAAGTTATAAGTCAGTTTATGAGTTCCAAAGGTAGCCAGTTGAAAGAATTTCTGGGTTTAAAGCATCTTTAGACAGATAAGAGTAGGTATTTTCAGGCTGACAAACTATCTGAGTGGCTCATAGAGGAACAGGCATGAAGATTGTCTACACATGAGCTGTTGTGGTGATTTCTCTCAAGGTTGCATCAAGTTGTTCATATTCAATTTGCAGGGCTTCAGGAAAAGGGCAATTTTGGTTATCCAGTGATTCCCAGTCAAAAGGATAGAAAAAAGTGGAAAACATTAGTTTGGAGAATTATGGCTAGGCTTTGGAGGAAATTAGAAGAAATTAGGATCTGGTCCAGTTCATAGTACACTCCATTATACACTAATATCCACAATGGTGTCTTATTGAAGCATAATTTTTCTTCCTATAATCACCCTCAGTTTTACCAAGGACAGTCAAATCAAGACCAATTAGTTTGCAAAGTGTAGTTGTTTTCTTTTTTTTTTTTTCAACTTGACCTGATGATGACATTGCTGTAAATCATAGCTTTTGAGAAAAAATTTCTTAGGATCCAACACTCCCAAACATCTGTTTTCTTGATCCTGTTAATTCATCATGTATTTGTTGTCTCTTAGTCACAATGGATAAAAACTGCCTGCCTTGATTATAGATTCACATATAAGTATCTGGCTGTTTTTCCAAGGGGCTTTATTGGCTCCAGAAAGTCGGAATAAGTTCCTTCAGCCAATCTGGTCATAGCTGAGTCTGTGCAAATCTCCCCTTGAATATGACATTTCAGTCAAAGCCTTGGTGATGTAACCAGTGTTTCCAAATGTGTCCTGTTACAAGGAGAGCAGATTCTTATTCAAGTTATGCAAATTAACGTCTTGTCATTAAACTTCCTAACTGAAAGTTTTTCAATTCTGGACAGATCAGGTAGGGAGAAAAAGATAAATGTCTCGGCTGTTCACAAAGACATTTTCTATCACACAGCTGTAAGTCGTAGCTTAAAAAACAGTTTCATTAATCCTGGAAAGACCTGGTGTGCTATATACTTCTCTCCTATGACTATCTTTGCTGAGTTCCAGAGGTTTTGAACTGTGGCATTATCATTTTCATTGGCTTCTGTTGGGAGCCGTTTTGGGCTCGCAGGTTGAGACCCCTCTCTGTGTGTAAAAGGTTGAAGCAAAGTTCCCGCCAGCCAAACTGGCGCCTAATCTTACCTCCTTCTAAATAATCTTTCAGGCCTGGATTTCTTGAACTGCTTTCGTTGGCCTAAGGGACATAATGCTCTTTGGTTTTATGGCATATGGAAAAGGGGACCTGGAGGGCGACGTCTTGATCGATGGAATCTGAATGAGAGTAACCTGGTCAGAAGTCACCTCAAAGTTGCCTCTTGAGGATAGGTTACAGAAATTGCTCATATATAATAGCAGTTATGAGTTGGCTAGAAATTAGCAGACTTTAGGCCCCAAGACTCCTTGAACCAAACTAGATTTTCCCTGCAGGTATAGCATTGTGTTAGTCATCCCCTCAGCCCCACCATCAAACCTCAAGGCACATCTCCGTAAAGCTTTTCTCAGTATTTGGTTAACAGACTGATAGGAGAGATTGTAAAAAGACTTGGGACCTTCTCCGGAGGCTGGCTTAGCCCAGAAGTTAGGAGCACTGTTTACAGATAAGGTACAAACAATAGCCAAATAAAAGTAGCTACACACATCTTCACTGATCAACAACAAACATTGAGTACCTTCCTGAGGTTAACATTTCACGAATCCTTTTGCTATTCCCAGCCGCACGCTTCTTTATAATAAAAAGGCAATAACAAAATACTTTTACAGAAACTGCTGTTTGTATAAAGAACAGATAAACATGAGCCCTTACGATATAGGCTCACTCACTCATAAAGGAAAAGAACTTAGACAAGTATTAGAGATCATGTCTCTAACAAGCAAATAATACCTCCTCCATTATGGTTAAAGATTATGGATAGAATGTCTCCTAATCTATCTATAGATGGTTAACATAGGTCTTAAGGCAACAATGTATGCGCCTTCTGTTTACCAAGGGCTACTATAATACTGCTCTCTTCCTAAAAACTTTATCTTGTTATTTCCTCTACTCTGCCTAAAAAACAATGTGTAACTTTGGAACAAAGTCATAAAAACGGTTACTGCCTAATCTAAGTCGGAGGGATTCGCAAATATGCCAACCTAAGAAAAATTGTAAATGATGCCTTGTCACAGATGTATTGTCACTCGCTACCTTTAAAAATAAAGACACTGAGACTAGCAGGTTGGAGACGCCAGAATTGCCAGGGCTGCCTGCTTGGTGTTCAGACTCCATCTTTCTCGTGGCTCTCTCACTTCATTTCGCCTGACCGTCCATCCTTCGTGGACCACTAGATTCGCCGGAACAAGGACCGACCCTGGCAGGCTTCAATGGACTTTGTAATTTCCTCTTTAACTTCTTAATTAGCCCATTCATTCTTTACTAGGATGTTCTTTAGTCTCCAAGTATTTGTTATCTTTCTCAATTTTTTCTTGTGGTTCATTTTGAGTTTCATAGCGTTGTGGTCTGAAAACATTAAAGGTACGTTCTCAATCTTTTTGTACTTGTTGAGGGCTGATTTGTGTCCCATTATGGATCTATTCTGGAGAATGTTCCATGTGCACTCGAGAAGAATGTGTATTCTGCTGCTTTAGGATGAAATGTTCTGAATATATCTGTTAAGTCCCTCCAGTCCAGTGTGTCATGCGAAGTCATTGTTTCCTTGTTGATTTTCTGTTTAGATGATCTGTCCATTGCTATAGTTGGGTATTGAAGTCCCCTGCTATTATGGTATTATTATCAATGAGTTTATTTATGTTTGTGATTAATTGACTTATATATTTGGATGCTACCATGTTTGGAGCTTAAATGTTCACAATTGTTAGATCTTCTTGGTGAATAGACTCCTTAATTATGATATAATGTCATTCTTCATGTCTTATTACAGTCTATATTTTAAAATTTTACAAATATTTATTTACATTTGAGAGAGAGAGAGAGAGAGACAGAGTGTGAGATGTGGAGGAACAGAGAGAGGGAGATACAGAATCTGAAGCAGGCTACAGGCTCTGAGCTGTTGGCACAGAGCCTGATGGGCGGCTCAAACTCACAAACCACGAGATCATGTCCTGAGCTGAAGTCAGATGTTTAACTAACTGAACCACACAGGCACCCCATATAGTCTTTATTTTAATATCTAGATTGTCTGATATAAGTATGGCTATTCTTGCCTCTTTTGGTGGCCATTAGCATGATAGATTGTTCTGTATCCCCCTCCTATCAATCTGAATGTGTCTTTAGGTCTAAAATGGGTCTCTTGTCAACAGCATATAGATGGATCTTGTTTTCTTATCCTTTCTGTCACCCTCTGTCTTTTGATTGGAGCGTTCAGTCCATTGACGTTTAGAGCAAGTCCTGAAAGATATGAATTTATTGCCATTATGTTGCCTGTAGAGTTGGAGTTTCTGTTGGTGTTCTGTAGTCCTTTCTAGTTTTCTATGCTTTTGGACTTTTTGTTTTTTTTCGTCTTTTCTCCCCTCAGAGATTCCCCCTTACTATTTCTTGAGGGGTTGGTTTAGTGGTCATGAAAGCGTTTAGTTTTTGTTTGTGGGGGAGACTATTTATCTCTCCTTCTAATTTGAATGACAGTCTTACTGGATAAAGAATTCTTGGCTGCATATTGTTCTGGTTCAGCACATTGAATGTATCCTGCCACTCCTTTATGGCCTGCCAAGTTTCTGTGGGATATGTTTGCTGTGAACCGGATCTTTCGTCCCTCGTATGTTAAGGACTTTTTCTCCCTTGCTGCTTTCATGATTCTTTCTTTGCCTGAGTGTTTTGTGAATTTGACTATCATATGCCTTGCTGATGGTCGGTTTTTGTTGAATCTAATAGCAGTTCTCTGTGCTCCCTGGATTTTGATGTTGGTGTCTATTCCAGGATTGGAAAGATTTCCGTTATGATTTGATCACTCAAATCCACCCCTATTTCTCTCTCTTCATCTTCTGGGACCTCTGTGGTTCTGATCTTATTCCTTTTTAATGAGTCACTGAGTTCTCTAATTCTTATACAGTAGCTTTTTGCCTTAGTCTCCCTCTTTTTTTCTGCTTCATTATTCTCCAAAAGTTTCTCCTCTATATCTCTGAGTTGCTGCTCTGCCTCATCCATCCTTGCCACTGTGGCATCATTTCAGATTGCAGCTCAGTTGTAGCATTTTTAATTTCATCCTGACTAGGTTTTACTTCCTTAATCTTTGCAGAAAGGAATTCTATGCCATTTTCAACCCCAGCTAGTATTCTTATTATCATGATTCTAAATTCTGGTTCAGACATCTTGGTTGTATCTGTGTGGATTAAGTCCCTGGCTGACATTTCTTCTTCTTCATTCTTTTGGGGTGAATTCCTTCATTTTGTCATTTTGAAGGATGAAAACCAATTAATAAAGTAAAAATTAAGAAAAATTAAAAACAACACAAAAATCAAATAAAGGATGCTAGATCCTAGGTGTGTTTTGGTCTGATTTTTGACAGAAGGTTGACGGATTACAGAAAATAGGGAAGGAAAAGAAAATTTAAGAAAAGGGGAAAAAAAAAGAAACCGTTTGGAAATTTGAAAAAATGAACACAGTAAAAATAGAATAAAATGAAATGTTGAATGTAAAATAGAATAAAAATTACAAAAAGAAAAAATATGGTAGAAATAAATTTAAGAAAATCTTTTTGATAAAAACGGAAAATAAAAATAGCTTTTTTCTCTTTCTGTATACAATAATAAAGAAAGGAAAAAGAAAAAAATGAACAGATGGAGCACTGAACAGAATGAAATACTATTGAAATTACATCCAGTTTCCCCAAGAAGTCAAACTATGAAGCACTCTATAGTCCATAAACTAAGCAGACGGAGAGACTTGTCATGTTCCTCAAAAGCACTGTTGGCCCAGTAGGGCGGGGTTTAGTGTAATGGCTCCGTTCTCCATTAGATGGCTCTGCTCGGCTTACTGGGATGGATTGCTGTGGCCCGTGTAAGTGTGTATGCACATGCACCAGAGGAGTGACAATGGCGTCATCCAGCTAACAAGTATATAGTATCAGAACTCTGCTGTCCCCATTCAGCAATGAAGCACCCCTCATTTGTGTCTGGCTTCCAACCGCTCCCCACTTCTACACTGTCCGTGACCAAGCCGTCATAAGGCCAGGTGGCACCTCCTTCCCAAGTTTTGTTTTAGATTTCGCTGTGTTTCCCAACCCCTCACTTCTGAGAGCCCTGCAACCTTGACCCATTCAGACCCTCTGGGGGAGGGTCTCCCAGACAATGACCAGGTTCCAGCCCTCTCCCAAGAATGCTTGCATCTACTGATGCCCAGAGACTGCAGCGTGTCCCAGTCTGTCCCAGAAAAAGTTCCCCTCAATCCTGTAGCCACAGCGTTTCAGAGATTATGGTAAATCACCACACATACCTGGTGACAGGTTCCACCCTTAACATCCTTGTTCCAACACCAGCAAATGTGGCTGCTCCCTCGGGTCTGATGGGTCTTTTGCCTGTGGGGAGGCCACACCACGTCTACCAAATGCCCTCCCAGCAAGGGAACTGCCTCTCCCCATGTGGCCCGAGGACCCCTCGGATCTCACTCTCTGCTCCTAGGGATTTGCCCTTCCTACCAGAACATTGTCAGGTGTTGGAGCTTCAGGTTACAGATTCTGCAATCTCCCTGTTTATAGAGTCTCAATGGAATTTAAACCCTCTGCTTTCTCCTTTCTCCCGTTTTTGTTCAGTCCCTTGAATCTATTTCCACTCTTCTTCTTCCTCTCCAGCTGTTTTACAGGGGATGTTTTTTACATACTCTCCCTCCATCCCCATCCTCTCTCCACAAGCAAAAAGAGCTCCATGCCGTCCACAGCTTCTCCATAGCATCATATGTAGAACCATATGGAAGCATAGATGCATATGGAAGATGCTTCTTCCATAGCATCATATTGTTCACTCCTGGTTCAACTCTCCACGCTGTGTACCTACCAAGTTTTGTGGTTCAGGTTGTGCAGATTGTTGTGTCAATCCTCACATCAGTTTTGTAGGTGTACAGGATGGTTTAGTATTGATCTGACTGCATTTAGGGATAAGAGATGCAAAAAAACTTCCATGCTGTTATGCCATCTTGGCTCTTTCTCTAAAGTTTATATTTCTAGACCATTGGCCAGTAAGGGAAGGAAAAACCTTGGCTATAAATTTTTATAATAAGCAAACTTACACTCTTAATAAAATGTTTTGTTCTTTTTAACACAGAGAAAACCTAGGTTCTAATGTTGCATCAGCATACTTTTGATATTAAAGCTCAGTCTTAAATAAAATCTTAAATAAAATCAATTTTGGCATGGATTGCAAGAATCCAAGATGGTTTTTCTTTTGATCTGCAGGCAGTGTGCCTTGTGAGCAGCACCTTCCCAGCGAGGTGATGGCACACATTTTCTTCTGAAAACCTTGAGGTCTACCTGGTCTTCTGGTGGACAGGTGTGGCGAGCCTCACCGGTTGGTGGAGGCCATGCCTCTTTTACCTGTTGGTGATGTGCCTCAGGTGTACTAGAGAGTCCTCGTCTCGAGTTAGTCATAGCATCATATTGTTCACTCAGAGAGAATGGAAGGTTTAGAGTTGCCAGTAGGCTTTGACAACCAAACACTATTTCAAAGGGATCGGTCCATGTCTTCTGTTTGGAATATTCTGGACCTTAATAAGGGTCAGGGGAAACGTTAGTGCTATTCATGGTGATATTTTTCCTACAGTCCATCTTATGTCTAGCTTATTATGTTCCATTTGCACTGATAATGGAGGATGATATACGGTATGAAATTTTAAGGTGTACCCCAGAGGTTTTGCAAGCAGGCAGTTTATAACTGCTGTAAGTAAATTTCTTTGTCTGATGCAACCATAAGAAATGGCAACATGAGGAATGGAGGTGTTAATTACTTTACTACCTGCTGTGGCTGCAGCACATCTAGTCAGAGAGCATCAGCCCATCCACGGAACATGCAGACAGTGACCAAACAGTGAGATAACACAGGGCTGGGGGCAAATCTAACAAATTCATTTATTCAACCACAGAGGGCAGGTGGGCTTAGGAAGACTTTCTGGGGTATGCTGATTTCTTCCAGAGACTTCCCGGGATTTACAATTATTGCACTGGGAAATCATTTGATCAGGAATGTTGTGGATGCCTGGGAAAAACCAATTGTCTTTTAGGGACTTCATTATTCTTGTGTCCAAATTTGTGGGGGGTAAGTGTAAGTCAAATGGACAAAACAAAGAGCGCTCTAAGAAGTCCATTGGCCCGCTGTATAATCCACTTGATAGTTGTTTGACACCTTTTTGTATTTGACTGTCCTTTGTAGACTGTGGGGGCATTTGTCAGGTAATTAATACTGTCAGTTAGGGATAAAGGTTGGGTTCACAATTGGGTGGAGAAAGGACAAGGGGGTCTGTTTGGGGTACATGCTTAGCAGCTCTGTCAACCTTATCATTTTCTAAAGATACAACGTCAGTTGTCCTAGTATCCACTAAGCATTGAACAATGATGATTTTAGAAGGAGGGTGAATAGCTGTAGTAGGTCAGCAATTATAAGCCTTTTAGGAATGGGAACACGATGATGGAGGGCTAGTTAAAAGCCCTTGTTTGTAATGGGTCTGTCATGTTGTAGAGAGGTGCTATCATTTATGAACTTTGATGAGAGTGGGCGCCAAGTGGGGACACACAGGTGAATAGGGGAGTTTAATGTGAGAGTGTTGGATTTGTCCCTTAGGCGGCAGTTGTGGCCACCACAGGAAAGCATGGGGGCATCCCTGATGCCACGGCGTCTGATGGGCATGAGAAATATCCTCCTGACAGTATCTGATGGGTAAAACGCTGTCTCAGAATGCATGCAGCAACACCATTCTTGTGATGCAGTAAAAATGAAAAAGCTTGTCAAAATTAGGTAAGCTAAGAGCTGCGGTGTGGACAGAGCCAGTATTATGCCTTCAAAAGAGGTTAATGTCCCGAAAATCTATTGATATCTGGGAAA